>OY735205.1:33766742-33886742 GCA_963457665.1 Thysanoteuthis rhombus
CAACTCTGCGTCAGACAATGTGTCATACTGAAGAACTTTCTTCACTGATTCATGAGATAAAAAAATTGAATAAATATTACCGCTCTAAGGACAAAAATTACCTTTTTTTTTACGAAAATAGAGGAATATTTACAAAAATTTTATGTAGTTTCAAATGAAGAAATTCTGACCCATCCTGCAAGTAAATGTAATAAACTAATTCTCACCCAACCCCCAAGTGAATGCATTAAACTGATTCTCACTCATCCTGTAAGTAAATGCCTTAAACCCAGAAATACCAAGTATATACGAATACTATATGGGTGGATGTATTACTTATGATACTGAGTATTTGTTGTTTCGCAGAGATATTGATAAAAGCCTTAAAACATTTGGAACATAAATTATTCCGGATATATATTCATACATATATACATATGTATATGCTTCACATATGCATTTAAAATAGATATGCCCAATCTAATACACAAAACTTTGATATTTTCTCCTATCTAGTTGGCTACAGATCTGCTTGTTAACTGGGATCGTATTTCTCTTTTGAATTCCATAGTTAGTGTTCGGGTCCAGGTTAGAAAAACAGTAATTCAAATGCTGATTTCCAAGGTAAGTTGGTCTTTTTTACTAAGGAGACTGGCAACATAATCACCCGAAATCCGACAATATCATTCAGTAATTCGAATTCTTGTAAAATCTATGAAGTGCATGATGTAAATATTCTACCAATGCCAATATAAAAATTGTGTGCACAAACAGACACATACTTACAGCAGAGGCAGTGCGTTGGACCCACAGGCCTGGCAAACTATCTTAAAAACGATGTTATAAAATCTAAAGGGAATTTTTTCTGGGAGTGGGGTAGTCGGACCTCACACCAACACTACTTACAAGAATTGCCTGCTTTATACGACTTTGCTTGATGCCACTTTGCTTGATGCCACTTTGCTTTTATGAAATTCTTTCAGCCGCTGTAACTTTGTACCCGGTTTGTGATCGTGTACTTTATTTTGAGCATTCTTTAGCAAGATGTATCCTGAAGTATTAGAAAACTCTAATAGGGTGGGTAGACGTAGAAGAAGGTTATTTTTTTGAGCTGGGAATGCTTAAAATTGTTCTCATGTGAATTAATGATAATTGCTTCTTCGCATTACGCCATTTCAGCTTACAAAAGATTCGTAGGAGCCCTTTACTTTCAGATAGCGGGGAAAAGGTGTATTAGGGAGTATGCAGATACAGATGATAAGGCACATTGTTGTTGATCTATTTACAAACCTACGTATAGACATCTTCAAATTAAGTTATGTATCTATTTGTATGTGTATGTGCGCGCCTGCGTGCGTCTGTGTGTTCATGTGTGCATGTGTCTTATTTATAAAAGTTCAAGTATGCGTATCATAATGCATTCAATTTACTTTTCGCTTCTTATTTGCTTTTATGCAAATGGATTTTCCGTGTCTGTTATTTTTATGTGACGCTCAGCCAAACACTTTGGCTAAAATAGAATACTTTGTGGAGGAAAGAGATACATTTGCTCTGCATTTAACTCAAACAAATAGTTGCTGTCGTCACCTTTCGTAACCTAAGCATAGGACGGCACTTTTTAAGAAACGGTTCTGGAAGAAAAACTGTAGGATGAAAGCTAAAAGAAAAATTAATAATTGTAATCTGAAGGGCAGTTGATATTTTGACCGTTTGTTTTATCCGCATAAGACTGATGGTGCCATAAAACCCTTTCCCCAATTTCAAACGGACTTGGCTTTCTTCAAAATAAATCTCTGCCAAGTTGACTAAAACCAGTAACTTTTAGGCCAATAGTTTACAAACAAACTGTTTATGTAACCCATGATATCATGGGTAAAATTTATTGAACAAAGCAATACTGACAGAAAAGTTGTGACTGGTCCCTTGAAATAAAGCCCGGAAGTGAACAACCATCAGTTTTGATTATCATGCTTTAAAACGCAAACCATTAACACTCTAAAACTTACAGAAGAGCTCGGATCAGCGAAATATACTTTATGCAGAGTATTTCATAAGCTTCAAAAGCATAGTGGAGCTCTCGAAATGGAGATACTTTCGACCCATCCCAATATTCATGTGAATTATGGTTAACGAAGCTAATTTTTGGCAGTTGGGATAGAAATTTCAACCGAGATAATTTTAACTACTGAACCGACAGCAGGGGTGGCCAAATCGCGGCTGGCGAACCACATGCAGCTCTTTGACATTTAATACGCGGCTCGTGGAAATATGTTGGCTTGGCTCCTTTTCTCATCACAGATAATATAGGAGAGAAATTTGAAAAAAAGCATTCAGCCTTTATAATTATTTACGTCTGTAAATTTTGTTTATGTCTTGCGGCTCTCAAACATCTGAAGTTTCTCGTAAGTGGTCCTTACAATAAGCAGGTTTTGTTGCCCTGCTATTTAATGAGACTATTTCTACCAAGAAGGTAGCGTGACTGTTTCAGGTAAAACGAGACGCTGGGTGGCGTAACAGTTGTACGAAAAATAGTAATCAGCAAAGTGAGTTCAATTTATGGCTGCAGTTAACCATTATTGATTTTTGTCAAACTCCAGATTGACTTTGTTTGCCCCGTAACAAGAACAATAATCCTCACCAAACTTAGGGGGGTAAACTCTTCACTATTCGACTATCAAGTCACGTTGAACCAGAGTTTTATATGGATGAAACATTTCCCTTCTGTGATCTGAAATCACGATCAAATGATTGGTAGGCGGGTATCTTACCAACTGAGCCAGACTGGCAGGTGTCATACACCTACGAATTTATTTGTTATATATACAATGCAAAAGTTGCAGTAATCATCCTCAGTCGGAATTGAAGTAGGAGTGTAGTTTGACCCTGCTGCAATAAGGCTTGTTTGACTTGTATTTCTACAACCGTTAGTAAACAGCGTTAATCAGAAATAAAGGATTATATCTCGGTGAGACTCAAACTCGCATCATTTTAAAAAAAATCCCGAATAAACTTAGTTATCCCTACCAACTAATCTGCAAACAGACCGTCTGAGTAATTGTGGTGAAAACTAAAATTAAGATTTAAGATATTCTACTCAAATTTCAATAATGGCTGACAAGACTTCATCTAATAACACATTAAATCAACTAAATATTACTATGACTACAGTTGTTCCTAAGTTCAGAGTAATTGGGAAAGACATATATCCACTACAGTCTCCCTTATCGTCAGATACCTTGCCAAAATATTTCGTTACTGGCTGGCATGCTACGATTGTTAACAGAGAAACGATTGCTATTTTACGTGCCCAATCAGTTGCAGTGAAGCTGTTAACCCTAGTCTTTCAAGTGGAGAAAATTTTACCATAATTCCGTATTTCTGGGACATGTCCCCCATTTTATGAATAATATTTCAACCAAACCTTCGATCAATAGAATTGATTATGTACTGAGACAATCTGCAAAACCAACAAATGACTTTTAATACCGGCTTAGATTAGAACTAAACGTAATGTCATAGCGTATCAGATAAAATTGATTGCTTTTTCTTTATAAAGGAGAAAAAAGTTTAAATTGTATAAATATAAGCCTTCAAAGAATTATTTTTTCCACCTGTTTTTAACACCAGTTTCCGCCTTATTGAAAGAATTGCTGGCAAAAATAAAACCTTACATTTATGTCGACGAGAAAATCGTTGTCCATTCTCACCGTAAAACAACTCACGCCTTATTTCCCAATAATATGCCCATATTCTTTTTCTCGGAAACCGACGAAAGTTTTGTGCAATCTTACGACTGAAAATAACCAGGGTTTCATCGATCTGTGCTCATTATTTCCGTAGTGTCTTCACTTGCAATGTATTACCAGCGCCAATACTTCTTACGTCATAGGCAGGAGCACAGTTTGTCGAAAACAAGTCTGATAATCCATCCATTACGACGCTCACATCATTTTGTTACGGAATCGTGTTAGCATGCAAATGTATAGCTATTTATACCTCTTATTAGGTATGCGTATAGTGTATAAGTATTCAGACCGCGTTTGCTTGCTGTCAGGGTCGAATTTAACGATGGGGCCCATTGTATTGACGGGCTTCAGTGCATAATATTTCTTGGGGTCCTTCTATTTTTGTCATTAGCAATGATCTTCAAACAAATCAAATCATGAGTTTTTTGATTTTATGATTTTTGATTAGAGTAGAGTCCGTGATGGATAGTTGAGACATTTTAATCTTTTATCCGTAAAAATAAAAAGTACAAAACTATTTTTGAGCACATTTTTCAAAAGAATATTGGTAGATGCACATCTTTCACGGCCTTAAATATAGCCCTGCCAGTCGTGTAGAAGACTTTTCCACCGTCTACATGATATACTGCTTTTATGCTACAATCAGCTGGTTGAGAAGCCCGCAATTCTCGAAACGGCCACGACATACATATCTGGATTTGCTCGTGCCGTAATTTATGGTTGTGTATACGTTTTTACGTGTGTTTGTTTTTTTAGCGTGTGTGAGCCAGGGAATGACAGTGAAGCGTCCAATAATCTGGTCTGCTTCGCAACTACGAAATTAAATGTGATTTCTACGTACGTACACGCATATTAAAGCAGGTTTTTATTATATGAATTTATCCTTATTGAGTTACAAATGTTACTCTTGTATAATCTACGGAGTATGCATCCTAGTTTGAGTTTGATGTTTGTTCACCGATTCTATTATCCATGTTGTTAATTGTTTTGCCACCCACACCGCCTACATATGGACGCCAGATTTTTTTCCGATGATCTTTATTTTTCTCTGCATAAAGTCAGAGATACTTCGAGAGGCCCACTGTAATTGAATTCTACGCATAGATTACGTATAGATTTATGATATCAAAAATGATGATGTGGAAAGAAACTCAAGTTTTTAGTAATAATGAATAGGTCAAGTTTCTTTCCACATCGTCATGACTAATATCATTGATATAAATTAACGGAGGAATTTGATTTTCAGAAAGAGTTGTTTGTACATGGAAAAAGTAACTGAATACAAGTGTTGAAAACACGGACAAAACTTCCTTTTGTTTAACTTCCGCTTGCAAAATAACGTCTACTCTAGTTTGATCATATGAAGTCAAAGGCTTCATTTATTTGTCTTCCCACAAGGGCAGATACGGTACAGGTCAGGTTTAATATAGGGTACCATACGCGTGTGTGGATAAATATCCCACCGACTTTTGCCACAGGTTGCAGGGCGTACCCCTGAATCTACCCAGTTAGTGCAATGGATAGGTACTACCTAGTTGACAGTTCTCCGGGAATCACTTGGGTCGTATCTCGTGAAAAGACGAAATACGACAAATTACAGCCAAAAGGTCGGGAGCGATATGTAATCATAGCTAATCAATAAGGAATAATTTTGCACATATATTCATCAGAATCCAAGAAAATGTTGCATTTCTATATTTTTCCTCCTTTCCATCTTATTTGATTCGCTGCTGCTCTAGGAATTAATAAATCAAAATAAACTCTCTAATATCAACCTTGCATTTCAAACAAGAGCTAGAGGTCTGTGTTTGAACTCAAGTAAAAGCCGATACTTTGAATGTCGATTCTCAACGTTGGAAGAACCTCTCCACTGAGAAGTCTGGCGTGCCATGTTTTTCATACCTTCCATATAAACTCCTTTGACCTCGTGTCATACAGAGTTTAGCTTGGTAAATATCAAAATAAAATTAGCAAAGATTATTGATATTTAAAAAATAAACCCCAAAAAACAAAAACAGTTGGATCATATTAGGTGATCTGGGGCACCTTTCTATGATAATAGTAATAATAACGAAATCTGAGGAGAATCGAAGTGTCAGAAAGAATACTGGGGAATGTGTTGATGTTTTGAGTAGACGTGAAGTCACTTGGTTCGAAGCGATGGTCCCAACTTCCGGTATGATGATACAATAATCCTTAATATAATTTGCGAACCCTCAGTCTATTTTTTGGCAACAAACAGAGAGAGAGGAAACAGGGGTATTGTAAATATACAAACACAAAATCCTATAGTGTTATCTTTGTGTACATGTGGTCATATGTAGCTGGTGGGTCAATGTTTTTTTTTCACCCGAAATGAATACAAGAAATTTCGTCAACAACACTTTGCGTTAACCTTTCAAATTACTTCGCGAAACAAACTGACACAGGACACAGCTTAATATATACCGTTAGCAAAAGTAAGGGCATTTACGAATGCTACTAAAAGCAAAACCAGGAATCACGTTAAAGTCTCTCCTGGCAAGATTAGATCAAATAGGTCTACTGCGTAAAAGAAAAAAAAACAAAAAACGTTCAAACTATAGGTTTACTGGAGATAGTAACAATATCAAAAAAGAGTATCAGGTCGTGAACGCACCCCCACTCCATTTGAGTAGGCAAGAATATTATAGGTCAGTATTTCAAATCCATGATACTTTGAATTTGATTTGTGATGCTTTTTTTCTTGCTCCACAAACCTCTCAGGCAAGTGGAATCCTACAGGAGCCTGAAATAATAGATTTGAAGCCATAAATGACTTCATATCTAAATCAATCATTCAAAGCTCAGATATGAACAGTGTCACAACTGGAAGATAGCTTGACTGATTTGAATGAAATACGGTTGATTTAACTCGGAAGATTGATGCTTTATTTCATTACAGCTAGGTCATGCATACAAACCAGGGGTCAGCAAACGTTTTTAAGGGGGTAAGCTGGATAAAAAATGGTCTTGCGGGACAAGGTGAATAAAAATTCAACTATGACCACACCAAGTCATGGAAGCAGCTTGTTTTTTAAAAAAAATATTCTGTTTTCTCTTCATTTTAGGGTTTATATACCTACATAAAATTCCATGTACTATCAATCAATGAAAACAATGATTTTTTTGTGGGGGGAAGGGACAAAATATTCTCAAATCGTGGTTCAAATTTTGCGGTTCTTGTAATAAAAACCGATTGCAAGTGGCTACCAGTTAACACTGGCCAACAAATAGATTTAAGATACTTCATTGTTGAAATAGTTTTTGCGCATCAATAGGTGAATTCTGAAACCGATTCTTGAGCAAAGGATTTCAAAGAAGTATATAATTCTCTGAAGCTGGTGGGCTGGATGAAATGAGGCTGTTGACCGGATTTCGCCCGCAGACCGTAGTCTGCCAGCTCCTAATACAAACAATGGATCATTTTTGAAGGATTCTGGATTATATAAGATAATGTTGGATCTTATCAATTTGAAGCTGTTCACTGTATAATCAGCGCGATTCTGTCATTATGTCAAACTACGGACGCTAAAGGGCTGCGGCTGAAGATGTTGTGTTCTTTTATAAAGTGCCAATTTGTATAGATTATGGCACTTATTTTGGAACTTGTTTCAGGTCACCAAGTCGAGCTGAGAACTTTTCAGCACCCTATCATATAACGAAAAATATTTAAGTAATTAAAAAGAAAAGAAACCATTTCTATAGCATTGCGCGACCGTTGTTTCATTTTTATTCACCATTGTCCACAAGACGTGAAAATATTCCTAACCTGATCCCCTTATAATGTTTTCTGATCCTTGGCTAAGTATCGATACCATCAATCTGATTACTACGATCGCCGTCCGTTACGCTCCTACTGGTCAATTTGTCAAAAGTAATCTGATTACGAGAGAGTCTCTGTGTGTGTGCATGTGTGTGAAAGTGAGAGAGAGAGAGAGATAGAGAGAGAGAGAGAGAGAGAGAGAGAGAGAGAGAGAGAGAAATATTCGAATGTAAAAATTTGATAAAAGCAAAGAACATGCACAAATAACAATTCGTAAAAAAATGGGTTAAAATTCGGTTTACTGTCTATTTGACACTTACTGGAATCATTTTTGGCCAAGGTAAAGTAAAAACTTAAAAAATGATTTGGTTCAACCAAAAAATCAATCATTTTAAAATAATGCAATAGATGTATAACTTATATTCTTCTCATATTATAAATTAGATCAATAAAAAAATTACTTATTCTATCAAAAATATTATTCTTTTACTATAAATTGCAATTACAATTACTATGAATTACAATTTAAAGCATACCTTATTTTATTTGGACAGAAAGTGGGGAAGAAAGGAAATTAGGTAATTTCCTGAAGAGATAGGAAGTGTGTGTGTGTGTGTGAGTGTGTGTGTGTGTGTGTGTGTGTGATAGAGAGAGAAGGGAAACAGGGATGTTGGGTAGTTTAATAAGAGGGTAGGATTTTTTGCATAATAAACTAATCTGTGTTTGAACAAGATTATATAAAATACACAGACCAGCAACGAAGATTGGGAAACGTCTTCGTCCAAAAGGAGACCTAAAATGGCCGATGCAGTATATATATATATATATATATATATATATATATATATATATATATATATATATATATATATATTAGTTATAACGATGATTTTGTTTTGATCTAGACTCTGATTTTCTCAAATCTAGAACTAGTATTGTCTCATGTTTCTGGATAGTTTTAGTTTTGACTTAATCAATAAAGAAAAATTCGTTCTGATAGATTATGAAATGACTCGGAGGTTCCTTATATTGGGGAATCAATTCTGTTGGTAAGGCACACGAATTGATCCCTCAATTTCAAGAGTCGATTGAAAATCAAAGCGACGTACGACGGTTGATCACTGCGTAAAATTGAGTCTATTGGACTAAAAGAGAAGTGATTGATTACGTGCATTGACAAAGAAGATTATGTTGGAAAAAAATTGTTTTCATCATTAGGCCACGGACTTCTTGATGTAACTACGTAAATACGAACATCGAAAGCAAGAACGCTTCTACTTGCATTGTAAATTGAAAAAAAAAGTAGAAAGATTCTTTTAAAAGCTTGAGTACAGATCCCGCTAATCATTTCAATAAGTCTTTCAAAATCAGATTCTATTTTGGCACACACATTCGTAGCTTTTCTAATCACGATTTCATCGAACTGCACACACACACACACACACACACGCACACACACACATACACACACACACACACACACACACACATTTACACGTGCAATCTACACAATTCCCCTTTATTAGATCTGTCAAACTCTCTCAAAAAATCAAAGACAATTCTTTTATTGATTTGCCTATCTGTACAACAGAGAATTTTGGAAATTTGACATCTTCAAGCTATTTCTATCCTAACATTTTTTCGGTTGTTATATCTATTATTTTGATATACTACGTAGTTCATATATGTGTTCTTTTGATTCGCAATGATTTATAAATTATCTCGACCAAATGATGATCAGAGAAAATGCAGATGATCTCACGGAGATCAATCTTAGTGAAAAAAGTTGGCAAAATCATGGTTATCAAATACCGATTCAAATGCTTCCTTTGATATTTATAACTCTTATTTAAATATCATCATTATCATCATGATCATGATCATCATCATGATCATCATCATGATCATCATCATCATCACCAATTTGAGGTCCATTGTTGAGAGAGAAGGAGTTGAGCAGCCCACAATTTTCATTGTTACCGACAATGGTTGGATTCATTTATAATAATATATCAAGCAACTGCTTTATCATCCACACGTTAAGAAACTCCCCATTCCAACCCCCAACTTATTCTTAGCTTGATAACAAAATAATTATACCCTGTATTAATGTTTACTGGTTATGATTTCTCTTGTATACTGTCATAAATGAACATTTCGGATTCAAGGTAGATAACCTAGAGATTTAATATGATGAAGTTATTCCCCTTGTTTCGATGAAGTCCGAAACGATTCTGATGGTATTTAAAAAAATATTTTATATGAAAAAAGATTTTATATAGAAAAGGAAGTAAATACATAGTTAAAAATCAAAGAAATTAAGTACACTAAAACGATAAAACAGATGTTTAATCGGCTTAATCTTCTTATTTGACTAATTTATTTGAGTGCACTAATGGAAATTTGAATATTTTTTTAGAGCCATATAAATGGAGACTAAATCATTTCTTAAAGTAATATATCGAATATAAATATTTATTACATCGCTATTCTAGCAAAAAACATTATCACTGAATCCATCCGATAATTCATATATTAAAAAAATGTTTTTATGATTCGAAATCATCCCAGCTTAATATTTACTATAAAAAATTTCCTTGGAATAAATCGTGTCTAAAATTAAAATTTTGAAATTGCCAATCAAGGGTTTCTTCCGAATGCATACGTTTAATGTTGACAATATTTGCATTTTAATTTTTTTCCAAGTTTTCGAGGTGTTTTTTTTCTCATTCTTTTTCGACTTTCAGTGTTACTTTCAGAATCTGAAAATCAAAAAATCATATCTAAACTGACAATCCTGCTTAAGATTTGTTCTCCAAATGCTCAGACATTTGTTGTTATCCTTGATAAAAGCGACGTTTAATTAAAAAGAGATTTTTAAATAAGAGAGAGAGAGAGAGAGAGAGAGAGAGAGAGAGAGAGAGAGAGAGAGAGAGAGAGAGAGAGAGAGAGAGAGAGAGAGAGAGAGAGAGAGAGAGAGAGATCACTATGAAATGATACACAAATGATATAAGTTAAGATTTAAACATGATGTGAACGAACTGGTATCTGGCTTCAGTAATAAATTACTGAACCAAAATGGACCTTTTGGATCTATATTGAATGAAGAGATTTCTCTACTGTCTCATAAACTCTGGACAATAAACAGTTCACTTAATTAAGAAAACATTCTGTGATGTGTCACTCCTTGATAAATAAAATTTATTTGATCCAATAATGTAAAAAGTAACCGCATATCTCACACTTTCATACATAAACTCAAATACATACATATGTACATACAAAAATGCTCTTATAAGTATAAAAAATACTATTTTGTTCCACATTTTCTTGTCAATATTCTACCAGAATAAACCCGGATTTTTCATGCATTTACAGAAAAAAAATAAATAAGGGAGGGAGACTACTCTTTGATAGTTACGTCCCTTGGACAATGTTACAGACACACATGGAACATATTATATAAACAGATGTGTGTGTGTGTGTGTGTGTGTATGTGTACAAAAACTCAAGCAGACATACTCCTCAATATCTTTATATATCAATCAGTTACACCCTATGTTAAGTATTAGTAGGCAATTCTTTTGATTTTCCTCCTACACAATGATCAATTATTGTTGCATAAATAAATTCAAGTTGAATAGATATTATTTATCTGTAGGTTTTTTTTTTATTTCAATAAACCCAGTCTTTTCTCTATTCCTCGTTTTCTCACATTTTACCTGGGACTTGTTTGGGATACGCATAGTGATATTGTTATTATTTTTGAGGGTTGAATTTTATGTATAACTTGAGAGTGCTACACATCAGGGATAGTGCGTATATGAATAGATATACACAGACCAATCAGTGCTTCTTGATGACTACGAGAATATATATACTTGATTTTTAATTTCAAACTCAACATAAATTCTAATTTGTGGAAACATATTGATATAGACACAAATATAACAAAAGATAATAAGTATATTTGGACAACTCATTACAATTAAAATTTTATTGTATATATATTAACAAAACCGAGAATCTTACTTCAAATTTGAACTAAGATTATCTGTAACATATATTAAATGAATAGATATGAAATAATTCCACAAACTACCACACTGATACGATGGCAACAGAATAACATTTTTTTTTACTTAAAAACAAATTACAACCGTGAAATGGTTATATTAATGGAGACAGAAATTAATGATTAAAATTTTAACAATTACATATCAAGATAAGCGAGAAGTTTAACTGTAACACACATAAAATAGATACATGTCAAACAATTTTACTTTAACATAAATCCAAGCTAACAGAACGGTAACCAAAGAAGATTTTTTTACTTAAAAAATAAATTGAAACTATGAAATAGTTATATTCATGGAGATATTGATGAATACGACGGGGAGTGCTATAACCTGTTCTGTTTTTTAATACTCCTGTTCTGTTTTATTATACTCCCGAAACAGAGATATGGAAAAACAGTAGACGAACTCTCTTGTAAAGAATACAATCATGTATACAAATAAAACGAGATAACATACATCAAGAACCTAAAAATATGCAATAAGTTATATGACATCACGTTGATACAAATCAGATTAAAAGTGACTTGCGTGA
This sequence comes from Thysanoteuthis rhombus, assembly GCA_963457665.1. Classification (NCBI taxonomy): domain Eukaryota; kingdom Metazoa; phylum Mollusca; class Cephalopoda; order Oegopsida; family Thysanoteuthidae; genus Thysanoteuthis; species Thysanoteuthis major. The sequence goes on from OY735205.1 coordinate 33,778,863, forward strand.
CGCACGATCGTGGATACTTTGGATGTATATATAAAAATTAACTATAACGTTATTCTTTTTCGTCATTAATAAATGAAGGAATTCACACACACATACACACACATATATATATATATATTTTTTTATGTATGTAGGAATCTTGTAGTAAGTTGTTTCGTACCAAAACACCTATAAATACTATTATAATAATTGTTTTTGTTTCTTTGGGTGATTGATATTGTTATACTACATTTTGTACGGATGAAAAAGAATTCAATAAAGGCAACCGGATGAATTTGATATATATATATATATATATATATATATATATATATATATATATATATATATATATATATATATATATATATATATTCACTCTAATTCAAGTATCTGTCACCAGAGTCAAGTCGACATAACACAATCTTATTCGGTACTATGATTGGGACATTCCTTCATAGATATCAATAAACTTTTTCGTTTTGTTTTAATATTTTTGATATATTAACTGTGGAAATAACACAAGATCTCTGATTTGCAAAATAGTGAATTAATTATTTGCTTGCTATGCGTCAGTTCATATTGAGGAAAATAGTTGCGCATTCAGGGCCGAATTTAACATTTTTGGGGCCCAGAGCACAACATTACTTGAGGGCTCTTCTATTTCTGCATTCAGCTATTTTCAAACAAATCAAAAATGAAATATTCATAAAATTATGATGTTTAATTTAACGTAAAGTCCTTTATGGATCAATAATCTATTTCTATGTAACAATAAATCCCCAACTAAATTGAAAGACATTTATAATGAAATGAATCAGTCAAATAGGATCTTTCTTTGCTTTTTTCAGAGGCAAACTTGTGAATAATAACGCTAATATCGACATTTCGTTTTAAATCTGACTCAATACTCATTCGTGAGGGACTTGTGAACCTAATTTGTACTTTCGCAAAATATATACTCAAAGTAACGATTTTTTTTTATTGAATTCCTAAAATTAATTCGGATCTACGTAAATTTTGTGAGTGATGAATATAAAATTGGGACCGCCAACACAGAGCTCAGCATAATATCATTGGAAGAATTATTTAAAAAAATGAACTTGTAGTCTAGTACTCCATCCCCCCCAAAAAACGAACGAATGAGAGAGAGAGAGAGAGAGAGAGAGAGAGAGAGAGAGAGAGAGAGAGAGAGAGAGAGAGAGACAGACAGACAGACAGACAGACAGACAGACAGACAGACAGACAGACAGACAGGATCTCAAAAAAGAATTTTTCAATGTTTATTACTTTGTTTTCTAATAAAATAAACGAAAGAATTCTAAAAAAAAACCCCAAAAACAACAGACAAAAAACAAAAACAAAACCAAAAGAACAAATGTAGGATCTTTAGGTAGAGTCATATAAACCATTACTTTCTCTTGTATTAATTTTTGTCGCTTTTATCGCAACCAAACCAGAATAAATAGCGTGCACCAGAAAAAACGAATAAGCTCCAGAGGTGTCATGTTGCGATTAAAAGCAACAAAAATTAAGATGAAGAAAAATCGTAGTCAAAATTAATAATAACGGTTTGCAATACCTCATCTAGAAAATCATAATGAAAGATGAAAGTTATGTCGAATTATACTGTTAATTTATTGTCAGCAAATCATTTGCCAGTAAAAAATTTAATTACAGATAATTCAAAATACGCCGACAATGTCACGTTAATAAACAACATTATCGTTAAGTCACATTTGCTTAAAACCGTTCAATTCATTACTGATTTGAAGCAAGTTGAAATAATTCGTCCAGGTAGGCATGGATTCACGGGGCTTCAAGGGGTAGCACAATTGAATTTGAAAAAATATATATGAATAAAGAAAATTTATGAATAAGAAAACTTGAATAATCCCAAGCCATTATGAATTTACCTTAATAACAAAAATGTTATACTGTTTTTCATCTAATATAAGTAAGATAAGTAAGTTATCATCTGTATCTTTTAATTATTGGCTGTATGGTAAATTTCTTTGATTATTTTTTTTGTTTTCCTTACTCTCTTGTCAATTCTAGAGGTAAAAAGCTGCTACTCAAATACAAGTGGAAAATGAAGGATTACGTATCGCTTTTTTATTTTTGACGTTTTAAATTTTTTTTTCGCGAATTTTTAAGTAATTTTCTTTTTTTACTTACTGGACCCCATCCTGCTCTATACTCTGGATACGCCCCTAATGAGTTTTTATTAAAATTTACTGTATCCATGCAAGTTTGTCTACGTATATTAGTCTAAGTTTATCTATATGCTTGCATGCATTCTGTGCATGTAAGCCCAGCCTCATCTGGTACAAAGTTTCATAGGTGATGAGTTGCGAGATAAACTTGATAACTCTCGGTTTTCAGTGGGGCCCCTACGAGCCTACATAGTGTTGCTTGCTTTTATTTGGCTATCTATATGCACACGCATACAAATGTACGGCTCTGGATCAATAAATCCATAACCTGACACACTTATTAGCTGAATCTTGATCTGAAATTTTCACTGAATAATGTTTGATATATGTAATCTGTGGAGAAGTGTTGGGTTCAGCACATTGACAAGGAAAGAGATTATGTTGAAAAACAAATATGTGTGATGTAAAATGAACACATTTTTTCATCATTAGGTTGCAGACTTATATATGAATATATATACGTGTGTGTGTGAGTGTATTAAGAAAAGGATTTATATGATCTGAGAAATCATATATATATATATATATATATATATATATATATATATATATATATATATATATATATATATATATTATTGTGTCATCCACAGACAGCTGTTTCGTTATATTACAACTCTTCAGTGTGGCTAAAGACTAACCATTTTCCATCCTGTACCACGAGGTAGGATTGAAACTTTCGCCTTACTCTGCTCCACAGAACTGAACGGTCTGTAAGGCTGAATTTGAGCGATATATTTATGTAGCTTATATCCCCCATCCACCAGAATGCTCTATTCTTATGGAAAAACATTGCATAAGCTTACAATGTATATATATATATTATGGTGGCTCAATAAGTCCGTAGCTTAACACGATTTTAGTTTAATTTTGAATTGAAAATTTCACTGAATGATGCTTGATCTAGGTGATTATTATGCACCATCAAATCAAGTGCATTGACAAGAAAGAGATTATGTTGAAAAATAAATATTTTTTCGAGCGAAATAAATGATTTTTTCATCATTGTGCTACGGGCTTATTGATTAACCCACCTATTTGAACACATTCATCGATGGACAGATATGTCCATGTACATTAAAATATATACATCATTTATTTCCATATAAGCTGGTTCCTCTCACGATCCATTTCTACATAGATATTTTCGCATGCATCAAAATACGTAGCGAATACACCTGCTTCATACATGAACGCCTCTGTTTCAAAGCATACCTGGGTGAGTGTGTTTGTATATACATGCACGTATGTATGCGCGTGTGTATATGTATTCTTTTTTTTTTATCTTTTACTTTTCTTTCTCTGAATGGGGGACTGATCTGTTAAGCCAGAAATGATGAAATATTGCCAGCCAAGAGTCGCCACCGTCACAAGTGCCACGGGCCTCTCAGCGCGATTTTTTTTTCTCCCTGAGTTGTCAAACGCATTCATGCGTCGTTGTCAGAGATACATGTTCATAAAGTCTTGATTTATCTGACCCTAGACACAAATCTATCATCTTGCCAGTAGCGGCCACATACCTTTTTTGACAATATACATTCACTACCCGAGGACCCTTTTAAACTCAAAGTATAGAAATATGTTTTCTAAAGTTGGGGGCCAAAAAAGGCAAGTAAGAAGTTTTTGCCATTTTAGAGGAAATTCTTTGAATATTATTCCAAGAGTAAGTTAGTCTACGTAAAGAATTATATCCAACCTGATTTTTAACCTTTCTGTATCAAAAATCTCAAAAGTTCTGTAGAAAATATTACATTCCCCAGCATGGCTTATAGACTTATATATATGTATGTATATATATATATATATATATATATATATATATATATATATATATATATATATATATATATATATGTGTGTGTGTGTGTATGTGTGTGTGTGTGTGTGTGTGTGCGTGTGATAAATTGCATGAATTTTTCTGTTTGTTTTCTGACTCTAACTATGGACATCTCCGCTTAAAAGTAGCAATTTTGCTGATAAAAGTATCTCCTTACCATCATTTGAAACAACGGACGCATAAATTCAGTCACTTTTCAAATAATCATCACTTTGATAAGACTTAAACACTTTTTTACACTATTCACAACTCTGAAATAGTGAACAATTAACTTTTAAAGTGAGTGAATGTGAAGAAACTGATTGGAATCCATAAAACAAGTGTAGATATTTACACACACGCACACACACACACACACACATATATATATATATGTATGTACCTGTATGTATATGTGTATATACATATATTTATGTGCATATATGTGTGTATACATACATATATATATATATATATATATATATATATATATATATATATATATATATATATATATATATATATATATATATATATATATATATATATATATATAATGTGTACTTTAGAGAGTGAGACAGACTCAGGAGTGAAGTTTTTGGTGGTAAGGTTTATTAATCCTTATATATATATATATATATATATATACATATATATATATATATATATATATATATATATATATATATATATATATACTTATATGTATGCATATGTATATATTCACGAATAATAGTTTTTTTTTAGATCTTTTATTCCCAATATTGCACGAGTTTCGATTAAGCGAATTAGCTGGACGAAAGAATGTTGATTGCAAAAGGCAAAACTACGTTGTTTATTTCATCTAGAATCCATTAAAATCAATTTGATGAAATTAAACTATTTTTTTACATAAGATAAAAGTATTCTTCATAGTTTTTCGTATGATCCTGCAAACACTCATACACTTAAATACATTAAGCTGGTTAATCTGACCCATCAGATTAAGTAGCTCAATTTAGAAAATATTTGTTCGTAAAATGTTTGTCAATTTTTCTCTCGAGGCAGACATTTGAGTAAGGGTACGTTTTGGTAAGAGTTGGGGAGCAAACGGCTCGATTTGCCCGAAAATTTACCCGATTTTGCTCGAATGCTTGGTACGCCTATGAAGACAGATGTATAACCTTTTTCACGTGGACGTACTTTTTTTAATTCCTAATCTTGAAACCAAGAAAAAATATAACTTTAGTTGATCTTTACGAAATTTGAAATTAAAAAGATTTGGAAATTAACGACATAAATTGATATTTTTCTTTCATACCATGGTTACATGAAGTGTGTTGAAATAACATTTTATGGGGGAGGGGCAAAAAGTTAAGAGTCCATTTTACGAAAAGCTATATTACATTCTCTAATATTTACCACATCTTTCTAAAATATCAAATGAACCAAAAAGTTTGTTCGCATTCTTTTCAAAAATTATTCTGAGATTCGAGCGAGTATTTCTGCGGGTGGATCAGTAAATCCATAGCCTGACACATAGTTATTTGCTTAATTTTGAATGCCTTGTTTTATGTTCGATTAATGTGATTAATACTCATCAATGAATTAAGTCTATCGACAAGGATGGAGATCGTGTTGAAATATACAGTCAGCTTAGGGGTGTGGGGTCAGTTTACATGGGACCCGTTTTTTCAACGTTTTGATTTTCCTAATGTCTTGAGATTACGTTCGTGGATTGTTGGTCACTGCTGTTCATAATTCTTCATCATCAAAAACAAGTTTCACCCACACCCAGGTTTATAATTGGTATCTATATTTTGAAACCTAAACCAACGCTGAACAGTTCGCATTGTCGTAGTGTTCACTTGGAATGCTTTGTTGACGCTGACAGCATCTTCAGCAGTATTATGTCCTAATTTGAAATCTTACTTGAAAGCAAGTCTAACTTCTTGGGTAGACATCATTGCTGTTAAGGACTCGAAGACCTTTCATAATAACGAAATATATCTCTACTTACATTGAATCTGCCAAAAATGCAATTACATGAGTAAATCTTTCACTTCTAGCATTATTTTCGATGATGTAAAATAAAACAGCCTTTCTTGTGTAGCAACCTAATATTATTCAGCAAACTTTGATGAATTATAGATTATGAATAAGCCAATGGAGTACCCCCAACTAATGAAAAAGACAGAGATTGACTCAGACCCATGACTTAGGGAGACATACACAGACGCCCACATAGAGACACATACAGGTATGCATGGTGATACACTGGGACGCACAGAGACACAGATAGACACATGAACTCATACATAACCACACAGAGGCCCATATTCTTCTACTTAATACGTTGTCAATAAGAATCAGTTGGTTAAAATTATGAACTATTGTATTTTTATGCAGTATATTTTGAAAGCACAGGGTCAGGTAGAAGGTCAATAAAGAATCATTAGGGTCTAAAACTTATTTGAATTTTCGAACTAATACAGAAATCTTATTACGCACTTTCAATTCTTTTGTTATAATCTGAAATGTTTGAATATAAGGTAAAGTCGATACATGAGCAATTTCCAAGTGTGAAGAATATTTATGTAGATATGACTAACATACTGTATGAAGACAGGTCTGATTAGTCACTCAGTAGGGATTGTAGTGTGACCAACGTCTGTTGGTTGCATGCTGGGCGGGGGTGATCAATTAAAAAAAAATTGGAAAAAGAAGCGAGCAATGAATAACTTAATTTTCTTGCCTTTCATTGGAGAATGATCGCTAAAAACATCTGAACTTTCAAAAAACAAGTGTAAATACTAATGCACACAAACTAGAGGTTATTTTTCTGCGGAAACCTGCTTCGCAAAACCTTTGGGACTGGGTTAGGGGTGAAAAACGAAAAGTAAAGTTTTTCTAGGTGTAAAAAAGGTGTAAATGTTTCAATTTTTTGCCCCATAGCTACAATGGTGGGGCCAGAGCGCGTGATACGTACATTGCCAGCCAGCCAGATAGGCAGACCAACTTGAAAACGGAAGAAACCTATGCTAACAGTTTTGGTTTCTTATATTTATGCTCTTGTGTGGTTTGAATTCAATGAGGAAGTAAGCAACAGCAGTGAACGGATCGCTTAGTGACTATTTGTTGTTTGAGATACGAGAAATCATGTTATCGTCAACCTGGTCGATGATAACATGATTAGAATATCTTGAAAAATAATGAACAAATGTATCCTCCGAATAGTTCATAGCCCCAACCATCGAATGAAAGAATCCGTCCCTATCGAAGTGTGTCAATTCAATTTTAATTTGAAACCAGCGAGATGATCCTATCAGTAATTATATTTAATCAATGCACAATCATGATAATCCATTGAGATGAACATTCATACATTTAAAATTATTAATTGATTCTTTTCATCAAAACCGCGCTCACAACATGATTAGTTATCTGCTAAATTACATGATATTTGTCAAAGAAGCAATAACGTGCCACCTCATTATTTTCCCGCTCCTAAAGGAAGCCAATTTGGACTTTCGATCATTTTAATTATAATCTTTTTTGTCAGTTTGTTTGTTGGATTCTGTCACGCCAAAGCAAAGAGAAAGATAGGAAAGGGCTGAAGCAATTGTCCCCTGTGTTTTTGTGTTCGCATCCACACTACCAATACTACCACTACAACCTCAACTACTATAACTGCTGCTATCTGAGTAGTAACACGGAAAACAATTCCTTTAAATATAAGCCCCTCTGATCTTCCCTGAATGAAACTGATGTGTATCTTATGATACAAAATAAATTCGTATAGCAATATTGTTTTTAAATTATGATAAACAGAACACGTGAAGAGCAGTTGAGAAAATAAATAAATTTTTACTTAATCATATGTTAGCATAATTTATCAACACATAAATAAAACCATCATTTCTTTTACGGGTACTACGTTATTACAACCCAGAAAACGAATCATCTTTGAGGAACGTCTGTAATCGATTTCGGAAAATAATAATCTAAATATGTTTTTCTATCTAAAGCACACTTCAGAAATTCCATGTTGGTCGTACAGGTTGAGGGTCCTTTATCCGAAAAGCCTGGCACCAGAAGTGTTTCGGATTTCGGATTTTCTTTAGAATATTTGCAAATGTTTAATGGGACATGTAATGAGATAGACAGAAACGCTTCTTCTTTTTTAGAATCCCTGTTACTCGTAGGAATATCTGCAGCCTTTGTTGACAATTTCACCAATAACTTTGTATACACGAGAGAAAATCAAAAACTTGTGAATAATACATATGGATCAGGCAATGATAATAATTTGTTTCGATTGGGTTTGTTTCGTCTGTCTCCTTTTGTGATGTAAATATAGTTTTACGTTTGTAAGGAGTTGCATAAAGATAATTAAGCTTTTATTGCATTCAGAATGAGTTGTCTCTCATCTTTGGATCATACTGCAGTAAGGTCATGTATGGAATTTCCCACTTGTGACGTCATGTTGGTTTTTGAAAGGCCTCGGATTTCGGAACACTACAGTTTTCGAAGTTTCGAATTAAGGATACACTTCCTATATTTTTGAAACGCCACTCTCAACTGTTGGTAAAATAAAAAAAAACAAAAACAAAAACATAATTCCTTTTGACTCGCAAAAACATCTACTGAACTTGTCGACTTTACAAACATTCGAAAAAATACACGTCAAAGTGTTTCTCAAGAACGTTGCTTTTATAAAAAAGGAATTTATCAGTATCTGAAGGGACTGACTGCAGCGAGTACGGAGCATTAGAGTCTTGTTCAAAGATGAATATATTCAAAACAATGAATGTTCAAAGGGAACAATTAGAAATAATGCAGGCATTAGTAAAATTGTCGCTCGGAATCAAAGATTTTTTCATTGGAGTTCGATATGTATTATTCAAATTTGAATTTTGCGTGTTTTGCGGCCATTTTTGTACTTGAAGTTCATATTAGCTTTTTCCGAGTAATTGGGAAGAGAATTGAATGGAAGACAATTTTGTCAGTCGCACTAGCAAAAGATGATTTAATGTAGGCGAAATTTGAGTGCGAAAGCCTGGCAATCCAGAAGGTCTTAATTTTGAAAAACATTACCTAAAACAGATAATACTTTGATCACAAGATAGAGAACTATCGAAACAATTTAGTGTTGGCGAAATTTGAGCATCACGGCTTTGAAATCGAGAAGGTCTTAATTTCAAAAACACAACATAAAACAGACTTGGGTCATATTAAGAAGGATCTCGGAGTACATTTTTCAGTTATATGTCAGAGATTACACTCTGCTGTTGGTACCATGTAAGTAAAACCTGTTACATGTTACTTGGAGAGGAGATGGGCACCGCCTAAAAAAAAACAATTGTCTCATAATATGCCATGAAAGACCCAGCCTGGTACTCTGAAGATCTAGTAGTTCATGGGATAAACTTGATCTGATATCTGTTATTTTACATTTTGATCGAAAGTGATTATAGTTGTGGGTGATAATTTCATGATTTGGTTGAATTAAATGCCATAAATTGTCTCAAGTTATTAGAAACCATCAACCAAAACTGTCAAAATAGGTTTCTTCCGTTTTTGAGATGGTCTGACTGGCTGGCTATGTAAGTATGTATCGCTCGTACAGGCCACTGTAATGGAGCTAAAAACTCAAACATTTACTCCTTATTATGTTTAGTAGAAATTTTTTTCGATTCCTGACCCCATTTTCTACAAGTTTTTAGTTGAGGGTTCAATTTGCAATGTAAATTTATGCTAAATCGATTAGTTTCATTCACGTTTTAATATATTCATGCTTTTGAATTTTTAGCGTTTTTCAGTGATCTCTACCCAAGAAAAAGCGAGAGAAATAACTTATTAATTAATAATCCCATAGTTTTTTTCTTTCAAATTTTTCAATTGATCACGCCCAAAAAAACATATTACCAGAAGACACTGGTCATGGAACAGTTTCTATTGAGTGACCTCACCAGAACCATTTTAAAATATCAAGTTTACAATCCAAATCTTTTGAAGGGCTATTTTTAGAAATTAAAACCGCCAAGTCTCTTTCTTCACCTCTTGATTGATATTATGGAGTTTAATGGCTTGGCTTTGTGAACAGAGATCAGGAAACGTTTTCTACGTCTTTTCAGTAAGATTCTATTGGAATATTTTGTTTACTATGATCAGCTCTTGCTTTGGAAATGAATGATTTGATTGTTAATATAGGTAGAAATAGTTAGAAGTGTCAGTTTATTACTTAAACACCGATTATTCACAATCAAATACCTACAACATATATCTAATGTCGATTCTCATGAAGAAAACAGCTGTAGTTGCTTGCATATCAAAAGTCATATTATATATATATATATATATATATATATATATATATATATATATATATATATATATATATATATATATAAAACAAGTGAAAGAAATTTAAAGAAAAGTAAAAGCGAAAAGTAATGTTTAAAACGATCTACTATCAATTCACTAAAACTCAGACACAGCTGAGAGATGAGAGGTCTGGCACTGTCATGGAACATTTCATTTAGTTAATGATGGACCTTCCATTCCGACATATTCTCTTGCCTTTAGATGACATGCGTAGGTCATTGGCTACTGCTGTCGATAACACTTCATCATTAAGAACAGGTTTGGGCCTCCCTCTTGGTTTATCATTGATATTCATATCTCCATACCTAAACCTACTGAACCTATGGTGTAGTGTACACTCCAAATCGTTTGTTGACATTATCAGCAGCTTGAGCAGCATCTCACTACATCGAAGAAATCTTTAGGTGCACCCTTCACTTCTACTGGACAACTGGCCATTGTATGAAGTTGACATAAGCCAGTCTCTTGATTTCCGCTCTTTAGAAAACATTTGTAACTTTAGCTATCGACGTCTCTTTAAAAATCCAGTTGAACCAAGAGTTAAAATTTCATTGTATATTCCTTCGTCTTAAATGTTACGTGAACGTAAGGAAAACACATCAGATGAGAGAGAACAGAAAGTGCAACAATTATAAGGCGCTATTTATCTTCCTAAGTTACAAATAAAAGATACATATTTGCTGAGAGACGTTTTTTTTTACCTGTAAAAAACAATCAGCGAAATATTTCCAAAAAAACCTATTTCAGTGAAAACTAATTCATTTGAATTTTCCTAATCGCTGTGAATTCCATTTTGCTAATGAATCGTTTCTATTCTACTTGCCAATATCCTTTTGATCTTTGAAGTAACTTTCAAAATTATTTGTACGAGAATCGTGATGAATTTCGATGATCTGGATGATGGAGCAAATTGAAAAAAAAATGCCTTGATGAACATTTGGAACTTTCACTGTACCAGTTATGCTTTTATTTCAAATCGTACTTGAAAATTAGAATGACTTTTTGAATAGACATGATAGCTTAAAAACATCTAATAATAACGAATCCCCTTTTTACATTGAACGTGAAATAGGTGCAATTATATAAGTAAATCTTTTACTTCCAGCATTTTCGTTGAGATGCAAAGGAAACGATTTTCTGTGCGTGACAACCTAATACTTTATGATATTGTAACATTTGAAAACCCCAATTTATCTTTCACTAATGGCATTTTTCGCATGGAAAGAAAGTATATTCATTTTTTAATATTTTTTTTACATTGGATTAGTTTCTCCGTCCCAAATAATTTACACTGCGACTCACAACACAGATCCCTAGAGATGACAAGCGAAACTGGCAGAATACAAAGTTGCTTGACGAACTAGAGAAGTTCAGAGAGTATTGGCTCCGCGACGCTCATGATAGACAGATCTGGCGAATCCTGGCGTAGGTCTCTGTTTAACGACAGACGATAAAAGACTGATGATGACGATGAAGTGAATTAAGCAACAAGAATTTAAAAAAAAAAAGTCTACGTGAAAGAAAAATTATCATATAACGATAAGAAATGTTCACTTTGACGACTGTCTTTGCATGAAAGGCTGCTAAATATCATTATTATTTTCGTATTGTTTACCCGGAGTCTAAAGTTTGTTAGTAATAGGAGAGAAATGGTAACGTAACGATCTTATGTCATAGGTAATGTCAGTTGTTCGACGTTACCAGCGCATTCGGGGTAATATTGATTTATTTTGCAAGTGAGGAGGCACTTGCCGGCCGGCCGGCCGGACGGACGGACGGTCGGACAGACGGACTGTCGGACTGTCGGACTGACGTGCACACATACACACTCATGCACCAACACACACACACATGCACATAAAAGTGCAAGGACACACGCATACACATATACAGATGCACATGCACAAACACACGTGCACACATATGCACAAACATGCATTCATACATACATGAAAACACACACATACGTGCACACACGGAAACATGCGAAGAAATAAGCACATAAACGGATACACTCATACACAAGTATGCACATACATACGCACACATGCTCACACGCAAATACGTGCACGAACACACCCACAAAGATGTATACACATACACGGACGCAAATATGCATATGCGCGCACACACAAACAACCTAACCCACATGAACCTAACACTCAGACACAAGCGATATTTTTTTTGTAAATATTAATTCTGTAAACAATGCTTATGACTAAGGTGTAATCATTTTACCGCTTTTTAGAGAAATAATCATTGTACTGTTGACGATTTTAATTTATCACGGGTAGGTATCGGTCATTGTGTCCGAATTCTGTAGCAACAGCAGTGCCACTTCATTCAGCCAGTGGTCACGTATTTCATCCACCATTTTTTAAAAGCCAGTGGATTAATGTTTAATACACACGTGTATCAGTATGCACACAGATATATATATATGTGCACGGATGGGTTGTATATAGATATTTCTCGGCGTTCGGATGGAGAACTCAGCATATTCCAAGGGACGTAATTGTTACTTCTTTAAATCGAGATTGTAATAGACATCTAGATCTTATGTACGTATTATAAGTAATGTATGCTGGGATAATAAGACAGAAAACTCTCGTTTCTCCGTGTGACGACTTTTATCAAGGGGAAATACTCTTTACGGACGGGATGTTTTTTTTACTCTAATTCTTGTATGAACATTCAAGCATTTTAGATTTATAAAATCTGTATGCACACATACTTCCTTATATATACTTATGTGTTTACACTCACATTCGTATGAGTGTTTTTGTAAACACACACACACACACATGCATACACCTCCCTCCCTCCCACTATATATATATATATATATATATATATATATATATATATATATATATATATATATATATATTTATGTGTGTGTGTGTGTGTGTATGTATTTATTTACTAGTGGGTACATACATACATACATACATACATACATACATACATACATACATATATACATACATGCATGCATAAATATTATTCTATATAAAATAAACTGAAAGATATTTCATAGAAATCTTTAAGTGAAAATACTCCTCTAAAATTATGTTGCTTATATAGAAAGATTATCTTATTTCAAAAGATGAACTTGATGATTTTTACTATATAAGCGCCGTACATTTTAGAAGATTTTTATCGATGTTACGAGTCATATACAAATTTTATTTTCTGAGACGGAATCTCACTTTTCATGCTGTATTAAGGTTCTCCTTTGTTAGTCAGCTATCAAACATCTATCTTCTAATAGGTAATTAGTTCTGAAGAAAATCTCTGAGACAAGAAAAGTAAAATAAAACGAATCATATTGTCTATAATTTTGAGAAGAGTCATTAACGTTCAAAGAGTTTTTCAGACTATTGAATTCATTCTTTTTGTGGAAACAACAAAATTAACAAGAAGAATAAGCTTAATTGTCCGAAAAACCCTTTGAAAAATAGATCATATCCGATCAATAAATTCTGATATTAAAAAGAAATCTGTAGTGTTTAAGTTCTAGTTAAAGCTACACTCAAAATCCCAAATCTAATTGAGATACAACCATTATGGAAGACAGGCGCAACGAAATCTTCTGAGAAAAATTTTCGATACTGCATAGAATGGAAAAAATTGATTGAAGTAAGTAAATGAATGAAAAAGATGTACCGTGATGAATATGAATAATATATGCAATATGTAAGAGGAATATATGAAATATTCAATGATAAATACATAAGAAATATTCTGAGACTTATTTCTATTGTTATTCGGACTATCCTCATCTTGGTTGTTTTTCATACAACGTTTCGTCCGTTGTACTCTACGGCCTTCATCAGGTATCATCTGGTAGGTGTGGGGAAGTAACGAACCAAACCCTTTATTTAAGGGGTATATTGACTGCACTCTTCTCTTAGCATTAGTAATATTATTCTCAGATTCTGTAACCACATGGACACATAGCGTAGTGGTTACAGAATCAGTCACAATTTCTGCAAGTAGTCAAAGTCAAATGGTTCTAGGTTCAATCCCAGTGTGAGACAATAATACGACTAATGCTAAGAGGGGAGTGCGGTCAATATACCCCCGTCGGTTAAATAAAGGGTTCGGCTCGTTACTTCCCCATACCCACCAGATGATAGTCCGAATAATGATAGAAATAATAATGATACCTCAACTCAAAAATTCAGAGAAATCCTGAGACGTAGAGAAAATTTATGAGAATGTTTTCAGTTAGAGACATTGTAATTGTATTTCTTCCCAATTGTTTTTCTACATCCTTTATTTTGATATTTTTTTTAATTAGATATGATGACTCACGGGCAAGTTTTCCAACTAGTTAATTTGGAAGGCCTGAATGGGGCTCTCAGTACCAATAAAAACTTATAACTGTTTTTAGGGACATTTTAATTCAATATCTCTGGTTACAATATAGGTAACTGAACATCGATCGCACTGGAAATTGGATCTCTTCCTCTTCAGTCTCATTGAAATTCATCAAAAACTTTTAAAGATAATGGGTGGTCAGGACCAATGTTGGGGAGATAACTGTGCAGTTGAGATCCTTGTGTGACTCTAACTGCGGGGATTACTGTGTGGATCTGCTATCAAATTAATCTTTGAAATCCCCTCACAATATCCAGTGTCTCTGCCAATTTCAGTCAAGATCAGTCGATTAGTTTATAAGAAATACATTTTTGAGACACACACACACACACACATACACACACATACACACATATGTATGCGATAGTGATAGATGTATAGACATTCGGTCATTACTCTCGGGGAGGGCGCAAATGCAGGCCCCACACTATTTTTCAACCAACACATATACGAAAGACATGCTCCAGGGTTTTATTAGCTCCTGACGTCCTCAGGTTATGCTATCACTGACGGACAAGCATTCGATTAATTAAAGTAATAGTAGGCTTTTAGGTAAGCGTGAATACAGCTGGACTTAATATAAGGGACCAATCTAGCATAAAATTATATTATAAAATGGACCACACTAAACACTTGAAAAAACAAACCGACACACAAATAGATGAGCAAAATACTCGATTATTAGTATTTTTCCAAAAGGGGAATAAGATTTTTCCACAAGTTTTGGCCCTTTCAAGAAAAACAAATGTTTCTCTCACATTTGATACCTGGAGTGAAAAAAAAAAAATTACTCCCGGTTTTTCCCCAAAAAGTAGAAAAAAAATTTGCTTCACTTTTGACCGAAAAAAAAAAATTCCCGTAACTTTTGACACCAAAAGTAAAAAAGTTTACACTCATTTTTTACCCCTAAAAGGAGAAAAAAACCTCGTTCCCCTGACGTTTGACCCTTAAAGGATAAAAAAATGTTCTCCTCACATTTGACTGCTAATAAACGTTTTTGTTTTGACCCCCGGAAGTAAAACAAATATTTCCCACTATTTTCACCCCTAAAAGAGAAATGAAATATTCTTAAAAAAATAAGATATTCTCAAAGTTAAAAAAAAACTTTCCTCATCGTTTTGACCCCTGAAAAGTAACAAAAAGGTCCCCCTTCACTTTTAATTCCTAAAAGGGAAAATGCACTCTTTTGACATAAACTTTGAAACGAATCTGTGTTCGGAATATGAGATGAGGTAAAAAGATCAGAGTATGATGTCAGGCAAGAAACTAGTATCGAGAAAAAAAAAAGTTCATTGATGATGTCATAAATGTTCCATTTTGGGACATATATCTATATTCCTCCATTATATAAGTCTTGTTTAGTGTCGAGATGCCGTTATTCATTGCGACATAAGTTCTATGAATGGCAAAGAATTATCCTCAAATCTAAATCGGTCAACAGTGTTTGTTAGGAATTGAGAGAGAGAGAGAGAGAGAGAGAGAGAGAGAGAGAGAGAGAGAGAGAGAGAGAGAGAGAGAGAGAGAGAGAGAGAGCGTTCCCAATCGAGAAAGAGAACTATTATCTCAATAAGAGGGAGGAATAATAAGAGAGAAAAAGAAATCAAGTGAAAAGAAATAGGGAGACTGAAAGAAAGAAGGAAGAAAGGAAGATACCCCACTCTCTCTTCGGGTCACTTAATTCCTTACATACAATGTTAAAAAGAAAGTAGCCCTCGAGAGAAAGAAAGGAGTAATTACATTTGTTTTGAAGCAGATGTAAGTTTTTTTTCTACAACTGTGAAATTTGAATGAAAGAAATCTCATATTTTATTTGAAATATTACTTTTTTTTGTATATATTTATCTATTGACTTGTTATACAGTTTACTTAAATCTTGAAATTAATAGACTAACCGTGAGGCGACCATCATTTTTGAAAATGTTTGGCACAATGTAGGAAAGGTCGTTCCCATGGTGAAGTTTTACACCCTCGCCCACTCGATATTAATAACGGCGTACAAATAATTTTTCTCAAATCAATTTTCGAAATAAGAAAAAATGCGACTTAGAACACGTTCGTAATTTAACAAGTGAAGATATTTTTGTAACATATCTCATATTATAATTATCTTCACAGCTTTACATTATTTCTCTTTTAAACCAATTGAAAACGATTATGTATCAGAAACAAATGTTGCCAAATGCTGTTAAATAATTGCATTAACAACAGAGTCTGTTCTTTTTCTTGCTTTTAATTAGTATAATTTCACAGATCGTTTGGACTAAGATTCTCATCTTTGTTGGTTTCATAACTTTCATTCAATTTGATGACGGTATTAGCCCTAACAACTTGTGAAATTATGGTAACACTAGTAATAAGTACTCCAAGACAAAGAATTAGGAAACTTTATAAAAAAAAATCTCCATTGAATACTCTGCATATCAAAGTATTTGTGTTTACAACAAAGCAGTGGATTTACTTTATAGATGAAAAAAATATGATAATTAAAATGCTTAGAAATGCCAAACACGAATTACGACGTGGCTTCGTGGAAAAATAAAAAATCAGTTGGCATTGTTTAATATGGGAGAATGATTGATATTTAAACCCATGGGTTGATTTATCATCGATCACCTAATCAAGTCCTAACTCATTTTGTCAAATCCTATATTCACTTTTGCGATGTGATATGATTCGAGCACTATGGTCCCTAACGACACAAAGGAGAGGAATATGATCTGATCTTGCCAAGTATAGTTTGTTATCGATAGCTAAAACACTTTTTAAATGGCTAAAATTGGCAAAACTTTTCAATTTCCAGCCAATTCTATTGCTGAAAATGTAATATATACTCATTTAAAGCCCACTTATCGAATAAAATAACCATACACAGAGACTTCAGATCAAAATTTTGATAAAAATTTTACTCTTACGTTAATTCAAACTTGCTAATTGTTCTTTTTAATAGCCAGAGTTTCGAATGAACCATCCTTACCCGCCTCTTGCTACTACCACCACAAACAGTAATGCTACTACTGCTTTGTTTAGAACCCCCTCGTAATCGAAAATCACTGATATGGACGTAAGGATGGTGGATGCATTTTTTTTTGTTTTCACTCTGTCACGCTAAGGGATGCAACTGATGTAGTAAAATAGAATTTTATTTCCTGATGACGTAGTAAAAGTGCTGAACTTAGAGGATATTAAATACATAATAAGTGATAAAAACAATCCCCATCAAAACCCAAGCTCACTGAAATTCAAATCGCCATTATTTACGTTTATTAATTGCCATGTGTATCCATATATTCCATATAAGCCGTCATCTTTGACAGCGCGGGCGAGCTCATAGATTACAAAAATTATTTATAGTAAACCAGTAAAATACTCGTTACTCTGCAAACAGTATCCCTAGGGGTGGAAACCTAAGCCCTGAAGTATCTAAAAAAACTCGTGGGAGTTGCTTGAAACGACACACTCGTGGGAGTTGCTTGAAGGGACCATCTCGGCACTTGACCAAATCTCCCGCTCGTAGACACTCTGACTTATTTTTCTTTCCTGCCTTTCTCCAAGTCTCTACGGCCGTGATCAGCCGTTCTCTTTTGATAAATTCTTCATCTTTCACCCCTGCCCTTTTGCACATTTCCACCCTGCCTTTCTCTCCACCCCACCCTCTTCGTAGTCGTTGTGTTGTGATTCGATTCTCCTCTACCCTCATCCCTTTTAATGTAAAATATTCATTTTGAAAGAGAGACAGACGGATGGATTTAAAGTGTGACAGACGGACGAACACACTACTACTACTACTATTAATAATAATGATAATGATAATGATAATAACTACAGATTTCTAAATATCAGCTTTCATTGATAATTCTCTAATGTTTGTGCGGTATCATTCTTTGATGTGGCACGAGCTGTCATGATTTGATATTTTTGAGAAGAAATAGTGAATTCCGTGATTTAAAAAAAAAGAAGCCAATAATTGTCTCTTCGTGTTAACACAGTGGAGTCGATTGAAAATCAAATATATTTTTCCTATTGACATAATACCATTCGCATATGGAGACACCGTATTGTGTTCATAGAATGAGGTTTATTTGAAGATCAGAACATTGTCCTCAGAATGCAGACATGTTGAAGTTTGTCCCTATCTATGACTAAGCACTTCAATTTAAATACGTCTCTACTTTCAATTGTAAAAATAATGGACAAACATTGGGCATTAAATTTCGCTCCAATATCAATGTGTTCCGTCACCCACTTATCAAATGGAGAAAAAAATTGCAATCAATTGGACTGGAATCATGAGAGTGGGGAGGAGAAGATAAAAGACAAGGATCAAAGATTCCAATGAAAGCCAATAGTTCGTTGTCCACGAACAATGCGAATATTCTTTTGTAAATTTGATCTCTCAATATAAATATTTAAAATAATGGGATTGATATGCCAAAGTAATATATGGCGTCGTTCCCCACTTATCAATAGTTAAAATATAATAGATGGATGAAACAAAGAGAACATTTTCAATCATATTTCATTGTTTGCTTTCGATTGTAGCGTATTTCCCAAGAATCAGAGTTTTAACCGACATTTTATTAAACAATGATACCCCGCTTAGTGTCAACCCGTTTAGCGCTGATTCGCCATTGAGTTCTTTTTGAAATATTTTTCGTAATATATCTAATAACGTCAAATTTCCAAAAAGAACTATACAAAACAAATACAGAGAATAAGCTAGAGCAAAGGCCTTTTATCTGGTATTTTGAATATTACTTTGAAATCTCCAACCAGTCCAATGCTGGTCAAGTTTAATCTTAAAATCATTGATTGGACTGGCCTCTACAACTGAGACTTGGAGACTGTTCCACATGGCACACAAAGAATTGCTGCCTAATACTGATAATATTGACTGATTTAAAAAAAAAAACTTTAGCAAATGACCTAATGATAAAAGACAACATCATGGACAGCATGCTTGTACAGTTTGGTTAATTTGCAGTCTGTATCACAAAAGACACATATTCATATAAATACATATACACGTACACAATAATTTATCATATAAAGAGTGATATATATATATATATATATATATATATATATATATATATATATATATATATATATATATATATATATATATCAATCATCTGTCTTTTAACATCCGTCGTTGGACATAGACCTTCCCCATTTCTCTGTCATGGGTGTTGCAGAGCCAGTATTTTCTGAATTCGCCTAGTTCATCTCTCCATCTTGTTTTTTGTCGGCCTTGGTTTCGCATGTGGTTTGTGGAGATCCATGTTGTGAGTTGTGATTTCTATCGGTTGTCTTTCATTCTCGCAACATGACTAGCCCATTGCCATTAGAGTTTTCTAATGGATTCTATGATGTCTCTGATCCCTGTTTTCTTTCCGATATATTGTGCTATCTTGTGATCTCTCCATGTCAGTTTGCAGGTTTGTCTCTTAGATAGATTCCATGTTTCAGCCCCATAAATGACTATCAGGAGGATGCATTGGTTGTATACTCTTCTTCGTAGGATTATTTGGATCATCTTGTTTTCGAAGGTTGAGCTTGCTTTGCCGAAAGTTTGCCATTCTAGGGTGATTCTCCAGTTGATTTCTTCTTCTTTTATGGATACATGTAGATATATATGATAATTAAATAATTGAGTCATCCACAGATCGCTGTTTCGTTGTATCACAACTCTTCAGTGTGGCTATAGACTATCCATTATCCCATCCAGTACCACGAGGTAGGATCAAAACCTTTGCTTCAGACCCAGAGTCTGGCATTTTATCTCTGCCCTTTGCAGAACTGGACGGCCAGTAAGGCCGAACTTAAGCGATATATTTACTTATGTACGATTCCCCATCCACCAGAGTGCTCTATTCCAGAGTTGGAAGAACATTGCTTATAGCTTATAATTAGCGAGTTACTTAACTTAAAGAGTGCTTAACCCTGAATGACGGAGCGTTAATTATAATAATAATTAAATAATTGAGTCATCCACAGACAGCTGAAGAGTTGTATTACAACTCTTCAGTTTCGCTATAGACTATCTAATATCCTATCCAATACCACGAGGTAGGATCAAAACCTTCTCTTCATATATATATATATATATATATATATATATATATATATATATATATATATATATATATATATATATACTGAAGAGTTGTAATAAAACGAAACAGCTGTCCGTGGATGACACAATTATTGATGATATAAACAGATATCCCAAGTGATATTTCTTCAGCTCCAGAAAGTAGCTACCAGATGAGATACTGATCAATTCCATCTTGTTGAGGCTCAGCAACGATATCATAAATTTAGAATGATGGCTAGCATAGTCTTTATCCATGCTATATTTCAGTGACCCTGGATAATGCTGTTTCGTTCAACGCTGCATTGCTAAGACACGTAACTAGAATGCTAATCGAGGTGTGACTGCACATTTAGATCAACGACTCCGGTCCACTATTGACAAATGTGCAAATGTTGTGAATGCAGAGATTTAACTGAAATGGCAGAAAATTAGTTCTACCACAAGGACTGCAACACACACAGAGAAACGTGTGCGTAATAACACGAAATATTTATGGACTGTAAAGTGAAAATAAAGAAGTTTTTAAAATTTTAATTTAGATGTTTTGACTGATTGTGACCTTCATTGAATCGGGGAATCTTTCAAGTTTTGAGAAATAGTAAGTTTTGAATTTATGCCAACATATGGTTATTTAAAAGAAAACGGAATACAATTCATGTAAGCCAAACTCCCGTAAAATGACGTAAAGTACGGTCCCCGTTCTGCATTATAGTTAGTTGTAAATAGAACTCTCCTTGTAAAACCCTTCATGTTTTCTAATGAAGATCAACGAATTCCAAGGAGGTTTAAGGTTTAATGTAGTGGTCACCAGCCATTTTAAGCTCAATTTTTTCTGTATAAATTCCTTCCGGATCAATGGACTTGACCCAAAATCTCTCCAATAATCATATCGTCCAACATTATACAATGAAAATTTCAGATCAAAATTCAGCTGATAACTATGTCAGGCTACGAACTCACTGATATATATGTGAGTGTGTGCGTGATGGCTTTTTTTCACGAACTAAGATGATTTTACACGTCTTATCAGGTCCTGAGTCAGCGGGGCCAATACGTGATTAATAAGTTACTAAGATCGGGTTCTGGATACCCAACCGAAAAGCAGATGCCCGAGCTGTCTGTAGAGGTCAGCTGCCTCTCCAGAGGAGTAACCCGACAGCACAGATGCCAGTGCAGATTGAAGCGTAAATTCGAGACACACCACCGTAGCAAATGCGCACTGACCCAGGAGTTATCTGCCCTTTGGCTGAGTAAACAGACAGGACCGTTGCCTGTACGATTAAAGCACAGATCCGAGACACCAATGAGGAAAATGCCCAAGCTGGCTGGAGAGGTCTGCTGCCCCCTCAAAGTATTAACCCGAGAGCATCATAATTTACTTATTCATTCATTTTGTCTTCTGATTTGTCTCATTTTATCCTCACCCTTCAATGTATCTAACTCTGCTAACACATATGTGGATCGGGTAATCCTTACACCGTTGTACCTGGAGGTAAAATGTTAAATAATTAAAATATGGAAAAGTAACTCCTCCCCTATATTCCCTTTTACCCTTCCTTTCATAAACAGTTAAACTAATACACACTCACACACTCATACACGCACACATATACATATACACACACACATATATATATATATATATATATATATATATATATATATATATATATATATATATATATATATATATATATACAGACACATATATGTGTATATGTATATATGTATGTATGTG
Organism: Thysanoteuthis rhombus; assembly: GCA_963457665.1. Lineage (NCBI taxonomy): Eukaryota > Metazoa > Mollusca > Cephalopoda > Oegopsida > Thysanoteuthidae > Thysanoteuthis > Thysanoteuthis major. The sequence goes on from OY735205.1 coordinate 33,801,461, forward strand.
TGTGCGTATGTGTAGAATGATTAGTTTTGATGGATCTAGATATATGTATGCCCATAAGTGCCCATATGTGCCCAACTTACACATCTATGCATATACATGACAAAAATATAAAAAGGCTCCCTCATCAAATATTCATATTTTTAATGAAATTTCCTCCACTAAAACGACATTAAACGAATTCATACCTCACATAAATCTTGTTTGATTATTCACCACTTGCAAGTCAGATTAAAAAAATGTACGTTACTATTTCAATTTTTTTATGATTACTTTTTACTTTCATCTTAATTTATTAGTTGCTTTTTATCGCAACTTTCAGCAACTAATAAATTATGATTAAGGTGAAAAAGTAGTCATAAAAATTCAAAATAATAATGATTTATTATACTTCGTCGGATAAAAATTTAAAAGAGTGCGAAAAAATATACCTATTTTTAAAATCTGTATTCATTGGTTTTTATAGATTTTTTTTTTCGAACGAATGTTCCGTTTGTTGTTGTCGTTGTCATTGTTTTTATTAATTTTGAGTATGCAATGATTTATTAAGTGCTGGCAAAAGATCTGAGATCTCTTTTTTTGAAAACTAGAGACTGCATACTTAGTCGGAAGCCGGTTTTTCGCTGGAAAGTTTTGCACATGATTCATACTTACTTCCTCAGCGAATCGAAACGTCAGGACATATCATATACCCAACAGCGACCGAGTTAGCCACAACAAATCGAATGAAACGAATATTGATACGAATGAAAAGTTTATTCGGCAAACCTGGCTGCTGTAGGGTCAAAAGACTTCCTCTATTCCGACTGAAGATGATCACTCCAACTTTTGTATAGGTATATATGATTAATAAATTCGTACGTATATGAGACTTAGCAGTTTACTTTGCTTGTTTTGAGAGTCGCCTTCCAATCACTTGGCAGTGATTTTAAATCACGGTAGGGATATGTTGATTTCATATATAGCTTTGATTTAATGTGACGTGATAGGTGAAGAGTTTACTAAATTTGGTGAGGATTGTTCTTGTTAAAACTGAACTGGAGTTTGACAAAATTCTAATACACAGGCATGAACTTGTACTTACGTAGCACATTAACATGTTTAACTGAACATGCACGGGCATAGATATACACGTACTTATTTTAGCGTGCATTTTTTTTTCTTCTTTCTGGTTTTTCAAACATTTGCACGCTGCTGTATATCAGATGCTCATTATTGTCTTTGTCTGATTTGATAATCTTGAAGATTATCATAGGACAGTGGAAGAAGTTGAAGAGCATCAAATCTATAGAAAATGAACGAATGGAATGTAATCAGAAAACCTGATACAAAGAAAGGAGTACAATCAAAACAAAGCATGAAAATGTGGATTACTCTTCCAGTGGGAGTGCAATAGGAAGCCAGAAAAACGTAGGAAAATAGACTTCTATTGATGGAATAACGAGAGAATGCGGATGGCATAACGATTAGGAGCATGGGAAATGGAATCGGCGAACCGAATTCGAACTTCACGGTACTGCCCTAGGGAAAAGCGTGAATCCAAATTTTTTCACCCTTCTGGTTATGGCAGGGTAGTCTAGGCTCTTCAGCTTTGGAGACGGACGATTCTGAATTCAAACCCCGGAAGAACAATCCAATGTCGTGAGAGGCTGGCAACAGACATATCACAGATATGTACGCTTAACTTGGCTCTGGTGAAGCTTCGGCGGGCTTAGCTAAGCTGATGTGGTTCTGCAAATAAAATAAAGGAGAATAAATAAACAATCAAACAAGCAAAAATAACGCTGTATAAGTGGGAGATTTTTAAAAAAAGAAGCATAAGTTAAACTATGCGTCCACCATCTGTGGTAGTAGCAGCAGGAGCAGGAGAGGGGAAGTAGTTTTCCTGTGACTCATACTTATAAGATATTTTAAAATATTGCAATATTGAAATATTCTTCAAGTATTATTTTCAAAAAGAATCGTAAATGGTAATTTTTGGCTTTTTCAAATACAAAAATGCGGACTCCAGTTTACGAAAAATAATGATAAATCGGTAAGGTGCTGAGTGGCTGATCCATTAACGCACGGACTAAGGACTCAAAGAGTCCAGTTCAGACTTGGGCAGTTTATATTCACTCTGCACTAATGCTCTTGGGAAAGGCTCGAATCCATCTCCCCCCCCAGTCAATGGCGAGAAGTGAGTGATGCCTATTTACGTGCTTGTCAGCTCTAAATCTATTTCACATATCACAAACCAGCGCGAAGACGGAGAAGGTTATGATAGATGGAACCCAGGTAGTGACAACTGAAGCCGTAATCAACATGAGGGCACTATTTTTCTTTCAACTTTGGTACCTGATTCAATCAGAAAAAAAAGGACGATTTATGAATCACACCAAAAAGATTAGGGAAAGAAGGAAAAAGAAAAATAGGTCTGGTTATCACTCAATGGAGAATGCCATGTAACCTATGTCTTTTGGCAGCATGCCATGTTGGGGTGATCAATGAAAATATACAGAAAAATAGGTGATCAATCAAGTTACTCTCACCTTTCGGTTGGGCAGTGACCGCTGAAAAAATCTGAATTCTCACCCCCCCCCAAACCCCCCCCCCCTAAAAACGTGAATGCTGCCGAATACAAAGTAAGGGGTTGATTTAGCGTAAACATACATTGCAAACTGGGCCGCTGGTGAAAAAAATAATTCATGGGAGATTAAAAAACAAAAACAAATGATAAAACTTTTTTTTGTTGACATAATAAAGAGTAAATGTTTTTCTGCCCTCTAGCTCCATTGGTGCAGCCAGTACGCAAGATACTTGTATACAGATCCAGCCTGACCAACCTTAAAACTGAAGAAACCTATGTTGATAAATTTTATTTCTCAAACAATGATCTGAAGACACTCAAACATCATTTGTAACAATCGTGGGTTTCCACGTCCGATGCCCCAAATAGATTGCTTTGAAATGGCTCCAATTACCCTGCTATTTACCCATAGTTGGTGTAATAGTGGATTTATGCCTTTCTCGAGGGCATTGGTGTCTAGCGAAGGCAAAGGGTTACGGGCGAAGTTGGAACTCGGACTGCCGATTCCATTCTCAGGGACCTTAACCTTTAAACCACAACTAAGTTTAATAGAGCCATAGGCTTCTAAGTTGTTCAAGATTCTGACATGAAGTATTTTCAATATTACTCATAACTTTGGGGATAATTTTTATCTAGCTAATCAATCATTCCTTTTCGTTGCCCTTTATCACAAGCTTTCAACTGATCTATTCTTTTGCCGTTAGAATTAGAATTCAGGAACAAAAAAGCAACTTCAGACAAGATTTCAGAATTCTATACTTTAGCCACATAAGCTGTTATAGGGTGGGGGTTTTATTCATCGTCTTTCTACTGCAATCTTTTTCCTTTTACTTTATTATTTAATGCTGTATAGTTGACTATCATTAATGGTTCTTATATTCTTAATACTCGTTTTGAGACTTTGAGATCACGATGTTTTTTTCAGATCAAGTTTTTGTTCGTTAGATTTAGTTTTTGTAACACGCTGAAAATAAAATCTTGTTTGATATTTGTGTGTAGATTTTATGTTTGATTATCATGACGATACATAAAAATTAAAGATTGCAAATTTACATGAAGATTACAAAAAGAAAACGCACGTATTCAACATAATGATAATAATAATGATAATGATAATAATAATAATGATAATAATAATAATGATAATAATAATAATAATAGAAACAGAGGAAAATATTTCCATATAGAAAGGTCTGACAGAATGAGAAGAAGGCAAAAATGTTGAAAACAAAGTAATTTGCTTTTTTTTTTTCTTTTGAGAAAAAATACTTTCCGTTTTCTGGTGGGCAAATTTTATTCAGGAATTCTTATTAATGTTATAGACGCTTTAAGCCAGTTTAATAAAAGCCCAGCATAAACAAAAGCAGGAATTTTGCACAGGGGAAACTCGACTAAACAGTGTTGGGGTCGCAGAATGTATCAGGCAGCTGCAAGGATATAAACCAGGCCAATAACCAGAGGTTTGCATGCCGAGTCTGTGATGGGTGAAATTTTCCCAAGAATGCGTTATGCATGCAAATGCTATAGAAGAATCGTTGGCTGCACATTTTGATAGCACATACGTGAGAAGTTTCCATTCAGGCGGACAAAGAATGTTTACAGCTTGGAATAATCCGAAAACAGGAATCATTAATGATATTATGACTGTACTTTCTTTATTATCCTTTTAAGTTCTGTTATGTAAAATGTGTAACAGAGACGGGGCGTTGATGGGCCTCACCCTGCCACGTGTCTAGTAAATATTAATAACTTGGGTGCAAATAACTGAAACTGTTAGGCAGTATTATTTAGGGCGCTTACTGTTGAGTGATAGCTTGCAAGGACGTTTTCAGATATTAACATGTCAATTACGATTTTGACCAAACAAATAACTACGTAAAAATGTATTTTACACTATAAAGACGTATTCCGTAAACTACTTAAGACAAATATATACAGATTAACTATCCCGTTTGTTTTTTTTGTTTTCTGGCCATTTTTGACCAGACGGGCGCAGATGTGGTGCCGTGGACAATGGTACCGCTCAGTGTAGTCGAGTCCTGGTATCGTCCTGAGATCTCAAGATAAGCGCTCTTATTTCTTTGCGACAATTGTTGCAGGGACTAAAAATGTTTTTGGTGTGTCTACCAACACGTTCACATGTTAGGCATTCTCACTGACCTTGTGTCACGTCATGCTCTCGTAACGGTTCGAGCACCCCCCCCCCAAAAAAAAACGTAGTCTGGTAAAATATCATAATAATAGGGAATCTTGCAAATATTCAACAGCAATTACCTGCTAACTTTCATTTCACAGTAGGTTGCCAGACAATATATATATATATATATATATATATATATATACATATATATATATATATATATATATATATATATATATATATATATATATATATATATTGAATACTTGGTGTTTCCTGGAGAAAAATAACAATATATAACTAATCAGGAAAATATATGTATGAACGAGAGCTAAGAGCGTTATGATGTACAATGAAATGTCAAGAGTTAATGATCAGAACAATTTTTATTATAGTGGGCTGCTTAGTCGAAAATTTCAAGCTACTTCTGCATTTTGTGATAAAAGCATAACATTTGGTACACTTATAGCTAAAAGCAATCCAAACAAATCTGGATATGGTATCAGGCATAATGAATTCTCAATAAGTCTATCATGGCAGCTATTCCAAAATGGCTGCCAGCGACAACTTTTTTTCAGATGATTTTCCTATCAGCAATAAATAGTTGCATTTATTTACCACAAACAGGTATACTCGGCGTTGCCCGGAGGAAAATAAATAAGAATATAACCAAACAGGAAAATATGTGCTTTGATAAATTTCTTCCCACACAGCATTGAAAATAAAAAAATAAAAAAGGATTACTATGTACACATGAAAGAGTAGCTGCATGGAAGAAATATTCTGAACAAAGAACAAATTATATCACTTAGTTTGACAGGGCATCTGGATACACTAAATACCTGGATACAACAGGAGAACAACCAATATAGAGCTGTCCTTGGAAAAAGGCCAACGTTTTTGAGAGATTGTCTGTGTATCTGACTACAATTTCAGAAATGACCTCATGTGACCTTTAGTGACCTCCTGCATTAACCTTATATTGCCAATAACTTTTTTCATGTAGGTATGTATATATCTATATATGTAAGATCCAGCCATTCAGTATCAACCGAGAAAAAAAACTATCAATGGGACAAGAACTTGAGTTCTCCTCAAAGCACTATCCTTGAGACTTCACAGACTTTTGCTAGCATCCCTTCTTCTTTCCCAAACTGTTTGCACAGTCCTCATTTGAGATCTTCAAGTGTCCTATCGCGTTCTCTTCAACCTGATCTATGGTCTGAAATCTCTGTGGGGAAAAGCCAAGGAATCGCAGGGAGCCAAAATTCGATTGTGGGGAGGTTGAGAGATTCGGGCGATGCAACGCTTTGCAAATAAAATTAACCTGCCGGAGACATGAAGAAGGTCTAGCTCGGTCATTGTAAATGCAGCGACCACACAGTACACAGGCTCAGTCAACTGAGTCCATTGCGATATGAGTAACCAAGCACATGTGCTGTAGTATCTACTCTGATTGGATGCCAAGTCACATAGAAGCCATGCAACATATATACATGTTAATAAACCCAAAAACATTACACACGCATACACACATATATAAGTGTGTGTGTGTGTGTGTGTGTGCTTGTGTTGTTATTCTATTGCTCCAATCCCTTTACTTACACAAATGTATGTAAAAAATAAGGATATCTCTTTATCTATCTCTTTATCTATCTATCTATCTATCTTAAGGTTCTGCATGTATGTCCGTGTGTGATTGAAAGCATTCGTATAATCACTGTAGTGAACTAAAGAATATAATCGCATTGAAGGCATTTACGAGGTGAACACAAATCATGATCATGCAAGCTGATGGAGTAGGATGCATTGCGAATACCATAATAGAAAATAATCAAGTAATCAGCATGATACGGAAATGACAAAAACGTTAATGGAACTCTTTTCATTACGGACGTTAATTCCATGAAAAGTACCAAATATACGAGAGATAAATGATAGAATTAGACAAAAGAAATGTGCTCTGAGACTTAGCTGCTGATACCGACATTGTTTGCTGCCACAGAAGCAACAGAAGGAAAAAAAAGGCCAACCGAAATAAAATAAATAAGCCAAAACAGGTTAATTAAAATTCTTGCAGAATAAGTTTGAGCTGTAATGTTCGTTGGGCTAACTCAGGTCATTGTGGGTTAGTATTCCATTCACCGTGGTGATATCTACTCTGTAGGTATTACAGACTTAACAAGAACTAAGATGTTTTGTTCACGTTTGAAAACAGAGATAAGTAAGTACTGAGATCAGTTACCAGTGCCGAGGTTAGTTAATGCAGTGCTTCACATAGATTCGTAAAACATATATCATGTATGGATGTCTTGAAAGGCACACAGCAAATAGCAGTAAATTAAGTCAACGGATAATCGGGATATCCGTTCATTTGAGCCAGATTGTGAAAAATTAAAACAATCTCAATATATATGTTGATAACTTAATGACTTATTTTGCTGTTTCGAGCCAAAAAACTGTCTACTTGGGCCAACAAAAAGAAAGTAAAGTGTCTTTTAGATTGGTCATTGTTGATGCACTTGGCGTTTAGTCAGCCTCAGTCAAACAGTATCTTCCATCTATCTGTTGTTCGTAGCCTTTTACTGTATAGGTACAGTTATATGTGCCATTCAGTGTCTGAAAATTCCAAATTCTCCAAAATACGATATGATCAACCAAGAAATAATGAAACATGTTGATGGATTGCAACGTTATATTGTTCACGAAGGTAATGAAGATAGTCCGTTATCTCCATTCGATACCTTTGTTGATTTTGCTCACACGCAATCACTCAAAAGACTATGGCAGGGTTTATTTGATAAATTCTTCGAAAGCTAATGAAGATTAAGGACTACGGTAATTCAGTATGTTTTTAAATCTATAATATGCAAAAAATAAGAGACTTCAAGATTTCTTTTGTCTAAAAACATACTGACTTTGTTTTGATTTTTGTTAACCGAAAAAGTTTTTTGTTATTATTGATTCATCATCATCCTCATCAACGTCAGCCATTTAAAGTCCTTTTTTGTTCATGCTGTCTTTTGCTGGACTGGGGGCTTTCCCAAGGGTCTAATAGCTATAACGCTTTTGTCGTCATAGTGCCAAAGTATTCTGAACTTGTCTAGATTATCACGACATCTCTCTTTTTTGCCAGCTACAATTCCTCCTATGATCTTGATGGATCTAGGATGTGAGTCGTGATGTCCTCGAAACATGGCCTGCCCATTGCCATTTATATTCGATAATGGCTTCTAAAATATTTCTGTTTTTTTCTCTAATATATTGTGCCTTTTTGTGATCTTTCCACGTGACATTTAGCTTGATTTTCCCCTGTGCACCTTGCATAGTTCTCAGTTTGACATCGAACTTATTGATTCAATTCCATGTTTCACCCCTGTATATGACTATCGGGAGAATACATTGGTTGTAGAAGCTTCTTTAAAAACCAATATGATGTTCTTGCTCTTGAAGATTGAGCTTGCTCTGACAGAGTCTTGCCAACATTCCCATTATTCATGTAGAAAAAATAACTACGAGCACAAAATAATTAAAAAAATACTTTGAAAAAAACATCGCATAATATCTTCGTCACGAGGTGAATGCAACAACCAAGCAGAGTTAATATCGTAATGGCACATTGGATAGTTCATTCAGTCTTCTTATCCCCGTCTCTTTTACTTCACAGTGAGGCATGTTGACATATCGATTACATAATTGCAGATTTCGTACCATATTCGGTATAGTAACTCAAGAGAAGGGGAATATTATTTCAAATCAAGGTAAAATATTAGGTTCGTTTTCGTCGTTTTTTTTTTTTACATGAAATGGAATAATGCTGAATGCGAAAAATTTACTTGCGTGATTGCATGTTTTTTTTCAGATTCAATAGAAAACAGATGCACAAATCATTAATAGAGGCGTTTGAGTTCTTAACAGGATTGGTGTCTATCAAATAACTTGTAATAATTTTCAAATACCATTTCATATTAGGACATAGCACCGCTCAAATTACTGAGAACATCAACAAAGAATTTGTAATGTTCATTCCGAACACTTCTACAGTGCGAACTGTTCAGCGTCAGTTCAGTAGATTCAAGTTAGGAAATTGAAAGGAACATTTAATGTAAAAAACTTAATGTAACCCCTCCCCCCAGAAAAACAAGAAATAAACAAGGCATTAAATGTTGATGTCATGTCTGTAAAAGTCGTTTCCAGATCCTCAACAAACCGATGAATACATTCATTTACAAACCAGAAATGAGAGCCATTCTCCCCAGCCCCCTACCTTGTACTAGTAAAACTCTGCACTGTCCAACTGATATAAATAACGATACGCCGCCGCTTGCAAGAAACAAGTGATCAAACGCTTATATCGGGTTGTTTTACCTGGCTCATAACTGATAGGCAAGTAAAGAATAAAACTGAACTTAACGCAGCAATAAACGTCATCTTGCTGGTCTCAAAGATAAACAAAACAAACTACCGCGTGCAGATTGCATTTGCCAACATATAATCATCCAAATCATCTAAGTTAGATCTGGCTATAAATCATCTTCTTTTACAAAAAGCCCAGGGGTTTGATATTATTTACCTCGAATACACGTTCCGAATGTAACAGCCCACCTTGTCAGAAAGTTATTTTTCCTTGTTTTTGTTCTCTAGTCCGACAGATCGTTCTAAGCATTCGAGGCTTTGAGAAGGTATTCAGACCTCTTACGCTTTCTTTTTTTTTTCTTTGTCTGATTAAAATACAAAATAGAAATATCAAAATAAGCATAAAAGAGTACATAAAGGAGAGAATTGTGCATGAATAGAGGACAGTTTATGTTTAAAGCAAGGGGGAAAAATTGAAGTGTCCAAAAAAAACGAAAATATTCGCCAAGAAAAAGGACAAATCAGTGTGGTGTGAGCTGTGTTGGGTTTTCTTTTTAAAAGATGAAAGATTGAAAAAAAAAAAAAAAAAGAAAGTGCTGAACCGGCGTTGGGTTCAACATCATCTATTAGCCCGGCTGGATGTGCTAATAACTAGCTACTGACACACCGATGAAAGGGTGTCAGTGCCCGCGGCCAGGCACGACTCGAGCACCTTTAAATACGAAATGTTAAACGCGACACATGAATATTTATGAAAAATACCGGCGAATCAATTAGTTGTTTTTATTCGTGTTTTTCTCATCGAACAAGCCGAGCTGAGCATTTGTTATAAAGGCAATTACAAAGAGAAAGTTATTACCGGACCATCGGGCGGGCGATGGAGGAAGGAAGTCAGGAGAAATATGTAAGTATCATTGTTCGAGGTAGGATGCTATAATCTCAGGGGTACGCTAACGTGTTCACCAAAAATTGGGTCATGCATTAAAGAACACCTCTGTCTTAGCAGCGCATCACCAACAAAAATAATTCCTCTTGTGTGGCGGGCCATTTTCATGTACATAGCTTAACGCATAGAGTCATTCTCTGACGAATCCCAAACTCTTGAAGCCTACGTGAGATTTTTCTCGGAGGCTACCAATAAAAGATGTTCTTGATTCGTTGCAAAGGTTTGGGCATTTAATCATTCTTAGTGACCCCCCTGATACGCGCTGAATCAGTTACGATTGTTCATTCATGGACAGATTTGTCGTCAGCGCCCAAATTGGATTTTGCGGATTTAACGAATTAATTAACAAAACCAGCTTACGGCCAAATCACGTTGGATACAGCGGCTCTCGTGCGATCGCCAAAAGTTAAGCAACATCGAGCTTGGTCAGTACTTTGGGAATAGAAGGTGCCGTAAGCTAAAATGGGACAGTGAGTGACGCCACTACGGGTTCTTTTCGAATCTAAATCTAATCATATGACATGCTCACAGTCAACGAAAGAGGAAGTACATAATAACGATAACTTTAATGCCATACTTAAAGATACCAGATTTTACTTCAATGTCATTATGGGAGACTTAAATGCTCATGTAGGACAACGAAATGAACATGGTATCGACAAGTTTCGGTATAAAGTACTGATTGAAAGCAGAGAAGATCTTGTAAATTTCGCAACCACGAACGGGTTTCCAATCATGAAATCAAGAATGAAATAGATTATAACCTAGCAGACGAAAGCGACATTGTCTATGATATCCAAGTTCTAAATCAAGTCAATGTAGGAAAAATCCAAATTAATACCAATAAAGGAGCATGTTCTACACCAAACAGCAACCTCTAAACATACCTCACTAGATCCTTCAAACTTGCTCTGCAAAACGTATATTAACTTGACGAACCAGGAATTAACAAAACCAAAATCAATAAATTCATCAAACAAAGTAACAGTCCCTCTGATTGGAATAGCCACTATGTTTAAACTAAAGAGCATACAAACCATCAGTGGAGTCACAGATGAAACCAAGAATCTCATGGAAAATACAGAAATCTTTGACAGCAACAAGAAAGATGATTGGAGCAACTGAACTGAATAAAACCACCCCAAAGAAACAAAGAGAAGGCAAAAGGAGATAAAACAATAATAAAACAATTCACGATAAAAGTTGGGGTTTCAAAGCTATCATCAAATTCTCAATGAAGGGTGGAAACAAATAACTAGTATTTTTGAAAAAAATGGAGCCCTAACAACAGACAGTGAACGGATCGTTGAATGCACCTAAAAATTCTATCAAAAACTCTACTCCAGCAAACAAGGAACTCAAAACAATGAACATGATATGCAAGACGCAAGCAAACAGTTCGAGGACTTACCTGAAGTTACATCATGGGAAGCGAAACAATCCATCAAATAAGCAAAAAAAGAAAAGGCTCTGGGACCTCATGACATCCCCATTGACTTATGCAGAGCCGGTGAAGTCATCAAAAGGAAACTAGCAATTCTATTCAACTTATGCCTCAAAGTAAAGTCCCGAAAGGACACTGCAATCATAATGCTGTTATATAAAATCAGGGCACCCGAAGACCTCAGCAACTACGGACCAGTAAACAAATTCATTCAGACCTATCCTCAAACTGAGAAGTATGCAACTTGCACATGAAAGAATCATGCTCAACATCACAAGGCGATATCACAAGATATCACCATATATTAGGGAAAACAGTCAGAGATATCATAGAATCCATTAGAAAACTCAGATGGCAAAGAGTTGGTCATGTTGCAGGAATGTCAAAAAACCCCTGGACAACAAGACTATCAACGTGGATCATCATCCAAAAACTGGTATTATATAAGATGCAAGACGAACTACACAAGTTCAGAAATATTGGCTCCGCTACGCCCATGATAAAGAGATCTGGCGAATCCTGGTCTGTGCTCAACGACAGATGTTAAAAGGTTGATGATGATGATGCTGGCTTCACCTTAAAAATCGTTGTTCCTGCTTGAGGGTTATCCAGCACACAGGCTCCACTGAGTATGGTCCCCTGCAGTGAAATTCGCTCGTGACGTCAAAACCAGTCGAATCGAGTTTTATTAGCCGTGTACACCCATGCATACACACACATAACAGGCACACATAGACACACACACACACACACACATATATATATATATATATATATATATATATATATATATATATATATATATATATAATGCACGTACTCTGTGCCTACATGTAAGCATACACACACTGGTATATATATGTATATATATATATACATATATATATATATATATATATATATGTATGTTTGCATGGTGGAATGTTTATAGGCACTTATATTTAGCACATGCATGGCTGGAATTAAATTCATTTGTGAATGAAAGAAAAACAAATCACAAGAGGGCCTTGGGTAGCCTAATACTCATTCTTTTTGAGTCCATTGTACCATGGCGCCAAGACATCACAATTAGTAGCGTATCTGGGCGCAAGGAAATCCGTATTTATGTTTTTCTAATGAACATTTCGGCGAAATATAATGTTGTCTTTTCTACTCATTTCTCGACATCTAGGTAAACACTTGGCCAAACAGAATTCAATCAAATATTGACTTCGATAAGACTTTGAATTTTTCTCCAAAACATGTTTCCTGTCCCATCCTAAAATCCCCATAGGTATAAGAAGTATAATTTGAATATCATTTGGCAAGTGGAACCAAATCTCGTATGCTTTCATTGATTCATTGGTCGAGTAATGATGGCAAAATAGACAGAAAGGTATTCATTCATCATACCCAGCCAAAACATCAAACATTTCTTTGAATTTAGACGAACTTTTCTTCTGATAACACTACCTATATTACATTGTAAATATCTGCCATGAAACAAATTCATTGTAAAAATACTATTGAGGGCATTTACTGGAATTTTTATTTTTGCTATTGTGTGAAATTTAGAAATAACAATGGAATTACCTCATCGTTTTAACTAAATCATTTAAGGTTTACTTATTATGGGATCTATGGTAAGATTAGTAATTAATAGTATTGTGCTATTAAGAATTAATAGTATTGTATATTTAGAGATTAATCAGTTAAGCCTTAACAAGACACAGTTTTTAGCCACAGAACGCTTTTCTCTCTTCACACCCTATTTCCAAATTACCCCATATTCAAATGGCCCCCTTACACCCTACGTCCAGAATCACAGCTTTAGCAGAAACGGAGAAAAAAAGGAAATTATTTTTGCGTGCGTTATTCAAACATATAAAACACCCTACATTTTCGTTTATTCCCGCAGACAACTTTACCTGCTTTTGAGAGCGAAGTTGGGTGTGAATAAAATTGCCCGTCGAGCTTTTATGACAAGAGCCTTTGCATCAGCAGTCGATAGGAATCATGAAATATTCAAATCAACTACAAAGAGGCATGGGTTAATCAGTTTTTGGCTGCAAAAAGGGAAATGGTTGGGTTGTACATATTTTTTGCGAGTTCTTTTATTTCCACTTCAGCTACCGTTATTACAAGTTTCTCTGTCTCTTCCCTCAACCTAAAGATACCCGTTCTTTTTAATGTCCCCGACTGGAAAAAAAATGCATATCTTTATATCTTTCCTGATAATATTCTTCAGCTCTCAGTTTTTGAAAAGGGGACAAAATTATATCATCATCATCATCATCATCATCATCATCATCATCATCGTAAGCCATTGTAAGTCCACTGCTAGATAAAGACCTTTCCCATTTCTTTCCATGACGACCTTGATTGCACTGATGTTTACCGGCGAACCTTTATAACGCATTCCTCCTTTTTGTACCTGGTCTTCGCCTACTGCAGTTATTATTATTATAGTCACCGAATTATTATATAATATCTTTCACCCTGCTCCAACCACGGAACTATTTCCATTGTTTTCTATCTCTGAGAGTAATCATTAGCATTGCATTTTTTTTTATCGTTCTCTGTGCGATTGGTCATCCGTAAGTCATTGCCGGCATTATGCAATCATTATATATGTATATATTGTGTATACAATGGGCACATTGGCAAGATGTTATTCAATATGTCACTTCATACCATATGCTTCCCAATCGATTGCAATGCGTCGTTTTATTTCACTTTCATGTTGTTTCTCTAACTTTATTCGCTGACTTCGGTAAACGAATTAATTAACCTTTTCTAAAGCATCACCCTCTATTCTCTCTCTCTCTCACACCCACACACATTCACACACACACACACACACACACACACACACGTACGCATACACGTATATATTTATGTGAGAAGAATACAGAGGGTGTAGGAGAAAAAAAAGACAGAAACAGCGAAGGCGAGGTTTGGGCTCTTCCTATCGTTGCCAACTGACGTTTCCGCTATTCCAACTCTTTCACGCTTAGCTACAGTCTTTCTCCACCCTAAAAAAAAACTAAATATTTCTGATGCTAAACTTAACCTAATATATACCTACCCAAATAGGCATTCTCTTATGTATCATTAAAATATACAAGTATATACATATTCAATCTACTTATATAATAAACAGTGTGATTCTGTTTTTTTTGTCTATTCGTATCAATGGACTCAAGATTACGATTTAGCCGTTAAAAATATCTTTGAATATTTGAAACGGTGAAATCTTCCACTATAATGAGTTCAGTAGACTCTTTTCTAAAAAAAGTAATCTCATAGCAATTCATTTGTTTTCCTCACAAAATAGAAATTGTTTTTTTTTCTCAGGGATTAACTAGTATACGACACATGTACGTATGCATATATATGTTTATGTACGCATCTGAGTATGTTCAACATGGATAAAAACAAGATTCTAAAACATGCAGGCACACACACACGTACACACATATACGCACAAACTAAATAAAGGCATTTGATTCGAAATAAAACACCAGCAGCAAGTCTGAGCCCGCTATGTCAGCTTTTTCCATTATAACTTTGACTGGGTTGATTTTGTTTGAAAATGAAAAATTACTTTCCTCGCTTGAGATAAATTGATTTCCCGACACAAAGCAACGAGTAGATTTTCACACCCGAATTAATGACTCAACCTAGGTGATGACACCAATCGGCGTCTCGCAGGAATATTTTTGGAGTTGGCCACGTTTTATCTCAAGAGTCAAAACATTCAAGTTTTAGATAAATCTTTTGGAGATAAGGAAAAATAATGATAAGTTGGAGGAAAAAAAAAAGAAAAGAAAACGAATTAATGATTTTTTTTAACCTAAAAGAAAACAAATTAAAGCAAAGATCTATACTTATAAATTAATGGCTCGGTAAAGAGGTACAGATTAATAATCCAGCCTATAAATATAGATTAATGAGTTGAGATACAAACAGATTATTCAGTGTCGTTTTAGAATAGTCTGAATATTGTCAATGTGCTGTAGTTATTTAATGCTATAAATATATATATATATATATATATATATATATATATATATATATATATATATATATATATATATATATATATATATATGATCAAAATGCACACACATATATGCATATATATATATATACATACAGAGAGAGAGAGAGAGAGAGAGAGAGAGAGAGAGAGAGAGAGAGGGGGTTGTTGAGAGAGAGGTTGATAGGTAGGTAAACTGGATATGAGAGTAAAGAAGATTAAAATCATAGACGAATGAGAAAGTGGGACGATACTGAAGAAGAAGCAAGCGAAGGACTAGAATTGTGAGTCAACAAAACAAAGACTGTAGAGATAGAGATCCAGGGACACCAGTGTGTGTGAAACAGAGGGAATGAGGAAGACAAATCATCATCATCATCATCATTCTTTCAACGTCGTTCATTGGACAGAGACCTTCCCTTGGATTTGCCACACTCCTTTATCATGGGCGTCGCAGAGCCAGTACTTTCTGAATTCGTCTAGCTTGTCTTTCCATCTAACATTCTGCCGGACTCGGCTCTGCATGTGATCCCCGGGGGATCCATGTCGTGAGTTGCGATGTCCATCAGTTGTCCGCCATTCGTGCAACATGGCAAGCCCACTGCCATTTGAGATTTTCAATGAATTCTATGATGTTCCTGACTCTTGTCTTTTCCCAGATGTACTGTGCTGTCTTGTGGTCTCTCCATGTGAGGACCTAGATAATTTTTTCATGTGCACGTTGGATAGTTCTCAATTTGTAGATCTGTCTCTTGGTCAGGTTCCATGTTTCAGCCCCATAAGTGACTACTGGGAAGATGGATTGGTTGTATACTCTTCTTTTTAGGATTAATGGGATCTTATTATTTTTTAAGGTTGAGCTCGCTCTGCCAAAGTCTTGCCATCCTAGTGTGATTCTTCGCTTGATTTCTTCTTCTTTTGAGGGTACACGTAACATCAAATGATCAAAAGAAATTGAGAAAAGGAGAACGTATTAATGAAGGTGATAGCTACTGTTGTGTGATCGTGAGCGAGATTGTGATCCTACCTGGGTACAATATAACTGAAATCTTGTGCCAGACTCAACTTTAGTGAAAAACGATACGGATGTTAACAGTAGCACAATGGTAAACCAATTCGTTAGTGATTTTCACTGGCTGTGGCTCTGTGTCTGACGAAATAAAGATAATAAGGTATGAGAAAGGGCGAAAAAAGATGTAGACTCCACCAGAATAAACGAAGCTGATAAAATTAAGATTAAAGTACCCATAGAGGGCATACCTCGCACAGCGTCGAACCCTAACTAAAGACTGGATGAAAATCAGATCATCTGCAACCTCAATGCAAGACATGTAACAGTAAGTTTCGATTCTCCATATTCAGAAATGCTGTTTTAATATTTGAAAAATATCTCTCTAATCGGAAACTAGTAAATCGACCCGCTCAAAGATTTAATCAATTATTCTTTAATCCATGATCCATCCTTCCGAGAAATTCTTTAGAAATTTATCAATTTTGGTTGGGAGACATTAAATAGACAGACAGACAGATAGACGAGTGAATACATAAAACTATTCCTGCTTTGTTGCCGAATGAAAAAATGAGCTCTGGTTTCATGTGTTTTCTCCTACGTTCATTGGTGGCAGTTTGTGCAAAATTGTTTAACCAAATTCCTAGAAAACTGTGTGGTAGAAAAATACGATGCAAGGGAGTCTACCATCAGTTGAAGACCTTTCAGATTGATGAATCAATGGAATATCATGAAAAGACATGAGCGACAGAAAATTAGCATGATATCAGAATGAGGGACAAGGGATATAGAAACAAAGATTTACGGCCGAGAATAAAATATAAAAGATACAGAGATTCGCCGTCACAGTCAATAATTGAATAACCGTAGCGTCAAAATTTGAAGTCATGTAAAAAAATCCACCAAATAATAAGTATGGTCAGAATGAATTCTGCTTATGAAATCACTTGCGTTTTCCACAAGAAAACATCTAAAATAGAGTAAAAAACATCTAGAAACATCTAGATTCCCCAGAATCTTGATGTTATTGATAAACCCGTCAGAATAAGGCCTTGCAAAATATCAAAAAAGCTTTCGAGCAAAAAATGAAAACAAAAAACATTTTTAGTCTGTTGGCAGAACGGCCAGGAGCGTAGGAACACGCAGACACATGAATACACACGCATATTTAAAAAAAAAAGACCCTACCCGACCCATGATGTGTTGTTGAGGAGAAAGAGATGGATACATGCTTTTCCCAAGAGCATTAGTGTGAAGTGATCGGAAGCTGTCTTAGTCAGAGTTTGAACTCGTCTCACCGTTCCCATTCTTCCATACTGTTAACCATCCGGCCGCTCACACCTCCTAATCAAAGAATTGCCAGTTGCCAAATGAATCGCAAAGGGCTCGGCAAGGTTGATGGATGACAGCAATCCGTGAAGCAAATTAGTTTGACAGTCGACATTATGCTTAACAATTAAAAACGTCCTTCTGGTTTTAATCAATCTGCTCCCGCGAAGCCTTCAACTCAAAACAACAACGGAGAAGGCAAACATTTTTCTTCCTTTACGAAACTAATGAACAAAAATAAAATAATGAAACCTTGAATCAAAAGGAGGAAAAAATACTGACAGAAAAATATGAAAAAAACTAGTTTTCATTTTTTTTCTTTTTCTCGGAAGTGCCTGCCATGAAGATCAAATTACTATTTTTGAGAAATACGCCAAGTTGAATATTTAAGGATAAAGAAATATAAATGTAGTTGGTGCAGAACCTTTAACACGTTAAATCTGTCAGTATTTTCCTTAATTTACAACGTGGGCATCTTTTAATAGAGCGTTTTCTGTGGCATGTTTCGGTCTTGCATGCTTATTTTCTTGCTTCCCCTCACTCTTCTGGTGTCAATTGGTTTGCTATGCTCTCTCTTCTGATTGCAAAGGCACAAGATGCATGCACAGATACAGATTTACCTAAATCCTTTCTACTCCTCTATTTCTTACTCCAGCATATATATGGTAAAGCTTATATTTGAACATAGCATCTACATATGCATGTATGGCATTTATACATGTGTTTGTTTAATGGCCGAGCAAACGAATTTGCAATAACAGGCTTATGATTCTTGGTATGAGGAGACAATCTTGAACACCAAGATTTATACGCAATCCGAAACGTCTTTCTGCTGTATATGTACAATTTATTCATTCGACCAGACATCTTACTCAATTCATCAACAATATATATATATATATATATATATATATATATATATATATATATATATATATATATACTAATTTACCCTTGTCATCAAAGAATGGCAGTAACAATGAAGACATTTTGCAATTCCATTGTATTCATAAAATATCAAAGACATGAAGCTCAGCATTTTCTTATTTTGGTTCAACGTTTCCTGGATATTTAACTAATCTAAAAGTAAAATCAAGTAAATATACAATTCATCAAGTTTAACGTAACATGAAATTCTAAATCTACATAGTTACGTCACCAGACATCACTGATGACGTAAGCATGAATTCACTTTGCTAATTATCATATGTGTGGATATATATATATATATATATATATATATATATATAATTCACAGGCTGGGTGACCAGTGATCGATATTTTCACATATGTGTGTGTCTAGAGAGATTTCTCAACTCATACATTTACACACATGAATGCATACATATAGGCGTGTATACGAAGACAATACTTTCTGTAACACGATCTGACGAACTCAAACGTGTTCTGTTGAATCACATGTACACACATATGCACGCATACACACACACACACACACACACACACACACACACACACACATATATATATATATATCACGTGTACTCTTTTGAGTAGCATATGTCTGAATACAAACATGGATTAGTGTTGAAAAATCAACATTCTTTTACATCTATCTATCTATCCAAGTTTGTTTGCATCCATCAGTCTAGAGCTGCAACTTAGAGAAGTTAATGCATTCATAAATAAGTATATGCAAACAAATATGTATAAATTTGAATTCATGTATACCAATCTATTGAATAATAAATTCATGTATGTATGCATGCATGCACGCGTATGGACGTTTTTGAGCCTGCACAAAGTTCTTTAAGTATAAAGCCGTTAGTGTGCACATGCATATATACTCACAAATATTCATACTTGAATTATCACACACACACACACACACACACACACACACACAATTGTTCAAAAAAATATATATATGCTTACGTATATATACATACATATAATTATCCAATATATATATATGTATATGTATATATAATTCCATTGTCAACTCTAGTTAACCCTCTATACACCGACATGATTCTGTTAGCCTTGCCACATTAAATCGAACAATTCCTTCTCTTTTTCTAATAAACTCTCATCATGCCGGTTTTTTCTTCCGCTGCCTTCCCTTCTTCCTTTCCTTCCTTCCAGCTGCTACCAACCCCACGCCCCCACCATCCCCATCCATTACCCCCCACACCAAGTAAATGGAAATATAGATTTTCCATGCACAGTATATTTCCTGAACTCCGCCCGCTCTAGCTTCTTTTTAGCAGAAATGAATTATCTGAGCCATTCTTGCTGGGAGCCTCTATCTGAGAGATAATGATTTTTGTGTTTGGCCCCCCTGTACTTTCCAATCAATTAACTCGCTCGCCCCCAAAAGCTCGCAGCTCCCACGAATGAGATAATGAACTTGCGATTAACAATTAGTTGAGGGAGCTTACCCTCCCGGTATACCTTCAATGATAAACACATCACCAGCTATCAGCGAAAACCTTGCAACGAACTAGTAACAAGATTTCTCTTTCGCCTGTAATAAGTTTTCAGGAGGACAAAGAAGAGAAGAAAAAAAAATGATAATAATAATAAGAAAAAAAAGAAGCTGTAATAAGAAGACAAATGAATAAGACAAATAAATGAAACAAACCTTCTCACATAAAAATATCCAGAAATAACAACAATCGAAATAATAAGCGAAAAAACATATATAAAGGAAAATCAGAAGCGCATGACATGGAATAAGGTAAATAACAAATAAGATGAATTAGGCGAAGAAATGGCATCTATGTTGGTTAATGTTGTCGCCCTTCAGTTTTAAGTCTAAGTTGGATCACGACCTAAAACAATATAATTGTTACTCCCTGCCTTAGTCTAATGGCCGCTTTCACTAAGATCATTTTTCCTTTTATTGTGTTTAGAATCTTTCTTTTGTACGACCTGTAGCCAAGTAGCTAAGACGCAATGTTTACTGTGTTTATTCATTCATCCACGTGTGACCCTTGGCTGTGACCATTGCTTTCCGTGCGTTCCATGTTTACTTCGCATCACAGTGTTTAGTTTATCTATCAGCGTGTGTATCTCTGTGTGCCTCGTAAAGTGATAGTGAGGTTGATAGATAAAAAAGACAAGAAGAGGAGAGAGAAAGAACGTGAGCACAAGCACGAGCGACAGCAAGAAAGAGAGAGAGAGAGAGAGAGAGAGAGAGAGAGTGGGTATTATGGATTCCAAATGTTATATCCTATTGTGAAAGACATTGTTTATATTTTATGTCATGCAGTACAAGATTAACGACTTCAGATCGTGAAAAAAACAAAAACAAAAAATAACAAAAACCGAATCGATGAGAAATAAGACTGTGTTCTCGTATTCTCGTCTCAGAAATTTCGACCTTTTTTTGAAACATGAAAACCTGACATACATTGATTGATTCATTCGTACATACATACACAAGCGGATGAACATTCTTGCACATCCAATCATCATCATCATCGATCAATCAATCAACCTTTAAATTCCTTTGTTGGACATAGGCCTTCCCCACGGGATACCACTTTTTTCGCTAACAAGCGTCACGTTATTCTGAACTTGTTCAAATGATCATGCCATCTTTGCCGGCTACAATTTTACCGATGATCTCGACGGATACCCGTTTACAGCTTGTAAATACTTGAATGTTCTCATTCCTCAAACCTGATGAACAGCCGCAAATCACAATAAAAAAATTCCATCTTGATCACCATATGGAAGAAGTTCAGCAGCAGAGGATGTCAATTCACTTTACTTATGTGAAAAAATCATCAATATCATCATGAACCATTTCAGGTCCACTTCTGGATCAAGGCCTTTCGCCATGACGGTTGTGCAGGTTTTCGAGAAGGGTATTTTTTTGAGACTGGTTTCTTCCCTTAACCAGATAGTCTAGTCTGCCCTTGCATTACGCCCATAGCTGGTGGGGGCAAGTAGAGATGGACTCATGGCTTTACCAGGGACATTAGTGCGAAATGAACATGAAGAAGCTCGTCTGGATTTTGAACTCGGCTTGCTGATCCATTTTTCACATCGTTACGCCACATAAACACACACACACGCGCATATATATAGTGAAGATAAACTTTTTCCCCTACAAGGGATCAAACGTGGACGGAGACTTCTTTTCCCTCTTTAAGTGATCAACAGTGTAGGGAGACCTTACTTAAGGGTTCAAATGCGGAGGAAAATCTTTTTCTCCTCCTTCAAGGGTCAAACGTGACGGCAAACTTCTTTCACCTTCATGGAAGCAGAAGGAAAGGGAATTTTTTTCTCCATGAAGGGGCCGATCCTTTTTATTAGCCTGAGAGCTTTTGCCCTTTTTGATTTTATAAATATTTTACCTGAAGTAGATGGGTAATTTAACTAGTATACACACACACACACACACAAATATATATATATATATATATATATATATATATATATATATATATATATATATACTCAGCATAGATTAACTCCCGCAATTATAAATTCACAGGATCTACATGAATACTTTTGTATCTTCTGATACAACCCATCTTGTCGTCTTAATTGCAAAGAGAAAACAAAAGTACACAAAATTGTTAAATTAGGATTTAATTTCGTATTATATATCAGAACATTGACAGGATCCTTCGGCTATTGACTTCGTGAAAACGAATAATCAAGATTTAAAAAAGAAAAAAATCACGAAAAAGATCAAATCTTGACAGACTTGTCGCAAGACTTTAAATTAATCTACGTTCACCTATTTTCTGAATTTTTTTTTTCAATTTAGAGACATGCCCTCGTCAAATTTCAAAAATAATTTTCCTAGCTTATTTAAATCAGGATGCCATATAACGAATGAAATAGAAAAGAATGTCATGGAAAGAAAGGCAGAGAAAAGGATTTCAAGATATAGCCAAGAGGATGGACGGGGTTTAGGAATCAGCCTGAAACATTTAAATTCGCCGGGCAAAAATTGAAATGACTTTGACTTATTTTTGTTCCTTAGACAGATTCTTCTCTCTTATTAGGTTGGTGTAAAAATAATTGCGTTTTTTTTTCACCGTAAAATCCTCAGCAGTATATCCAAGCTTAGGATAAAAGTTTTTAATCGAAATAAGAACCTTCAGAATCTACACATTCTTGCCAACTAGAAACAAGTCCATTTATTCTGGAAACATAGAATTCTAGAGTCCGGGAACTAATGAATTTATCGGATGCTTTTTGGCTGCTTCCTGATTGTTTAAGACAATACATCGCAGGAAGAGTACGAAATGCTTGAAAAAGCAGTAGTCGGTTGGATATAGGTTAGGTGAGTAAGCTGGGTGAGGTAGAATTTCGTAACCTAGTTCGTTCAATTTCTGCAGGGTCATTTGCACGGCATGTGGTTGGGCGTTGTCATGGAGAAGAATAGGTCCTTTTTGATTTTCCAATATTGGACGTAAACGATGAATTTCTTAGTATATTTTGTAATTATAGATTTTGATTGTGACGATAACTAGAGGTGGATGAATAGTTATGTACGTGAATACCTCAAATTGTGCCGTTTTGATTAGTACTGGTATTGGTGTAGTACGGTTAAGGTATTGCTGTACAAATTAATGTATTTAATTATAGTTGTAAAGAACAAAATATTTGCATTCGCGCGCAGAAATGATTATGCAGATACAATTTAGCTTAACATAAGATATTTTTTTAGAGAGTGCACAGGAGTAAATCGATCAAATTAGCCGTAGAAAGATTAATAAAACTCTCATTAGAGGAGAAGAAGGAAAATGTTCTCATTATAGAAAGTAAGAGAATGTTCATTCGGCATAGAATGTTAGAAAGTTAACTGTTCAAAGTTCGATGGAGAAAGTGCCTTTGATTGAATGTATATATACGTATGTGTCTATGTGTGTGTGACGTACTTTGAACCTGATGGAAAGATGCGCATATTGGTATCGAATGGAACTGCGAGCCATCCACATTTTGCGAAACGCAGATGAGAGACTGAACAAAGATTGTTGTGTGTACTGGTATTTATTGACAATGATTTAGTGTGTGGTCGAAGATAACAGAATCGAAACATTGATCCTGATCATTTGGCGTAGTGTGCGTGGGAGGTTATTTAAATGAGCCCTTGTTTCTAGAAAGAATTCATTTATCGGGGATGAGCGGAGTTTTACCTTAGACCGAAGTGATTCCTCATGCAGATCGATTCCTGCATCTTGCAATTTTTGTTTTCATTGTTATGTTGGAGCTCCGAATGAGCTCCTTGGTGACAGATTATTTGATTTCATCGGGGCTTGACTAAAACAACATACTTTCTTTTTATTGTTTTGTTTTGTTCTTAATTAAGGACCAACTGTAATGTAGTTTTGGTCCACTACAGATGTAAGCAGGTGCTGAAGTTTTCTTAACTCATTTTTGATGCGTGAACAGATATTATTAATTTGATTTAACTACTATTGAAGAAATCTGAGTGAATGTGTGCGTTAACCACGATTACTTAACAACCGGCAATTGAAGTTGATATTCAACAGATATATTAGTCAACACACTTGGTTGTGCAGGATCGAGTTTGAAGTTGCTTGGATCAGCGGTTCTCAGAAAATGTAATAGAAATTGATAAATAAATGAATAATTGAAGATTACTGAGCTTTCTTCAAAGTTTCTATAAATTAGCTCACTTTCGTTCTTTGGGATTTTGGAAATCTTTTCATAAGATATATAAATTGGAAACACTCAATAGAAGTCACCGAAATACTTTGAAGCCATGGTTTCTTAATACAGGTGGAAGTTATTCTATACCATTATTATGACAGACTGCTCCACACGCCATAAAGTCTTGACTCATCAAGAAATTCACCTTTGGAACGAGTACTTTATTAGTATTAAGTATTAAAAAGATGTCGATTTACTTAATCATTTCATGTGGTTTGTTTGGATTATTCTCTTTGTCTGAGTTATTTGCCCTTTTTTACAACATGCAACAGAGAACCCCAAGGGAGACTGGATGGTACAAAACGCTGTGAAAATATAAACAACAAAGACAATGAACAAATTGCATGCGATGATTTTGTTTGAAAACTGAGGCGAAATATTAACTTAAGAAGTATTCTTTAGAGGTAAAAAAAGGATACAATTTGAATCTCCTCGCAGAGGAATTTGTGATAACTCTCTTTTGATTACTGTCGGTCCTGTTGCAAGAATGTGAAGCTCGTTCAAACGGCTTTGAATTAATCAAAATCACCATAGTAACATAAGCTAACTGAAAAGCGGTATTCAAACATCAAGTTCTTCAATTTCTGAACTAAATTTAAATTTAGACTCTCAGTTCAAACGTTTACATTAAAAATGACAGAAAAAGGAATCGTCATTGGTCAGGAATTGGTGAAGCATTGGTGAAAGGATAGGGACATGTATTATGCAAAGTTATTGCCAATGATTTTACCGTAGAAAACTATTGCAAATGATTATATGATAGGAAGGCTTTGCAACTGTAGAAAGTAAAAAGATTGTCCATCGCCGGGAATTAATGCAAGCCTTACTAACGGAATAAAGATGTGTATTATATATTCGAGGCCTTTCAGGAAAGTATCAAGTCGTTTCAAATATAATGTGAACCCGTCGCATAATCTTGATGTAATTTTGCATCCAATCAGTAGGGACCTTACTGTGTATCCACAAACTGGCACTCTCCTGTAGGGTTATTCAGTTGGCAGTGAGACGATATTGAATGAGATTGTGTAATGTGTAGCTGTTGCATTCGCAGTTACCATGCCTATCCATTCTTCGCATCTTGTTCTTTTTTTCAGGCAAGATATCACATCCCCCAGATCTTTCAGCCCCACTCCTCCGTCCTGATTTGTCTCCTTACGACTTCAGTCTTTTCGCCATTGAAACGGAGGAGATTTCAGACCGTGAAGGGGGCTTCACGAACAGCACTGTTAGGTAGAAAAAGGCGCTGGGATAAGTGTTTGAGATTCCAAACAGAGTATCGAAGGAGACTAAAGTCACATGACTCAAGATAGCCTATTTTTTAAAAAATTGGATTACAGGATACATTACGGACATACCTTGCTGTACGTTTCACTTCTTACAAAATTTAAAAAGAAAAGTAAATTTACAAGCAATGCAATGGTACTTATTCTGTTTACTGTAATATACTATGACGTTTTTGCTCACAGTTTTAATACAGAATATGATGAGCAGTCTGCTTACTGTAAGCAGTCAAGGACTTTGGCAGACACAGGTATTGGCCTGTAGCTAAGGCACCTTATACGCTTTTCCCCTCATTTGAAAGGGGGAAAGGGTGAGAGAAAGAATGACGGTAAAGCTGGAAAGCTCTTCAACAAAAAAGATAAAAACAAATGAATTGTAATTCTGGAAGTATTCTCTTTACAAGTGCGGATAATGCGAAACGTTCGGACTTAGACGGCCTAATGACGCAGCGTCCCGCTTCCTTCGCTCATCCTTTTTCCGAAATGGAGCACAAGCGAAATGGAATCTCGGACATGAATAATAGTTCTTAGAAAACATCCACTTCACTAATAGTGAGACGGCACTACCAAAAAGCTGAAAGCTTACCATTAAATTGCCGGTGCAAACGAATCCGCTAGAAAGAAATCCACATATCCGTGGTGGCCCAGTAATGCACTAGATTCTACAGAACCAAATTTATCTACTAAGCCATCCTTGTAAATATCAAGCAGATTAGTTTTCCATTTTCAGTCTTTCCCATTTCTCTTTCATCCATTTAATGCAGTCCACAAGCGGAAAATTGATTTTTTACACTGTCTTCAAGGGTTTTATACCTCGAGTGACTGATAGGATGTCTTTGAAGGGAAAAAGGCCCTTCTTAATGTGATCACTGCTTTATAGCTATACGTACAGCGAGGACTGAACTAAATTTCAAGTGTCCTTATTGTGCAACTAGACGTCCTCTTTCCAAGAAGATAATACTTTTAAGACTCTGTTATGCCAATATTTAAGAGACATCTATAAGATGAAAGAAGATACGAAATTTGTGGACAATTAAAAAAAATTATAGCCGGGTATTTAGCTTCTGGGGAACCTTTTTTTTTTAGTTTTGTTTTAAAGTGGTTGGGCTTGAGTCTAAGACATCATTTACTTAAAACTTTCCATTAAAAGTGTTGCAATTCCTCAGTTCGGAAAAAGGAACACACCTTACTTTTCCGGTTGCTATTCGAGCTTGTGGCAATATACTAATAGCTGTCAAATCTGCACAAAATGCGATGCTGGTTTTGGCGTGGACAACTGAGATAAACAGTAAGAAAAAAAAGCGGCTATTAAGAAATAAGTCACTTTCACTTTCACATACACCGCCTATAAAAAGAATGAGGAAGAAAACTAAATCGAAAGCCATTATGGTGGGTATTTCGTATAATTATAATCATTTCTAAGTTTATTTCACGTGTGGTCGCCCAAGATAAAATTGTCATTACGGCTTTAGCTCAAATAGCAGAAGTTCTTCCTAACATTAGGTAGGAAAACTTTAGCATGACAAAGAAAGAACCGTGTTACTCTCTCTCTCTCTATGCGTATATATATATATATATATATATATATATATATATATATATATATATATATATATATATATATATATATAATAAAAATATATATATTTGTTATAAAATGTCATTGACTTATAAAAAAGTTAACCTTTTTTCACTATTAAAAAGATTATTGAATGATGATCTGACCTCTCCCTTCTCGTTTCATACAGATGAATGTATTCGTCCAGTTTACTGTATATGATAGAAGGGACGGCTCATATCATCACCCATTCAAATAATTTTATCAATAAAGAAACAGTAAACTTTGTCATGAGTCAATAACATTTTATAATTCTTATATAGGAGCTCTACATCGCTGTACCTAGCACTGTAATAGGAGACAATTATGAAAAAAGTATACATGGTTTCATACAATAAGTTTTTCCCTACCACAACGGATATTTAGTTTTTCAATGCAAAATACTAAGCAAGGGTAAAGTCAGTGGACAGTGATAGGAAAATCGGAAGCCTTTTATCATCCGTCGTTGGATATAGATCTTTCCCTACATTCGCCACACCTCTCTATCATGAGCGTCGCAGAGCGAATACTTTCTAAACTTAACTAGTTCATCTCCCCATCTTGTAATCTGCCGGTTACGGTTTTGCCTGTGATCTCTGGGGATCCATGTTGTGAGTCGTGATGTCCATCGGTCGTCTGTCATTATTGCAACATGACCAGCCCATAGCTATTTGAGTTTCCTACAATGTGTCGGACACCTATTTTTTCCCTGACATATTGTGCTGTCTTGTGATCTCTCCATGTGAGGTTGAGCATGATTCTCACATGTGCACATTACATGCTTCTCATTTTGAGAGTCGGTCTCTTGGTTAGTTTCAATGCTTCAGCTCCATAGGTGACTATCGAGAGGATGCATTGGTTGTACATTCTTCTTCCTCAAATGTACTCAATGCTAAAATGCAAAAATATTACCGTTTCATTTCCATCACCACCATAATTTGCTGTGTCCCTACACACACACACACACACACACACACACATATATATATATATATATATATATATATATATGAAACCTTTATAATGAATATGGTTCAATATATTTGTTTGATACATTCTACCTGTTATATCATGTGTTACTTAAACAGATAGTATTGAGCAGTGTTTAACTTGAGGAAAATCCTTTCACTATAGATGAAAAAAAATCTCCAATCTAACTTCATAGTTTTCAAATTTCAAAATAGTTCAAATACAAAAGTACAAATTGTAAAAAAAAAAAAAGCAAAAAAACGCTTGAATCCTTTCGAATGGGCGCTCAGATACTTAACTCTGTTCCTAGGCAGAAGAGCGACACTTTGATCCTAAGCAAGATTCACAATCACTCTGTTCCTAGGCAGAAGAGCCGACCAATATGTAAATAATCCCTAAATTTTGACGGGTTCTTCGCAAGAAAAACATAAACAATGTCTTACAACTCAAATCATGAAGAATCTTTTAGTTTACGAAGCAAATAATGACTTCATTAATTTTCAGTGCTAAAACATTTAGAAATTCTGGAAAATAAGCTCTAACAAATTGTACAAAGGATTTTACACATGCTTTGATATTTTTAGCAACATATCCATTCGATAGTTTTGTATTAAAAATTTGATTGTTTTGCTGAAAAATATACTTTATTGAGCAGAAATCGAAATAGCAACATCAAACGAGAAATGCCTCGATAAAAAGCAGGAAAACAGGGATAAATCAACCAAACACAAGATACTGCTTCTAAATAAAAAAGATATCAAAGAGCAAAGAAAACATTAAAATATTTCCCATCATTCCTAGCACTGATGGATCTCACCTGATTAGAGTCAAATTACGACAAACGGTTGCCATGGTCACCGAAAAATACTGGGCTGACATATTTACAGTTATTATACTTATATATGAGTATATATATTCTTTTTACAAAAGTGTCAGGAAATCTTTAGAGCTTCAGAGAAAATAGCTTGAAAGTGTTCCTAAAATGCTTTTTTTTTTCTCATATACGAGTGGCATTTTTTTTTTTTTCAATTTTTGTTTGATTTATTTTTCGTTTGTTCAAACAGAAGGCACAATGTTTTGTGTTCCAGGGCTCAGCAATCAAAGATTTTTATGATTCAAGGAATTAGGCTCCGGAGTTCAAGATTAAAAAAATTGTTTGTTGTTAGAAAAAAAAATAACCATCCTCTAAACACAAGAAATAACATACCCAGTTATTCATGCATATTTTCTGTTTGTTGGTCTCCCCGTCTGCCCGTTTTTTCTTTACTTTTCCTTTTATTTGTAAAAGCGAAGGAAAGAAAACAAAGATGGTTGAAGTAGAAGCATTTCCCGCTTATTTTGATTTCTAATATATTTTTTTCTACTCTTTCCAATATTTCTAATTACAGTTTTTCGTTTTTGTGCTTTCGATTTCCAAATTCTTTCCATCCATTAAAAATATTTCTTCTGTCCTTGATAATGTCAGAAAGGTCATTCAAGGTTATTACAGCGTGAAGGATTATTTTCATTTAAGAAACATAAACATCAGTCTCTGAAAAGCGAGAATAAAAGAAAAAGAAGTGTAGAAAATAGTAACAAAAGGACTCTTAGTTCTTTAGACGATTTTTCTCTGTTATTGTATTTGAATAGAAGTCTAAAGTTCAGTCAAATTAATTAATATAGCCGGCATTCATATTTCTTATACTCTGAACGTATCTTCTTTCTGCTCTCAACTCAGTAAGATGTTCAAAACGTCCGAACCGATAAAGGCCCAGGGAACGGAATCAGCAAACGGAGTTCAATCTTCTGCTGAGATAGTTTCTATTTGCTTCGCTTTGATGTCCTTTGGTAAGGCATGGATCCAACACTCCTTCCACTAGGTATGGATAAAGTAATAAGACAGACTGGGCTCTCTAGCCATAGTTGCAACCAGTCTAAGAGACGAACAGATGATTCCAAATCTTCCTGAAGAGGGATAGGCTTTGCCAGGCTACTTTGTCCTTGACACAACCATCATAAAATTATCTGAGGTGCCCTAATAACACTACACTGGGTTAATGTTGAGGTATATAAGTAAGGAATCAGAAACAAATAAGTAAGGAATCAGAAAGACAGCGAATATCTAAGTAACCTCTGATTCGCCGACGACATCGTCCTTTTTGCAAAAAAACCTTCGCGATCTCAGATTAATGCTAGATGTAGAGCACAAGACAGCTGGTCTTCACGTGAACTTCAATAAAACAAATTTCATGTACAACAAACATATTGAGGACAAAGACATAAAATCAAAATCGAAAATGTAGACCTGGAAAAGTAAACCACCCACTACATCTTCCTAGGACAACCAATCTCCATGAAGCCCTCAAAGGAAGAAATGAAGCGAGGAATCACTCTACGATGGAAAGCTTTCACTTGACCAAGCTCAACCTTTGAGAACAAGAAAATCCCATTAGTCTTTAGGAGAAGGGTCTACAACCAATAAATCCTCGCGGTAGTCACCAACAGAGCAGAAATATGGAACCTAACCGTAAGTTTGACTCTGAGAACTATGCAACGCACACATGAGAGAATCATCTTCAACATTACACGAGGAGATCACAAAAACAACAGTATATTAGAAAAAAGAAACAGGAATCACTGATATCATAGAATCCATTCAAAAGCCCAAATGGCAATGGGCTGGTCCTGTTGCAAGAATAACAGACAAGCAATGGACATCACAACCCTTAGCGTGGATCCCCAGTGATCATATGCGAAACTGTGGACAACAAAATATTTGATGACATAACGAACAAGTCAAGTTCAGAAAGTATTGGTTCCATGACGCCCATGACAGGGAGTTCTGGCGAATCATAGTCTATATCTAGAGACGGACGCTAAAAGGTTGCTGCTGCTGATATAACTACGACATGAATCAGATTTTACAAAAGGATTATATAGCAATATCTGCGATAGAGTATGTTTGTATAGTTAAAATAAATGATATACGGCTCAAGTATTAGAAAAAACAAAACAAAACAAAAAAAACAAAACAAAAAACAACTGAATAGTATAATAGCATTAACTGAAGATCCCTGAATACTAAAAGTTGACAATTTTGTTGATATAATATCTCTTACCAACCAAGTGAAACAATGGACTCTTCCACTGAAACAGGTTTAGTTTTTTTTCTGAAAAAAAAAAATATCTCATAGAAATCCAAATATATCCCTACATTTTTTTCTCGGAAATAGGCTGTTAATATATATTTAAAAAAAGATGAAAAAAGTAAATTGAAATGCTGGGATAAAGATGGTGACATAAAAAAAATGTCGGTGGGAGAAAAAAAGTGTGAAATGTTAGAATTGGCGGGAAGTTACGTGGCATCATTGGTTGTGGGTCTAATTTCTGTGGATACGACTAGAAGGTTCTGTTGGCAGCCTTGACCTCTTTTTTCTTGAATTGTTTGCATGTGTCACTTGAGTATGGCTATCTGCTGCTAGTTCTCACTGACCAAATCAATAAGGCTGCCGATGCTAAGGGGTGAGTCACAGGCGCACATATGCTTTAGCTTGTAAAATCTGTGGGGGCTAGCAGGGTTCACCTATCTGCACAGTGAGGGTGTACCATGGCTGCAGGGGCCGGTGAAGGCTGGGCAGAGAAGACAAGACAGAGTGGGTGGGGTTGGTAGTTAGGCAGATTGGAGAGGAGATGTGATGATGGTGTCGATGAAGAAAAAGAAAATGGAAGTTGGCAGGCTGGTCGGATGGCTTGATGGTTGGATTGCTTGCAGGAGGAAGACGCGTGGGTGAGTGTGGGGATTAGGCGAGGGTTGAGGTTCACATTGGAATTGGGGGGGATTGAAATCGAGTGGTATGTGGCTGCGCAAAAAGAACATAGAAAGAATTTTGACGAAGATCACGCCGACGTACACGAATACAAAAACAACGAGCATACACAGGCAAACATATACGTAAATAGGGAAAGAGAGAAAGAGAGAGAGAGAGATATTCACACAAATCCAATCAGATAAGAAAAAAAATTACGCAAACGTATGCATGTATATATATATATATATATATATATATATATATATATATATATATTAACGAGCTGAACGAGGCAGACTTTGAAATCAATAGAATACACATACACTGATAAGTAACCACATTCACATACAGACAATGTTGTATGAAATGGTGTAAAATAGTTACGTTCACTCATACACACAAAAAAGAAAATGGCGGGCCAGCAGGAATGTCCCTAGACACGACCATTGCACACACTGTCAAATACGCATGCGCATGGTCAAACTATAAATGACTGGCAGCGCGTGATAAGTACCCGACAAACCATTTTCAAATAGTTGATATCTTCGTTATTTCGAGAGCTACTGAGCTCGTTTTTTTTAGACGTGTCCATACATCTCTATCAGACGCTTTCTGGTTGGTCGACTTATTCAAACAACAGAAAAAAAGAAGGAGGAGATTGTGTGACGTCATTGAAAGAACATCGTTCCTGATCAATAGATGACGTATCAAGCGTTTTTTTTTACAATGTCGTCAGGTATTGTTTGCTATCAATAGCAAACACTAAGCTAAAAACTCCTAAAAATAGCTAAAATTAGCAAAACTTTTCAATTTTCTTCTCACTTTATAGCTAAAAATGCTATGTATACTCATTTACAATCCACTCATGAAAAAAAACTTACACAATGACTCCTGAACAAAATATTGATAAAAATTGTGCAGTTACTTTACTTTAATCGTAATTTTTTTTCGATAATCAGATTTTCAAGTGAAATATTCCAACTTTCCCCTTCATCCTCTTCCTACTACTACTATCACAACTAGTAATGCTACAATTAATTAGTTAAGAATCCCTCTGAAATTGGAAATCACAGATATGGACGTAAGGATGGTGGATGTATTGTTTAACTCCTACTTCTTATTTTCATGAATCATTGTGCAGAATGTTTATAAAAAAAATGAGCATTGTTGTTCTGAAAATAATAGAAGTATCAACTTTTAAAAAATGGTTCGTTGGACACTTGATATGCGCAGCCACTCATATATGCTACGCCGAATTGGTGAAATTTACGTACCCTTTTGTAAAGTGAGTTTGATTTCACTTTGCTTACACAAATTCTTGATCGTAGATATAGTTCTTTTATATCCTTGCTTTGATCAAATATACTTTTCATCAAATCAAAACTGCATTTTTATTCATTTTTTGTAAAAAATGTGAAAGACTACATATTCACTTATTTTTGTAATAATGTTTGATTTCACAAACTTTTGATCGTAAAAAATGTTACTTCGTCTTTTTTAGTTTTGATTAAATGAATTTTTCATCGGAATTAAACTGCACATTAATCGAATTTTTGTTGAGAGCAAGTCAAAAGCTAAGGTAAGAAGGAACAGTTTGTTGCACAGGTATATACATGAATTACGAAAACATTCGCATTCATTCTCATGTATAACAATTATAAATATGCAAGTTACCCCAAGATCCAAAACTAGCGAGTTCCTTGCAACCCCCCCAAACTTCTGTAAGCCGAAATAGCGCAAAGCGAAGAAGCAATTACCATTAAGTCATATAAAAGAATTTTTTGAGCGTTCTCAAACCTCAAAACCGAAAGGCATAATATAGAAAAGTGGGGATACCTGAATACATAAATGTACACGTTTCATATTTAATTGCGTATGTCCCACGTGTGCCAGTGATCAATGCTGAAGTTTAAGTAAAATTAAGATTTCGAATGCTAATTTTCCGGGCAGGTGGGCGTTTTGCACTTGGATTAACACATTCTTCTCACCAAGCATCTCCTCCAATTTGACTGTGTCCCAGACCAAGTTCAGCATGTCGCGTTGGGTGTTATCAATTGGAGAATTGGAAAAAGGATTGATCATCGAATGAATTACTTCTCATGCATTTTGTTGGTCAGAGATCGCTCAAAAGTTCAAATTTAAAAAGAAAAGAAAAGATGAGTGAATGTTGTTAGACCAAACTAGGGGATCAATCTAGCATAAAATCATATTGCAAATTGATCCTTTGTAATTAAAACCTTTTTTTCAAGGGGGTGCGATTTGAAAAAAGAAAACTCCTTTCATAGACAAAATAAGGAGTAAATGTTTGAATTTTCAGCCCTCCAACTCATACCTTGCCCGGCAGCCAGAAAGAGCAGCTTAATAATTGAAGAAACCTACGTTAATAGTTTTTATGATTGTTATGGTGGACGGTTTCTAACAAAAGAGACCTATATATGAGCAAATGTTATCTTCAATTACCATTATCATTAATAATATCATAAAAAGGATAAGCAGCGACACATATTGTTATTTTTTCATTGGTATCTCTTTTATTTTCTTAATCGAAACTATTCAAACTGTCATTCTACGAATGTTAGTAAAACAATGCAGGTCGGGAATACAGAATAAGATTTTTGAACTTACATCCCTTTACATAAGTACAACAGCTGCTCTATTGCCAGAGCTATGAAAGCCAAAATTTGAAATAAAGATGAAAAACATATTAGTAAAGAATTAATAATGCATGCATCAATTAGTACACACAAAAACATATTCGAATGCAAATAGCCCCATGAACATACACACACTCATTTTGGGAAAAAACCTTGATAAAATTTCGTATATGGAGACATATGTAATCGTGGAGTCCGTTATTTAAACTTTAAATAAATAGAAAGGTGAACAGAAAGAGTGTCACAGAGAGAGAGAGAGAGAGAGAGAGAGAGAGAGAGAGAGAGAGAGAGAGAGAGAGAGAGAGAGAGAGAGAGAGAGAGAGAGAGAGACTGACAGACGGACAGACGGACGGAGGAGGAGAAAAAGTGCGCAGAAACTGTTGACCCTGAAAGATGGCGGAGACATCACACAAACTAGTAGAATACATGTGCACATGCGCAAGCAGTGCAACTGAGCACATGCTTCGTATAGGTACTCTAGTATATATATATATATATATATGTGTGTGTGTGTGTGTGTGTGTGTATGTGTGTGCGTGTGTATGTGTGTGCGTGTGTGTGTGTGTGTGTGCGCGTGTGTGTGTGCGTTGCTGACGTGGGGATTGTGAGCAAGCGTTAAGTGGAAACAGAAAAGAAGACTAATGAGGAAAGGCGAAGTTTTCCAAGATGCATACGTAAGAAAAAGCATCAGAAAAACAGGGGAAAGAAATTCATCTGATAGGATGAGGGTGCAACTAAATGAAGGTGTCAGAAGACCGGGACGAGAGGGTCAGAGAGAGAGAGAGAGAGAGAGAGGGAGAGAGAGAAAGAGAGAGAGTATGGGGTATTCGAAGGGATCGGAGCTACAAAGGATTGTAGCTGGAGAGAGGTGGGTAGGGAGGATGATATAGATATGTATATACGTAGATAGAGAGTGATAGAAAGTGTGAGAGAAAGAGGGCTTGTGTGGGGTTTGAGCAGAAAAAGATTAGATTTGGAGACAGGGGGAGAGAGAGTAAGAAATAGATATCTATCAGAGAGAGAGAGAGTGAGAGAGAGGACAGAGAGAGGTTGTATAGAGCATATGGAGAGGGATGGACGAAGCTTGCATGAAAATATCAGGAGGACAAAAAAAAAAAAAAAAGAAAGAGAGAAATCCCCAAAATAAATGGACGATAGTTATGGCGGGTGAAGTTGGAAAAGAAGAATGGTGGATGCAAGGGAAGTTAATCTGATGGGGAAAGTGTTGGGGAAAGGAACAAGAATCTACATGGGTGTGGTCCAAAGTGGTGAGCAAAAGCAAGAGTGAGGTCAGGATGAAAATGAAAGGGAGGTGGCGAAAAAGGTTCGCTGAGAGACGAAATGAAAAACGAAAGAAGTAAAAATAGATAAATAAATAAAGGAATGAAGAATACAAAACGGGTCTGGTTAGTCACTCAAAAGAAACTGCTATGCAATCAACGTTTTTCGAAAGCATGCATTGTTGGGGAGATCAATTAAAAATTGGAAATAGGAGTGATCAATGAATATGTAACTTCTCTCTCCTTTTGTTGTGTAGTGATCACAAGAAAAGTCTGAATTGAAAAAAAATATAAGTGGATGCAAATTAAAAGATCAATTTAGCGTAAGCTTACATTGTATATTGAGCCCCCACCGGAAGTAATTTTCAAAAGATGGAAAAATCAACTGTTTTATAGACATAATAAGGAATGAATGTTTAGATTGTCAGCCCTCTAGCTCCATTGGTGCAGCCCGTATGCGTAATAAAAAAATACATACGTATATACGTAGCCAGCCAACCGGACCACTGAAAGAACTAAAGAAACCTATGTTGACAGTTGTGGTGACAGTTTTGGTTTACGGTCTCTAAAGAAGAATAAAAAGAAAATAGAATGAAACAAATCAAAAGGTTAGAGAAGAGAAATTCAAGGAAAGGCTTTAGATGTCGGGGGTGGAGTTCTTGTGGTGTCTGCGACCACAGCTGTGACAGCCAGGCAGACACACGTCTGATATGGACGACCGGCTCAATGACGTCGTAGACTCCTATCTCCTTAATGTACATCGATGTCCGGGAAACTCAGCATTCACTGCTATGGCTACAGCTCACCGGCAAAACATGCCAAGTCCAGCTTGCTTGCTAGCCAGAGAGATTATATCTGCCTATCATAATCACCTCCCCTGCCTCCTTTTCAAGTGCATTGCTCTGTTCATAATCAAAACGAAGAAATGCAGGACTAAAGTACTCGATTAAAAAAAAAGAAAGGGAGTGAGACAAAGAAAAGTGGCAAAAAATAAAAAGTATATATATATATATATATATATATATATATATATATATATATATATACATATATATATATATATATATATATATATATATATATATATATACATATGTTCCTTTGAAAATCTTTTTTTCGTAAGAGAAAACAGAATGTGCATTCTGTAATGAACCATTGAGAATACTTTTACTCATGATATAATCGCTCTACTGATGGTATTGAGCACTTTTTCGAATTAGGATCTACTTGATACATTGATACATGTACACACGTTTGTTATATGTTTTATTGTTGGTATGCAATGAGTGTGTGCATGTGTCCGTATATGGTTATCTAAAGAGAGAGAGAAAGAGAGAGAGAGAGAGAGAGAGACGGGGGGCTGTCATATAGATAGAGGTGAAGATAGATATAGGGAAAATGTCCCAAAAAATTCACAGAGAAGAAAATGAACTGCAATATAACGTCAGACAAAAGTAAAAAGCATGAGAGAGTGAGCAGGGAAGTTTGAAGATAAGCGAAACAAGAAGGACAGAAATGGGAGAAAAAAAAAGAAGAGAAACAAGATGAAGAAAAACACAAGGAGACAACAAAACGGGGTCCAAGTGTTAAAAGTAGATTAAAAGAAAAACGAAAAGATAAGGAGAGAAAATGAACGAATACTAAGTAACGAACAGGTCTGATTAGTCAATAGAAACCATCTTTTGGCAGCTTATTACAATGGGTGTAATCGATAAATTAATTAGAAAAATAGGGTGATCTATTATTGATTTACTTCTATCGCCTTTTGTTGGGCACTGGTCAATTAAAAAGTTCAAACTCTCATAGAACCAGCGTGGAACCCAAACCGTTTTTGTGTAGACATAATGAGGAGTAAATGTTAGAATTTTCAGCCCTCTAGCTCCATTGGTACAGCCTGCACGCGTGATACATATGTAGCCAGCCAGACCAAGTTAAAAACTGAAGGGATATCTGTTGACAGTTTCGGTTGGCGACTCCAAATGAATACTCTGGAATAAGAATGAAGAGGATTTATAGATCGAGGAAGAAGTGTACAGGAAAAAAAAAACTGTGACAAAGAGAAAAAGGAAAGAGTTTAAAAAGAGAACAGAATGCGGGGAATAATAAGACAAAAGAAAGTATAAACAATACGAGAAAAAGGGAAAAAATCTGCAAAGAAATTGAAAACATAAAACAAAAATAAAGCAAGAAAAGTAACGACACGAATAAAAGAAGATGAAAGAACAAAGGAAAAAGAAAAAGAAGAAAAAAAGGAAGGTATAAAAAAGACTAAAAATGCTAAAGAAAATGAGTTGGAGAAATGATATGATCGTGGGGTAGATTAAGTGAATTTGATGGATAAAAAAAAAATCGAGAAAGCGAAAAAGAACATAATACGATTCCCGAGTAACGCAGCCGTTTTCTTGTCGAAGACTCTCCAGATATTTAGTTAATCTCCCAACGCGTCTCTTCTTTCAGACATGATCGATTCTTAATATGACTTTGTGGCACTGATCAGTTCAGTAATGATCTTTCAATTCCCTGACCACTTATGAATGGAGATCTCTGGTGTAACTGTTGCTCTGACAAAGTGACAAAGACATCTATTATATATGTGAGTGTATATATGTGATCTATCTATCTATCTCTATATATGTGTGTGTGTATGTGTGAGTGTATGCATATTTCTGCAAGTTTCGTTCTCTCATTATTTTTGTCGTATTCATGCATACAATTATTCTCGTCTTTCCTTTCTTTTAGTTCCTAATCAGTGTGATTTTATAAGTATATTTCTAAATATACCTTAATACGAAGGATGGCTACTCGTATGAGGATTGCAAGGTCAAAAGAGTTGTCGTGTACTTTAATATGCGCACACCTGTGTACTCTCTAATTGAATACGTTTCATCGTTTTATTTGAGTACCTGTATGTTTGCTGGTCTGTTTGCACCGTGGTAGGCCATGCCTTTGCTGTAGAAAAACTAAATGGTCGTCTTTGTCATTCCTCATTTTCCCCAGCACCATAACCATTATTGGCTCTTTTCTCATTATTACTGTCTTCTGTTTTCTCTCCTCTCTCCAAATAATCATCATCATCATCATCATCATCATCATCATCATCATAGTTATCTCGATCATACTCCTTTCGACATCATCATCAACATCATCATTATTACATTCTTATTTTATCTCTCCCTATCATTAACATCATCCCCTAATCATCATCATCATCATCATCATCATCATCATCATCATCATCATCATCATCATTATCATCTGTAGCAGCAGCGGGGTTTTCTTTTAAAGCATAAATTCGCCGAATAGAGGTTATGAATGAAAAGGTAAAAGTAAACTGAAAATAAATAGAAAAGGATAAAATTGAATGTTAGTCGCAGAAGAACTCATTTAGGGGACACTGAAAAAACATAAGAAAAAGAATGAATCATCCCCTTATATATATATATATATATATATATATATATATATATATATATATATATATATATATATATATATATATATATATATAAGCAAACCTCATAAATGATGTGTTGGAAAATGAATGGGTTGCAGCCCTTAATTTTTTTCACCCTGACTTTGCACCTTTGCATGTCAAAGAAGACAACTGCGATTATATGGGAGGCCAATATCAGAGATTCAAATTCGTGGAAATTGTTTTTCCGATAAAGTCATCGCAATGAGAAAATGCCGTTTTGTGCAAATCAATTTGAGCGCGAGGCAAGCCGTACTTTATTCTCTTTTTAAAGAAAGTTGCAGGCTTCTGGGTTTGGAGAGTTTTGTTTATTTGTTCGTCTGTTCAACAGTGACGATTAACATCTAATCATGCACGCGCCATTTGGGGCTTTGGCTTAAGGACAGAAGTCACGATTGACGGTTGAAATCTTTTAGGCTCCATTTCATGTTTTACACTAGTAATGCTCTCTACAAGTGATTAACTTCTAGAGAAGATGTGACTTGAACGAGTCAGTCTAATATCTCAAATATCTGCACGATACTTTGACGAATAAGTATATGTAGGTTTGCTGATGGTGATAGGAAAGGAGATAGCTAATTGACACATTTGATGTCCAGCACTTGTTAATCTTATCTCTACGATCTCTGAAAAAAGTGTTGTTTCCAACACTGATAAAATCTACGAGTGATAATGTTGTATTTATAAATACACTAAATGCATATGATATAGAGACAGAAAGTCTCTTGAAAATTTTATAAGATAACACAACTGATTTCACAGTGACAAGCGGATATAATATCATTCACTCACTGTCCAATCAAATGCTACTGATTTGGTTGCTGAGTAAGTGCTCTACGCATGAGGCCTTGCACCTGATGGCTGAGGTCACGAACACCTAAAATTAATGCTGATATTTTCTAATCATATGATGGAACTAGATTTGAATGACGTCATTGGCGATGTACAATCCCAGTCCTTACATTTCACTCTGATGCAGTATTTTAAAACCAAAACCGATCGTTTCTTTTACGAATAATGGATACAACTAACAATGTTCGGTATTATTATTATTATTATTATTATTATTATTATTATTATTATTATTATTATTATTATTATT
Organism: Thysanoteuthis rhombus; assembly: GCA_963457665.1. Taxonomy (NCBI): domain Eukaryota; kingdom Metazoa; phylum Mollusca; class Cephalopoda; order Oegopsida; family Thysanoteuthidae; genus Thysanoteuthis; species Thysanoteuthis major. The sequence continues at coordinate 33,842,077 of OY735205.1, forward strand.
ATCATTATTGATGATAATAATTATAATGATAATAATAAAAATAATTACAACAACAACAAGAGCAACAACAGTGAAAACAAAAATCATGATGATTATTATTGAAAACTGTCAACCATAGCTATCATCTAAGATGCCACCATAGATTTCTTCAGCCATGTATCACGCGTACAGGCCAAACCAATGGGGTTAGAGGGCTGAAAATTGAGCATTTAATCCTTATTATGTCCAGAAAAAAAAGTTTTTTCCATTTTTTTTTTACCTCTCCTGATAGTTGTTATTTTTTTTTAGTAGGGATTCAATTTTCGAAATAGGTTAATCCTGAATTCATCCCTTAGTTTGCGTCTAGCTTGCTTTTTGAAAAATCAGACCACTGCCCAGCAAAAGGCGAAAAAAGTAACTTATTCGTTGATAACCCCTTTTTTCCATTTTTTAATTGGTCATTCCCAGCTTGGCATGCTACCAAAAGATGCTAGTCACATGACGGTCCCTACTGAGTGAATACCCAGACCTGTAATCAGAAATTCTATTTGTTAGAAACCAAAACTGTCTGTCTGGCTATCTTTGTTTCACGCGTACAGGCTGCACAAATGTAGTTAGAGGGCTGAAAATTCAAACACGTTCACCTAATTTTGTCTGGAAAATGGCTCACCCTCAACGTAGTATGATGTCATAAACAATTTGGTCACGAGACGGTTTCTATTGAGTAACCAACTAGACCTGATATTATAATCAACGATTTTTGACCAGTCTTTCATTTCGTTCCTTGAGCTTTTTATCTCAACTCTCAGGTCATTATCCTTCGACTATCAGATGTCTAGACTATTGAATCTAATACTACTGCATTCACGAATGATGTATTCAACTAAAATTGTTTGTTATTATCATTTTTCTTGAAAAAATGTTGATTAGACGTCTTTAAATTGTTTTCCTGTTACTTTTTATCGCAACTCTTAGATTACAATCGTTAAATAAACAGCACGTATATAGGAAATAAAGAACTAGCCTTCAGGTTGATTCGAACTTGCATCCCTCATAGTCTGTTTTTACGTGGAAATGCCAGTACTATTTTGGTTGCGAAGGCTTCACCGGTAGACGTTCCTCAAATAAGCAATATAGCTATACCCTTTATTTCTCAGTTCGCTATAACGCCATCTTGTTTGTTTATTTACGCTCGTAGCCAGGACATATCGATTGATTTGTGAGTGTTGGGGAGCAGGCCTCCAGTACGCTAGCTAATGATTTTAAAATTTGAATTGAACGTAAGAAAAAAAGAGAAAAATTGGATATGACCTATAATTGTATACAAAGGTCTCATCCATAACAAAAATCCATTAAGAATCTTAAAAAGTTACTTGATTTCTTCAATTAGTCATCTTGAAATTTACCTACAGAAAGACCATCGGGGGTGTGGTACCCTGCATCACTCATTCGTTATGTCCCTGCTCGTAGTATTAGCAGTAATTATCTTGATGCATTATCAATGCAATGAAGAAGACAAGTTGTAATACAACAACATTGCATACAAAATAATGTATTCTTGCCTGCATACATTTGATAAGCGAGTGTTCATTTATGAATTTATTGTTTTTCTCTCTATTTGATATCCATTTGAAGAGTCAGTGTTTAGCCTTCAGTAAGTAAAAATAACGGTAACATAAGTATGGTATCAGACTCTCTGTATATACTTAGCTAACAGGTCAATCACTCAGTTGCCGCAAATAAAGATAATATTCATTCGTATAGCAATGGAAAGACGTAGATATTCTTCTTAGGAAAACAGAAGTTGATTTTCATTCTATGAGTGATGTTTCGCAACTGCCTTTCATTTGTTTTTCTCAAAACATACAATTCCATTTTGGGGCAGCACGCTATAATTAAAAACAATTAACTTATCGTATTCATTGATGAATAATGATGGATAAATATTCAGGCATAATTATAAATGGGCATTAATTACCATTTAAAAGTTTCTTTCTAGTAATCTGCAGGTCGTTGTCTACAGGCGAGAATAACGAAACAACTTAATGCAATTAAATTCAGTGCCAGAAAATTGTTTGGGTCCATCTATAATTATTGTACTATCTTTTTATTTTTCAAGATTTCAATTTACAATTAAGAATACATCAGATATTAAGAGTAATTCTTTTGGGAAAAATTACTATAGAATCAAGGATAAACTCATTAATGGTACAAACACACATGCGTACACACATAGACAATCTAGATTCACCTGTATGCATGCATACATACGCGCATATTTATATATGTATGCTTATTTTTAATTTTGTAAATGAATACATTTATACACACGTTTACATCAGACAGACGCATCAAACAGCACACATGTGCACATACACACAAATACGAAAAACACATATATACGCAATCAAGTACACACACAAAAATGCGTACATATATATGCATATTTGTATTGCAAGTGACAAATAAGTATAGAAGGTTAGAAACTAGCATAATGAATCTCAAATTAGATCTTAGTAGACTGTAGTGTCAGTCTTCATTACATATATATATATATATATATATATATATATACATATATATATATATTTATATATATATATCTATATATATATATATATTCATATATATATATATATATATATATATATATATATATATATATATATATATATAAACAATCAAAGAAAAAGGGTTGCTGCAGAGAACTTGTTTCTTTAATTGTAATTTAATTGTAATTCTATTTACGTTGTCAAGGGCGAGTGATGCATTAACCGTGTAATGACGGGAGATCATCTCAAATAAATTTCTATGTTATTAAACACAATTTATAATCATTCTGTGAGATCATATATAGCAGCAACGTTGAAAGAGATGAATGGACCGAGAATAAACAAGATGAAAATTTGGTGTGAAAGCCATTATTTGGGCCTGCATTATTGCCGGCTGTCCAGCTCAATGGTAAGAGCATCAGTGTGTTGAAGAAGCTACACTATCGGAGACAAGTTCGTTTCCTGCAGCAGCCCAATTTTCTATATATATATATATATATATATATATATATATATATATATATATATATATATATATATAAATAGTGCTACCCAAAGTTTAAGGAATGATCCCGGATAGATATATTAACATTGAAAAAGTGACTAGAAATATAAAATCAATTTTTTTTGTGAACGTACTATCAATATCACTTTTTATTGATTTCCACAAAGTGCCATCAGGAAACCCAGCTCATTTTTGACGGGCAGAAGAGGTTTCTGAACATTTGTTGTTCGGTTTTTAATTCTTATAAAACTAAATCAATCACTCGCGTCAAATGCTGTTGATAATGCTCTAAGTTTTCAGTTGGATTTGAGTCAGGTGAATTTCCCATATATATATATATATATATATATATATATATATCTATATATATACATGTTGAGAAATGGATATATAATCTGACGGAAATAATTATAACTATAGAACTTTCGAAATTTTTCTGGAACCAAAAACAAAAATTAAATGATCAATACTTAGCCACTATGGACCCCGGTAATAATTTTAATCATAGATGTTATTCATGTTTGAAAGAAAAATAATAATTCTATTATTTAAGGACAAAAATAATTTGTTGACTCAAAAGCGTGAAATGCTCTCTGAATGCCGTCATATTGAAAAATTCAAGTTAAAACCAATGACATGGAATATAGGCATTACAGATGGATAATCACTAATTTTATTCATTCATGTAATCATATCATTTTTATGATATTATTGATATTAGTTTGACACACATTTTTGATACTAGTAATATTATTTGTTATAGTATCTTTCAATTACTTTATTCAAATTCTTTATATAATATTATATAATAACGTTTATTCTTTATTGAATTGTAATACAGAGTTAATATTTACTTATTGGTTTATTTAAGATTTAAAAGAGATACAAATTTCAATCTAATTCTAAACTAAAACTCAACACATCATGATATTAACTTTATCTCGTGTAAGTGACAAAATTCAGCCATAAGAATTTGAGGATTACGTCATGTGAATTGCAAAATGACAATCTGAAACTGAATTAAAAGCGTTGAATGATTTGAGAATGATTTTGTCATTTGACTCACGATATTGTTTCGTCATTCTTTTCATAAGCAAAATCTAAGAAGTAAAATCTATTTCGATCAATTTCAAATCATGTGTTCTAACGGTGACTTTAAAAGTAATTAGATCGAAACTAAAAATAATCCATCACACTTAACAATTTATTGAGCCAAGAACCAGGTGTTGGGTAATTTCTCTCTCAAATATTTAGTATTGTGCTCTATACTATGTAATTAATATATTTAGTAACGTTTATCTTGACTCATATAAATAGTCAAGAGATTCAACTGGTCTACTTTGTTTGTAAAATCTTTTTCAAAATTATTTTTTTGAAGGTAGTTGTATTTTTGATTATTATTTAGCATTTGCAGCTCACACATTATGGTAGCGTTGATAAACGTTGTTTCATTTGGAATTTCTACTTTGATGAAGCCAAAAAGTGAAAAATGTTGGTAGAACAAATTTGATTTAAATGCAGTTATTTTTCCTTATCAACTCAATACACACGTATATTTATGCATACATACATACAGTAGCATTAAGAGCTTTACAATTGTATCCTACTATTATGATATTCACACTGCTCATTGTGAAAATTTGAGAATTGTAGAATTTGTTGGAATGTATCGATAAAATTTCATTTGTTAGATTCTGGTTATGCTGAGTGGTTTGTTACGAAAGCAGGCTTTGCGACACATACACAACTTATCCTAATATGGTACAAGGACAAATGAGGTATGAAGATTGTGCTTTCCGAATATTCAAGGGTGCAAGAGCCTGCCTTCCTTGATAATCAGCGTAAGAGATTTTGGTTTTTCCTTGGGTCCGAACACTACTGGACCCGATGAAAAATACATAAATAGTCAATTCAATAATCACGAAGTCCCACGACCAGGATACTCAATTATGATAAAACTCACTACTCTAGACAAGCTTGTTAACCATCGCTCTGTGGTAGGTGTCCGAAAACCTCCCTCATTTTTTCACACTGATATTGACAACAAGTCAATAGATGATAATGCATGCAGAAATATTCAAAAGATGTATGTAGACAGACATTTGTAAGTTTAATAAAAATAAAAACAATGTAAGATATGTATGTCAAGTCACTCTGTAGGAACCGCCATGTGACCAGCGTCTTTTGGCAGCATACGCTGTTGGTGATGATCAATCAAAAAATTAGAAAAAAAAGGGGTAATCAACGAATCAGTTACTTTCCCTCAACTTTTGTTGGGTCTCTTACTTCAAACACGTACAGAAAGAATGCGATAGAGAAGAAAACCAGGGAAGTATATAAGATACAGTACTACACTTCAACGATAAATAAAAATAAGGTGAACCTACATCCTAAATGTATTCATATGTTCCTCTTCCGATGAGTATTTATTTGTGCGTGTTCGTGTGCTTGTGTGTATTGTGGTGTGCTTATGTGAGATCAGTATATGTACTGTTCTTGATAACTTGGTGTCAGTCATATGGACATTCATGTGTGCATACTACGGTCAGTAAAACTTTGTTCAACCTAACTTGATATCAATTGCGAGAGGGTAAATGTGTACGCTCGAAAAAATAACCAATATGTCCCTGTGTAAATGTTTGTAGATTCGTATTTGGTTGATAAAAATATCTTTTGTTATAACGCAGCCCCAATATGAATATATTAACATGTATCAATGTGTGTGTATGGTTAATGGCCGAAAAAAACTAGTGGGTCAGTAAGTCTAACTGCGCATGCGTGTTTGTGCTCCAATGCATGCGTAGATATACGACCGCCAGTCATTGTTTAATTTGCTTTTATGGTGGTTAATTTTTGTGTTTCCGGTTCCTCCATTTTTGGTGAGTCGTTCTGCTATAATGAATTGCACCTTGCGTTGCTAACACTAAGAAAGAAAGAAAAAAAGAATGAAAGAAAGAAAAAAAAAACAAAACAATAAATCGTCTGTGGGCAAATCTGACCGAATCAAGGGAATAATGGAATGGGATATTTTAGAAACTTAGTCGGTAGGTAGGTATGAAGGTAAGAAGCAAGTTGATACAGAATATAGAAGAGAGAGAGAAAGACATGGAGAGAGAGAGAGTTTATGAAAGAAATAGGCAGAGAATGAGCGATTGAGAGAGAGAGAGAGAGAGGGGGAAGAAAGAAAGAGAGAGAGATAGAAAGGAAAGATCAGATAAATTGACCAATTGATCTTGGAAGAGATAATGAGAAGAGGAAAGAGGTAAAAAGAAGACAAGAGAGAGAGAGAGAGAGATAGAGAGAGAGAGAGAGTGAGGAGGGAGAAAGAGAGAGAGGGGGATAGAGAGGGATTGGAAAAGAAAGAAAAGCAGAAAAATTGAGAAGTGATGCTTAAAGAGAGATAAAGAGAGAAAAGTAGAGGACAAGAAAGAGACAAAGAGACATAGATAGAGAGAGTGAGAGAGAGAGCGAGAGAGGTAAACGGATATATATATATATATATATACATATATATATATATATATATATATATATATATATATATATATATATATATAATCAATTAACTATGTACTTACAAAGAAAGAACCGCATAAGTATAAGTGATTGAGAGGGCAATATGTAAGAAAAAGTGGGAGTAAGAATGTTATAGAATAAAACCAATCAAGAGGGAGTGAGAGTGAGAGTGAGGAAAAGAAGGATTGATAAGAGACATAAAAAGAGAGCAGTAGAGATATAATTGAGTGACCGAAGGAGACAGGCAAAAAATAGAAGATAGAAAATAGAGAGAGAGAGAGAGAGGGGGGGGCTAGGGAAGCAATTGCGATAAGGGGAGACAATTAGTTGATTCTCTTTCTCTCAGACTTGCATTCACATTCACAATATTAGCATGAAACTGTTTTAGCTGTTCGAAAAGATAACGCTAGCAGGTCTTTTGAGAAGTCCCAGCATTCTCATGGGGCAAACACCTGATTTGACCAACCTACAATTTTGACCATTTACAAGTGGAGGAAAATAATTCTATATCCTGTCGTTGTGTGGTAAATGCACGGAATCTGAGTGAACGGAATAACAGTTAGGGCCGAATTAGCTCGAGAGAGCATTTATGCTCCATTCTCTCGCGGGCAGGGCTGTATGCAAGATTGATGTACGTGCCGAATAGTACTACTTGAACAGAAAATGCTTATGTCCAGAAGAGGTGGTAGCAGTCATTGCTGCTTGAGAAGTAGAACAACGTTAATATGTATATGCTTATACACTGACACATATGCATTTATGTACAAATATACATACGGTATGTATGTATTATTAATCTCAATCTCCTTGTATCCAACTATAGATACACAAACACTACGCATATATATATATATATATATATATATATATATATATATATATATATATATATGCAAAATATATTTTGTATGCTCCCAAACACTCATACAAACATATGCATTATTGCGACCATATAATCATAAACACACACACACATATACATACATATATATATATATATATATATATATATATATATATATATATATATATATATATATTCATGCAATTTTATAAACATAACTATGCAAATGAATACATATATACATACATATACATATCTCTAATTTGGCATGTACCCACGCTTTCATAGAAACATGTATGTCTGCAATTAGTACACATATGCACACACATACACAGATAGAAATATATACATACATACATACATACACAATTTAACATAAACAAGCACACGGCTACATATACACAAGCACTTATGGATGCCCACGTGAATCAATACATAGATATAAATACATACATGCCTACGAACATAATCATGTACAGATGACAATATAAATAAAAGAAAAAAAAATCTAAACCCTCGTGCGTTGAGAGCTAAAGAATAATGAATATCAGGATTGTCAGGAACCGAGACCCTCGGACACAAATCAGCATTTTTTTTTTAAATACAAGATCGGGCCGAGTTGCCATTTTGCAATTCGTTTTTGTTTAAGTCATTTTTTCATTCCATCGATACGGGTTGTCAATAGAATAATTATTCCATGTTTCCCCGCGAGGTCTTAGAACTTTCTGGAACGTCAGGTATTGGTATATCATTTCAAATTTCTTTTTCTTAAGAAACTATGCACTTTTTTCTGTCAAAAGATATTAGGAGATAACTAAAGTCAGGGCATTTTTTGTAGCTCAAACTATTTATGAAACTGGCAGTTCCTGTATTCATAAAACAGAACACGTCTAAAGATCTAATTGCATTAATCAGGTGAGTGTGCTTTTCACTGACATCGCTGGTAGTTTTTACTTCTGATAGCAGTAGCGATCATTCTTCGAGTTAGGCTCATAATTTGGCGCTGCACATTCTTCCAAAAGTTCAAGACCCGCTAAAAGCTTGTGTATTGATCTCAAGATAGTAGGTTAATCATTTTACACATTCACATCTCTTGCTAAGTCATCATCATCATCATCATCATTTTAGCTGTTGTTGTTGGACACAGATCTTTCCTAAGCTTCTTCAGACCTTGATCGTGGTCTTCGAGAGCAATTACTTTCTGAACTTGTGTAAGGTACCATACCACCTTTTTTGTCGGCCACAATTTCGCATACGATTTCCTGTGAATTGTGATGTTCAACGACTGTCTGACATTCTTGAAGCATGTCCAGCCCATTGCTATTTGAGTTTTCAGATTTCTAGTTTCCATGGTATCTCTGATCCCTGTTTGTTTTCTTATACGCTGTACTACTTGATGATCTTTCCCGGTGATGTTAACCATGATTCTCTCCTGGGTTCGTAGCATAGTTTTCATTTTGAGGACCAATCTGTTAACGGTGTAAGATGAAGTAAATTATCATTACATCTGAAACAGGCGTTCATTTCCTGCAAATACTTAGTCATGTATCGATATTGATTAACCTTGAAGTTTATTACTGTACAAGGCTGCAATGTAAGAACCCAGTGAAGATCGAAGTCACTACGACAATAATTGTCTGAGAATAGGGCCTTAATCAAGGCAGTGCACACAGTGAAGCTGCTCAGGACCCCGACATTTTCGGACCTCCCTCTGAAACATGTCTTTGAAAATATGCTAATAATTTTTTGCTGGTAAGATGTATCGATTTAACTTGTGGGAGGATATATCATGTTACACAGAATTACGGCCAAATTGTAATAGATACAAAGGTCCTCCTAAGATCACGGAATAACAAAATTATGTTTGACCCTGGACACCAGTTAACCGCGCCTATATTCTCTTTTCTACAATATTATCGACTGACCATCGTTTACGGTTCCTCACACTGATCAATAGAATAAAATTGACTAGATGACAAGTCTTGACAGTCCAGTACCATGGACGAAATGACTCGTCTTTGCAAGTCAACTAACTCGTACCACAGACGAGTAAACTCGTCTCACGTGTTGCATTATTGTTTGGCGAAAAAGTGTAAAGTATGTCTGAGGCTTTCTATTTTCATCAGTCTGTTAACATATACATATATAGATATATATGTATAAAGATTTGTTTTATTACTAAGTATATAACTGATTGCTTTAAAGGGATATCTTTTGGCTTCATTTGAAACCACATATTCGGTATGACATCCAGACATTCATGAGAGTACAGTTTTTATACGTCTTCTCAGCGAGGAAGTTCCACTGTAGATAGCTGTAATGTAAAGTACTTCGAGTTTTGCAAGTACCAGCCTGTATAGACAATTTACCCCGGGGGAAAAAGCAAAAAGAGTTATCTTTCGTAGTTTATTTACATCTGATATGAAATTTGGCAGAGGGATATGTATTTACTTGTTAGTCCGTCTGTCTGCATGTCCACACAATATCTCCCAAAGTCCTTGATGAATTCCAACCAAATTCTTTGGAAGGGTAGGCAATGGGTTATGAAAGGAGTGATTAAATTTTCGAGACGATTCAGGAATTTCTTTTTAATGAGAAATATTTTGATTATTCTGCTGGCGAAGAGTTTGAAAATGAACGGTTGTATTTAGATTTTGAGGGAAGTAATTCAATATTTGTACATCTAAAATTACGTCCATTGATTTCGATATTCTATTTTCATTCATTCAGTTTGTTGTGTGGGCATAGGAATGTGTCCCCAGAGCGCTTATAGTTTTTTCTCTGTCTTGTACAAGGTCTGTCCAGAAAGTATCCAACTTTTTGCATGTCTCATGGTCTTGATATAACTTGTCCAGCCATCAGAAAGGACATCACTGTGCATGCGTGAAGTAACACTCTCCTTTACTGAAATAGCAGCGAGGCGTAACTGAGTGAGATAGTGTCTTGTGTGATTGTAGCATTCATAATGAACAGGCCTGCCCATTCTTTACATCTAGTAAAAGATTTTTCTGAAGGAACAGATTTGCTAGTCCAGGTTTAGCTCCACGCTACTTTTGGTTTCTCCCCCAAACGAAATCAACAAGATTGATGAGAACACGAAGAAGATACTGGCGGCGATCTCGAAAGAGGACTTTTCATATTTTTTTGAAAAATGGGATGGACGCTTTGATGAATGCGTGAGGTCCCAAAGTGGATATTATTATTATCATCATTAATATTATTTTATTTTATCCGATCTCATATTCATATTTAAGCTTCATTCAGAGTCAAATTTGATTTTGAAGCACCCAGTCTTGTTTATATTTGTATTCCTTGACAAGCAGGCAAAATTTGTCCTACTAACTTCATGAAGGTAAGAGAAAATATGACCTCAAATTGGATAAATATATATTTCTTTTTACTCTTGCAAGCTATCAAGACACTCAAAAGTTTATTGATTACACTCTCTTTCTTTTATTACAGTTGATGATGGTTATAATAACAAGTTCATTTGATGAAAGAGGACTTTAAATTTAAGTAACAATCACTTTTAATCCCTATAAGATCCCAGGCATATTACTCATTCAGGAAATTAACTATATATACTATTATGTTTCATTAGCTTCTTATTATAGTCACGGAACGTTCATTTCCTCACCGTTTCTTTTAAAATTTATTTTAGTAGATTTTAGTATCAGGAGGGTAGGTAGATGATATGTGTAATAATTGCTGATATTTTATCAGGGACTTTCACCCAGCAGTCAGGAGTGAAACTCTCTTGCCAATTTCATTTTCTAATGTTCTTTTAGTTTGTTAGTTTCACCTGTCATTTTGATTTCAAGCAAAAATTCAAAACACATCAAAACAAAACAAAATATTCCTTTCAGCAACACTGTTGTGCTGATGAGATACGTGATATTTTCTGATTAATATCAACTAAAAATGTAGTCTTATTAAAAAAAAAGGGAAAAGAAAAAAAAAAGAAGCTCCCCAAGAAGTTTTTATTTTTCATGACAGAGGACCTGATAAGCCATCTTATAAAACCTACAACTTTTCATTCATCTTATGTGCGTCGATGAGGCTAATCCGAAGCTGAAAAACAGCAAAGTTTCCAGGGCAATAACTGGGGCTCGATCGAGCATTGCAGTGTTTTGCGATAGCCACTCGCTGCTTGTTTCATCCCCCACAATTTCAACCAGTCTCCTTCTTCCCCACCCACATAGAAATCCCCGCCAGGAGATGCCATACTTCCGCCCCATATACCTCCCCCCTCTTTCAGCTTCCATTTGCATCAGTTAATGTGAAAAGTGCCCGATCATGAAACGAGAATGAATAAGAAAACAAACCTGGTGTAAGAAAATTGCAGTCACCCTCATCTGTCTTAGGGATATTTTTAACAACCTCCTAAGTGTGTGAGAAATGCTTCAGATATCGTTCATTGCTGTAGCTTTTCCTGTAAAAATCAATGTCATCAACATGGTATATAGTTTCGAAAAGAAAAAGACGATGTTCCTATTTTATTGATTTTTTTCTCCTCGCCACTTCCTGACTGCAATGTCGCAAACCCACACGGAATGTCCATTAAGAGAGAATTACCATTAAAAAGGCTTCTTGAATAAGACATCTGGCAAATAAAGCAGGGTTACAACCCCTTTCATTAGCCATCCTTAGGGCTATAGGCATAAGACTATAGTAATGGGTGCTTATAGAGCGGCAGTACTTGACAAAACTGCGCTGATTTACTTGTTCGACTACCTACTATGGCTTTACCTGTCTGTATTGTTGTGTTGATGGAGATTTCGAAGAGAAAAGACGATGAACTCTGACATGGAATCATCAATACACGAAAACCAGTTTCAGGTGAAACACTAGCGAACATTTCGGCACGTTCTCTTATCTTAGTTTTTATATCGGCCAGGTCTAGAAATGGATACTGACACAAGGATTCCTTGGAAACTATTTCCGTTCTTTCTTTATGATTTATTCTTATCATTAGACAAAACATTGTAGCTCAATATTTATTAATTTTGACTATTTTTTTTTACCTTTGCCTTAATTGTTAGTTGTTTTTATCAGTCGATTATTGGGATGAAAGTGAGAGGTAGTCAAAATTGATAAAATATAGGATTAAAACACTTCATTTAATAATAATAATAATAATAATAATAATAATAATAATAATAATAATAATGATGATGATGATGAAGAAGTACTGAATTTATTTTATTGATACTATTGATACTATTGATACTTAATCGTGACTTACAAACTTGATATGGATATCCGATGTAAGGAGTGGGTTTGATAGACAGGATTTGACATCTGCTAGCCAGTGTTCTCTTATCTTGGTTTTCCCTTCAGCGCAGTCCAGAAATGGATGTCCACATAAGAATCCATGGAAACTATTTCTGTCCAATGTTCCCTCTAATTTTTAGTGGTCAATATGCACTAAGGTTTTACGTTGAGCAATTTTTTTCCAGTGACAGAAGTGTATGCACACGGAATGCTTGTGCAAATGTAAACTTGATAATTTTGGTACAGCCTACCTCTCACCCACACATTTGATAATTAGCAATATGCATTTGTCGTCTGACACTCTTACGTCATTGGTGACGTCTAGTGGCGTAACTTAATCAAAACAGATTGTTTTTTTCTTATTGTGAACTTGATAAATCGTATCTTCATTTATATCACCAGTTAAATATTCCGGAAATATTGAACCTAAACAAGAAAATGCTGCACAACGAAAGGTTTTTGATATTTCAAAAGTACAATGCAATTGCCAAATTACTTGATTATAGTCGTCATTTTCAGATAGCAAGGTTTAAGTAGTGTCTAATAAAACTATATTGGTATATTTTAATATAATACAAACATCTTTGCATTTCACGAAGTGACGAACTAGAAAAACGGATTGGCTAAAAACGTCGTGATAAAAAAAAAAAATATTCCAAAACTTATCGAAACAAATATTTATAATAATGAAAATACTTCATCTAAGAATTTCTAAATTACGAGATTACTAAAAAGTATCATCTAGCAATTTTACATTTGGAAAAGAATAGATTGGCAAACACATTGTGATGAAAAAGCAACAAAAGATGTAGTAATTAATTGATATGTGGTATGCAGGAGGAGGAGTTAGACTTCAAGAAATGATCATATTGAAATGCTTTTACCCACAAATGTATATCATTACAACGGGTCATAATCCTGATCGGCGGGCTCTGTTTTAAAATATCAAGATGGGGGCGGAGGATATCCAGAGTTTTCTGTTTTCTCTCCAATTCATGAAATACGTTTAATATGTTGCGTTGTTTGCTGAAATATCCTATACAGACTTTATAAGATGCTTAGCAATAAATGCTCTGAATAGTTATTAGACTATTCAAATTTTTCAAGTATTGCAACATCTTATTTCTATTGCTTTTCATTTCAATTCCCAGACTGTCATTTTACTACAATCCCTGTTAAGCAGCGCAGATAGAAAATGTAAAAATGAAATAAGCCTCTAACTTTATTCGAACTCGTATCTCCCATCCTCGGGAAGCCTACCTGTTTGTACCATCATCTTACCGATCAGGCTGCGAAGACCGAGCAGTGGTAATCATCCTCAGTATTTGGACATAGACCTTCCGCACGATTCGCAACGCCTCTCTATCGTGGGCTATGCGGAGTCAATATTTACTGAACCCGTCCAATTCGTCTCACCATCTCGTATTCTACCAGTTTCGGTTCCGTATTTGATCTCTTAGGATCCATGTCGCGAGTTGTGAACTCCACCGGTTGTCTGCGATTCTTGCAACATGACCAGCCCACTGCCATTTGAGTTTCCTAATGGTGTCTATGATGTCTCAGACTCATGTTTTCCCCCTAATATAATTTGCTGTCTCAATTGTCTCTCCATGTGATGTTGAGCACGATTCTCTCATGTAGTAAAAGTCATCAAAATTTAGCAACAGGGCTATATTCTACAGCTCGTCGAAAACCAATACGCATTACTATATGTCTACATTTTACCCTAGTATATTATAACTTACAATAGTAGTCGAATTTCTCAAGCGAAACATTGTCAATTGTAAACTTTGTGTTTCCTTCGTATTATTTCTGTTGGTTTTCGTCGCAACTCTTAGATCTTCATTCTATGTTTATCAATTTAGCAGCACAGACTGATAATAAAGACCAAACCTATGTCGAGATATTTGATTACCTGACAATAGGCTTTTAACAGAAAACGTCAACCAAAACTGTCAACAAAACATTCAACATAAGTTTCTCTAGTTTTTAAGCTAGTCTGGTTGACTGACTTTCTATGTATCTACCACGCGCAGAGGTTGCATCAATGGAGCTAGGGAGAAACATTTACTCCTAATTATGTATAGAAAAAATATGTATTTTTTGTTTTTCTGAAAATTGCCCCCTACCAGATATGTTATCTTCATGAAGGGTTCATTTTGTAATGCAAGTTTATGGAAAAGTGGACCCAACTGAAGGCTATAAAAGTAACTCTTGCATTGGTAGACTCTTTTTCAAATTTTTTAAATGATCACCTCAAAACGATGTGCTGCCAAAAAACGTTGGTCCGAGTTTCTTTTGAGTCACTATATATACTGTTCTTTTTTTGCTTCAAGTTGTATATGTATGTTGATGCGCTTGATATAACATAGGTAAATCTTAGTGCTAATGATAGATAATCATATTTCGTAAGTTTGGTGAATCCGTACAGATTAGATGATATCATATATTAGTATGTATTATTTGTTACTGATTTGGTGGAGACTTTCTTTGGTCGGTTCTTCCGTCAGACATATTGGTATGTCTTATCAAAACAGTCATATCAAAAGCTTTTAAAAGCACTAAACGATGACATGCGAATACTCTGTTAAAAAAATCATTTTTTATATTCACAAAGTCATTATTCTGAAAACGACTCTGAAATAATCATCTAAAAAATAAATTGTACTTTATTGTCAATAGATCTATCTCATTTCTGTAAATCTTCGAACGTCTTTGTGGAAATTCGCATTTGTATAAATATCAGAAGCTGTTGAAAGAGAAAAACATCCACCAATTCCCATTTCTGGGGCATAAAACCTGCTTGTATACCCTGTCTGAGGTCCATAAAGCAATTGTTAACGTCTAGATTAGTTCAGATCCGAAAGAAAAGAATGGCCAAATTCTCTACAGATACAAAAATATGAGATTATTTACTCTAGATTCTACCACTATTAGTAATATGAAAAATAGGCTCTTTTTCTCGCATACTCCGTCCGTTCGACCCCAGGAAAAAAACCAACGACACACCAAGACTAAAGGAAACTCAACTTCATGTATTTCATGAGGATTTTCGCTTGGAAAAACAAAACAAATTATAAACACTATTATCAGATCTTTTTAAAAAATTTCTATCTATTAAATCATTACACGATGATCCTATACCAGTCTATCTATTAATTCCTGTCTCATCAAAACTATCTACCGACCCATTTTAGTTGATATCTATCAATCTATCTATCTATCTATCTATCCTGTCAGCAATTCTTGGCTCCTTTCCTGGCCACTGACAATACCATTTTTATGATTTTCGATGCACATACTGTGTACTGGAATATATTTAAAATGTTTACATTGGAAAAATTCGATGTTTAGTCATCAAAGTTTGTATTCAATTATATCAATGGATATATTTAGTTTATTGATGTAGGAACCTTGCCTCATATACCCGATTCAAAAACAGTCGGTGCTAAATCACATCTATGATCATTGTTTCCTTTCCTAACACAGCCAAATTGCCCGTATTACTACATATGTAATTCATGTGATAATTCCATCTTTGATCCTACCCTTGATATCACAGGTTGCATAAACATATTATATATATATATATATATATATATATATATATATATATATATATATATATATATATATATATATAGCCACACTGAAAAGTTGTAATACAACGAAACAGCTATCCGTGGATGACACAATAATTAATTCTCCTCTATTCAAGGTTTAGCACTCTTTAAGTTAAATAACTCGTTCATTGTAAGCTATGCAATGCTCTTCCATGGTGATAGATCAATCTGGTGGATGGGGAATTTAAGCTAAGCTAAATAAATATTTCGCTTAAATTCAGCCTTACTGACCGTCCAGTTCCGTGGCTCAGCGGTAGGACACCGGCTGCCGGGTCAATCCTGCCTCGTGGTACTGGATGGGAAAATGGATTGTCTATAACCACACTGAAGAGTTGTAATACAACGAAACAGCTGTCTGTGAATGACACAACATATATATACATACATAATATATATATATATATATATATATATATAGTCTTCACAGCTTTAAATACTAAAGATGTAAAAGAACGTTTTAAAATGATTGTATATGTAAGATTAAGCATAACAATCAAGCACATTTTACGTGAGAAGATGTCGTCTATGTCTTCAGCGTCATCAGTTGATACTTTAATATTTTTCTAATTCCGCCATTCCTCTAAAGCAGCGGTTCTCAACCTTTTCTTTGCCTGTGCCCCCTTTTCACCTTATTCTGTAACGTACCTTCCAGATAGTCTAAATGTACTAATGAAAGTTTGTTTATTCTATATCATTACATACATATTTACTAAGATTATCTTGAAAAAAGGAAAATTGCATTAAGTATACTAGTAATGCCCAAAAGATTCGTATCTAAACTGAATAAATCTACTAAGCTGTTGTCTCAATATCCCCACTTCAACCTCAGAATCTTACCTTCCTGGTTGGGATACCCCCACCCTGATTAAGAGCCTCTGTTCTGAAGTAACCGAGTTTTACTTAGCAAATAATAATTCAATTCTTTACCATGAAATGAATTTTAATCAATCTAAACCCGTCTAATTGAGTGATCTCTATCGGAAACCATCACAGAAAGTGCTCTGGCTCTCGATATTTCTTTTCATGTCCAATATCTCTCTTATTAGAATTTAGCTGATATTAATAGCCATCACTGTACTGCGCCTTGTGTTGATCCAGGCATTGAATAGTTTCAATTTCCCAACAACAAGCAAACTAAACAAATGGAGATGAAAATGGATCAAGAGAAGTTGGCGTATCATCTATATCAATTGATAAATGAAATTTGAATAGACCCATGTCAGATACGTTTGAAATTTAAAGATCATTTGCCACCATCGGTCTTTTTTTTATCAAGACAGATATACATCTCATACTATAGTTGTTATGTTTAAATAATGCACTTAGCATTTGCCAAAAGCGAGCTCTGTCTCATTTTTAGGTTATTTGATAAGGTAGAGATGTTTCCGAAAATAATGTTTAGAAGATACTTAGATTCAGGAGATAAGTTGAAAGAAGATGAAGCCGCAGGTTAGATCAACACGGAATCTTCACCTCTTATCATAGAGATTTGAATGATATTTTTGTGGTTTAAAATGGTAGAGTCTTCGCGTTATTATGAAAAAAGTGTGTCCATGTATCACTGGCTCTTATGTTTTATTTTGTATCAGCATTTTCACAATTCGAAGACTTTATTTGCTGTATGCAAAAATTCATGTTTTCAAATCTTGTTTAATATCTTTTCTGCGCTAAGCATATTTATGGACTTCTCATTGGGAAATTGACTTTTTAAGTGACACGAACACACGCAAACAAACATGCACACATAGATGTGTTTTGATAAATTATCTTTCAACGAAATGTCAGAGTTTATATATCTTATAAGATTACCGAAAAAAAAGGACAAATGATTTTAACACTAAAACGAGAGTGTAAAATTAGATTTTGTTATATATAAGTAAATATTGGATTTTGTTATGAATGGAGACAGAAAGATAAACAAATGACAAAAAGGTCAATATTAGCTGAGAAAATATGCATTCTTTCCAATTTTTGCTTGTGTAAGACGAATTTGTGTTAGGCGAGAATAAATGGGTAAAATTACAATGAATCCCTGTCCTTCCAGACCTCAGTAACTGGATGATAACACGCGTAAAACAGGAAATGGTCCTAGAAATACGCGTTGAATGAAGTAACATGTAGCATATGCAGATATACTTTCAATAATGTGGCTTTGATAAGAAGTTGTTTTAATGTATTACAGTTAAGGAATTGCAGTACAAAGTAGTGCAAAAATTAAAATGAAAGAAGAATCCTAAATAAATTATTATTACATTTTGCTTTGTAAAGTTGTCTAAAAAAGTAGTATTTAGCATAAGCCTTGTAGTTATTTCCCCTTGTAAGTAATTAATGAGGTTAGCATAATCTGGTACAATGTTATAACCTTAGATTCAAACACACTTGTTATAGTCTGTAAGACTATCTTGCACACCATTGATCTAAGACAGGCGCATAAGATTTGTTCCTACTTATTGTAGTCTAAAACTCCAAGGATTTCTCACAATACATTTTTTATGCTGAGATATTTTGGTTGCAAATAAGCCGAAACTACCGAAACGTACACGGGCGTTATTATCTCATATATGCGTGCACAAATATATCAACACGCTGAGAATACGTCCAAGCGTTGCTCATTGTTAAGATCTGTTTTAACCGAGTTGTATTTTACTCAATTAACCATAGAGTATATATATATATATATATACATAAACACACACACACACACACACACACATATATATATATATATATATATATATATATATATATATATATATATATATATATGATTTGGTTGTGTAAAAGTCTTCAGCCTTATTTTGGCCTTGACTGTAATCACCGAAGCTTCTCATATATCTTTTGCATTTTTCCAGCATTGCATCATCTTAAACGAGGGTTTTCAATCCACATTAGTACAAAATGTGGTTTATCATACCCTTGGCAATATTTTTTCGTTCTCTGATTGCTGTTGTGAGGTATCTGAAAGGTGATACCTCACAACATACATGATTTACTTCATTTCTATCTTGACAGACTTATTTGTCATTGCCGGCTCAGAAGCAGAAGTATTTGTATTTTTCTGCTTTTGTAAGTCCATCTTTCCTAACTACAGTGAGTGACCTCCTGGGAACTTTTCCCAAATTTGTGCTCATCATCATCAAGACAAGAGGTTAAACGACTCATTTGGCTCTCTCTTATTTTTTCTTGTTTGTAAGTACTTTAAGACTATTTGCTAGACGATGTATATTGAATGATCAGCTTTCATCAATTATTATTTATCAAGATATCCTTACTAAAAATGACGCTATAATGCTCCCTCGTTTCATGGTTGTTATGGATAGATAACATAAAGTAGCAAGAAGGTTTTTTTTTTTACCAAGAAGTAGATTTTGCTTAAAAGTAATCCAAAATAAAGTTTACGTTAATTATGTTTCCATAGGTGTCAATTCTCTATTGATTTACAAATTACATGCAATTTTACTTATGTTTTACTTTGTGGAGGTGTTGGTCTGATATATGAGCTTCATTTGAATCCATCTATCATATTCTAATCATCTAACGTTCGCTGAGATTATACACACGTGATACCTTTTGGTCTGCATAGAAACGTGGCTGATGGAGGACATGGGTCATTTTAAATCGATGGAAGGGCCACTAGAAAGCCTTATAAGTAGAAGTTCGCTTCCTGCATTTTGATTTGTATTTTGCAATGACAAAACTAACTAAATGTTGGAAAGGGCCCTTCAAGTAGCCAAGCCCTCTGCTTGGGTCCTCAAAGGTCTACCCACTGACACCCACAAATACCTTTGTAGACCCTCATGAGCCCGCTGTATGAATAAAAAGTAAGAGTGCTCTCAATAATTGGCAACCAGTCTAGGTGATGGCCAACTCTAATTCGAAAGAGGTATGGGCTCTGTCATTGACTCACTCTTGTCGAAAATCACCTGTGCTGCCCAAACGACTCAGCACTGGCTTACAAGATTGCTAGAAAAACGACAAGAAATATAAAGATTCTATCCTCTTGACAAATTATCGACAATCCAAGAATGGAAGACAACCTATGGACTACACGTCTCACAACATGGATCCCAGGAAATCACATGAGAAACCGAGGCCGACAGAACACATGATGGAGAGATGAACTGGACAGATTCAGGAAATTCTGGCTCTGCGACGCCCATGATAGAGAATTGTGGCAGATCCTGGAGCAGGTCTATGTCCAACGATGGACGTTAAAAAACTGATGATGATGATGATGATGATGATGATGATATTAGGTTAGAATTCCACAGGGGAACTAATTTCAAGTGCAGAATTAGTAAACCTGTTTTCTCATCAATCAGTGTGAATTGTGAAGTCTGCAGTATTTGAAAAATATCATTTATGATTCGAATCTTATTTACAATCCATAATCATATTGACGGAAAAGAAAAAGAAGACTGTTTTGTATAAACATACCTGTCCCTAAACTCCACTCATATAAAGTATACCATCTGTAAATAGTTTCTTGGGTCCCCAGTTTTTGATTGGTTAGAAAATCAGTACATCAGAACATGAATATCAGTTTATCAGACACTGTTCATTTGGAAGACGCTTTCCAGACCCGTACAAACTACATTTTATCATATACTAGATGAATCCCAGCGTTGCTAAGGCTGAGACGCTGCTATAAGTAACTCAAAATTGTTGTTAATGAATGGATATTCGGCATAAAAAAATTCCCTGTGGAATGTTATTTTTCACATCAGAAACAGAATTGTAACTACATTTATGGCAGTGGAATGTCTAATGTATACTTCAAGTCAGCGCATTTGAAGGAATCCTTAATCAGATACATATGATTACTATGCACTGTTCGGGAGTTGAAGATGGACATACGCACAAAGTTCCCCAAATATATATTAGATATAGATAGACGAAAATCAGATAACTATTATCCGGATGAGCGCAGAGGCAGACCCCAACATTATTTTTATTAAATTTGCAATCACCAAATTTTTTCTTGCATTTTTAAGAGGTTGCATTTGAGAAAGACTTCGTTGCGCAGTTTGGGAAGAGAAAAAAGACGTAAATGCAAACTGTCTCGGATATATATAACATTAAACATTCGTTTTCCAGAAATCGAGACAAAATGGTATCCTGTTCTGTTTTGCTTGGGTTCTTGTAATCGAAGTTCTTTTACAAATAAGAATAATTTTATAATTTCCAACAAGTTAAGCCGTTGAAGTGTTGAAATCATCAATAAACTGGTGTCCCTATCAATAACTCTGTTGTTGACAGAGAGAGAGAGAGAGAGAGAGAGAGAGAGAGAGAGAGAGAGAGAGAGAGAGAGAGAGAGAGAGAGAGAGAGAAACTGTCCACCGTTTGACTCTACTTACGGGGCTTGAATTTATGAAGTTCTTATCGATATTTTCTCCCAATAACCGGAAAATAATTACCAAATTTATCTCATCAAGTGAAAAGTCATTTTGGCCTTTGAAAACCGTAATTCACTGATTTGGTTATTTAAAAAGAATTACATTTTTTAAATGCACGTTTCTTGTTTTTCGTCTTGAATTTTGAAAATGTTGTTCATTTCTGTGTCAGATGTTTGTTAGCTTCGAGCTACACACAGTCTCTGATGAACAGGATTAGATTATAATTACACGTTTTAATAGAGCGCTTTAAGGTCAGCCAATTCTTTGTCAGTAGGACTGTTTTCGTCTCCTTTCATATTTTTCTTTAAATTTCTAAAATCAATACTAATTTCTGTGTGCTTGCCTGCTTTAGATTAGCACTGACCGAAGAATGACCTTCATAAAGAATGTGATGAATTATCTGGGGTCTCTTCATTTCAGACATTTTCTATTCCTCTCTCCCCCCTCTCTATGAAACACCAACATATGCATAATTAGATGCAAATACTTACATGCACTTGGCATACTCTCACGAAAGCTCACACATATACTCATGAAAACAACAAACAAATGCAAATATGACAAAAAGATACACAGGTACATTCTACTGACTTAGGTATTCACACAGATGTGTTCCAGCATAGTCAAATGGTAAGTCTTGCGGGCCACTACTAGTGTGATGAATTCGATATTCAATGAGTGTCGTACAATTGTGGACTTGTGCCATAATAAGTTGAGCTGAATAAATATCAGTGTCATATATATTCAAGTGAATATTTTCCATGGACAACCATGCATGATTACACAAACAGAAAACCGACATAAGGAAACCTAGGTGAACATATCTGTGGAAACTTGCATATAAGAAACAATATGATATACAAACATTAGTATGAGTAGATACATATACAATTCAGTATACACATTTGCGCACATGTGTATTCATACCAAACAACACGTATATTTTCGTACACTATTGCAAGCAAGCATAAATGCATATATATATATATATATATATAAATGTATATATATATATATATATATATATATATATATATATATATATATATATATATATATATATATATATATAAATGTATATATATATATATATATATATATATATATATTGTATCCGACATTATTATAATGGAGAAAGAGACAATGTGGGAACCACGTTTTTGAAAAAAACAAAACAATTTTCATGTTTTGCCTTCGAGAAACTTTTACAAAAAATGAGAAAGGAAAACACAATTAAAGGAGAAGTGGGGTCCTGAGATTGGTAGTGCAATTTCATCTATATGCAAAAACTTGTCTCTGTCTGAGAGTGGTAAGATATTGGAAAGAACGTGTTAGCAGATTTATGGTGATCGCCTGAGGAGAGGTCTCCCGTGTGCGTATAAACACGTACAGAAAATGTACTACGTGTCTTTCCGATGTCAACTCTGTGTATCTCTATAGTGTGATTGTAGGTATAAACTTTGAAGAGATAGGTGTTTGTGTATATAAGTGTCGTTGTGTGTGAGTATGTGTTTAAAGTTAGGTACGAAAATTGATGTGTATTTTTTTAATGTCAGATGTATGTGTGAGCCTGTTGTGGTGGCCATCTTTGTACGCGTAGTAATGAATATATAAGTGCATCATATTCGTTCGTGTTACATTCAGTGAATAATAGACATGTGCTCCTCAGGTGGGCATATTGTTGTGATACATATGAGATGTATTAACCTGCTGCAATTGAGTATTGATTGATTGATCAGGTGTGTGTGTGTGTGTGTGCACATAATTTGTTTTGGTTACGATCTATAAACCTGGGTGTTTTACATGTTTTCTGAGCTCTGTTGTTGATGAGCTTGTCTCAAGGATGATGCCTCAATCAGTGTTCTTGTTATCTGCTTCTTCTCGTGTGTGTTCTGAAGGTGTCCTATGTATTTCCTTCTTTTCCTAGGAACTGGGGGCTGAATATCCATAGGACCCCCAGGCAGAATCTATGATAGTTTGATCTTATTCTTGTTCTGTGGTGGAAATAGAAATTGAGGTGGTCATTTTTGTTGGAGGATTTTCGGTATACCTCTTGAGCCTTTAAGCACATATACAACTACCTGTGTCATGTAACAGGCGTCAATGTACATAAATGCACTTTTTACACTCACTAAATTGTCATGCAATGTGCATCTATGCACTTAGACAGATATTGATATACACAAAAATTACTAACATATATACGAAGCTGCAAATTTGAAAAAAAATACAAACGAATGACCGCTCGTTTTCGCACATACACCCCCATCCACACACACATACATATAAACACATACGCACAAACACATGTGCAGCCCAAACACACATGGGTATAAGGATATCATGCTAAGTACATAAGGATTTATAAGGCGTATAAGGATTCATAAAGCGTATGAAGTTCATAAGGTGAACGAAGATTTATAAGGCATATAAGGATTCATAAGGCATATAAGGATTTATAAGGCGAATAAGGATTCATATAGCGTATGAGGATTCATAAGGTGAATCGAGATTTATAAGGCATATAAGGATTCATAAGGTGTGTGATGATTTATAAGGCGAATAAGGATTCATAAGGCGTGAAAGGATTTATAAGGCGTATAAAAACTAAAACTCAGAATAGGTATCCACCTAATAACAAATAATTGCGTATATGCAGACATACGTACGTATTCGATTGGTAAAACATATTTACACACTCTGGTGAAGGGGCATTCTACAAATATTCTAAAACGTACTTCAATGGAAGATACACTTTCACATACATAGACAAATACATTGATGCACGTAAACAAAAACATGAAACTAACCGCATACAAACATCCACAAAACATGAAGCCCTCTGAATATAGATAGACTGGCATATGCACGTAAACACAGAGCTGCTCTGATGAATACCTCTTTAGTACATAATGTGTTTTTCAGTTTTAACTTAATGACAGTCCCTTATTGTTTAATTGCAATAAAACCTAATTTAAGATGTCGAGTCATGAGACTTGCTTTGGAGATTGGCTTATGAATAAGAACGAAAATATTCGGCAGCACTTTTACGATTGTTCAGCTTGAAGAGTATACGACTCGAGACTGCAAGATTAGCAGTTCAAATTCTGAATATTATCTCAGAGAAGCAGCTGGTGTGTACTAATTTCCCAAACTGCCACTTACTGTTTTGATTGGAACCTGTAAAGACTGAAGTTTCAAGCTTAGAGATCACTAGAGTATTGCTATTTTGCAAATACACTAATGATTTGTTGGTTAAGGCCTATTGATTCGTGCCGATCTCCCGCGTAAATCTGTCAGATTTGTAAATAAGTATTCTAAATCTACCTAAGTGACCGTGGATTTGCTGACGACATCGACATCTTCGCTAAAAACCTTCACGATCTCCAAATAATGTTAAACGAACTAAAAGAAACAAGCAAGATAGTTGGCCTCCACATGAACTCCAGCATAACAAATGTCATGTACAACAAACATATTGGGGACAAAGACA
The DNA here is from genome assembly GCA_963457665.1 of Thysanoteuthis rhombus. NCBI lineage: Eukaryota > Metazoa > Mollusca > Cephalopoda > Oegopsida > Thysanoteuthidae > Thysanoteuthis > Thysanoteuthis major. Next base: position 33,867,259 of record OY735205.1, read on the forward strand.
AAACGATCGAAATCGAAAATGCTGAGTTGGAGAAATTAAACCTCTACATTTACCGAGGACAACGAGTCTCCATGAAGTCATCAAAAGAAGAAGAAATAAAGCTAAGAATCACAGTAGGCTAGCAAGCTTTCCATACAGCATGCTCAACTTTCAAAGTCCTAAAAAGAAGGGTATACAACCAATGTATCCAACTGATAGTCACCTATCCAGCTTAACCAAAAGGTTGCCCCTCAAACTGAGAACCATGCCATGTACAAATGAAAGAATCATTCTCAACAGCACATGGAGAGATCATAGGACAGTGCGGTATATCAGAGAAAAGACAGAGAAAAAAACTCAAATTGCAATGGGTTGGACATGTTGTAAGAATGTCAGACAACTGATGGACATCACGACTCACAACTTGAATCCCCAAAGATCATATGCGAAAATGTGGCCGATAGAAAGTAAGATGGCGTGACGAGCTAGATAAATTCAAGAAGTACTGGCTCCATGATGCCCATGAGAAGTCTGGCGAATCTTGGGGAAGGTCTATGTCCCATGATGGACGCTAACAGGCTGCTACTGCTGCTGATTGTTCTAAATCATATGAGAAGTCGTCAATCAAAACCGTCATTAAACTAAAACATAAGTTTATTCAGTTTTCAAATTGGTCTGACTGGCTATGTATCTATCTTGCGTACAGGCTGCACCAACCGAGCTTGGGGGCTGAATGATTTTTTTCAAATTCCTCCTTTGAAAGGGTTTTTGCTAGGAAGTTTAATTAGCAATGTAAGTTTGTGCTAAATTGATTCTTTATTTTGTGTCTCAGAGCATTCACGCTTGTTTTTTCAAAAAATGTTTTAAAAAGGTGGAGGAAGTAACGTATTCATTGATCACTCTTTTTTCCAATTTTTTAAAATGATCACCTCAACATGGCATGCTGCCAAAATTGTTGATCATTTGACAGTTTTTATTGAGTGACTAACAAGACCTGTTTTTGGAATTCTTTTAGAAACGTGGGTACCAACATCGATTGAACACACCTTAGTTGAATATGCGACGTACTCATTTGTGGTCCCCAATGATCACGAGTAAATGTGTCACACACACACAAAAACTATCTTATTAAAACATTCTCTCAACGCCCTTCAATGATCTTAGTGCCTTATAAGTTAAAAAATGGTTGATATTTTACTAAATCTTATCACACTTTTGTTCAATACCCATTGCTTTGGTAACGATTACCATTAGTGTACAACGACTGGTTCGGATTATGGCTACAACTGATACTCTGTGTGATATACATTAGGGAGACGAGAGAAAAGAAGGCTAGGTAGTTTAAATAAGAGAGTATGAAGGAAAAGGGGCTGATTGCTGCTACTGATGCTATAAGTGTGACAGACACAGCCCTTATCATATATATTGCTACATAGGGGAAAAAAACTTCAAATAATTTACCAATCTATTTGAAAAGGATACTTAAATTTTTGGTAGCATTCTGCACTATCATACTAGAGGATTGAAGATTGGATTCAACAGTTCTTATCTGGTCATTGTGCCCTGGAGCGCCGGCAGTATTAGGTGATCAATAACTGTAATTTCATACTTACACGAATTAGAATAATTGTCGCTATTTAGTGTGTTGATGGCGAAGCACAAACAGATACCGACGGCAAATTACATCGACTCAGCGTAAACCTTTAACAAGACAAATTGAAATAATTGTTGAATATTTTAAAGGCATGAAAGAGGACGAAGCGAAATTACCACATCATGTGCCATTGATTTAGTCTTGCATATCATAAGATATTTTTCAGAGTTTCAAGTAATGTCATTAAAAGTTATCGCGCGTGAGCATATTAATAAAAACCATCACGTCATTTATCCGTCCCCTCGAAAGGGTTTTCGAGGATAACCCTGACACCTAGTGATACCTACTGGGACTAAGTTTGCTAGCAGAATGATATATGAAGTTATGAGAGGGGCCCCTCTGTATATCTTCGGTATACAATTTGTGCAACGTCAGTTGCATATCATATGGAAACGATATCATTAAACTTAAAGTGACGTATGTTGGGGAACGAGAGAATGATAAGTGCGGTGGTGATGGAGGTGTAGATAGAGAGTACATTGGGAATTGTGCAATTACGTAGCAAATTGTAGAAACGCTGATATAATAGTTTGCTCAACCGAGATGGAGAAGATATGCGAAGTACACCTATGTATTCTCATATGCCCTTGACTCATGATTTTGCCTCGGAAAGAACTCACATTTAACAACTTCTTAGAAGTTCCTCCTTTGTACAGCCACCAACCACCGCAGTGTTTTGCCAAACGGTATTGCAATGTCTATGCAACACGAAGCTGTCCTTCTGCGGACGATTATTGACCTGTATTACTGGGTATCAAGTAACCTTGGTGGACTGCACACCTCGTTAGAGGTTAGAGTAGGAAAGGCATTAAAACTCTTCTCTACTTTCCCCCTTTACCGTTGGTGTTCAGTTACATCATTACGACCTTAAGAGAAAAAGCTCTTACACCTAATCGTAACACGCTATCTTGACATCTACATGAGTGCTACACATCTACATCGGAGATTTGTAGTCACATGTATCAATCTCTCAGAAGGATTAAGGATTCGACGCCGGTGAGCATGGCGCTCACGGCCTTAGAAAGGTTGGGGGTGGAAGCGAGCTGTTGCTCTTTAAAAACCGTAATAATAATAATAATAATAATAATAATAATAATAATAATAATAATAATAGATATGTACATATATACACGCACACGTATATAAATAATATATATGTATAAAAACATCAAGTATCCTGAATTCTAATTCTCTTTAGATTCTACATCAGGAAGTGGGGCTTTCTTAAGGATTGACACCCAATTTGACATCCTCTTGGCAGCTCCTGCAGTCAAGCAGGTGTCTGACGTATACGCTCTCTGCTTTCAACTGGTTTACGTCAGCAAGGCTGAAAAGGGTTCTAACGACTTGCCCAGGCAAGCGTCTTCGGGGGGACGTTCCATTGTTTATGTATATGTATATGCAAATTAGTATGTCTGTAGAGGTGCTTTAGTGGCCTAATCAATTTCTTGTCTTGAATCTAATTGAAAACTCATGTTGATGCTTGAAAGATCAAATTCATCAGAGGGACCCCAGAAATATTATTGTTTGAAAGTCTTTTTCAATGAAGAGATGAGGGTTACGAAAAAAAAAAAGCAGTAACTGCGAGTGTCAAAATATGAAATCAATGTGTCGGAATATTTTTTCCATCATTACTTTTGTTTATATTCCATTCTGCATTGTATGTTAGAGATTATATATTTTTCTTAATAATTATTAATGCTATATCAAAACACATCATCTGTAAAAATTTGAAGTAAATTTGAGCATCAGAAGCATATCAAATTCGTGTTTCCCCTCATTGTATATCCCTATATGCAGATGAAGATTGGAGAGGACGTATATGCATGCTCGTGATTCCGAGTCCAGTGCACCTATCAATATCCCCGTTTTGAATAACTTCTCCCTCTTTATTGTTCCTTTAACCTCAAATAGTGAAGCACACACGTGTGTGAGTGTACATTCAAGAATCTGAAATTGATTTTTCATAAAGGCATCGGGTTTCATTGACTACTTCCTATGCTATTGCTAATTTGTCAATTTTTTACGTTTTTAAATCTCTACAGTGTCATAATTATTTATTGATAACATGAATGGATTATCAACAAGCGACTCAACTAAAATTTGTCATAACCCAAATGAGAAAATCTCAATCGATACTATAAGATTTTGCAAGATCCTGAAAAAGAACTTGCTAATGTTGTACATTCATATCATCATTACAGATATAAGTTCAATCGTGTTTCGTTTCTGATACACGGCATAAATAAAAAACCCAGCTTCAACACCTCCCTATTTCAGTTTCTAGGTCATTCTGACGCTCGTGTGGTACTGGCTACAGGGTCTGAGCAGTTATCTTGCCCAACACCTATGCGAGCGGGGATTCCACATCAAACTGACTTATGACATTATTCCCTCATGAAGAAGCAAATAAATACGATCTGTCATGTCTCGTCTTCAAGCGAGATAGGGTATAAATGAAGTGTGTTCAATCCTGGGGATCCTGTCTCCCAGATAGCATCTCCCAATTATACTAACGGGGTCAGATCAAGGGGAAATCCTGATGCTCATTGCAAAAGTCAGTGAGGCTTGGCTATATTTGTCGCAGCTCGTCTGTGGAGCCCCACACAAAGTAGACTTGGTTTCATGGTTGCTCTCGTGATGAATGAGTCTAATATGCTCATAAAAGATTATTATGTACTCAATCTTACAGGGTTTTACGCAGTTAAATGAATTCGTTAAAGCTACGGTAGTGCCCGTTTAAGTGACCAGTCTACCATCCATTATAGTCATGTGAAATGATTTTCAGTCCATTGTTCAAAATTACAGAATTTCGCTTACTTCTCGGTGGTGCTGATTTAGATAGTGCATATCCAAAATTGGATCAATGATTTCAAAAAGATTTATAATCTGTATTTTTCAAATTTGATTTTAATCAGATTTCTCGAGAACTGCTGATCCGAGTGAATCGATGCTGTTGTCTTGTGCGCTGACTAATACATCTGGCGAATGTCGAGTTCCTACTATAGCCAGTTGTTGAGTAATCGCGGTTAATACAAACATGTTTTCTGAGACATAGTTCTGTTGTTTTTGTTTCTGATATGGAGTGCACATCTGTCAGTTGCCACTTAATGAATATCACCATTGATGCTTGGAGCTATTCACGCGTATCCATATGATTGGGGTATTTGAAAGTGGCTTAACAATCATGTAAAAATTGAAACGCGTCTCACTGTTGTTGAAAATGAGTTATTTTATATAATCTTCTACATAAAGTATTAAATCTCTCTCTCTCTCTCTCTCTCTCTCTCTCTCTCTCTCTCTCTATATATATATATATATATATATATATATATGGTTAATTAGGAAACACAGCAATAATTGTATGCAGCTTGAAATTCATTCCACTCCCATTAGTGCTAAAATAGAATTATAAAACCAAAGAACCCTTTACATAGTCACCTATGAAACTTGGAGCCTAACTAAGAGACTGACCCCGAAACTGAAAACAATGCTACGTGTACATGAGATGATCATACTCAACATCACACGGGGAGATCACAGGACAGCACAATAAATCAGGGAAAAAAACAGGAGTCTGAGATATCATAAAATCCATTAGAATACTCAAGTGGCAATGGGCTGGTCATGTTGCAAGATTGTAAGACAACCGCTGGACATCACGACTCTCAGCGTGGATCCTCAAAGATCACATGCAAAACCCTGGCTGGCAGAATGTAAGATCACGAAGTTCAGAAAGTATTGGCCATGCAAAGCCCATGATAGGTAGGTCTAATGAATCTTGCGGAAGGTCTATGTCCAACAACGGACGCTAGAAGGCTGATGATTAAGTTTGAATGAAACAATATTCGAAACATCTGGTTATTTCAAGTGATAATATTTACGTTATCCCAATGCATGTGTAGCAAACACAGATTACTTCTAAATTGACAAAAAAAAACAGAGTGTTTAATTGGATCTATATATTCTTAAAATTGAAATTAAGTCGCATCAAAAAAGTTCATGAAGGATTTCATAAACATCTCGTGAAGAATAGTGGACTTTTTCTGGGCTATATTTTTGTGCTATTTAATGGTCAGTTATTGTTTTTTAGTGTGTTTTTTAATGACAGAATTATGTACTTCGCCTACTTCGTATAAGTTATGATTACGCTCATCGATCGATAGTCAATAAGATAACTAAATTTCCACTGTTGGATAAATCGTATTCATAAGTTGACCATCTCTCTCTCTCTCTCTCTCTCTCTCTCTTTCTATCTCTGTTTTTATCCCTCTCTCTCAATATATATAAACGTCAACAGGGCCTTATGGATTGACATAAGATGCCTAAAAATTCTATTGAGTAATTTATTATTCTTTTGATAATTCAAGCATCCTAATCAAGAAATCTCAACTAGATATGTAGTCTATGACTACATATAACTCCATATATCCTATACTGTGAATATTTCGTTAACAAAGCTTTTATCCAGCATGTTTTCGGGACTGAAACATCATTACATACTAAGATAAGGCACCCCAGCGATACCTTACGATATCACCAGGGTTTGTAGTTTTTTTTTCCGTGCGGAAATACTTGATAAGGATTTAGCCTCAGGCCAATTTTGGAACCTTAGTATACATATTCCTATTGTATTCTCCTGTCGGATCTTCACAGTTCTCTAGTCAACATTCATGATCTCAGTCGTCATGTCCCTCAAAAAGTGATTTAATGATGTTGTATTTGGATTTTCATGAGATGACAACTTGAATGCACTGAGCAATTTTCATGATCTTCAGTTGGAAATGCGAGACAACGATCCACATTTACTGTGATTCTTGAATCTGATACGGCTGGCGTTCTTCTTCAAATTTGGTTGTTTCGGCAGACTAAGGGGTGTTGTGTATCGTCGTATTTGTAGCGAAGATTTATGCCGTTTTTAACACTGACATCCAGTTTTAGTGCGATAGTTATGCATTCCTTGAATAAATATATTCTAATCATTTGAAAAAAAAATGGAAAGCACTCAGAGAAAGCGTATCTTTGCTATGTCCATTGCCACTAAAAACTGAATGAAAAATCGAATCATATACAGCTACGATGCAGGGAAGTTGCTGCACCCCAAAATTCTATCTATTCTCCCCTAACCTATGATCCACCCTTCCAAAAGATGTCATTGAAATTCATTGGGAACTTTTGGAGATATTGTGTGGACAGACAGACGGTAGACAGACACGAGTCCATATATCCCTTCCAACTTGGGGGGTAGTGTCAAATGAAAGTAAATGAAGATAATGGACATCTTATCAATAAATAAGAAGTGTGATTAGTTTTGTCAGTAGTTAGATATTTATTCGCATTATCTTCAGAGTTATGAAAAAGCTAGAAGCATTTTTGATTAAGCTATTTTACTATTTTTTATTGAAAAAATATTATTAACTTCACTTCATTGTACCACTCTTGCCTTTTATCCCAACATTTGAGGGTCGATAACCTCTTCGAAACAAACATCTATCTATCCATCTATCTATCCTGTCCTTCTCTATATGAGTCATTTCGTGTGTCTATTTATATACATTAGATTCATTTTCTTTCATTATTCTTATCTGCCCTTATACACCAACATCTCTCCCATTAAGCTGCTGGTTTTCTTACATTCTCTAGCGTCATATTGCCGAAATTTTCCCACCCAGACCAGCAATTTGTATTGAGGCGGCTGTGAAAACTACAACTCTCTTCCGAATATAAACAACAAATAGCGGCTTTTTCAGCACACACCAAACAACATAAACTAGTTACAAATAGTAAAAAGAAAAATGCTTTATCTGCATAGGAAAGTTACAATACAATTCCGCAGCGAATGTGCCATGCCCTTTATGCTTTGGGCGTTAGTTACCATCTATCACAGAGTGAATGTCAACGGAAAGTGAAAACAGGTTTATTCTTACCAGATGTCATTGTAATCCTTTGTTTTTGTGAAACATTTGTTCACTGGGAGACAATAAAATTGTCCATGGCTCCAAGGTCTGTCTTTCCTGACTTAAAATCCTGGGCTACCTATAATGAATTGCTAAGCGTTTGTGTGAAGTTTGTGCGAAGTCAAAAAAAAAGTTTAAAAAAAAAAGTATCAGAAGATAGCAGAATAAAATGAAATATAGCAGACTCAATAAGGAACTGAAGAAATCGGTACAATGAGAATGTAAATTAAAAATATTTTGATACTCGCTCTATCAGCCCCTATTACTCGTGTAAGGATACTTCCCAGTTTATTAACAACCTGGGAGCACCTGGAGAGCGCAAACCTCTGTCCACGCCTCACGCGAATTAATAAAAATTGAAAAACTCAAATAGCAATGGGTAGGCCACGTTGCAAGAATGAAAGACAACCGATGGACATCAGGTCTCACAACATGGATCCACAGAGATAACATAAGAAACCGAGGCCGACAGAACACAAGACGGAGAGATGAACTTGACAGATTCAGGAAATACTGGTTACGCAATGCCCATGATAGGGAATTGTGGCAAATCCTGGGGAAGGTCTATGTCCAACGACGGACATTAAAAGACTGATGATGATGAATGAGACTATCTTCCAAAACCTGGACTGGGAAAATAGAGGAATCAAAATAGACGGCGAATATCTGAACACCCTTAGATTTGCAGATGGTATCATCCTTTTCGCAGAGAACCTACACGACCTCCAACTAATGCTAGATGAACTAAATGAAGAAAGCAAGAGAGTTGGCCTATGCATGAACTTCAGTAAAACAAAAATCATGTGCAACGATCACATTGAAAATAAGGACATAACTGTCAAAATTGAAGATGCAAAACTAGGGAAAGTAGATCACTATATCTACCAAGGAAAACGAATCTCCATGAAACCCACGAAATAGGAAGAAATCAAGCGAATAATCACCCTAGGATTGCTAGCCTTTGGCAGAGCAAGCTCAACCTTCAAAAACAAGTTGATCCTATTCACCCTAAAAAGAAGAGAATACAACCAATGCATTCTCCCGATAGTCACTTATAGAGCTGAAAAATGGAACCTAACCAAGAGACAAACCTGCAAACTGAGAAGCACGCAACGAGCACATGAGAAAATCATGCCCAACGCCATATGGAAAGATCACAAGACAGCACAGTATATGGGGAAGAAAACGAGAGTCAGAGACATCATAGAATTTATTGGAAAGCTTAAATGGCAATTGGCAGGCCACGTTGAAAGAATGACAGACAACCGATGGACATCACAACCCACAATATGGATCCCCAGAGATCACATGCGAAACTGAAGCCGACAAAACACAAGATGGAGAGATGAACTGGACAAATTGAGAAAATACTAGCTCTGTGACACCTATGATAGAGAATTGTGGTGGATCCAGGGGAAGGTCTATGTCCAACAAAGGACTTTAAAAGACTGATGATGATGATGATGATGATGATGATGATGATGAAACTCATATGAAGCAGGGGTTCGGGTAACCGTTTAATTTTTTATCTTCTTTATTTCTGACTATAATCTTTATATAGGAAAGAAGTGCCTGGATCCGTCCCAAAATTCAATGCATTCTTTTTCAGCCCATTGCTCAACCTTCCGTATAATTTCATTAAAAAATGTCGATGACTTTCGGAGATATCACGTGGGCATGAATGAATAAATATTCCTTTTCCAACTTCCCCGTAAGGATAAATCGATCACACCACAGAATTGAATAGATAGAAAAAAAGTGAAGAAAAGACCCATTAGTATACATCTATTAACTCAAATCATCAATAAAACACATATTTTGACAACTTTGCTTCATCTAATAAGACAATTTCCGTACCTAATCTCACATAAGAAAAGAAGAAAGACTTGAATACTGGATTTCTCTCTATTAACACAAATTCAAGTCGCGCGTAACCCAACACTTTTTTTACTCTTTCCCTGTGATTTTCTTTGATTCATATGACGAATTAGTTCACCCTAGTTCAATGAAGGATGAATTTCAGATCATGATTAATGAAATCAAGTAGATGAATCTAATAAGTCGAATTAAAAGTTCAATAACTCAAATTTCGTTGAACGTGAAGCAGTATTTCGTAAGATTTTACACTCACTGAAGCACAAAGAGAAAAATTAGATAAACTAACATTTCTAATACTGGTTCCTTCCAACATCTGGTAGGTGTTTGTTTTAATTTTTTCTTGTTTGACATTAACTTACGTGAGGTTTTATTTCATATTCTTTATAGGGTTGTAACTCATTTCATATAACCCACAGAGACAATGTAAAAGTTTAGCTAAACACGCCTATAAACATTTGGAGGCAGTACACATCAGCCACATCACCAGGCCAGTATAAATAAACAAAAAGTTGGTTTTCCCTGCAAATCGCTTTGTTCTTAATCTAATTATGTTAATGTAAACATTATTGGAATTGTAGATGATTTGCTTTCTTGAACAAGCCTTTCAAAGTTTGTGACCTAGGGCAAAAATATCTACAGTGTCAAATAAATAAACAAAATTTGTGAGTTTCAATGCGGGTTGTTCAAATTCAACATTGCACCGAGGGAGACTTATAAAATTACATGGTATTAAAAAATCTTTCTATGTTTGGTGAAGTTTAGCAACAAATAAGTGACATATCGGATCTAAAACTTCTAAACAGTGGCAAAACTCCTATGTGCAACATTGAGTTTATTTTCTAAAAATCAACTTTATTCAAAGATAACTTTGCAATCATCATCATCGTCAGTAGCAGCACCAGCAACAGCTGCAGCATTCTAGTGTCCATCATTGGATATACACATTTCCCAAGATTCTCCAGATCATCCCATCGTGGACGTGGAGGCATGATATCTCCAGAATATGTCTAGAACGCTGCACCATCTTTTCTACCGTACACAATTTCGCATATGATGTTTGGGTATCCACGTTGTGAGTAGTGGCGCCCAGCAGTTGCCTAACATTAGTACAACATGCCCTGCCCATTGCCATTTTAGGATTATATCCATTGCAATTAGAATGGATTCTTTATATCTGACCCCTGTTGGTTTTTTTTTATATACTGAGCTGTCTTGCAGTCTCTCCATGTGATATTAAGCATGATCCTCTCTTGTGCCGGTTGTATCTTAATTTAGGAGACATTCTTTGGTTAAGTTCAATGTTCAAGCTCAGGTCTCAACGGGTCACAGGATAGTCTAGTATTAACTATTCCTGCGTAGCTTTGGCTTTTGCTTTTTGCTACTTTATTTTTTCATCCATGGTCTTTCTTCAACAACCAAGACGTGTGTAGAAATGTAACGTGCATGGATAGATAAATAGATATCGGAGAATTGCTGTAAACATGGACTCATGTGGATTCCTTGACGTCATGACATTGTCCTCTGGTCAGTTGGTCAAAAGAAAACTTCACATTCCTAAGAAACAAGGATCTTATTAGCCTATCAATAAGATCCTTGTTTTCTTTAGGAAATACATCTTTACAGCTGTATGTTGAGGTAATCTTCCTTGCAAACAATGTCACTTAATAATTGCTAAAAATGACAGGATATTTTTCAAAAGAGCTTTGTTATCCAGTGAATTCGACCAGGAAAAGAAAACAAAAATTTCTTCATTCTGATTTAAACAAACATCACATACGGACAGATACAATTACAATTACAGAAGACCAAATTAAGTGCCTCCTTCCAATTTGCAGGTTTTAAGCTTCAATAGTCTTTCTGTGGTACATATTTTGAAAATCCAGTTTTTAAAATTTTTCTTATAAAACAGAATACATATATATATATACGCACACGCAGATATATGTATATGAACATAATACATATAGTATAGATCAGGTTAGCAATATAGCATGATATAAAGCAACGGCTACTATGTGATAGATTCATTTCACAGGGTGCCCGATTTATTCAACTTTATACTTTGAAAGTCAAATTGTTTTACAGCTGAAATGAAGATATATGAGAGTATGTGGATTCGCTACACAAAGAAGTTTATGTTTCAGCCCTCTCTGGGCCTCATCAGGCGCCCAATGAGGCCAGAGAAGGCAAAAACAAACTTGTTTGGGTAGAAAATCCACATTATATATATATATATATATATATATATATACAAATTGTAAATGAATATATGTATATATTTATATGTATACATATATGTATATACACATATATGCACATATATATACATTTGTATGCATATACATATATGTATATATCTACGTGTATGTATATAAATACATACATATATACATACATATATGTATACATATATATATACATACATATATGTATATATAGATATATAATATATATATATATATATATATATATATATATACATATATATATATACAATATCTATATATATATACACACAAATATCTCTCTCTAAATACATATATAAATACACACATATATATATGTGTGTATAAATCATACATATATACAAATTATATATCTACAAATATATATATATATACACATACATACATACATACATACACATATATGGACATATGTATGCATATATATGTATATACATCTACATCTATGTATATGCATTCATATATGTGCATATGTATACATACATATATATATGCATATACATGATATATATATATATATATATATATATATATATATATATATATATATATATATACAAATATGCATATATATATATATATTTATATCCTATTTATTATGTATTGGCTAATTACGGAGATTTGATTTTGAATTCAAATGAATATTCTATTTTTTCAAAGTTTCTCGATTCGGCACCTTTCTTAATTTCTGTTGTCTGCACATTGTTTTTTTTTTTTTCACCAAACTACATCTTCCTGTCAATAAATCTTTCTTGGCGTAGTTTCATTATCTCTTTCTGTCTCTCATTATATTCTTCTCAGACATCTTCACGCTTTTCTTTTTTGTTCGTCTGCTAAAGTGTTGTCTTTCACACTCTGCTTTTTCTGTTTTTAAACTAAATCCTCCATTTTGGTTCCTTATGGGCAAGCTTCGATCATTACATGCAGACAGAGGGAGATAAACAGTCTTCTTCTCGGGAAAAAAGGAGGGGCAGTAATAATAAAACCTAAAAAGAAGTACGTTTAGTCTCATTGTAGAAACTGTGACGTGAACAAACGTTTTTGGCGGCATGCCGTGTTGGGGATGGGTAGAAATTGAAAGTTACTTATCTCAGTTTTTGTTTGGTAGCGATCACTGGAAAAGTAACCGATTTTTCAAAATCATTCTTGAACATTAACAGAGACAAGGGGGCCGATTCAGCATGAACTTACATTGTAATTTGAAGTCCTTCATCAGAAACTTATTAAGGTTGTGATTTTCGGAAAACAGAATATTTTTCGAGACACAACTCTTATTCTATTGATGCTGCCTGTACGCATGATACACTGACACACAGCCAGCCAGCCAGCTAGCCAGCCAGCCAGCTAGCCAGCCAGCCAGCTAGCCAGCCAGCCAGCCAGCCAGCCTGCCAGACAAAATCTGAAGAAACCCATGTTGACAGTTTTGGTGGCAGTAGTGTTTAGAGGTTTCTAAAAGAAATAAAGATAGATGCATAATTAGGGATATTTTATTTCCCTGTCTGTTGGAAGATTTGGAGAAAGTATAACAAGATTAATTAAAAGGACGAAATAGTGCATCTAGGAGTAATTGAATTTAAATGCGAACATTTGAAAGCAGTGTCAGCAACAGCCCCAAAACGCAACACGCAGAAGAGAAAATGGCAAATAGAAATGGAATCTACAATTAGCTAATACAAAAATAAGTGAGCCAAGCGCATTAGCGTGTGATTCAATTTACAATGTTGGACGTTCGTTTGCAGGCGCGAGGTATTAGCTCAGCCGAAGGATTCTCTAATCTTGTTCCACCCCGGAGCCCTCCAGCTATGCTTCGGGGTCTAACGAAAAAAAAAAAAAAAATTGAAAAAAATCGCCAACTGTTATCACTTTCGATCACTCTAAAGAAAAAACCCAACAAAAAACGAAGAGAATCAAAAAGTGAAAAAAAGAAAAAAAAAACAAAAGAAAATTACAGACAAAGTTTTGAACTGGAAAATAATTTACTCTCTAAAATGTTCCAAATGAAGCAAAAACCACGTAAAGATCAATCCTTTTGTTTCTTATCCCTTTCTTTGCTTCAAGTTAACGAATCCAGCTTCATTTGAAAAAAAGAAGTTAGATTGGTTACTTTACTGGCAGAATTGACTTAAAACCGGTGTTAAATTTGGAAGATCTATATTTATTCTTTTATAAAAAAAAGCTAATCTCTGCATTAAATGAACTTAAATACTTTGGTAGATAGGTACAAAAATAATCCGTTTTAATTCCACTCTTGTGGTTTGTCAAACAGTCTCTTTCCAATTGTGAATACGCATAAAACATCCACAGACGTAGACACGGGACTCCCTACGCTCACACACTTATGAATACCACTGCTTCTGTAAAGATGTGTACACTCTTACTAAAGCTTTCTCCCGAGAACAGATCAGACTTCCCCAGCAATAGTGAACCGATCCAAACGTAGATTGGGCATAAATTTCAACGCTGCAACTTTGAAGCCAAGCTTGAGCAAAGTGGAAGTGTATATATTGGAATAAAAACAGTTTGCACAACAGTCAGTGATCTTCTGTCGGAATGGTTTTAATATAAGGCGGTGAATTGCACAGACTTTCAGAGGGGCGGGGGCTTAGAAAGGCAGGTTGAAAAAAAAAGAGGACTCTTTTGACATTTTGAGAAAATGAGACCCAAAATACCATATTAAAGATAAAAGTGAGATAAAATATAAAATATTCATCGTGGTCTTCGGAAAAGCCTGAATATTTTACACACAGACCAATGTTAACATTCATTGTACATGGGAAAAATTCTTGATTTCCATTAAATTCAAAGCATGTTTTTCGTTACGTGTTCTATTAAGATACATTTTTGAAATATGACGAAAAGATTACTTTTAAAATGAATAAGAAAAGTGCAGTTGCCTAAGCCCCCAACCCTGCCATGTGCTTAATATTAGGTGTAATGTTGACAAATATTATAATGCAGATGACTTGAAAGAAGAAGCAATATTTAATACTCACTGCATTCACCAGCGTTATGACCACTTGATTTCTTCTGGAACAATCACGAATTACAATCGGAGAGAATTGTCTCACAGTTAGCTGATACGGTAGTCAGTGGTCCAATTCAGTCTTTCGACGATGCAAGTTATATTTTGATACAGAATGAGAACATTTTGAATTCTTGAAACGTCACTCAACCAATAACCGAGGCGGGGCGTGGTACAAGGGTGGAACTTTGGGGACGCAGTATACGTGAGGAACCGTGAAAAATCTAAAAAAAATATGAAGAAGATTAATCGAAAAAAATCGAAATAATAAATGAGTGGGGATGCAGTCGGACCTAGCGCCATGTCATGAACATCAAACTTTATTAAAACATTCACTATTAAAAATGTACCAATACATTTTTTGAACGCTGTTTAAAGACCCCATCTCTTACAAGCATCCATATATATGTCAGCGAATGGAATGGAAAAAGTACAGACACATAACATTTGAAGCCTTAGTAAGATGAAATGTGAAATATTCATGGTGGTCTTCGGAAACTTATATGAAGATGGTTTCTTACTTGCCAAGTCTGAAATAAACTAAATAAAAATCATCCATAGTAATTATTTTCAAATGTGAGCTCTCTAGTTTCGCCAACCACACCGCAAATAAATAGACGTCTACTTTCTTCTTTTTGTCTTGGTTGACGCAAACTCGCACATAAACACTAATTCAGTCCCATTTTGCAACGTAAAATTTTGTCGCATATATATGTCTATTTATAATAATGAAGCAGACGATACATAAATGATTTAGTAATATATTGCTATAGTCTAATGTTTTTGGCGGGCGCGTTTGAATATAAATATGACTGATAATGTATTCGGAAGCCATTTCTTTGAAGTCCGAATCTTTCAACACTTATACATCTGTGCTTCCCTTCTCAGTAATTTATTGCCCACATCCATTCAATCAACGTGACACTAAATCAGAAGAGTAGAAGTAAGTTTAAATTTATCTCTCTTAAGTGGAATTTGAATTCATTTCCTTTCCTTATTTTAGTCCGTGTCTGAGTCTGATGATATCACTTGGATTATTTTCAACAACAGGAGATTTTGGTTTCAGTTGCAAATTACAATTCCCAGGGAAAATCTGTCGAGTCGTCTCTGAAATGTCTTCTGTGCTCTCCTGTAGTGCAAACATTGCAGCTGCACAGGGTCCCAAGGTTTTTGGTATCCCCAAAGATATTTAAAAAGAAATTCTATTTTGAATGTTTTTTTAGTTTGGGGATTTATCATGTTACATATTGATTTAAAATGACTTCATGTTGAATTAGACATTATACATTAATGAATAATTCTTTTTGTTTTGATTTGTTTGAAAATAATACCTAAATACAAATATAGAACCCCCAACCTGTTCAATGTTATGCCCTGGACTCCATCAGTCTTAAATTCGGCCCAATGTCTTACCACATTCAAGTTATAAAAGGATTCTTTTTTTTTAGATTAACCTTATTGTTATAAGTATCATAGACACGTTTATAATTTATTTATTAGTGAGAAGTCTGCTTATCTCGATTTAAAATCAGAATATTTTCTCATGGCTCTATCAAAATAATAATTGTAATATCAGGTTTGTCGGAAATTAGCATCTCATCAAGGACAGAGAAATAAGTGCAAACACAATTGAATTAGATTAAATCAAATTAAAATTAAATTGATCAATGATATCTTCACTGTTATTAGCAATTACAGTTGCCCAACATAAAAACAACTTTTTATGAAAAGAAAGCCGAAAAACCTGAATCAAGTCCTCTTCATTCCTAAATGCCCTGACACGAAGAAATGTTTTTAGTTATTAATACAAATCATAACCACGAACGTGCTAAGTCAGGCATATATGGGAGGTAAGGAAAAATTGACAAACTTTTCGACTTAAATTTCTCCTGAGTTATTCCTCCTGAATGAGGCCGTGCAGTGACATGCTAGAGGAAGATATTCGCTCTTTTCATCAAAGCTATGAATATCTGCTGATATGGTTCGTTGACGCATCAAACAAGGACTGCTCTGATGGTTTCTGCAGGATCCAGTTACTAATAGTGGAAGTCCTGGTTTCAGTGTTAAGATCGGTTTGACATAGAGAAGTTGAAAATCACTAATTTTTGCATGTATTTTCTAATAGACAGAACTCATTTCTTATTTCTCATAATAATTAGGTAAAGAAATGGAATGTTTCAGGGGGATTCCAGGAACTAGAACCTGGAATCTGAAAGGAGAAATCATTTTTACGAATGAATACGTGAAAAAGGAAGCCAATATCTAACATAAAAAACAATAAAGTATTATGCGATCTGGCTATCTTCACTCAAATTTGATTTGTAGCTTTCAGCACCAGAATTGGCAAAAGATATCATGGAACCAATAAATGAAAAAATAAGTCAGGAGACTACGTTTTTGTTTCTAT
Organism: Thysanoteuthis rhombus; assembly: GCA_963457665.1. Classification (NCBI taxonomy): domain Eukaryota; kingdom Metazoa; phylum Mollusca; class Cephalopoda; order Oegopsida; family Thysanoteuthidae; genus Thysanoteuthis; species Thysanoteuthis major. The sequence goes on from OY735205.1 coordinate 33,884,402, forward strand.
GGATAGTTTATGGTTACTTGTGATTGTTTCTAATTTACCTATAAATTTTCTTCAACCACATATTTAAAAAAAAAGTTTAATTGTGCTTTGCCCAATCTGGGGATGGGATCCAGACCAATTGGATCTGCGTCTTTATTTCAACTCCTGGTCAGCAATATGTATCAAGAAATAGACATATTTGATCCGACAGAATGAATTATAAATTGTATTATTATTTGAAATGATCTACCGTCACTACACGGTTTATATATTACTCACTTGATACAACGTCAATAGAATAATAGGGCTGATGCAAGAATGAAACCTGCCACCGATAGGGTAGCTACTTTAACGTAGCGATGCTCTTACCATTGAACTAAACAGCCATCGGTAAGGCAGAGGCCCAAATGAGTGCTTTCAACACTCATTTATTCTCGAGATATTCGTCTCTTTTAGCGTGACTATTATGCATTAAGAAATGGACATATTTGGTTCGACAGAATGAATTATAAATTGTGCTACATTGTAAAGAAACTTATCGAAAAAGATCTTCCGTCATTTTAATGGTTAATATATCACTCAATTTAGACAACGTAAATAGAATAGACAATTAAAGAAAATGGGGCCTTTGCATTACCTGCGGTTGTTTACTTCAATGCTAAGAGCATCGCTACATTGGAGTGGCTACACTTTCGGTGGCAGGTTTGGTTTTCTGCAGCAGCCCCATTATATATATACATATATATATATATATATATATATATATATATATATATATACAATAGAGATCATAATAAATTTAGTAGAAATGTATATCCGAATTTTGAGGTAGTTCGTACGGTTTTCATCATATTCTCCGACTCACTTTGAGACGTAATAGTTGACTGTTCAAAGCAAATAAATGTTTATCAATTCAATCTGAGATTCTATCAAAAAGTGATTGTATCTGTGATGGAAGGGTCCTTTGTTTCAAATGGTTTGTAGGAAATATTCTTATCAGCAAAATTGCTACCTCAAAGTAGAAGAGTCCTTTGTTACAGACGGAAAAACAAACAGAAAAAAGTCACCCTGCTCATTTGATAGATTCAAACTCGTTGGCAGTACATGTAATCGATTCACTTATGGAATTTACGTAAGAGTAAGTTTGTCTTAGAACAAAGAAGACGATGCAGTATTTTCATTTCTCTGGTGAAATTTCCTTTTGCAGTTTTGGTCTTAAAAAACAAACAAACGACAAACAAATGATTATATATAACGTAGAGCCTCGTTTGAATATTACAAGGTTATACTTGTTGGGAGAGCTGTATTTTAATCCATTGTCTACCTCCTTGTTTACGACTTTGCAGAATCCAATTCTTCACAACTCTAATCAATTTAATTTGTTGCTGTTCATTCTTTTCACTACATACATGCATACATACGCACATACATACATATATATATATATATATATATATATATATATATATATATATGTATGGTGTTTGTGTGTGTGTTGAAAAAGGAAAGCCAAAGGTTTTTAGCTTTAGTTTTTGGATATAGTAACCGTAGTAACTCTCTAGGAGCTTTCCTTTTTTCACTCTTTTCTCAAGTTCATTAAACCCTTACTGCAGAATCTACCCACCTATCTATCTATATACGTGTGTTAGTATGTGTGTTGGTTTGTGTGTGCACAGGAACGTTCGTACACACAAGTATATTCGAAAAGGTTTTTAAACGATTGACTTCCTTTTTCTTAGTGTTGTTAACACGACGTTCCGACTGATCCATTCTACGGCTTTTTTCGGGGGTACTATTCGATTGTGATGTTAAACGGTCACAACGCTTTGTGAGGAGCAGCATGAACAAGAAGTTCAATCATCCGAAATAAACTCTCTGAATATTAATGACCCTTCCCTAAACTATATATATATATATATATATATATATATATATGTGTGTGTGTGTGTGCATGTGTGTGTGCACGCACTTTTGTATGTAATTTCAATTGTGTGTAAGCATACACATAACATATATGTCATGGAAAATTGCTTGTATTCCATAGTACATCCACTATGGAATACAGCCAATGATCTCATCTCATAGACTGGAAAAATTATTTAGTTGAGTGTATCAACAATCACTTTGTTCTAGTTCTTTAATCGTACATCAACATGTAAAATGTAAAGTTTGACCAGTAAGTCCGTAGCCTGACACGTAGCCATTAGCTGAAGATTGATCTGTGATTTTCAACGTATAATATTCAATGTATGTGATTATTAATCGCCACTGTATCAAGTACATTGACCAGGAAAATATTGTATTTGAAAATAATTATTTGTTACGTAAAATGATTTACTTTTTCATAATTACCTACGGACTT
>OY735205.1:33891742-33959242 GCA_963457665.1 Thysanoteuthis rhombus
AGGAAATAAGTAATTACCCAAAGCGAAGAAGCAATTACCAAAACGAAGTTTGAGCGTTCCCAGACCAAAAAATCAATGATGATGGCATTTTTGTCTGATTCATTAGGTTGGTTTGAAGTACAAGAGATTGAGAGAGAGAGAGAGAGAAAGAAAGAGAGAGACAGAGAAAAAGAAAGAGAGAGGATGCGCACTGCCTCTATGGTGGCTCGCTGCAAACAAAACAAAACAAAACAAAACAAAACGTTAGTACTAATTTTGCTTTCAGCCTTTTTCTCGTAAAAGTGACAAAGTTGTGAAAAAATGAATAGATTGCCGAGCTTAGTCTTGTGCAAGAATTCGCGTTGGTCACGATACAAGAGTTAAGGGCTGGAAAAAAAACTTCAACCCATTGCAAGGCGACCACAGGGATTATTTGTCAAGATAGGTTTAGTTTGGCTCAGGGCCACAGTAATGGGGGAATACACTAATAAACAGTTTATGAGTTTGCCAAATCTTGCGCTGCAGTAGGTGTTCAGGATGCATTCATATATAAAGGATGGGTGAATAGAAACCCCTATTTTTTAAATTCTATTCACCGATTAATCCCAGTGGCAAAACTTCACGAATATACTGACGTTCCATATGATTTTTTTAATTGGGAGTTAATTTTCATCCAATATATATATATATATATATATATATATATATATATATATAAACAGAATACGGCCATAATGGCCCACGATGGATCCCCTTTCTTGATTTTATTTTTGCTTTCAAAGCAAAACATTTAATGCTAAATTTGTTTTTTACGGAATCCTTTTAATCACTGAAAGGTACACATATCATATTGAAAATGGGAGCTCCTCCTGAAACATGTATAGCATACTAATTAATTCATTTATGAATGAATTAATTAAGAAATAAAGGCTCGATATTCTTTTACTCCAGAGTCTGTCTCATGCCCTATTGTTCACACACACACACACACACACACACACACATATATATATATATATATATATATGCATGTGTGTGTGTGTGTGTGTATACGTGTATGTGTGTGTGTGAATCTCTGTCTTTGTTCGTATGTGCAAATATGTCTGCTTCACGTGAGTTATTAAAAACGGTGCGCCAAGACATTCATTGGAGTAAAAAGAAAAGTATTTGATTATAAGAAGCCGAATAAGATTAAGCGTGTCAAAAGAATTTAATCTGGTTTAAGTTTGCTTGATTTAACTGCTCTTAGTAATCATACGAAATTCGCTCAGAACAGATGTAATAACAAAATATGACACTGTTTTCATCAAAAGGTATAAGCTCATATTAGCAGAGACACATATGTGCGTATAGATAAGTGCAATTATTTATCTGTGCGTGCACGTACACGGATATATACAGACATATCTATACATATACATATATATGTGTGTGTGTATAAGCATATGCGTCAATATACAAATATGTACATGTTCACCTCACGCATGCATACACCCCAATATATGTATATATATGTATATATATATATATATATATATATATATATATATATATATATATATATATATATGTAAGTGTGTGTATGTGTGTGAATGTTTGTTCAGAGGGAAATGTGCATGTCCACGGACAGACAGACACATACACACAATCACACATATATATGTATATATATATATATATATATATATATGTATGTATGTACATGGAAAATCAGTTCTTCGCGGTGAATTACATGCTGGACTGTCTGCTGATTGCACTACTGGCATGAGACTTACTGTGAAGAACTGAATTTTCTGTGTACACCTATTTACACATACTTTATACCCAATATATAAGGAAGAAAACGTGAGTCCGAGACATCATAAAGTCTATTAGAAAACCTAAATGGTAATGAGCAGGCTAGGTTGCAAGAATGACAGACAACCGTTGGACATCACGGCTCACAACATGGATCCCCAGAGATCACATGCGAAACCAAGGCTGACAAAATACAAGATGGTGAGATGAACTGAACAAATTTAGAAAATACTTGCTCCGCAAGGAGAGAGAAATGAGGCGAATCCTTGGGAAGGTCTATGTCCAGTGACGGACGCATAAAGACCGAGGATGATGATGATGATAATGATGATACCCGATATGGAGCACTTTTCATGCATAGATGATATATCTAAAAAAAAAAAATCATTTATATATATATATATGTGTGTGTGTGTGGGTGTGTCATAGATACATGTATGTACAAATGTGTGCGTGTCCATGGACACTCAGTATACTCTACGTGTATTGTTCGTGGACGTGTGTATATTAATATTTGAATGATGTATTTAGATAGTTATTCATGTAGGTACATTCTAAGATAAGTACACATCAGATAGTTATGTGTGTATGTACATAATCAGAAAGATACACATTAGATAGTTATGTGCGTATGTACATAATAAGAAAGATACACATTAGATAGTTATGTACGTATGTACATACTAAAAAAGATACACATTAGATAGTTATTTGTGTATGTACATACTAAGAAAGATACACATTAGATAGTTATGTGTGTATGTACATAATAAGAAAGATACACATTAGATAGTTATGTACGTATGTACATACTAAAAAAGATACACATTAGATAGTTATATGCGTATGTACATACTAAGAAAGATACACATTAGATAGTTATGTGTGTATGTACATAATAAGAAAGATACACATTAGATAGTTATGTACGTATGTACATACTAAAAAAGATACACATTAGATAGTTATGAGTGTATGTACATACTAAGAAAGATACACATTAGATAGTTATGTGTGTATGTACATAATAAGAAAGATACACATTAGATAGTTATGTACGTATGTACATACTAAAAAAGATACACATTAGATAGTTATGTGTGTATGTACATACTAAGAAAGATACACATTAGATAGTTATGTGTGTATGTACATAATAAGAAAGATACACATTAGATAGTTATGTGTGTATGTACATAATAAGAAAGATACACATTAGATAGTTATGTGTGTATGTACATAATAAGAAAGATACACAATAGATAGTTATGTGTGTATGTACATACTAAGAAAGATACACATTTGATAGTTATGTGTGTATGTACATACTAAGCTAAATGAACATTAGATAGGTTGGTCCTTGATATGTTACATATCTATTTTATTAGCTGTATCATGCTCGAATGATATGAAACTTAACTCAGACCTTGGGTGAACCATACTCCCAATCCTTCTATTCTCCCCCCCTTTTCCTCCTGCTGCTACTACTACCACAGTTGATAATATTTATTTCCTCTGTTGTATCATGTTGGATTGATATGAAACTTTGTCCAGACCATGGCAGTTTTAGTGGCGGCTTTGGTTTACAGTTTGTTGCAAAATTGTTTAGGACGCATGAAGTATCAGGTGACTTTCACGACATTGTAAAACTTGTAAAATTACGGAATCTTTTTTGTATATTCCAGGAGAACTCGCCAATGTAATATTTAAACGGTGCTTTCAGATCTATGTCAAATAAGTATTTTCGAGAAAAGAAGTCCAAATGGAAAGATATTCATTTTCCTCTTTTAGTAGCCTTCAAAAAAACACCTATAATAAGTCATGCTTTACAACACAAACATCTATTATTAAGGCAAAATCTTATACATATATATATATATATATATATATATATATATATATATATATATATATATATATGTATATATATATATATATATGTACATATCTGCGTATTTTTGTGTATGTGTGTTTTTGTGTGTTAGTATGGACAGAGAGAGAGAGAGAGAGAGAGAGAGAGAGAGAGAGAGAGAGAGAGAGAGAGTGGGAGAGAGAGAGAGAACGAGAAAAAAAAGAATGAAGCCAATGAAAAAAAAGTGAAAGGGAGAGAGAAGATCGGGAAGAGAGAGGAAGAAAAAAATATATAGCGTTGAAAAGTAAGAGAAAAGGGGAGAAAAAGGTCGAGGAAGAGAGGGGGAAAAGAAAGAGAGGGAGAGAGAATACAAGAAAAAGAGTGAGAGAGAAGGTGCGAAGAAGAGATAAGGAGGAAAGTAGAAAGATATCTTGTATAGTATAATATTCTCATTATATTGCTATCATGGAATTGATAAACTCTTGGAAGAAACCTTACTCGTATGAGTTTTTAGTGATAAATAGAAGAGAATCCCTCGGAGAATCTGCCGAGATATCAATTTATCTTTTTACCCTCAGAAAAATAAAACCGCCGAAGTTTTATTTTCGTTACTCTGGTGTTGATTCTCTTCCCATTTCCATCAGTTACCTATATCACATGTTTTATATATCAATGCTAACTCATATTCCATGTCGGTGTCTGTTGGAATTAGGTTTTCGAATTAGTATTGCAAGTTGTTATTCCTGTACGTCTTTTATATTTAAGTAAAATGCTCTTCTAGCGAGCTATCTACTAAGACACTTATAGAATCAGAATTGACTCCTGAATGAGGGTGTCTCAGTTTCTAGGCAGCAGGAAAAGTGGCTGGTACATGACGAACACAGGAAGAAATTCGATGCCACTCACTTATTTAGAACTCCATGGAAGCCATTCTAGCCTGCAGAAAAATCGCATTTTCTCACATGAAAGTTCGCGTTAGGTCTTATAAATATGGAGTAATAGATGGTAAATTGAATATCTGTCAAATAGTCTGCGGACGATTCTATCTACTGTGTAGACCGAAATAAATGATAAGAGGAATGATAAAATAGGAGAATTCACTGATCAACTTGTAACCGCTTCGGCACAATTTCATATTGCTCAATGGTTGAGTTACTGGACGGCTAAATTGGATTATTTGGAGTTTCAGGTCAAGTTGCTGATAATTGTCGCTAAAGATCACTTACGAGACGACAAAACTGACTTAATCCTCGGATAATGTACTCAGCAAAACAACAACAACAACAACAACATCAGTAGCAAGAACAACAAATTTGTAATGCTTAGCAAGACAAGTTAATTATAATCATCATCATCATCATCACCACCACCACCATCATCATCATCAACACCACCACCATCAGCATCATCATCATCATCATAATCAGTCCTTGGTCTTACACCTTCCAAAAGATTCATCACACCTTTCTATTGTGGGCGTCGAAGGGCCAATATTTTCTGAACCTGTCCGTCATCTCATATTCTGCCGGCCTCAGTTTCGAATTTGATCTTCGTGGATCCATGTTGTGAGTCGTGATGTCCATCAGTTGTCTGCAATTTTCGCAACATGACCAACTAATTGCCATTTGAGTTTTATAATGGTTTTTATAGCGTCTCGGACTCCCGTTGTTCCTTAATATACTGTTATGTGATGTTAAGCAAGATTCTCTCATGCGCATTTTGCATGGTTCTCAGGTTGCAGGTCAGTCTCTTGGTTATGTTCCGATCTATAGCGCCATAAGTGACTATTGAAAGGATGCATTGGTTGTATACTCTTCTTTTGAGCATTCGATGGAGATTCGTTGTCCTAGGTAGATGTAGTGATCTACTTTCTCCAGCTTTGCATTTTCAATCTTGATCGTTGTGTGTTTATTTCCCAAGTTTATTGTACATGATCTTTGTTTTGCTGAAGTTCATGTGAGGGCCAGCTCTCTTGCTTTCTTTGTTCAGTCCGTCTAGCATTAGTTGGAAGCCCTGGAGGTTCTCTGCAAAAAGGATGATGTCGTCTGCTAATCTGAGAGTACTTAGGCATGAGGCATTTTCCGTTAGTTATTCCTCGATTCCATCATAGGGTTCCTAAGTATCCCTCTATCTATCAATCTCAATAAGATAATGATGATGATGATGATGATGATATTTCCTAGTGGTGTCATTGGTATTAGAGCTCAGTTGCAAAAATACAGGATTTTGGTTATCTGGAATTTAACTTGTAATGACACAAGACCAAAAAAGTCCGTCTATGTTAGAAATTAGATTCGAAATTTCAGTTTACCTGGTGCTCCAAGACTAAGCATTGGCTCCGATGAAAAACATGAAATGAATTGACTCACCAAGTAGAACAATATACCTGCATGGAGGTGTATTTAACCTTTACTAAACATTTACTAAACTGAACTTAGTCTTACCCAAGAGTATGTGTTGTTACCCAGTGAAGATGGAATACACTACAATAGTAATGTTTTTGCATGAAATCTTTTCGGACCATTATTCTATGACGAGATGAACCTGAATGATTGTATGTCCCATTTAGGTCAGTCTAGTACATGGACATAATCGCGAGGAAATAGACTAACAAGTAGTGTGCAAAATGAATGATTTAGAGCTTTTGGTCAAGGCAGTACTACTTGTCACCAGAAGATCACTTAAGGGATGAAAAAAGCAAGTTTAAGCGAGAATAAAGTGTTCTAAATTGTCAGTCAAAAGAGCGCCAACTATAAAATATATGATAACCAAAAGATCTAAATGCGATTTTTGGTTGCTTCTGACAAGGACGTTTTTTTTTTTCATTGATTTCAAAAGTTGGGTTTTTTTCACAGACATTTTACGGCTGGCAGCTGAAGATGCAATTCCCCAAATGGATAGTATGGTTGTCCAAACAAACATAAAGTTAAAGATATCCGTCACCACAGAACCAGTTAAGAGACGTCTAAATAGTAATGCTGACGATTTGCCAATGTCGAAGAGAAACGATTTGGTTATTGCGTAACTAAACATTCATACAAGAAATTCCGTTATAATAGCCGCATGTAATGACTGTCTATCAACTGATCATTATAGCATGCACACATGTACATACACACACACACACGCACACACACATATATATATATATATATATATATATATATATATATATATGTATATATATATATATATCCTAGTGCCTCAGAATCGCCTGTTACTACTCAGTAATTCAGTACATATTCACACACTCTCTATGTCTGGTGGAGCAAGGCTCTCTTCCTGTTTGTAGTGTTCTTCCTCATCAAACTGGATCATTCAGCCCACAAAAGAAGTAGAATAGTGGAAGTATCGAAAAATAAAAAGATAAAGGCCAGTGTTTATAATTGGTACCAAAAAGGTTGAGAGAACCTCCAACGGTGCATGTTCGATGACAAAGTCTCGGTTTCTGTTGCATGCGTCAGCTTAATAATCAAGTCCCAAGCGTAGTCAGAACAGGGTTTTCTTCTAATCCTACAAGTTTTTTATGACCAACCTATTGGAAGGGTGCAAGTCCACCGAAGGGGTATCCACACCCTGATCACACTCATCATATACCAAATTAGCTGCTGAGTACAATGAAGAGTTTTCCACTCTTGGCTTTCACCGGGAATCGAACCAAAGACTTTTTGCATGTCAGGCAGACGTGCTCACCTGTGCACTATTCGAATGGATTGCCTATGATTGACCTTTGACAATAACACATTTTTTGACCAACTCTGATGTAGAGCCATTATTGTTGGTTTAAAACAAATTCCAACTCCGATCACTTTGTAATCTATTGGTACTTATATTTCGTCGCTCTTGCTCAAGCCTGAATAAATTTACTCAGCAAGTAGTCGACCAAGTACCAGGCAAACAGTGCGTCTTTATTTGGAAGAAAATCGATCTACGTCTTGCAAAGTCGAAAGGAACATCTTCCGCGTTTTATTGGTTCTTTTTTCCTCTTTATATATATTTTTTCTTATCACTTTTTTATTTCCCCTTTTCTGAGATGGAAACTCTAAGTACGAATGTATTTCAAAACATCAAAAACTATTCTTTGTCCTCATAAACTGATACCAAACGAAACATTCATCGTTACTGGAAAAGACTTGTTATGATCGATGGTCAGCAGTTGATTATTTACTCAACTATATCGATCAATATCGGAAATGGAAGATGTTGCATAGCTGGTCAATGGGTTAGTTTTGGAATGGGTAGGTATATATCCAGAATATTAAAAAGGATCCTTACGTGAAAAGGTAATGAATTCAGTGAAAGCACAAATTATGACTTTTCTATTATTGAGCCCTTCATTACCGATATGAGTTCAAAAGGCTTCAAAAGATAGTCAAAGATAATCTGTTACGTGTATATGGAGGATGCTTTGAAATATCATATCCAAATCTTCTGAACTTCAACACAGTCAGCTGAGAGATGTGTGGTCTTGTGCTATCATGGGGCATTTTATCCAGTTTTCGAGATCCCACTTATTATATGCTTTTAACAATTCCTATTAGCCCGAGAAGGCATGATATGATCGCTGTTGGTCCATAGGTGTCAGAATTCATCATTTGCCAGTGTTGTCATCCTCAAAAACAGGTTTGGGTCTGCCTCGAGATTTATCATTGATATCCATATTTCCAGACCTGAATATATTGAACCAACGGTGAACAGTTCGCATAACATAAGTGTCAACTCAGAATTACTTGTTGATATCAACAGCTATTATGTCCTATTTATAAACTCCTTAGGTAGACGCTGCTGCTGCTGAAGGATAAAAATCTCCAGTAATTAAGAATGATCTCTCCATTTTCATTGAATCTAAAAAAAGTATGCAATTACCTAAATAATCTCTTTCTTTCAACATTATCATTTATATCATAACGAGAATACTTTTGACGAATTGCTGATACCTTGACTGACTGTTACTGCACAATGGTCCAGTGGCTCATTAGAGCAAGGACTAAGTTCTCTGGGCAGAGAAGTTGCCCAGTGGTTTTGTTACAAGACAAAACCCGCCATCACGTTGAGAATGTTAGGAAAACAATCATAGAGTTGGGTTAGGAAGTTCTTCCAAATGCAATATATTCTCCAAACGTGTCACCTCCAAACAATCCCTTTTCCGTTCCATGTCCGGTCAGCTACTGTCAACAAGTTGATCTTATCAAACATTGCTTGAAGATTCTATCGATTCAAATTGTTAGTCTGTGATGTGACACGCAATTCACCTGAAATGTGGCATAGAGTCATAGAAAACCACGGAAATACTTCCGCACCAAAACGATGATGCTATAGATTTATTTGAATAGAATGTTCTGTCGATAAAAAAAAATACTGAGAACTTTTGCTTCAACTGAACTTCTGGACCTTGCTGAAGAGCTTGAAAAAATGGGTAAAATCTTGTACGCACGATCATAGGCATAACTGGAGGATCCTACAGAGAAGATGGATGCATTTGAAATCTCAGAATAATTGAAACCCACCAGACGACAGCATCAGTAAACTCAGCTAGAATACAAATGAAAGGGTAAAGATATTTCCTGTCTCTTTATATTCCGTGAAAGTCACTTAAGATGGTATGAAAAACCCAATGAATGCAAATCCAACTATAAGAACGACAATAACATTAATAGCCGCGTGATTAATCACCTATAGAAATTCAAGTGTCAATATTTCAGATAAAAGGGACTTTCAGGCAGGAACCAAAAAGAAAATAGCAAAAAATGAAATTAAAGCGTATAGTTTCAAAATAATATTTCAATAAAGCCTTATACAAATGATTCAGCTTTTGAATTGGAGATTTCATACATGTATTGAAGTGATTATGAATGTATGGTTGGTAGTGCCAGTATGATTCTGTGTGTATATACGGACATTTATATTTATGCGAACACAGTTTAAGGTTCTAAATTTATCAAATATTGTTTTGCGTATTGTTTTACATGAATAAAAAAAAAACGCAAAAGAGACTTGCAAAGGGAATTTTTTCTCCAGAACTTTTACTCAAGTAAACTGTATTGCTAAATGCAAATATTTTCATACGATATTTGGCTATGATTCATTTTGAAAAACGGAATGGACTTCTTTTTTTCCGACCTACACCCTAACCATGTCATGACAGAACAAAAAAAAAAAAAAGATGTGATGTTTATAAAATAACTGCATCCATCTACATGGTGCACATTTTCTACCGTTCAGTATATAATCAACTGCTGATCACCAACCGTAACAAATCTCCTCTCACAGCGATAAACGATTCGATTGGTATCAGTTTATGAGGACAAAGAACAGATTTCGATGTTTTAACACACGTTCGTACTTGGAGTTTCTATTCAAGAAGGAGGGTAATAAATATATTTTTGATCGATTTTCGATAAATGAGAAATATATCCCTGTTTTATTTGATTTGAAACCGTCATTCGAAACTGTTACTAAACTGTCATCGCAGGTTTCCTTAGTTTTTATGCTGATCTAACTGCCTGGCTACGTATGTATGTATGGATCACGCTTACAGACTGCACCAATGACACAAGAGAGCTGAAAATTGAAAAAAAAAAATTACTCTATTAAAAAATCTACTCCCAAAGTAGGTTTTTGCTCGGGATTTTAATTTGCTGAATTGATCCTTCGATTTGTGTGCGGCAGTACCCATGCTTATTTTTTTTAAATTTTTAAATTCAGACTTTTTTCAGAGTTCACCAACCAACAAAAAGTATTTTTATTCTAACACTTTTAACATTTTCTAATTGATCACTCCAAACACGACATGCAGTCAAAAGACTTTGGTCACAAAACAGTTTGTATTGAGTGACAAAATAGACTTGTATAGATTTTCGTTCGAAATTTCTCAATTATAATTTTTTGAAAAATTATGAAAAAAATCACGATACACTTTAGTCTTTAAAGAGATTGTTTGCACGCTGCTACGTCGAAAGAAAATATAATTTAGGAATTGGATTGTTCTTGTTACAGGGGAGAATGAAATCAAATCCAACTTGAACGGGAGTTTGACAATAACTCTCTGCAAAAGCCCTCAAGGACACTTTGCGTTTGAATAAATGTTAAATTTCAAAAATGCTATTCATCAATTTAAAAATAGTATATTTCTACCTTGACTTCCCCTGCACAAATATAAGTACCTACGCATAAGTGTAAAACATATTATTCCTTGTGAATTTGAGTGTTTGAAGCTGATCAAATTTTTTTGATACATAAACGTGCTTCAAGTCCGATACGTGTTTTATAGTCAGGTACTTATCCTAATATGACTGTAATGAGTGTGACCTCTTTGGAGATAACTGGAAGGCTGACCCCATGACGTATTCACGTTGGAATTGATCCTCTTTGCCTCCGAACATACAAGCTTCTTGTGGCCTTGGTTGCTATTGAAACGCAAATATCACTTTAGTTTCGAATCACGATCTCATTTCCTGCACAGCGTGGAAGGTTCCGGGCTGAATCAGTTCTATCAATTCTAGGAAAACAGATACTGCCCTTTGATCCTTAAATATGCATTCACACACACACACACACACACACACACACACGCACATGCATGCGTGCGTGTGTGTGCACACAATAATATATGTATGTACACACACACAAATATACATATATACATATATGTATAGCTTCTCTCTCGCTGAATCAGAGGAATGCATGCACACACATATGTACGTTCAACTATCCAAACAAAGGTTAATCACTATTTCGGAAACTATTCTTAGACTAACAGGGATAATTATATATATATATATATATATATATATATATATATATATATATATATATATATATATATATATAAAAGTATGTGTGTGTGTGCGCGTGTGTGTGTGAGTGTGTGTTTGCTGTATGGATGTGAAGTGAAAAAGGATTTTAGTATATATATATATATATATATATATATATATATATATATATATATATATATATATATATATATATAACAGGAATAAACACAAAATCCTGTAATCACCAGCAGCAGCAGTAACAGTAGCCACTTCAGATCCACTGTTTATGTTGTTTGTTGCTATTATTTCACAGTTGGGCTTCATTTTTTGGATTTAGAGTTATCTGTCTCCTAAACTGGTTATCTCCCAAGGTTAAAGAGATGAGTGTACCCTGTGTGTGTGTGTGTGTGGGGGGGAGATGGGTCCATGCCTTCCCGAAAAAGCATTGGTGCAAAGTGATTATGAATAGCCTCGGTCAGATTTTGAACTCAGCTTGCTAATTCCATTGTACACACCGTTAATCGCTACACCATTATAGAATATACTTATTATTTTTTTCAATGTAACAACTAACATATATTTGACCAATCCAGTTTTCGAATATGATGATAGATTAAAAGAAGACATATTCTGTATCCCAATTCGACATCAGTGCATTTTTCGTTTTCTAAGTAGCGGTAAGGAAGAATTTTTGGGCGGATCCAGGGATTCTTTTTACATACATTCCCTAACATCATAGCTATATATGAATTGATTTCCACCCGTTTTACTTAACTGATAATTACGTTGGCAAATGTATTCATTTTTTAATACTTTCTAGTTTTTTCATGTTCTGCTTTCATTCGTCTTCACTCGCTTCCACTTTTTGAGGAAAATCATCCTCGATGAATAGACAACTCAGAATCTTATCTTATCTAATTTAATGCAGACTTAGTTTTTTTTTTCAATAGTCTGAATACAGAAAATCGAAACTTACACAATTACCTCTACTACATCGTAGCTCTAAATGAACTGATTTTCATTCAATTTTTTTAGTGAAAATGACATTGGCAGAGGAATGCGCTCCCTAAATGCTTCCTAGTCTCGAATGTAACGATTCACGTTTATTTGACAGATCCAGTTTTGCAATTTGCTGACAATACAAAAGGACAATTATTCTGTATCGCCATTGAAACCGTGCTTATCATTGCATTTTTTCTTTCAACTTCTTTTGTTTATTTTCTGTTCACCAGTTTATGAAATAACCTGCATTAAGCCGAACAAACACAGTTTTTTCCGCTGTTCGTAAATTTGCAATCTTGTTAGCCTCCTCACGATACCAATTCTTTGCTCTTTGCAGCGGTGTAATTATAGTTATCCGCTTTTAGAAGAATCGCAGATGCTAGATATTGTCATGTTCATTTGATTTGGACCTCAAATATACCAAACGGAAAAAAGCCCAAGGAATTTGATTGATCGCGATTCATTTCTATTACTACCACCCGCCTCATCCGGAATAAGGTCCAGGATTTTCATTTAACACTTGATAGCAATTACTCGTTGCACGACTTCCCAGACACCCGCCTCCCGGCCCTAACTATCACCCGGTCCAGGTAGATGTTTGACGTCACCAGGAGGTACGTGCCTTGTGAGATGAGATCGCTAATTGTTCAAGAGTTCTACATCAAAGGAAGCTTCCTATCGGTTCCAACATGGTGGTACATCAGCGAAGCAAAGGCTGTAATTTGTTCGTGTGTTATTCGACAAGGTGATTATAAGTAATGAAGCTGAGAGAAGGAGTAATTTCCGTGGCGTTTTTTGACGGGAAAGTCGTTGCCAAACGCGCATTGTAGGTAGTCTGTAAGCAGACGGCTCTATCATTATTCCATTGATTCGATGCCAGACGTTGTGAGTTCTGTCCATGCCCTCAGAATCTGCCAGTATCTCGTCTTACCACGATGTGACTGAAAGGTTTCTTCTTGCTGAGGTTTCTATTAAGAGGTAAGAGGTGTGTGATACTCAGATGTTCTCATTTCCTCTCTTCGTTTTCTCTCTAAAATCCACTAGATTTGATGCTAACACAAGGACCCACACACAAATAAACGTACACACATTCTCTCTCTCTTTATATATATATATATATTGATTATACATTGCATTATATCATATAGAAACTCTTATTTGAAATGTACCACTTGAACTAGACAACGTAAATAGAATAAACAATAAAAGAAAATGGACTTGCTGTAAGAATCGAACCTGCGACCGATAAAGTAGCTGCTACAACGCATCGTTGCTCTTACCATTGAGCTAAACAGCTGCTGGTGATGCAGGAGTCGAAATAACTGTTTTCTACCTCAGATTCTCATCTCGTTTATTCTCGGTCTATTCGTTTCTTTTCAATGCAACAGTTATGTATTGGAAAATGGATATATATGATCCGACAGAATGATTAAAATTGCCTTATATTATATAGTCCCTGCAACAGCCCCATTTTCTGTTATTGCTTTTTCTATTTACGTTGTGTAGTTCGATTGGTACATTAATCGTGTAAGTACGTGAGATAATTTAAAATAAGAGTTTCTATATATACAACACAATTTATAATCGTTCTGTCGGATCATATACATCAATGTCTTAATACGTGCATTGATATACAAGTGTAGGTCAGTAATAATTTTCGTGGCCTGACAGGTTATCTGAATTTCTTTCTGAACTTTTCACTACTTGATGTTGAATCCATGTGTTTAATGGAGTTGCATTGGGCTGGGTGAATGGACGAGGAAGGAGATTATGCTGAAATAGAAATATTTGTTCCGTTAAATGCTTCTTTTCTCAATAGGCTACGATATTTATGATGTTCTTACGCACACGAACACACATATATATATAAAAATTTTGTTCGCTCTTGTCAAGATTAACAATAGACTTCACTCACATAAGAGCAAACACACACAAACACACACACATACACACACACACACACACATATATATATGTATATATATATATATATATATAATGTGTACTTCAGAGAGTGAGACAGACTCAGGAGTGAAGTTTTTGGTGGTAAGATTTATTAATCCTTATATGTCAATAGTCCATACATGTTTCGGGATTCTTCCCATCATCAGTGGTGCGTGTTGTGTGAGTGTGAATTAAAATGTACCATGTGGAACCAGTTATATATATATATATATATATATATGTATATTATTCGTTCTTGTCAAAGTTGACTGCAGAGTTCACACACACATATACATGAATATATATTGGCCCTTGCCTATAGAATTGGTGTTACACTTTGGAATATAGAATAGTTACGGGAGATAGAGTTAGTTTGAGTAATCCCTCAACAACTCTTATCTCCAACAACTATTGAGACATTCAAGTGTCGGGACATTTTCTCAAAATATGTAGCGATGGGACTGGATGCAAAAAATGGATTCTTACTTCTCCTAAATGTACTAGTGCGAAATGAATATGAACAGTATCAATAGTGATTTGAGTTCGGCTTAACAATTCCATGTTCTGCGCTAGTATCCGTTATACCCCCCCCCACATATATATATATATATATATATATATATATATATATATATATATATATATATATATATATATATATAATGAGCTGTGTGATTCCTTCGGTGTTATCTGTAGCAATGGACTTTTCCACGAGAAGGTAACAAGTTCGCAGATAAAAATGCACCACCATTTGAAACAGTGGACTCTTCCACAGAAACGAATAGTTTCATTTCGCTTCATGCCACTTTTTCCTTATTTTTCGATAATAAGAACAGAATACCAAAAAAGCGTACAGCTTTTGTTCTGCAGGTAGTCATTATAGATGCAGCGCAGCCCCCTTTCTACATCCTAGTCTCCTATACATCCTATCACCACAACCTTCGATTACTCAGCCTGACATTCCGTCCCATTAATCTTTTCATTAGAAGACGCTCGAAAATTTATGGCAGTTGTTTTTTCTTTCTGTAAATATCGCTTCATTCAAGAGACTTCTTCCGGGGGGGGGGGCAGAAGGATCAAGTGTACTGCAGCAAACCACAAGCCCCACATCAACGAAAGAAGTGCATTCGACATGTCATGGCCACCATACAACCGGACTTCCAACAAAGGTCTACAGGCGCCATACTAAAACGCTCACGGATATTGTTGGACAACGCTAGATGTTAACACTGCAAATAAATTCTTCCATTGGATGGTCGTAAGTAAAGATAGTTTGACTACAATCAACCCATA
The DNA here is from genome assembly GCA_963457665.1 of Thysanoteuthis rhombus. Taxonomy (NCBI): domain Eukaryota; kingdom Metazoa; phylum Mollusca; class Cephalopoda; order Oegopsida; family Thysanoteuthidae; genus Thysanoteuthis; species Thysanoteuthis major. The sequence continues at coordinate 33,907,367 of OY735205.1, forward strand.
AATAATAAAAGTTATTACCAATTTCAAATAGGGGGTTTCTTTTCACCCACCCGGAATATTGATGTCGATGCAATTTCAATTCGTTATTATTTGCTTTTCACAGTCACTATAAACCAGAATTCTTGGCTGCAATCATCCATTTAAAACTTGGCGTTGTCGTCTTCAGCATTGTTTTCGGTCTTGTATCGCTTCGGTCTTATAATAATCAGTTAAATACAACACAGTCAGAGAAATTGACCTGAACGAACAATTGCATATTAGTAACAACACCTCGTCTCAAGAATTCTGACAAATATTGGTTACAGACTTGAAGATGAGAAGACTGGATCAAAAGTATAATTCTAGAATAGTAGCAAATAGTTGCAATACCTTATCTAAGAAATCATAACAAAATATACACTTCAGTTCTTTATCAGGTTAAATATATCAGGGTTGTCCGAATTTCCTGGATAAAGCATGGCAAAATCTACATTTAATCATTAGTACACTATAGGATAGATTTGTTTACAACTTTTGACGGGATACCTATCTTAAAACGAGCTGGAAAATAGTTCGGTACTTCATCCAAATCCTTTCTGTGGTTCCAGTTGAAAAAAAAACCATTCAAATTTTTAGTTAATAATCGTCCCAAAACGCAACTTAATTGATGCAGTCAATTCGAATATACCAAAGAGGAGCCGTAAGGTTTTTTCTCGGAGAGAAGAAAGGTGAACGTTCTCGACATAATAAGGAAAGAAAAATCGTATTTCGATGTTGTTAGATCTTCGGTGGGAACGAATCTTCTATAGGTCACATAAATTTTATTTCTGTATTTTATAATAACTATTCTTTTTTAAAAAAAATATTGTTGTTGATATTGTTTTTAAACTCAAATATCTCTAGGCATGTATAGGGAAACATAGTACACGAAGTACTTGGTTCTATCCTCGTTGCAGGCATCAGTTGGAGATATTTGACTACATCCCCTGCAGAGAAGTGGGTGGTGGTATCTGTGCCTTTAAAGTCAATACTTCCCTGTAGATCTCTGCTATTTTGGTGGAGATGTTTATTATTATATATATATTAGACAGTTGGTTGATGATTCTTCAGTAACCCCTGCACTCTGTTGTGGCAACGTTCATTTTCTCACTGTAGTATTGTATTTATTTATTGTAACATTTTATAATGATTCTGAGAATGATTAGAGAATTCCATATTTCTGAGCGTCGAGCATGTTATTTTTTTCTTGTAACAAGCCCCCAAATCTTACCCCACATCAAACTTAGACTTCAATGGAACATTTTGAAGTGAAACTGGTGTATGCTGAAGGGGATTAACGACAAATCTTACCATAACATAACTATCGTTATCAACCAATCATCCACCGATTTGTGTAAACTTAACATATCTCCATATTGTATGACAAAAGCGAAGAATGCAGACTTTAAAGACGTCAAGTGGATCTACATTTCTCTTATCCACCTACCAATCAAGGTTGATGATACCTTAATCTTATGTTTATTATCAATTTTATGTATATACTTTTTTTTCAAATTTTTTTTTCAAGTCAATATTGACAAACACAGGAACGTCTTCAACGTCAGGAAATACGGTAAAATGTCACATAAGAATTGTTAGAAATACCATTAAAGGTTTCGAACGGTCCTTAATCTCTTCATCATAACTAACTGCAACCGAACAAAGCCAGCAGTGATTATTCAGCGTGGGTGCTCATACATCAATTTCTTTAAAAACAAACAGCTTTTTGTGGTCGTAAGTGTGACTTGTAATTTAAGGACACTGTAAATCAGCGACAGTTTATTAAACCCTGTACCTGTCTGAACATGTTGGCAGTAAACACAAATTGAAAATAATTTCGGACCAGTGCCGGCAGATTTATACGCGACATATTGTCAAAAGAGAAGGTCATACATTCGCCAGGAAATCATTGTAAATGCTTTGGTCTTTCATTTTGGTACAGTTTTCCGTAGAAACGTTTTAGAAAGTGAGAATAAGAGAAATATAGACGAGACAAGGAAAACCGTTATTTAATAATCTTTCTTTATCGGAACTTTCTTCCTCTTCAGAGAACAGACATCTATATTTGACTTGAATATTACTGTAAGTCTTCTATCTGAGGAGAAGATTGCATTTGAACGAAAATAGAAGGCAGTACTTAAGCGTTAGTTGTTGAGCGGAGGTGTAGGCGTCCTTTCGTTTCGGGCACGGGGCGCAGTAAATTCTGCAACTCGCAAATGAAGTATTTTTAGTTCTGCTGAATAGCGTTAATAAATGTCTATATTTTTTGAAAAATCTCGATAGATGATATATATATATATATATATATATATATATATATATATATATATATATATATATATATATATATACCACTGTTTTTTTCCAAAATTGTATAAGGTGACAAAAGAATAGTTAAAAAACAATACCATGTTAAAATATCTAAAACTCCTATGATAATATGTGAATGCTCATATAAAGAGATCTCAATGAGGAAGCCTCTGATATCACCATCAGCTTTCAGCCGATAAAATCACCACCAGTTTTCAGATACACAATGTCATCCTGTATTCAACGAGTTTAAATAGATCATATAAATAAGGTGAATAAATGAATCAATGAATTAGTCGTTTTGACTCATCAAAGGAAAGGTATATGGATTAGCAGGAACTTTCAAGTGAGTGCTTATCAAGTGAAAATCAATTGTAAACTCAATTAGGCAAGATTAGGAAAATTACTTCATAAATAGGTCCGGGAACCAATGAGATACGAACCCCAATTTAAGTTCAACTTAGCAAAACTGACTAAAACTGGCCAAGACACCTGGGTTTGAGAGCTGCTGGATGAGCTTCCTGTTACTGCAGATTTGAGATAGTTCTGAAATTTGAAACTTAAGACCGCTTTTCTACTTTTAATAGCATTCAGTCATATAATTTCTTACACAAGAATTAGGCCACTCCAGTCGGTCTGGTTGAACAATAGGTGATTCATAGGAACCGTTGAGAAGATAAATTACAACTTTGAGATCCTCCATTTTGCTCTGGCCAGACCCTTATAAAAATATTCCATTTTCGGATCACAGAAGTTAGAGAGTTCCCAAGGGCGCCAAAACACTAAAGTGGCAGTCTGGGAAGAGCGGTGGTCGAGACAATAGTCAAGGGGAGTGGTATTTGGGGCTAGCATCACGGGAGGGCCATGTTTTAGAGGGGACATCAAAGCCACTGCGGCGGACGGTGTTCAAATAAGGGAATATCATTAAGACAGTAGCAGGTTCCCCTTCGGCCGAGAAGGTTGTTAAAATCTGCTACTGAAGATGTTGGGGAAAGTCGCAAAAATAGTTATAGCAGCAACCAGCAATTAGAATTAATCCTCCGCGTTGGATAGGACAGGGTTTGGACAATGGAAAAGATCATCGAAGTCGCAAAAATGACTGCCTGCTGTTATAATCCACAGATAGTACATGTCCGTCTTAATGGTACCTATCCGTTTTAATAGTACATGTCCGTCTTCCAGCAAGAACTTACTACTTGGATGTGTCTCTCTTCAATCCAATCAAACGTTTTTGTTTTATTTTTATGTCTAGTCAAGCCCCAGTTGAGGCAATGAGTGTTGTGGAGTGACCTGTTTCGTTTTAGGGTTTTTTTCAGGGGGAGGGGGGGTTCAATTCTGGAGGTTTCTTGAAATAGAAATATCATATACGAATTTAGTGCTCATTCAGAAATTTACATATACTAGCAATACTCTAGTTTATATTTTGACCGAAGTTTTCGGGTAGGGGGATATTACAATACAGAGCAGGATGAATGAACAAGGCATTGAAATACATGATAAAAAATAAATGAGTAAATAGATAAATAAAAAAATACGGAGTATTCAATTGTACTCATCCAAATATTGTAGCAGCATTGCCATTTAGGGGACATCTTTAGCAGTTTGTGCACCCTAAAATTGAGTAAACTTGAGAAGTGATTTGCAACTAAATCATAATAGTGTGGGTCTGCGTTCGCGCTCGCCCCAATAATAATAATAATCTGATATCTACCTATTTATCTATCTATTGAATACTATAAGTCTGAATCCGTTCATCTGAATGTGATCTCTAAATAGCTGAAACGGTGCCTCGTAGCCAGAGGTATTAAATCAAAGTCCTCCATAAACAGTTTTGATCTCTTCTTGAGGCCAAAGATTTTGGTACACTTTCTATTTTCTTTCCTTCTTCTAATTCATTTTGCTTTTTTTCTTTTATGCAGACATGCAGAAATGATGTGCCAAAACAACCATCCACAGATCCTGCGATCATGTCGTTGTTGGGGAGCAACCGTGTACTCACCCAAGGGACGTTTGACGTAAGTCCATGCTTATTCTAAATCAATACTCGTCATTTTGTCCAAAGATCGTCTGAATCTGTACGCGGCAGGGATGTTTAAATGCCCGACATGCTCCTATTCAAATCAAATCCGTTTTGTCCAACAAATCTAAGAAGACCTTTCTTATTATCTAATTACATAATATGCCATGTGTATGAATATATTTTTATCAATAATATTTCTAACCGAAGATGATAGTTAAATTTTAAATATAAAGTAGTCCTCTGCAGTTTCTGCAAATGCGTAAAAGATCCATGTTTTTATCAAAAGTAACTTTGTCATTTGGGAAAGGAAATGACTAGAATTGTAACAAGAGTAACCAATTTTGTTTTTATGTTTGCATAATTTGAGAATCTGAAACAACATTTCCCGGTTGTCTCTCTGAAAAGCTGTTGTATTTGTGATTTCATCATCTTAAACTGACAGGCGTAATAGGGCAGAGGATGGATACAAAAATTATGCGCTTAATGAAAAAAAAAAGCATGAAACTTCTATCATAGTATGTATCATGGGATTTATTTTCAGATGTGGAGGGCAGTGAGATTTTACGTTTGAGGACCATGAGAGGTCAAACCCAAAATAGCTGTAAGTCCATTGGGTCCTAGGTCTAATGTTCAAGTGTGTTCAGTATTTCGAACCGAACTGTATAGAAAACATTTAAGGTGTCATTTCCGACTATGTTTGGGATGACAATTCTTTTGGTGGTACTTTTGAGATCGCCAAAATCTGAGAACATGCACTTAGAAAGAGTAAAAAAAAAAAAAAGCTTTGTTTTGTTATTGCATTTATTTAACGTATTTGATGGTATAAATCCCACTAATCATAAAAAAGAAGGGTATACAATCACTGTATCCTACCTATAGTCACCTATGAAGCTGAAACATGGAATCTAGCCAAAAGATTGACTTTCAAACTAAGCATCATGCAACGTGCTCATGAGAAAAATCATTCTCAACCGCAAATGGCGAGATCATAGGATAACACAGATTATCAGATAGATGACTGGATTCCGAGATATCGTTGAAACTGTTAGAAAACTCATATCACAATGGGCTGGCCATGCAGCAAGAATGTAAGACAACGGCTAGACATCACGACTCACAAGGTGGATCCCCAGGGATCATATACGAAATTGTGGCCAACAGAAAGTAAGATGCTGTGACGAACTAGATAAATTGAAAAAGTACTGGTCTGCGATGCCGATGACAGAGAGGTCTGGCGAATCTTTTGGAAGGTGTATATCTAACGACGGGCGTTAAAAGGCTGATGATGATAATAATGAAGAAGACCCCACTTCCCACTTATTTCACCAGTGAGTATTTAAAAAATGCGTTTCCCAGAACATTTTCCATTTATGAGCGTCATTTTTAAACTTTTCTCCAAGTCCAGACCAATGCAGACTGGAAAACGATGATTACATTTACCTTGTGAACAATTCTCCAGAAGAAAACGGAGTGCTTTTATAATGTGAAGTATGGTATTTCATGCTGAATTATAACAATTCAGAAACAAGTGAAGAAAAACTGTTTTTCATTGTAAGTTAAATTATATCTCCAAAGACAGGAAACAGTGATTATTGTTTTTATTTCTTCGATTGCTTTATTGTAGAAGCTTTATACAGAATTAGTTTTTTTTTATTACCAAAATTGTACTTCCTTAACGATGTTGTCATAGCAACTTGAAAGTGCAATATGATTTCGCATATTAGGAGATCGCTGTATTTTCCAATATTAGTAATAGAATTAAAGTTATCCGCCACTTTGACCTCAGTGGTGATGAAAGCAATGAAAAAGGCGCCATGCAAGAATGGCAGTGAGCTTCATTTGAAGGCAATTTTTGAATCCATGATCTTTATTAAAGTTACCAGAAATCGCCGTAAGGGAAACTGACACCTGGCATTTTAAAAATAATCTTCAGTGTATTCAGTCTTGGCAAAACAAATGAGGAGGCGTCAATATAAAAAAAGGTTGCAAAGCAATTTTTATTTCGAAAGCACATTTATCACATACACTGACAAAGAGAAGCACTGATATGCATGACCCAATCATAAATATGCTCGTACGTGTTATGGAAAAAATGCATATATATATATATATATATATATATATATATATATATATATATATATGCTTGTTTGTATGTGTGTGTGTGTGAGTGTGTCAGTGTGTTTGTGTGTAGTGTTACTCAAAAAAATATTCAGTTTAATAAGTAAAAATAAAAGGCAATGTTTTATTATTATCTTCGGCATCAACTCTATTGAACAATATATTTTGTTCCACTATCTTCTGACATTTTTTAAGCAACTTCATAATTCCCGATTTCCGGATGTTTTCATATCTATGGGCAAAATAGTGCCTTTTGCAATCTTCTAAGGGATTTTTTTTTATAAAGAGAATTCTAAAAAGATCGTGATAAGTGGTAATCTGGATGTGCAATGTCCAATGAATACAAAGGATGGACCAAAACTTCTCAGTTAAGCTTTATTTTAGTGCAGTCACCGAAGGAACATACTCTCCAGTATTATCCTGATGGAATATCGTACCTTTTCTCTTAACTAATTCTGAAAGCTTTTTATCAGTTTATGCCTTCCCTTGGTTTAATTTGGATTGCTTGTTCGAATCTAACGTTTGTTTTTCTGGGATGTCATGTCAGAGGACTCTCTTCCAATTTCACTACACACAAAGCATCAACTCCTTTGGATGAAGACATTTAGTATCATTAGTGCAGTTCACTTCATTTGATCCATGTTCTCTGGTCTCCCATGTTGTTGTTAAGTATGCTCTTCTTATCGCTCGTCATAATTTGTTTCGAAAACCGAACATTATTTCTTCGTTTACGTAGCTAATCACTGACGTGTATACAGTCTATTTGGAATTTTTCGCCTAATGTAACTGGAAGCCATACATCAAAACGAGTTCCTTGACCAAGCTGGTGTCGATGATTTCAAACCCTTGAATTGGGTATTCTGAGTATGTTGGCCATCTCCTGAACTGTATAACGTTGATTTTTCTCAGGTAGTATTTTTTATTTATTTATGATCAACTTCAACTGGTCAACTCGGCGATGGTGGAGCACGAAACTTGGCAAAACACTACTGATGTTTTCGATCATTTACAGTACCTCCCCATGAACTACACAAATCTTTTTTTGAACTTTACTTAAAAAAATATAACGTGCTGAAAATATTACTGATTTTTATTCATCTTCAATGTCTCACTCAATGAACAAAAGTACAGCTTTGACAAAACGTAAAAAAGTTTCCTGGTAAGACATTTGTGATAATACAACTTTTGAATGAAGTTTCCTAGAGCTAAATGCCTTCCATGCTCTCTATATACAAAGACAGAAGGAAACCTCGGTCAACGTAGTGCTTTCACAAGTTGATGAGTCGTGCAGCGAATTCGAATCTTACTGGGTGTTCATCTACTGTGGCTTTTTACTGGACAGTATAAAGCTGTATGCTGTCATACATAAATGTGTCCATACATTTTGATATATGCATATGTTCTTGAAGCGTGCAATCATATATAACTAAATAGATATGAAATTACCCTCTCACGAGCCCGCACTGAGACTCTTTTCATAAACCCAATATCACGCAAACATAATAAAATCAATGCGTATAAGGGTAATAATGTTCTGCATACTCATAAAATCTCCCACGTATGCATTAAAACACATGCAATGTTTCACCCACGTAGGTATATTCATCCTTTCTTGAAGCCAGTGAAGGAGTTTCTGATATTAAATTTGCAAATCATATTCTTTCAGTATAATTACATAGTTGATAATAATTTGCAACTTCCTACCACACCATTTTACAATTTTTGTATCGAATCCCCATAGCAGCTGGAGACAGTAAAAATTCTAATTCGGAAAATATTGAGGATTTGAATTACGCTAACAAGTAAACTGTTTAAACTAGCCCGCTTTTCCAGGCAGCTTTCCGGAAATAAAAGCTACTTGATGAAAAGAATAGGAGTTCAAATCTTGCCAGAGGCTTGTTCTCTATTTTCAATCCATATAACTTAACAACAATGGTAGAGTGATAGCCTCTGGGTGGCGATGAAAAGCAAAGGACACTAAAAAGTACTAGAGACAGCGTACTTCTGCCAACGCCATTTTCCGGGGGAAGTAATTGTGCATGAATCCGCCCACTAATGTAATCACTTTTTTCTGCAGACCATTGCTCATCCTTTAAATTCATTGTGAACCTTTGGAGATATCATGCGAACAGATATGAGATTTTGCCGATATTATGGTGATACCCACGACGTATGGGGGGGGGGGGTGAATTGTTTATGGACCTGCTCAAAAATGCAATCATTCATTGCACACCTTTTTTGCAAAATTTCCTTGAAGACATTTGGAGATATCGTGTGGACAGATTTGAACGTATGCATAAATTTACGAGAGAAAATAGAAAAATGTATTTTATTTGAAATCATATTGTTGGATCTACCCCCAAATTTTACTGAGTATTTCACATTGCCGATCCTTCCATATGATTTAATCGAAATTCATCGAGAACTTTCGAAGATATCGTGTAGTCATACAGGCGAGAACACAGGCAGACGGAGAGAGAAACAGACAGGCGGACTCGACCGAATATATATACCTCTCAATCGTTGTTGGTAGAGGTGAATGAAATCAAAGAAATACGAGTCAAAACTTACTAATAATCCACAATGCTTCATGTAATAACAGATTTAAATGATAGTATTATCTAAAGCAGGGTGAACTGGGAGATGCCACTACAGGTACCTGTTGCCTTATCTCTAAAACTATTTCACACATTGAAATGCAGAGCCGAGACAAATGAAGTTGTGATGTGTGATGCCTGGGCTTTGATGGCTGAATTCGTAGCCAACGTAAGGGTACTATTTCTATCGTCTGTATTTAATTACTTTGTAGCGCCATGAAATGGAGTAGAATACAAAATCAAAGTGATTTCTAAGCAGGACAAATAATTCTTCATGATTTACTGAAACGCCTACGAAACACCTACGGTATTCATATAGATAAACAATAATGATAAAGATGATATGATCAGTTTTTGATGAAGCTTAACTTTGTCTATTACTAGGCAACTAATTTGAAGCAACCGGTGAAGATTGAACACGTAACAATAGTAATGGGTTTCGAAACTAGATTACTAACGATTTCCCACAGCGCGGGATATGGTATAATATGATTGAATTGGTCATTGAGACTTCACGAATTCCATGCGTTTTGAAATTTGTTATTTGAATATTAGAAATTATCACTTGGTGACAATTTGAAGCAAATGAACTCTAATATTTCGAATGAATTCATTAACCCATTGAGCAATGGATGTTGTGAAGAGTGATACTTATCCATTGCATAGTAAAATCTCTTGCCCATTGCATAGTAAAATAAAAGCAGATAGATCTGATTTGCCATCGATTACAATAGAACGGAAACTCCTGCTATTTGCACCTAATCATTTATGTATTTTTGGTCTTCTGCAGTATTGTCAGATTGAAATAAGCCATATTTCAATTCATGTGATTTATAGTAGTACAATAACAATTTCAATAGAATGAGTTATATTTTTGTTTATTCAAATTCCAATGTTCCAAAACTATCTATTTTTGATTTCAGTTTTTAACGAATTGACCAATCAGAACGTTACGGGCGTAAATCATGACAAGAATAGTAATTGTATAGATAATTAATTAGAAAAATCTGGACACCTCAAGATTATCAAGTATACCACTACTAGGGATAAAAAACAAACAATATGGCTCGGTAGTAAAATCAGATAAGGAAGAATGTTGCTATATGACTAAATTGGAATGACCTCTGTTAGTTGGAGTTTCAAAATTTAATCGGCAAGGTCAGACAGAAAATCCGGTTAAATACCATATTCGATAAAACAATTTTATGAAACATTGTATGCATTCATGTATATATGCATATGTATATGCACATCTCTCTCTATATATGTATTTATACACACATACATATACTCACACACACACACTCAGACACACACACACACACACACACATATATATATATACATAGACTGTCAACCAAAATTGTCAAACATCCACACAGTTTTCTTCAGTTTGGTCTAGTTAGTTGGCTATCTTGTTGGCTGGTTTTGTATCAGTCATACATACATGCCGTACCAACGGAACTAGGGGCTGAAAATCTAAACATTTTATGCCAAGGCAAACGTTTTTTGACCTTTTAGATCGCCCATCTGAAAAAGCTTTTCATTAGGAAGTGTAAGTTAATGCTCAATTTGTCCAAGGTTTGTGTACAGCAGGGTTCGCACTTTTCGTTTTTTTGTTTTTGTTTTTTAAATTCAGACCTTTTAGTGTTCACTGTCCAACATGTGAGAGGGGTAACTTATTCATCGATCACCCCTTTTTCTGATTTTTTAATTGATCACCCAAATACGGCATGCTACCAATAGGCGTTGGTCAAGAGGCGATTTCTATTGACTGACTAACCAGATCTGTCTGTACATCTATCATCCCACCCATTGTGGTGCAGTGGAGCAATCTTTCCTCAATATCCATTAATAGTGAGTTCTATTCTCTCTAAAAAGTTAATAACATCTGACCTTTTTTCATATTAAGTTTGGCCCAGCAAATATCCATCAATTCAAACGTTTGCACGTATCAATATGTTTGCTGTCCCTATCTATCAAACATGTTTCTTTTATTTTCTGTACACAATTTGTTTTCGTTATAAAAACTATTTCAAATGGAACAATAGAAACCATCGGCCAAACAATCTTGGATTAAAAGCACATGGCACGGCTCCCTGATTTCTTCACCTTTCTGACACGGCGTATCTTCCAACAAAATTGTTTCTTTATTTACTCGAATATTTTTACCCTTAAAATGACAGCTCACCGATGAAGCATCAACGCTAGGTTCTTTGCTGATTTCCGATTTCAGCCCACACGTACTCGCCCTTGACACACCCATGATGAAATCATCTATGGTGCCCCAACGACCCTGCACTGGGTTACGGGATACGTGTGTATGTACGTAGAACCCATACACATTATCATCCACTCGTTCAACTTAGTTCCCATTTAGTTGACGTGATGGGTGGGTAATGAGATTATGAACGAACAAGACTTCCAATTCTTACCCCAGCGGATTAAAAACGTTTTTATGGCGACCATTTCCTCGGATTTCATGGACCACTGAACCGTGTTGATCGAAACATTCGCAGGAAAAACGACTCTTGTCATTTGGTGACCCTTTTTTGTGATCTTTGTTTGCATTGTCTACGCAAGAAACTTAATGGAAACATCAGTCATAAAACAAGCAAGAAAGCGCCCCTGTTTGTCCAATGTCATCTCGGCAATGTTATACACACAGCAATGTTTTCTTTCAAAGCTACTCAATGGTTTGACTCCGAGCCAAGTGATTGGTTACAATATCAACGCAGAGATGTCAGCGGTTCAGCTTTTTGAAAAAAATATATTTCCTCTTTTTTTCGCCAATCTCACTTCAGAACCGATTGGCTGACTTGGTGCGAGCAACGCATCTTGTTGGTCAAACACTTAACTTGCCGCTATGGTTGAAAACAAAGTGAGGGTCGGTCACCAATGAGACAAGATACCAATGAGACAAAATATATTTTTGTATTTTTGGGCAGGATTTCAAAAGAACTGATAGAATAAACACAATATTGACTTTGAGACGAAGAAGAAAATAAAGATGGTAAAATCTTCCGAAAAATACCATTATTTTGATTGTAAACGTAATTTTCTCCACTAAGAATCAATACACCCCGCTATATAATTAACAATTTACACGTATTGATTAACCGACCAAATTACTCAGCAGAAACATTGAGTGGATTGATCAACTAAAATTATCTGTTTTAAAATCATTAAGTGCATTTAAGTACGTCTTCATTAATTTGAAAAGAAAAATAATGTCGATGCTTACAAAACCAGAATTAGGATCTGTAAAAGGGGACAATTCTTCAGTCGAAATATTTTAGTAATGGAAAAAAAAACTTATCGAGTTCAAACATAATGCTTCGCCAGTAAGCAGATCGACAGCAAGGTTTTTCTTTTCGTTGAAAAAAACCTGCCTGATGATGACAATCAATAGGGGTTCGTCATTAATCAAGAAGTCTCATTTGAACAAAGCACTGCTCTAGAAACGGCGTTTTATGACCGAATACATAAATCTTTGAAATAGAATAAAACTGAAAAAGAACTCGAAATACGTTCAAGTCAGTAAAACCATCTGTAAAATATGAAGGTTGGTTTTAATGTTAGGAAAATTTTGTTGTTACAACGATTGACTAATATTTTTAATTCTTATTTAATCGATTCGTACATGAAATATCATTAATCATTATTGATAATTTTAGCAACTATTCACCCTCATTTTACTTGTTTTGTTGCGATAAAAAGCAACAATACTTAAGATGAGGATTGATAGTAGCAACACCTCATAATTATGGAGTACATAGCTATTTTGTTTTTCTTTTTTGGTTAAAACTACTGTCCTACTAAATATGTCATTAAAAAAAGTTTATGACCAAACCATACTATAATTTATAATTGCAAATAGTTTACAATTTTCATCCTTGAGACTGTGGACATTATTTGGTGTGTAACCAGTAGATCTTAGGAGTGACATTTTTTTCTTCCGTCTTCACTCTGGAAGTCAGAAGCGGATTTACCATTATGGCTTGGTACTCCGCTTCTATCTACCTTCCTTGCTTCCGAGATTAGTGGCAGATTGACCATCCGGTCAAATTCTTACCATTGAGTTTAACTTTATTTTCGGATGTAACAATACCGATTGATGGCGGGTGACGATGGCTAAAAACAAAAGACGTCATGCTCGAAAAACAGTGACAAGGCGTACGCAGAAACTGATGACAAATTCATTCCTACTTTTAAAGCCAAAATCAGATTGACTTGAATTGCAAATCTCATCCACGGGAACTACTAACAAAGGAGTTGAAATGGGACACGTGGTTTTTGAATGGTACTGCATAGAGAAATGTATTCTGTTTTGCTTGCTTTTTATATTTCAATGAAGCAAAGGAGTTTTACCTTCGCACAGGCAAACCTCTTGTTGTTATCATCATCATTGATATTGTGATTATTGGGTCTACTTGGCCATTCAGCAGAAACGGTCTCGTGATCTACATCTTTTAAGAAGAACACCACGTTGAAGTAATCAATTAAAAAGATTGGATGATCGATAGATAAGTTACTTTTGTCGCCTTTGGTTTAGAACTGTTCAAAAAACGAGCGTGAATGCTGTTGGACACAAACTAAGAGATCAATTTTGAATAAACTTAGAAAAACTAAAAAAAAGAAATAATGTTCATAAGTACATCAATTGATCTGCAGCCTGATGATGAGAAAAATATTTATCTTACACAAAAGATATTTTTCCAACATGATCTCCTTCCTCGTTAATGCACCTGAATTCAGTGGGAATATGAATAGCATAAATCTTACATTTCGCTGTCATAAGAATTCAGCTTATGAGTATGTATCAGGCTACGGACTTATTGATCCACCTGCGTAAATTCATTCTGATCATTGGATATACAAATTCCCGGTAATAGTAAGCTAGGTTTTAGCTTTTCTCATTGCTATCAACTGTCTTCTCAGCTAACCTCCTTCTCCTGCTTAACTTTGGCCATTCTCTGCTCTAAAAATTTAACTATTTTTTGTCGGAAATAGAAACAAATTTCTGCTTAAAACCCGAAATTCACAATTTTTCCAACTGAAATTCAAATATGATAGTTTTGGCAATCATTCTCTGAGGTGTACAAGTATTATCGACATAAATTGGTTATTGTATATAATATAAATGCGTTGCTAATGATTTTACTGTAGGAATGCATTATAAATGATTTTTTTACAATAGAAACGTATCTAAAATCAGGTAAAAAACGATACAATATGAAGGCTGATGAGGACTTTCCAATTGAATGTTTCATTTTTATTCTCAAATATTAGATTTCATCTTTAAATAAGACTTTTGTTGAACATAGTTTTGCATGGGTACATGTGAACTATACTGACACACTTGGTCAAAGAGTATCTCTTCTCAGTCGCCAAAACGATGATAGAAGCATCCTAAGTAGATTTATTATGATAAGATAAAACGTGGTTGCTCCCCACTTCAGATTGATAGCCAGTCACAGTCACTTAATTAAAAAAGAATTAAGAGAAAGAAATTGAGGAGGTCGATAAAAAAATAACGATTCCAACGGCGAAAGTTAGAAAGATAAACGGTTAGTATATTGGCGTGAGAAAGGAGGAAAATAGAAACTAAAGGGGTTCCTATATCAGATAAAGGAAGAGGGTAGTCAATCAAGGAAAAGAGATAGCGATAGAAAAAGGGACTTTGCCTATATGTTGGGGGACCAAAGATTGGTTACCCAGAAGAAGAAAGACTAATTAGGTGAGCAACAGATACGCTGATCGCCACAGACCTGGGTCCTGGTCCATCGTAGTTGAAAGACTGATTAACCTCATTACCTCTCTTTATATACATAGGTGAGGATCTTACTTGGTCTTCAAGCGAAGACTATCGATGTACTTTTTGGCAATCACTGTGAGAAAATAATAGTCCTTACTGCAAGTGCAGTGCACATATATGCAATGGAAAGCTGTACATCACACATGCCATTGTCCTACAAAAGGTATTGTCCATGGTCAGCAATTAAAGCGAGTGATATAGACAGAATTGGGCTATTACTAGCATAATTCAAATACATTCCTAATAAATAACTACAGGATAGCATAACCAATAATTTAATGATAGAAACACATTGCAAATGAAGTAGAAATGGTTGTAAGTGGGCAGAAATCAAGCGTTATATACTGGCACATAAGTTTAGTACGTTTATAATTTACCATTGATTGTAGAAGGAATTGTATGCAAAAGCTTATCTTCTTGAGAATTCATACAAAATCATGCTTATATGTTAGTGAGGAATATCAAATGAATCTAAATAAAATTTGGGAAGAGAAAAAATTTTCGAGAGACACGATGCAAACGAAGTCGGTATTGCGTGAAAAAATAAAAAAGCAAGAATACAAACGTGTCCGATCTTTAACGAGAACACATTGTCTCCAACAATCTTCGCTCAGAAAATGATAATGATAATAATGATGATGATGATGATGATGACGATGATGATAGCGACAATTTCAGAAAAATAAAAACAGAGGAAAAAAAAAAGCAGATAAGATCTTAAAATAAATTTGGAGCAACGAAAACAATTCAATTAAGGTTAACATTTATTGAAGCTGTCTACAAAGCCATTATTAATGTTTGCAAGATAAAACACCGACCTGACTATAAATGTGAATTATAGGATAAAAACGCACCACAGAAACCGAAGAACAATCCCAAAATATCACCAGTCAAATGTCATATCAGGAACATTGAACTTTTAATGGTTTTTCTCATGAAAAATGTTCTAAATGCCTTTAAAGTTTGATTTACCGATAATCCTTTTCCACTTCAGCCTCTTGGAGATTATAGATATAGCAAGGGAGATAAGAAGAAAAAACAAGTGATAAACCAACGTAGAAAGAAGGGAGAGGAAAAGAAGAAATTATAGATATTTGAGAGAGTAGGCACTCGATGAGCGATTGTCGATGACGCCATATTGGAAAATAAATGCAGTTGAATGGCTCATCCGTATGATTAGTACATTAAAATCTGAATATAAATAAACTGAGGAGTCATATCAAAAAAAAAGAAAAAAAAAGGAAAGAACAGAAAAGGAAACCGAACATATGGCATAAATGTAGGAGGTTAGAAGCTGCCATGGAAGTGAAAACAACAAGAATAATAATACATGCAAAGAAAAAAAAATGAGAGATTGGAAATTGTTCTAATATAAGAGACAAGGAGCGAAGGATTGATAGATGAAGTGTATAAGCAATGGGAAGTGGGGGGTGCAGGGATGTCAGATATTAAAAACCTCAGACGTCAGAATGGGGAAACGCGCGGCTGGAGAAAACGTGCATAATTTTCAGTACGATCGTCATGGGCGCGTGAGACACAGCCAGCCCGACACAGTCGAAGACACGCAAGCTCACACATGCAGAAAAATATGCATGCAGATTTACACACACACACACACACACTCACACACACGCACACACACATATACACACGTGCACAAGCATGCACACGTGTACATCCAGAGAAAGAGAGAGAGAGAGAGAGAAAGAGGGGAGAGATAGAGAGAGTGAACTGGCTTTCTCAAAGAAGGAAAAAATTGTTAGTTCTTTATTTCCTGTCAGAGTCACTTCGAGGGCGAGACATGAGAAACCCTCCGTAACTTGGAGATAAACAGATTCACCAGTTTGTTCAAGATCCTCATACAGAGAAAACGACCAAAAAAAATCATTCGTCCAAACACTTAGTTACTATCGTCTCCTTCGGAGCAGTCCTCTTAGGCATGCATGTAATGATCTCGCACAAAACACTACTCATGTAGAATAACAATAGAAGTACACACGGCCATCGGCTCGCAAGCTCTTTACAATTTCCTTAAATTATACGATAATACTCATGTCAGCCAAAAACAAACATTTATGAGATCGGATCAATGACCCGGTTGTCAGTTATTAGCTGAATTTTTCATTGTATGAAGTTTGAGCTATTGGACAATTATGCACCACAGATTTAATTACTTAATAAGGAAAGAGAAAATGTTGGTAAATGAATGCGTCGTGTAAAATGAATGCTTTATCTTTATAATCAGGTAAGGGCTTATCGATATACCTATGTACGTACTGGATTTTATAGTTTTAACAATTATATCAAAATTGTAGGCAAATATATCAGTGATTTGGATGTAACAAGAAAACCCTGTCACAAATTTGATTACTTTTCGAGGGCAATCGAAAGCCACAAGTATGAGCAAAGATATTCCACTGTTTTGGAAATAAATAAATTAATAAATTAATGAGCAAGGGACACTACTCCATAATTATCATTTAATGGCTATCACTCTTTAAAAATTTGTCATGATATGAATTATGATACAAATACCGGAAAGTGTAAACACAGACCAATCACTATTATTATTATTATTATTATTATTATTATTATTATTATTATTATTATTATTATTATTATTATTATTATTATTATTATTATTATTATTATTATTATTATTATTTAAGGTGGCGCATTTTTGGAATACCTTAATTCATTACCTCTGGCTACAATGCGTCGTTTAGGTTACTTAGAGGTCATAGACGGATAAAAAGGATCAGACTTATAGTATTATATAGATAATCGACAAGTAGGGAAGAGTCAAGGTGAGCAGCTATGTTGTACTATAATTACGCCTAATGAAGAGAAGCGAGGGAAAACCTCCAAACTATTGAGTCAGATGGTAAAGCGTATATCCGGACAGCTTTGAGGCATCTATCGCTTCTCAGTGATGGAAGGTTGTCTGTATAAGGAGAATTGTTGTCCGTGGCTGTCAATCGGTTCGTGAATGGAATGATGAGATGTGAGCTCGAGGAGATCAACTATACGATTAAAGGTAGAAAAAAAAATGACCTCCTCTACTATCTCTCTGTCTCTTCCCTTCTCCGTTTGGACTTTCAGAAACCGTCAACCAAAACTGTCACCCAAATTATCAACATAGGTTTCTTTAGTTTTCAAATTGCTATCCTGCTAAGCCCCCACGAGAACAGGTGAACACGCAAGGTCGGATTGATGTAGAGGACTTAACAAAATTTATCTTCAGCCCTCGTAACTATTGTCGCAAGGACATAAGAGCGCTGGTCTTTAGGACTCAGGACGAATCCTGAGCTCTGTAGATTTGACAACACAGAGCAGTACCACGCCCCATCGGGTGAAAATACCATTGACTATGGCACCACATCTGTGTAGGTCTGATTTTGAATGTACTGAACTTTGGTCTGGAAACTTGTTTAGTTTTCATGTTGGACTGGCTGGCTATGTATGTATCGCACACACAGACTGTACCAATAGAGCAAAAGGAGTAATGAATTATACATCTACTCATTATACTTAGAAAAAAAACAAACAAGAGGCGTTTTGTTTTTTCTTAATTCCAAAAAGAATTTTGATAGCGAGTTCGATTTGTAATGTAAGTTTATGCTGAATAGATCCCTTAGTTTGTGCCTGGAAGCAATCAAGCTTGTTTTTCTCTTTTTGTGATCAACGCCCAAGAAAAGTCGAGAGAAGTAACTTATTCATTGATCACCCTTTTTTCTATTTTTTTAAATTGATCGTCACGATATAGTTTGCTTCCAAAAGACTGTGGTCATATGACGGCTTCTACTGAACAACTACCCAGACCTGTCTTTTTTTCATTCTTTTAATTTCTCTAGAAACAACAAAAAAATATTCATCTACCCGTTCTCATCTTGTTCTTCTCTTCCATCTTTAAAACACACCCATTCCCCCTTTTTTTCTTTATTTTTTTTTGTTTCATTTTCCAACATTTTGTCTTTTTTTCATTCACATTTTTTTCATTCACTATTTCATATCACTTTACCTCTTCCTTTTCCATTTTTTCTTTCCTTCTTCCTTTCTTATTTCACCCTCCTTTTCACTTTGTCTCTCATCTTATCTCTTCCCTTCTTTTCTTCTTTCTTTACGCTATCATTTTTATCCAAGGAATTCATCAGTATCTAGATGATAAATCTTGACTTATCTTGATTGCAGTGAGAACTAATATACGGTGTTGTATCACTGACGATCTGAATTGCAGATGCTAATCCGGGGAAAGAGACAGTGTAACGCTTGCTGCTCAATCCATCGACTCGGATTCTCCATAACTCAGAAATGTTGAACCGTTTGCTTATCACCCGCCTTTTCCAAACTTGATTCATTACCGCTTATCTTTATTACTCAATATAAAGGTGAATGTGTATGCACACACACATACACACACGTCCACGTCTGCATAGAAACTATTATATGAATGTACTTGCGAGCAGAATGAATATGTCTTTTATATCTGTCCGTATATACAACATATCTCTTTCTCTTTCATCCGACTATCCTTTTTCTTTAGAAGACACTCTTTCTCTTACACTAATATATTTTCCTGTCCCTAACTGTTTAAGAGCGAGGAACTTGTGATATATACGCTTCAACACAATAAGAATTGTGATGGAACTTTTCCTTAATTACCAGGACGCCGCTAGCCCGAATTTCATTAACACGGACAGAAAAGTAGAGTTTAGATGGGCAGGCAACTGGGTTGAAAGGGGCTTTGTGGGCAAGAATCTAGGTTCAAAAAGCTCCCCGTCAATTCTCCCGTCACTGACAAAACATCATCCCAGCAGATGGTGCTTGGCATTTTCTCTTCGACCGCAATCTTCTTTCTTTTTCTAGTTTATTTACTTTTTCACCTCGACTACCATTCGAAGCCCATTTTTCTTCCTTCCTATTAATCGGCATGTGCTCTAATAATGTTTACGGCGTAGTCCGTATTACATATAAACACAGTCCATATCTTGCGAGCAACTCTCCGTTGTTCTATTTACGGCACGGTGCATATTACGTATCATAAACAATGTCAATATCTTGTCAGTAATACTGCTTCTATACCCCGGTCCCATATTTACGGTGCATATCTTGTCAGCAACTGTGCCTCCCTACACACTTTTGCGATATTCTTCGCCGTGGAGTGATTGATTTTTGCCTTTTTCTAATATATTCGTTAATAAAAATTAAAATAAATGTACAGCAAATATATAAAAAAGAAAAAGATACAATAATTCATCGGATGAAATCATCTGTCATTACTGAAATCTCTGGTCTACTGACTAACGTGACTTGATCTTTAATCTGCTGTTATGGCTTGAGCGGTAGAGGGATAAATTGAAAAACTAAAGGTCCGATCGTAAGTGCGTGGCTTATGAGGCCCCTTAACAAGAAAAAAAAATTAAAAGAAAATTAATAAACCTGAAAGAAAAAACAAACTCACAAACAATCAAATAACTTAAAAAAGAATCATCATTTCTTATGGCCGGTTTAGAAATTTTAAGATTCCTTATCTTTCGCTGATATTCGTGGTTCACGGTGCCTAAGAGTTAGCAGCATGGAAAATGAAATAGGTGACCCAAGTTTTAACTCCGACAGTTCGCGTTCACGTTGCTCTAATACCCTTGGAAAAGGCATGACCCCATCCATTCTTCCCCGTCAGTTATTGGTAAATAGCTTACCGGGCTTTTTCAGGATTGTCTGGCAACTAGTGTCGGAAATGGACAGCGTGGAAAATCTAACCCATCGTCCAGCGATGTACTTTTGAAATTCTCTTACGAAACTTTGACTGGCCAAACAAACCAGATGGAGATTATGATAATATTTTGTACAAGAATAATAACCAATTGATGATATATCCTGACTGCAGTCTCTACCTCTATACAACATCTCAAAGTCAA
The DNA here is from genome assembly GCA_963457665.1 of Thysanoteuthis rhombus. NCBI lineage: Eukaryota > Metazoa > Mollusca > Cephalopoda > Oegopsida > Thysanoteuthidae > Thysanoteuthis > Thysanoteuthis major. The sequence goes on from OY735205.1 coordinate 33,928,169, forward strand.
CTCAGAAAGGCGGGAGCTCCTTCTAGTAGTCAGACCTTTTCCTACCAACGCTACTGAAAAGCTTAGACGTGGCTGATCACCTGAGGGTATGCAACAGACGTGGTAGACCCTCCTAAATCTCTGTTTTTTGCGGAACCAAGCCATGACAAGTATGAGATTAAAAAAAACAAACTAATTCATATCAACCGTTCCTGAAAGTTATCAGTACGTGAGGTTCAGAATCCCTTCCATAGACCGAGGGACCAATACAAATTGGTGAGAGTTTCTCAGGAAACTTTTTGCCAAGCCTCGGGCGTCGGATCAGTACGGTACTCTTATACGTACTTCTTCAGAAGATGAATAACGAATCTCACTGAGGCTGAAATATTTCCCTTAAAATTTATTGTAGCCAAATATACGTAAAAAAATATAAAATGAATCTTATTCTTAGAATCCTCCTCCTCGATATTACTGACAGGGTATCAATAAACTGAAAGCTAGGGTAGCTTGTTTGGTAAGACCCATTGTCACTTATTTATCGAACATGTGTAAATATGTGTAAAAAGGGTCATCGAAGCACCGTAATTTGTGGCGAATACAGGGCTGCCATACAATACGAGGCCTGCAGTCTGATGTCAGTTTATTGTCATAAATTTGTAAATAATCCAATAGTTTGTTGCATTGATTTCTGTTTGCCTATCTAATTTGTTAAAGTGGGAAATTTTGGGGTTATTACTTTCTATCAAGACTATTTGCATTAGAGAGCAAGCATTATACCAGTTTCTCTCATTGATAGGCAGTCTACAATCTTACAACAAGACAGAAACTTTTTTCAAATTCCATGCCACAAGATGGAGTGTACCCCTCCCCCCATAACAGAAATAATCCTCACCAGATTTATATATATATATATATATATATATATATATATATATATATATATATATATATATATATATATATATATATATGTATATATATATATATATATATATATATATATATATATATATATATATATATATATATATATAATTAGGATTTCCCTGTCATGATTTGAAATTGGTGGCTCTTTTATCAACTAAGCCAAACTTACAAATTCAATATAATTACGAATTTATTTATCATTTATACAATACAAAAGTTGCAGCAATCATGTTCAGTTGGACTAGAAGTTGCAGTGGAATTTGACCCTGTAGCAGTCAGGCTCGTTGGTTTTAATCGGAGATGGAGGGCTTCTCCGTCTTTATTAATTTGAATTTGTGAAATACTCAATAGCGCAGCTTGTGGGATTTAGGAGAAGACAAACCTAATAGAATGAAATTCAAAGAAAATCAGCCAAACGTGAGATTCGAACATGTAAAATATATAGTAAGAATTCAAGCCGTAGATTACTTTAAAATCAGCATGATTCTTTTTATTCTGAGATTTGGATGTCGTCTTACTCTATCAATGCCAAGGAACCAGATCTACGAGCTGTTGATATAAAAAGGAACATCTGCCTTAGAGGAGATATTTCGAATAACAGATTTTTCCCACTGGCACAAGAGGTCGGCGATCAGGCTCAGGAGGAAAGCTAAGATTTTGAATGCTAATTTTCAGGACTGGCAAGCGTTCCACACTGTTAGGCTGTCACAACTGAACCCTCCTCATGCCAATTTCATCTTGCTCCGGATCTGAAAGTAGAGCGTTGCTATAAAAATACAACTAATGAAGAAATAAGAAATTACTATCTATTTTCTTTCTCATCGGAGATAGGGTTTGCATAGGACACCAAAGTGGAGTATAAAAGAGAGAGAGAGAGAGAGAGAGAGTGAGAAAGATAGATAGGTATATATATATATATATATATATATATATATATATATATATATATATATATATGTACATATATATAGTGAGAGAGAGAGAGAGAGAGAGAGAGGTGAGTGTTCACTGCATCTGTAACAGCTTGCTACAAAACAAACGCTGAACGGTATTTCCACTTTTTCGTAAAAGTGAAAAAGTAGTGTGATGCCAATTTTTCGAAAAGCGAACGATGCTTGTGTTTGGAACAAACAGGTTTAGATAAAGGGCAATGACGCTTATCCTGATTAATTTTTCTATTCAGTTTCACGTAATTATGTTAACTTCACTGTGATGACAATACGTGCTTACATTTTTATTCTATCAGTAACATTAAATAATTTCTGATTCTTAGTGTACAGCATACAGATTCAGACGAAAAATTTCCAAAATTAGGTGTTCAATCATTAATTTTTCTCTCTACAGTCGGAAACATTTGGTTCAAAAATACTTATACCAGAATAAGTTGATAGTGGAAAAGCAGCAAAAGCAGAGATAAGAAATACCGTAACCTTTTCCACGTATACCAGGTTCAAATGCAATAGACACTAAAATATAACTGAGATTATTGTTTTACTTTCCCTCCACCGTCAGAAGTCGTTTTCAGCACATATTTGTTGGGTATTCATAGACATATACTACTTGGAGTAGAATAGAGTGCAAACCAGCGTATGAAATATGAAATTTCCTTTTTACGCCTATTGCTATGAGTTAGATGGTCCGATCAGTATTTTTGCTAACATTTCTCTCCCGTTATCTGGTTTATGTTATGGTATGGCTTCATGAACGAAGATTGGGGGGGGGGGTGTTACAACGTCTGTTGCAGGCCTTTAGGTGACCAGCTCAGGTCTATAATGTAGTGTCATAACAAACATCCTAAAATGAACGCAAGATTAGTTTTAAAACATGTAATGATTACAGATAATGAAACTTTAGATGTATTTGCTTAATAACTCCCATCCATGATATGTATATCCTTTATTTCCCGCCTGAAGCTTGAGAACGTTATAACGTATGCAAATTAGACGTAACTGAGTATTATATAATTTTGCTGCAAGAACGATTTTTATTCAATAAAATGTTAACCAAAGTGAGCGAATATCAAATTTGAAGAAACTAAATAAATAAATCTTCAATGAACACCAGTGCTAATCGCTGCAGCTAGGCTTATCTCTGACGCGTCCATTTCTTTTTTTTCTTTCCATCTAATCCGAATCTATTGTAGATTTAATCATTTGTAGCTCCTTGTCTCTCTGACTGAATCAAAATAGCTCGATAAATTTGACTCTGGCCTGACAATATGCAAAAGGTTCAAATGATATCGCCAGGAAGCGTAGTAACATTGCAAGATAGAATAAACCAGAGACAACGATGCGTATGTAAGAAAAGTTCTGTCGGCAGTAGTGGCTTTTTGGCGGCTCTCCAGTCGAAGAAGCTTACGAAGAAATCAATAATAAACTTTCCAAAATGTTTCCACTGCAACTGCCGCCACTGGAGAAGCAGTTATATTTGCCAGTTTATTCCCACTGTATATCAATGAACCTGCTACTGAAATTGAAGATGTGCAAGTCTTGGTGTCGGGCCAACTCCATGATACGGCCTGACAGTCCCGTGAGATCTACATGGAGCAGGAAACTATTAACGAGCCTACCACGTGGACCGAACAGCAGCTTATAACTTTTACTACAAATAGGTTAATGTGGCGTCCTCTCTTGTTTTCAAACGGTTTCGCCCGGGACGCCATTGTCAAATGCAAATGATGGAAAGCAGTTGGCTGATGCTGAGATAGAAGTAATCTTAATTTGCTGCGAGGATGGCAAGAGTCACGCACAGGTAGTAAGTACTACATCAACTGTATATTATCAGAGAAAAAGGACAAGGAAACGAAAAGCCGTAGCATGCAAAAGGCGGACGTGTTTGGTACCGGGAAAGCAGTCGGCGGCGCTGGGGAGTAAGGAGAGTTTGACGTGGTCGTGTATATTTGGAAACACACTACATGGTCCTATGCGTCATGTTTACAGTAGAGCAGAGACAGCAATCTGGGACATAACCCGAAAGTGTAGAAACACGAAAGAATATTGGAAGAATGGAATAATATCGAAATATGACTGCCGCATCTGATGGAAGATAGTTGAAGGACCCCCGGCTGTGTTTACCATCTGTCCCTGCTTTCTCTAAGCCAAGAAAAAAAATAATAGATTCTAAATTATATCCCGCGTGTAATCTATTGGAAATGGACTTTATATGCGTGTCATTTAAAAGTCAGCGAACAAAGACTCAACAAAATTGTATCGCTGAAATTTGCCATTAAAAAATGTAGATGCGATGCAGACTGTATTGATGGAGTTGCGCTCTTGCCCAGAGGATAAAATAGAAAATATTGAGCCATAAAGACCAGCATTTTTAATATAAATTTTCTGGTATATTAGTCTGTTTTTCCGGTGCTAGGTCAGAGTGTTGCTGGAAGGAGTTTGGCCCTTCACACCTTTCATGTTTACCCAGCAATGAAAGAATTCCAAGTGTCGTCCTAATCGTCCGTTATGGTAGCTTCGAGACAAAATCCGAGCAAATCCCGAATGCATGTGGATCAAACAGTTAATTTCTTTCAGAGGCTTCGAAAGTGTGAGAAGGCGTTCCGATGCCGAGGCGAGAAATTCCGCAATAAATATATGAACCAGTGAGTTCACTGGCAGGGGAAAGGGGAGGGGCGTTGCTTTTAGGTTAAGATGATCCTTTCCTCGCATCGTCGAGAGCTGATTGAACAAAACGTAAAAGAAATAAACACAAAGAAAAATGCTGACGAGCTTGCACTCTTCAAATGAAATAGATGGGTGCCAATCCTCAAATTTGAAATTGAATTCATATGATTTGGTATTTCATTCGTCGAGAGAAATATGTATATATATATATATATATATATATATATATATATATATATATATATATATATATATATAATATATATATATATATATATGTATATATATATATATGTATGTATATGTGTGTGTATGTATGTATGTGTTTATGTATGTATATACATATGCAAATGTAATGTGTGTGTAAGCACATATACACATGTGTGTGTGTGTAAACACATAAACTACTCTGCAACCTAATAACCTAAAAATAAAACATTTTACACAACAATTTTTTTCAACATAATATCCTCCCTTGTCAGTTCATTTAATTTCGGTTGTGTATATAAATCAAATAAATTGAACATTATACAGGGAAAATTTCAGATCAATATTCATTAAATATGTGTCAGGCTATGGACATTGGTCCACCCTCGCAATGCTTGTCGAAGACATGTGTACTAAAATAAGTGTGTTCTGAGGCAAAAGTAATAACGAGTTTGAATATAGTCCTTTTAAAAGCAACATTAAAAATCGTAGTTTTCACTTGGTCTTTAAAATCGACTAATGGCATCGATGTCTGGCTATGGACCTATTGATCAACCCTCGTATATCCTTTATTTATTATATAATTGTCTGCGTAAGAGGAACATAAAAAGAGCAGATATGGCCAGTGGATAAACAAGATGATACTTGAGTAAAAAGCAGAATCTGATTTGCCGACTGTCTGCTTCGCTTAGACAGTAAGTGCAATATCGTTTCAGATGACTTTCTGGTGCATGCAGGTTCGATCCCTGTGGAAGCCCTTTTTTAAATTCTTTTTTATAGTTAGGCCGACAAACATATCCATCGTTTAGAAGCCGGATTTCTGTAGGATTTTTTTTTGTTGGAGCAAAATAGATGTGAGAAAGAGAAAAGTTGAAATTGTCAAACTCGCTATTTGAATATACATTCTTCGCCGAGATTATGTGATGATTCTTAATTACAAAACACCAGCCTATATGTTTCGTGTCTTCCAATGACATTTTTGGGATTACTGCTCGCAATTTCTTAATTGTACAACCTTGTTCTAGTGTTAGGTTTATTATACATAATATCAAAGTACTAGTAGATTGTGATACATTTCAAGCGCATCTGAGATGATGGTAAGAATATTCAGTATATCTTTATTGTCTTTATCACAAACATTGACATAATTTAAGCCGTCTTAGATTTACTCATAATAAAAGGATTTTTCATTTGCTGAAGGAATTGAAATAAAAGTAATCAAGCAAGTAGCAATGGAATTGGACACAATGTATTTTCCCATAGCAATGGTAGGAAATAACGAAATCAATTCCTATGATATACGTGGAATCTGGATATGTTATAATATTAACTTCAAACATATGAATCGTCTCTATTTAAATATGGAACTAAAATAATATAACCAACCAAAAGAGTCTCTATTTAATCAAATAATAACCCGTCTGAAGCAGTAACTTTTGTCCTTCGTCGTATATATTCTAAAGACGCATTTTTCATGTTTGCGTTTTGGGAAAATTCTCAATGTTTATTCCACCCTTTTCCAGGTATCCTGATGCTTATGTATATACCTTTAAGAACATCATAATTGAACTATATATCTCAAGTGGAAAAGGAGAGATTTCGCATTAATTAATAAGACATTTCAAGACAGAATAAAATATAGATTTTCGCTCACTATGAGTCTACGTAAAGAAATGCTGAGGCTTATTAGTTTTCAGCTGTAAATATTTCTTGAGATAAATTTAAATTCTCTTACGTTTTGACCAGACTGTTGCCATAGTGTAATGGATCAATTAGGAGTGCGTGACTCAGGGCAGTAGACAATGCATTGAATTAAAATAGTGAAAAGTAGGTGATTAGTAGACATCAGTCATAGGAGTGTATAGCTATCATCATCATCATCATCGTTGTCCTCGTCAGCTTTTTGTAATCGGTTGATGCACTTAAGCCTTCTCCATTTGTCAGTTCTGTCGTCACGATTCCAGAACCTCTTGAACTTGATCCTCAAGTTAGCTTATTTTTGCCAGTAACAATTTTGCATTTGATGTCTAGCGGTTGTCTGATATTATTGCAACATGGCCTGCCTATTGCCTGCCTATTGTCATTTGAGCCTTCTCGTGAATTTCAGGATATCCTTGACACCTGTTTGATTTTTTATATATCTTGTGCATTCATATGATCTATCCATGTGATGTTTAATACTGTTTTCTCCTGTGCACTTTTTATTCTTCTTAGTTCGAGAACCAATCTCTTGGTTAAATTCCATCTTCTTGTGTCGTATGTAACTCAGAGGACGAACTGGTGGTAGGCCCTCTTTTTAAAACGAATGGGATATTCTTGTGTTCCTTGGTGAAACTTTTTCTGCTGAAAGGTTATCAGCCTAGAGTGATTCATCGTTTGATTTCGTCTTGCCTTTGAGGGAATAGAGATTCATTGTCCCAGGTTGTTGCAATGATTCACTTTAGCTCTACCTTCTCAGTTCTAATCGTTGTATCTTCATCTTTGACGTATTTGTTGCACATAACACTGTTTTTGAATTTTTTTTTATCAAAGTTTATGTGAAGACCAACTTCCTTAATTCATCCATTCAGCTTGTCTCGCATTGTTTGGAGATCATGAAGGTTTTCGGCTATAAGATCAATGTCGTCAGCGAATATGAGGTGAAAAGCAAGCAGTGAATAAATTGGGTGTGAATGTCACCTTGTCTTACTCTTTTTTTCTAAGGGGAGAGTTACTGGTCTTTATGTAGTCTGTTAAATAAGCCGTTGTGTTGGTTGATATGTTGGAAAACTCTGACATACACGGGGTCTATGCGTTGATATATGATTGATTCAATCTTTGAGAATTTTCATCAAATTGAAGGCCTTCTTGTAATCAACAAATGTTATGGCGCATGGTATTTTATGTTCTACAGATTCCTCTTTGATTCGATTCACTCAACGGTAGATGGTCAATGGTCGAATTATGCCGTGTAATATTTATGTATTTATATATACTCATATGAAGTCCATTTTTGACATTCTTCATAAGAACTTATCTTTACATAACCATATATACATCTATGTACACACACATACGTATACACAACTTGATATATGATCAAGTAAATATATACAGTAAAACATTTGCTCACATTGACACGATGACGTTCTTATGGTGATATCATGTAATTAACTTTCAGGCGGCTTAGTGCAATTCGTCATCTTGAATTCACCACCAGAAACCTCATTTTCAATCATTATTTGATTATGGTCCGGAAGAAACCAGAAGTGAAATATAGTTGGGTATGGCTTCTTTTTATAGGAGTGTTCTGTTCTCTTAATCTATTGGGTTGCATTAAAAGAACCAAAGATACCTCTATAAGCCGGTACGTTTTATACATCGCAGAATATGGTAATACTTCATTAAAGTATATAATTATCGTATTTTTCATTTACTTGATCCACTCTATGATATAAAACAGGCGATGAGTAAAAACAATGACATTTCTGTTTTCATGAAGTGGATTTAATTCAGGTATCTCCGGCGTTTCGGAAGTTCACTTTACACCACTTAGTCCCTTTATGGGAAAGTCTAAAATTGGAAATAGCATCCATTCTGTTTTTCTATGAAGCCATTATAGAGGAAGCGCATAACCTCTTCCCCTCTCTACCACAATCTTTTGTACCTCCCATCATCCAACTTCTTACAACTTCTAACTAATATATACAATCATCACCATCCTTTGGGCCCAGAAATGTTCAAGATATTTTTCATATAGATTAATCGTCATTGCATCTTCGTCCTTCGCATTTCTCTCAAATATGAAAACGTTCTACTTTCAGATACTGGGGAGGCCTACATCGAATTACATTTGTAAAAGAGATTTAACTCCTGTAAAACAAACGTTTTTACTGTACCTTTGATCTTTTAGTGATAGGTAACCTTGTTCTGCAATTGTTCTGCAATTTCTGACAACTAAACTTCTTAGATTAATAAATGATTAAAGTAATGCCAGATCGCTTTTTTCAAGTTCTGCTAGTTGTGTTAGGTCCACATTATTAAGTGCTATTTCGAGATCAGCCTACAAGAGTTGAGAATACAGCCGTGCATTCATGTGTTATTGTACAGCAAAAGACTTGACATATTCGTATGAATCAATAATTAATAAGTGGAAAATATTTATTGAGAAATATCCGTGCTTACGTCTTGTAAATTTATACCTATACATTCTTTTGTTGAATTATGATTGGTATGAATTCCCCTGTAAAGTATTATTGAATTTCGAAGTGATATTGTCCAGTAAAAAGCAATTGACCTTACTGAACGATGCCAGTCAATCTCTAAAATCCTCCAGGAGAAAATTCTCATGTAGCCTGTATGAAGCAGCGTACTCTTGACCCTTGACTGACTGAGACTCATTTCACGTCCCCACAACACACTCAAAGGAAATGCAGTGGCTAATGTCAGACAACAACTGGACATCTTCTCTCACAATGAGGATGTTCTGAGTCCATATGCCAAACATCAGCCGGCAAAAATAAGACAGCGTGATGATTAAGACGAATTCAGACAAGACTGGCTCTGCAACGTCCAAGATCGAGAGGTGAATCTGAGGGAAAGTCAGTTCCAAATAACGGACGTTAAAAGACTGCTGTTTACCCCAACCCTTACACCAACTTTCTGAGTCTCCGATTTTTACATTAAAAGAGAATTCGGTAAAGAAGAAATAGATCGACACATCAGTATCAGTAGCAGCAGTAGGAGCTGTAGTACTAGTAGTCCTATTACCAGCAGCCAGCAAACACACGTACACTGAGAGCAGAATTTACTCAGCACAAACAAATTTTATCTTTGTGCATCTTTGCATTACCCCATTCGTCTTTTTCTATTTAGTATGTGACTGAAAGGTCGCAAGTTATAATATATAGAGAGGGAAGCGATTTCGTTCACAGAGTTAATATTGGTCCGATAGCAGCCGTTTGCAATTCTCTAAAAGAGATATCGACACTTTTTTCAACGTAGAATACTTACTATCACAATCGAATCAACCTGAGAGTCACAAAAAAAATCTGACAATTAGTACAAAGCGCTTATTAATTCAGTTAATTGGTGGTCAACTGAGTACTTGAGTTTAACAGCTATAAGCATAGTCCAAAGATGCAGTTATCAAAACTAATATATATTCATAACATTTCTTTGAAAATGTCACTCTCAGACACACTGGCACAAGGCCACATAAGGTGTATGCTAAAAATCTCAAGTTTATGGACATCATAACTCGCGATGTGGATCCGCAGAGGCCGACAAAATACAAAATGGAGTGAGGAACTAGACAAATTCAGAAAATACTGGCTCTGCGATGCCTATGATAGAGAAATGTGGCGGATCCTGGGTAAGGTCTATGTCCAACGACGGACGTTAAAAGACTGATGATGATGACGTACAAGAAAAAACGCCCCAGTTATGCATATACGGATAAATACGTTCATTGTGGGACTGTAAATATGTATGCACAGTGTAAAACAAGTATAAAGAGATTAATGATTGCATAAACACTAATTTTCTCAAACACATAAATATATGAAATCCAGTAAATGCTGGACATCACATTCCCATTTTAAAAAGTCAAACAAACCTTTCCTGAGATCTGACCACTTTCATCTTGAACCTTCTTCTCATTGCCCCTTCTAAACGAAGACAATCCCAACAATGACAGACACAGATATAAACACTCTCTGACCCCTTCCTCTCACAGACCTCTCTTATTACAGACCAAACTTGACTCTCACCTACTCGGATATAAACACTTCTCCCCTGCTCTTACCAAACAACCCACAACACAGATATATCTCCAATTCTTCCCCCAACCTCAAACATGTAAACAGCACACACTTTCCTTTGCACCACTGCAAATTTCTTTCAAAAAGATGACAGGCACCCATCGAAATGCATGGAAATATGCCCTCATGATATTGAAAAAATTCTAGTTTTTACTCCTGTTTTTCTTTCAACTTTTTTTTCTCTTCGCCGTCCAATTGTCACTTTCACTTTCATCAACATTTTATCAGATCATTTCACATCCATAAAACAAACACACACACACACGCACACAAATACACACGCACGCACATACACACACACACGCACATACACACACATAAACACACACACACACGCACACATATATATATATATATATATGAGTGCATATGCATCATCCTTATCATCATCAGCCGTAAAAGTTCACAGTTGAACAAAGGCATTTCCCATCTCTGTCCATGCCGATTGCGATTGCGCTAATCTTTATTATGTCTCACCAGCAAACCATTCAATCACATCCTCCCATAGTCTCTCCATACTGTGTTTACTATCCCATGAGCACCTATCAGTTAGCCTTCTCCTCTATCTTGCTATCTTTTTGTTGAGTGTCCTGCCCATTTCCATTTTTGTTGCCTAATTATTCGTTCAATATCTCATTCTAGTCTTCCCATTGATCGGTGTTGATATTTTTCCATCTCTATTGTTGCTCTTACCGTTGCTCTTCGTGCGATTCTGAGTTGGTTCTCGGCTCGTCTTGTAAATTTCCATATTTTGTTTAGTATTTGTAACTCATAGCGGATGCATATCCTATATATTATCACATGAGTATACCTAGCTATATAAATAACCAAAATATATCTATTCTATACATCTACATATACTATCAATGTGTTTGATATCTATCTATCTATCAACTGTTGATGTTCACCTTACAAATTCTATTGAGACTTCTCTGTATATTCATAAGCGGCAATGTTTTCAGACGATATACATATGCCGTTGACTGAAAAAAAAATGCAGTGATGTGTACACACATTATGTATTTACGTGTTTATGTATAAACTGATAAATATGTATGAATATGAGTATGAATTTCGTTATTGTTTTGCGTATTTTTGAATATAAGCGTGTTGCGCATATAGACATTCGTGTCCACTGTCGTACACCGGCAATACGCCTACGCCTGTTAAGCGATATATTGTGAGATAGGATTAAGCATCTCCGTCTCAGTTCGGGGCTCACTAATCTTTAAACTGACGGTTTCGTGAGACTCTAATAAAGAAATTGGAAGATGATGAATGTTTCCGTGCCAGGCTTGCACATTGCCGCTTGCACCCTCGGCCACTCAATTCTTACCGCTGGAATCGTGCATTCGTTCTCGTTTTAATAAGACGAAGCCATGTTAATGCGGGGACTCGGTGGAATTAACTGATTACCTGATTAATCAATTAATTCATCTAATAATTTAGTGAGCTGGGTTGTATGTCAGATTATGATTCGGCAGTGAGCTGTAGAAAACGTATAGTGCAGAAATTAATTTGATGCCTCAATTAAAAAGTTTGATGTTACTGTTGGTTGTAGCTGGTGTGGTTCGGGAAGGGCCATCAACCGAGCAATAATAAATAAATGGAGATAAAAAAAATAAATTAAACGAAGAAAACAAAAGAAGAAAATGTTGAAGGCGATGGCTGTGAAGAAAATAAAAGGAGAGAAAAAAGTGGAGAATGAAAAGATTGATAAGAGGGAGAGAGAGAAGAGATCAGGGAAGAGAGCAGGATAAGAGAGAAGACAATTGGTTAGAGTAGTTAAAAGAAGGAAAAGAGATATTCGAGGGAGAGTTAAGGATACAAGGTAGAAAAATAGGAGAAAAATGAAAGATTGGGAACGAATGGGAAAAACGAATTGGAAAGAAGGATAGAAAGCTCAAATGATAGAGAAGAGGGAAATAAAGAGAAAAAAAGAAAGACCAAAACAGAGAGAGAGAGAGAGAGAGAGAGAGAGAGAAAGAGAGAGAGAGAGAGAGAGGGGGTATGAAAAATACCAAAACAAAAATAAAAACGTTAAAATTGTGAATTACAGAAGTGAAAGAGAAATGAAAAATAAACGAGGAGAAGAAAAAAAGATTGTTAGCTGAGAAAAAACAAGAAGGAGGAAAGAAAGAATAACGAAAAAATGGTTGAGAAAAGAATAAGGATGAGAAATGACGAGAAGAAAAAAAAATGAAAAAGAAAAGGAAAGAAGTAGGGGAGACATGGACAGACAGGAAAGATAGAGGAAATAAAGAGAGCGAAACGTTGAAGGATTGAAGGAACAGGTCGAGCTAGTCACTCTGGAAAAACCGTCACGTGACCAACGTTTTTTGGCAGCATATTGTGTCTGGGTGATCAATTAAAAAGAGGGGTGATCCATAGATATGCTACTTCCCTCGCCATTTGTTTCAGTGATCCATAAATAAAATCCGAAAATCAGGTGTGGGCACAAACTAAAGGATCAATCTAGCATAAACCTAAATTACAAAATGACCCCCCTTACCAAAAAAAAAAAAAAACCAACTGTGAATACCACCAACTAAGGGACCGATTTAGCATGAACTTATATCTCAAAATTTGAACCCTTCCTTCCTCCTCAAAATCTATTAATGAGAGTGGGGTTAAAAAAAAATCCCCTCGAAACCTTCTTTAATAATAATAAAGAGTAAATTATTAAATTTCCAGCCCGGTAGCCCCACTGGCTAATACATACGTAAATACGTACTTACATAGTCAGCCAGCCAGTCCAACTTGAACACTGAAGAAACCTATTTTGTAATTTTAGATGACAGTTTTAGTTAACGGTTTCTAATGAAGGGACAAAGGCCAGAAGAGTGATGTCAGATAGAGAAACGTTAGTTAAGATGTAACGAAAAAAATTGAGGCAAGAAAGAGAAAGAAAAGAAAAATACTGGTGTGTCAAATAGAAAATAGAAACCAATAGATTAAAAAGACATTATTGAGAAAGTGGATAATAAGATTGGCGTAAAAGCAAAGCAAAACGAAAAAGGAAATGGGAATTTGTGGTGAGAGTTACATGGAAGAAAGACAATGTCAAATTGATTTAAAAGACCCGAACACTGACCCTCTCCATCCCCGTTATTCCACAAGTCCCCCAACCCAGCACGAACCCCGGCTGCAAACAAGCTAACACGCCACGAATAATAATTTAATGTTAATTACGTTGGGAAATTAGGGCGGTGGGAAGGCTGGCGTGAAATTTTGAGGAGAATTTTATGATTAGAAGACCCCGAAACAGGAGAGATCTGTAGCCACGTTTAGAGAGTAACCAAAATGAAGTACAATGACCTATATAAGTCATTTCCAAAATGTGAGTCTCGGCTCTTCACCAAGTAAGAGAGGGAAAGGGGAGGGGATTTGGGAATTGGCCCATCATGATCATCCCTTTAGTGTCCGTCGTTGGACGTAGACCTTTCCCAAGATTTGCCATACCTCTCTATCATAGGCGTTGCGGAGCCAGTACTTTCTGAAATTTTCTAGCTCGTCTAAAATTACACTGTGGGAGGTGAAACAAGGCATTAAACAAACAGTAAAAAGAACAGCCTCCTGGACCAGATAACATCACCATCGACCAACACAAACTATACCGACCTGGCTGATAAAGTAATCACCATCCTTCTCAACCCATGCAGAGTAAAGTCCCAGAAGATTCGAACAGTGCAATCATAACGCTACTACCAAAGAAAGGAAATCTGAAAGATCTAAACAACTATTAAACAATAAGCCTATTAAACTGCATTTACAAACTTTTTACTCAAGTAATCATCAACATTTGAAGAAAACCAACCATGAGAACAGACTGAATAGTCAAAATATCATATTTCTATAAGGAAATAAAAAAAAAACTTGATATGCCCAAAATTAAACTTATTTTGCCTGAATTTCTGAAGAACTTGTCCCCTAGCTCGGAAGCCTATGCACCGATCTGTATTGAAGATAAAAAAAAGTTTGCCTTTTTATCTCGATTATTGTCATTCACTTGGCTTTGCTTCGTGGGGCACAAAGTCAAACATGAGGAGAGAAATTCTGGTAGAAAGATTGTGTAGGGTCAGTCTTCTATGTGTGCACATGTGTGTGTGTATGGAGGGGGACTTGTCTGCCCTCGAAACTGGCATTTAATAACTAATCTATCTCCTGGGCTCCAACATTGGTGCCGACCTGAAATATACAACTGTCCAACTCACCCCAAAAGCCTCTTTTATTTAAATAGCTGACATTAGTCTGGCACGGGGGCTACAAGAGGGGGTCAATCCGTGAGGATCAAACTCACCACACTAGCAAAGAGTCTTGCAAGGCTAGCTTGCTAAGCATATCTTCACAGCTGGTGCTCCCATTCTCCATTATTTAAGAGATTTTTTTTTGGTTTTATCGTTGAGTAGAATCGGCAATTCATTTAATATAACGAAAACTCTAAATTCAAAAATTTAATGCAAAAACGTGGATGAGCATTTTCTGATATTTTAATATATACATATATATATATATATATATATATATACATTTTCCGTAGAAATCTATAAATGAATAACTCAAAATGAAATTGAACAATGTTGATTGGGCGTGATGTCCCGTCAACTAAAAGGCATAAAGGAATAATATTACATCTGGCAGCCGTTCATTACCTTTGAACTTTGAACCAAGGCAAAATTAGTGTTACTGCACTAAAAACTGTCCATTCGAGTGCTGTGTAAGCTTACGAATGTAGAGGAATCCCCCGCTTTGGCCCAGCTGGGGATAAAGTTTCTGTGGTTCTTGTGGCACAAGATATTGGAGTGCAAGTAAGTCAATTCACGACTTGATGACAGCTTTTATGAACGATGGTGTTTTGTCCCCGCAGTAACATCCTGCAGGAGATCAGTGAACTTTTTCTCTTTTTGCAGTAGTTGAGGTGGTAATGTCATTTCGTCGCCTGACGTTTTAGAAGTTTGTTGCTAGGAGAGGTATTTTTCTTTCTCTTACTATCAGTTTTCTGCCTTCTAGTTGACAGGAAATCAAGTTCAACCCTAAAGCACTTTTGCTTGTTTGGTTTCATTCAGAATCTTTATGAATAGATTCGATATATACGTGTGTGTGTGTGTGTGTGTGTTAGAGAGAGAGAGAGAGAGAGAGAGAGAGAGAGAGAGAGAGAGAGAGAGAGAGAGAGTTTAGCAAATTTTGGAAAAGACTGGTTTAACTTTTGGGGAAATAGACCTAATTCAAATCAAGTCACGTAGGTAAACGACAACTATAAGTGATTTCAGAAAAAAATGTTCGGTGTAATGATTATTAAAATTTTGTTCATTTTACATCAGTTTATGGTTAAAATCTCGCAAGTACTTGATTTTCATTCGTTTTTTCTTTAAAGCTAATCCCATTTGCAAAATGTATAAATGAATAAAATATTAAAAAGATATAATGTAATGCGCAGAAAATATGCCAAATTTAAAAGTAATCAACCTGAGAGATTTGAAAACACGTTCATGCATTCGCACCTACACAAGCACACGTATACACACTCAGACAATCTAGTGTACGACTCTTTCAAATATACAGGTCTCTCAAAATATTGAGGGAAGAGAACGGGTCATGTTAATATCACGTTTCGTGAAGGATAATTTCTTTTTTTAAGATTTTTTTCCTTCGTATCTTTGGATTACGTTTTCGTGAATGACTCATGCCGCTTATATTCTCGTAGATCTTCGTCGGGTGATGATATTTTTTTCTGCCAGACGAAAGGCGATGTCTACAGACAAAAATCAATTAGTCGGTAACCAGGCACGTAGTTATTTGCTAATTTTGATTTAAATTCACGATTGAATTAAGTGCATTGTCATGGGAGGAGATTATGTTAAAAACAAATATCTGTGCGTTAAATAAATGATTTTTATCGTACGACTGTAGACTTATCGATTTATCTAAGTATATTATCAAAATATGACGATTCTTGTGGTCGCTGTTTGGTGGTTTAAGGACTTGTTTTTTAGATGCTATTGCATCTTTAGTACTGATCGCAGTCAATGACTGACTGACAAACCGAAATGTGAGTCATGTTCTTTGTGCAAAGTTTCCAATTTAGATGTTTTCCATCGCGTTCACACGTCAGAAATTGCTTTTTAGATGATTTTAATAAAGAAGTATTTTTGTTTAATCTACCATAATAAAATTAGTAATATTTTCGATGAACTTTGCAACATTTCAATGATAAACGTTGAAGACTAAAGTCAAACTTAATTCTTCAATGATGTGTAATAGCAGAGACAAGGGCATTTTTTTTTTACTCAAAACAAGGCATACCAGAGAGCCATTGAGTGGCGGAAACAAAGAAGTAAATGATCCAACCTGCCCCTGTACCCAACTATCTCCGGTTTCCCCTATATTTCTTTGATTTTAGATATATACCCGGAGAACCTATATGTTTTAAGATGTTTTTTGGGACTGTAGATGTAAAGTTAAAAATAAAGTAGGCAACACTGACCTTACTAAATCTTTACATAACAAAAGAACGTATGCATCTATGGTCTGACTTTCAGGCTTATTCAGTCGAACGTGTTCACATAATATCGAAATGGAAAATATTGTCCCACAAAACAGAGAAAAAAAGGGTATTTAAAAAGATGTGACTGTTATTTTGATTGCACTGTCTAAACATGTCTCTTCGGTACATTTTTGATGCAAACAAAACGTAGATTATGCGTTGGTTCGGTAAAATACATTAGAAAAAGTAAAAGAAGTGAAAAGAAGGTATCTAATAAAATTCGCGACAAAAATATTATTTTAGAAACACATATTTGAATTCGTTTATCGCTATGAGGCTCTCTATTATGCTAGTGTTAAATGAAATGACTTAGGGTCGGTTCACTTTGGAAGATTCGTTTCCTCCTTTAGACGTTGTTCCACATCCCTAACACTATATCCAGTAACTGTTTCCCTAATATAATATGATATCATATAATATGTACATCTGTGGATAAAATGCACTCTTTGTTAATACTTAGACGAGTTTTTTGCTGAATATATCACATGTACTGTAATAACAAAATTTAGATATTTACATAGTAATAATAAAAAGTATTTAAGTAATTTTATTTTCAGGTACGGTGTATTCGAGAGGTCCCAACATCATTATGCAAATAGGAATACTGAAAAATAGGACAAAGATATATTGTCCATTAGAACACTTAAAATGGCAAAGGGCAGGCTGTGCAGCAAGAATGTCTGACAATCACTGGATGGCATGTTGATTTAGACAAGTTCAGAAAATACTGGTTTTGCAACGCCAAAGACTAAGAGGCAGGGTGAATATTTGGGAAGGTCTTTGTCCATTGAAGGAGATCAAATGGCTGCCGCTGTTTTTGTTGTTGATAATGATGATGATGAATAGAGTATGGATCCCGATTTATGCTGTTTCTTTTCATTTCGCATCATTGGCTTCGGGGAAGGCATGAATCTAATTCTCCCTTCGATTTGTCTCATTGTCTGATATATCAGCATACCATGACAATTGACGGAGAAGAGGAGTGAGTGAACACTTGGATAAACCATTCTCCCATAACTACCGCACTGGATGGAAAAGCTGCTGATGCCCTCATCGTCAACTTTGGCAAGATCCAAATCAATGACAGATATATTTGAAACTTGGGCACAAGACTGATCGTATTAGCATAGGAATCGAAAGCTTCATCCTTATAAGATACATCAAGCAGTAGCTGTCATCTTTAAATCAAAATGTTAGATTGTACAAGACGCATCTTTGCCAGTTGAGCAAAGTCAACTACCGTCTAAATTAATTAGAAAGCGGTTTTATCCGTAAGTATATGTATGGTGTGATTTGTTGCTGAGAGGCGGGGAAGACCGGGGGATTTGAATTATCAAGAATGGAACGGCCAGTTACAAGCAACACGGGGGCTGGGCGATTGTATTCGTGTAATAAGCTGTCGAGCACAATGAATTATATCAATTATAGCTTAGGAGCTTTAGTAATGTAAACGCTTCGAGTCGGACGAAATTAGGTTCTCAAGAGCCGTTTTTATGAGATTAAAACCCAGTGATATATATTAAGAGGTGCACAGCTCGGCGTAAATATAGAACTCAGTGTTTATCAGTGCAAACAAAGCCCAATCAAAAAGATATTAATCAGAAAGGGGGGATAAGCAAAACAAATAAACGATAAAAACGATTGCAATCGCTGATTGCTCAAACCAGACAAGGTGACGTCATCATGGCATCAGTGTCTCGTATAATTATCCCTCAGTCATTGGCTTTTCCTGAAAGAATATTTTACGGTCCTCTGAATACTCTATTCAATCCCTGGCGATATTACTATAGTTCTTCGGTCGTATATTAAATCTAATTTAATGGAGTCTATATTCTAGAATGCACTTATCAAAGAAAATACACATTAGCTTAATTGCAAGTCATTATATTGCTTCTCTGAGATGTGAGGTCAATTTTTATGTTCTATTCTAATCAAAAGCCTGTCACTGTATTCTCTGGTGGGATCTTGAGGGACGTGCTCTGTCCAAAGAGTGTGAGATGATTGTTCATATTAAAGAATTATATCTATCTATTACTATTCATATGCGTGTATCTATCTACCGACCTGTTTCTTAGTGTCTACCATACTAAATCTACTGAAAATCGACCTTTGTAAAATAATATAATAGATCTTGATTTATTAGTTTCAATTAGTCTATTATTATTAATCCATCACACACTTATCTATCTATCTTGTTTATGTGTAAATATAAGTTATTATTCCAGCATCATGCCCATATACATATAGAACATTGCTATCGATTTTGGTTTATGATTGATGAATAACAGTTCATTATGAACATGATGGTAAAAGAAAACGAAATTATTTCACAAATGTCAAAACTAAATCAATGTATTTGAAGGACAATTTTGATTTACCTTTACCAGATTAATGATGCTTCCATAAACAAATTACATATATCAATTTGTGAACAAATTATGAAATGCTGTTCCTAAACTCTTGCAATTAATGTATAAGAATGTATTGGTAGAATATCGGATGTTAGTTTTCAAAGCAAGCGGAAAATATATAATAGGCGCAGCAAAATATTCTTATGTTAACAGCAGTCGTTATGTTTCAATACTAGTAAAGTCTGAAGTACCTACATGATCTGTCTATTGGATGACCGTGGATGTTCGTTCTAGTTTTATCATTTAAAGGAAAAGAATTTTTTTCTTTTTTGACATTAATTTTATTAGATGATATATCAACATATTTCCCCCCTATATTCTTCTCTGTAATTCTATTTTTTCAAAATTCTCTATCTTCCTCAGCAAATAACTTTTCTATGTACCCTTTACTGTATTCTGTGAAGTCGATTTTTTTTTCATTCAAAGCAACAAACACTGAATGAGGAAGATGAGTGAATATAATATCTCTGAATTTTTGAGATGAGGTATTATTATTATTTCTATCATTATTCGGACCATCCTCATCTTAGTTGTTTTTCATGCAACGTTTCGGTTCAATCCCAGTGTGAGACAATAATAATACTACTAATGCTAAGGGGAGTGCAGTTGATATACCCCCGTCAGTTAAATAAAGGGTTCGGTTCGTTACTTCCCCACACCTACCAGATGATACCTGATGAAGGCCATAGAGAACAACGGCCGAAACGTTGTATGAAAAACAACCAAGATGAGGATGGTCCGAATAATAATAGAAATGAGTGAATATAAGTTTTGCCGGATTGAAAAAACAAGATACTATCTAGTGTTATCATGAATGGATACAACCTTTCTGTTCACAAATTCCAGAGGCATTTCGTTGATTGCTACCATCAAATAATTAGAAGGGGTGGTACTTGCTCGAATCAATTGTTTGGTTCCCTGGGAGAAGATCATGGTAGAGAATCGCCATTCTCACCATATGAATTAACTTCTTTGGATGAAGGCCAGTTTTTGGTACGGGTAATGGAGGTTCGTTTTGCTTGGTCCACAATCTTTTTCTTTCCGGTTATAATTAAAAATCTACTTTTCATCGCACGTAATTGATAGAGTTGCTTATTCTCAGGTAATTTTTTGATTTGATTGCTATCAATTTCGACTGGTCTACTCTCTAGCATCGTCCATCGAGAAACCTCCAGAACGATTTTCCCAAATCACTTTTGACATGTTTGATCATGCACAGTAACTTCTCCATGACCTGCACGAATCTTTTTTGCATTTGAGTCACATTTTTACCTTTCTTAAAATAGAATAGAATAGAAAGTAATATCCTGAAGATGTTGCCTATTTTCTTCCTCTGCGTTGGAATCTATGAACAAATACACAACACTTTCCACAATTGTCTAATGCATTTATATGACAGCTGTCACGATGCAATCAAAAACTTCACTCAAAAGAATGTAGTTGAAATTAAACGCTCCAAATACTGCAGAAATAAAACGAATATTTAAGCCAGCCCAATATCTATCTAAACGTATATTCTGCACGGTTTTTATGTTGTATAAAAGAAAAGTTAAAAATAACTTTTTAGATCAGAGATATCAATCTGCATGGAACATTTTTGGACTCTTTGATAGAGTCTTTTACATTCAAGTCAGCATTGTTTGTGGATTACTTTCTGAATTAATCTTTTTTCTGGGACAGACATCTTAATTTTTCGTTTAAGGTTTTTTTTTATGAACTTCTAGCTCTCCTAAGAAAATTATTCAAATTATTTTTCCAGATAAAGTATTGTAAATCATTATTAATTATTGTTTCTACTATTTACCTTCATCCTGATTTTAAAAAAATTGGATTTAACTGACCAACCAGTCAATGACAAACATGGCACCGAAAAGCTTACGATAAGAAGTGAATTCAAAGGTTTGATTTTGACTGGCGTCTGTTACTGAGTTTCAGTAGTTCAATGTTGAGATCAGACGCACATTAAGCGAGCCACCCTCCGGCATAGAGCGTTGTGAGTTCGATTATCATCAGGAATTTATTCTTTGTTTCGATCCGCGCTGTTAATGCATTTATTCACCGCTGAAAGCTATCCAGCTTGAGGTTAGATGCGATAAAAGCAACAACAAATAAGATCAATTAAATAGTAACAAAAAATAAACAGCTTTAGGCTCTATTTCTGTCCTCAGACGAGCCAGGGACTAAGTTGTTTTTCCTCGGCGCTCTGATAACTGCTTTTTCATGGCGATCCGACATATTCTTGGATCTATCACCTCTATTCTACTCAACAATCCTACTACTTCGAAATCAGACAACTTCGGTCTCTTTCCCATACTGTGTTGACCTGACAACAACCACAGCAACAACAAAAACAACAACAACAATAATAACAGAAAGTGATAAATCAAAATTTGAAGCCTTTATATTAAGTCCATTGTGAATAATCAAAACGGAGATTTTCAATAAATAAAATTCCATCAAAACTGCTAAACTTATGGTCACTGCTGAACTTTTTACTATAGAGCAGTGGTTATTACCAACCTTATAATCACAAACGGGAATGTATTCAAGATAATGATATAATTCAAAATCGTCACTTGAAGTTTGGTGGTGCATTGTATGTATTTATACAACATAGTATGTGGCTTATATTAGAGTGCGTTCTAAATTTCGTATGAAATTTATTGCAAAAATAGAATTGAGGGAAATTTTTAAAAATCCTGAAAAGGAGATCTATATGATGCAAATGACTTTTGGAATATATATATTTAAAATCATCTCTCTCCGTTTAGATTAGCTACACCAGCTTCTTCAAACATTTTTCTTGCTGGTCAATCAACCCTTCTTACGTATCGCCCTTTTAATTTTTCTAAAATATCTTTTTGTGACAATCTTAAAGTAAGTTTCTCTCTTGTTTTTTTTTTTACTGTGTTTTCAATTTCTTTTTTCTTTGTTCTCTAATCTCTGTTCAACATTTTTCACAATTTCCTACCTCGTGTTTCTATCACTCAATGATTTTAAAATATCTTCTCGTTTTAGGTTATATCTTTCATATGACCCATGACAATCTTCATATATCTGAAATTAAAAACTGAATATCAATAACCATACAATTCTATACGTTTATTTACAACACGATGAACAAACTTCGAATTGCATAATGAAATATCACACAACCAAATAAGTTATCGTAGATATTTCATAGAATGATTGATATTACAAGCTGAAATTCACATGGTATGTCCATCATATAAATATAAATATATCCTGAAAATTTTACCGATATTGATCGGCTAATACCAATTTTATTGGGAAAATACTGACTTGCATAATAAAAGGTATACTACATTTATTATATATATATATATATATATATATATATATATATATATATATATATATATATAGATTGATAGATAGATAGATAGATAGATAGATAGATAGATAGATAGATATAGATATAGATATATGTATGTGTGTGTGTGTATGCTAGTGTAGATTAATGCACTTAATTCAATGGTGAATAGCAATCACACACATCGAATATTATACAGTGAAAATTTCAGAGAGAGATTCAGTTGAAATATACGTGTCAGTATGCGGAAATATTGATGCACCTTCGTGTATATATATGTATGGAGGCTTTTTCTGCTAATACCCGTTTTTTATTGTTTGCGAGTGCTTGTTTACAAGAGTTGAAACAAAGCAAGGATAAAGAAAGACAGCATTTCTTATAAAATGGTTGCCTGAAGTAAGTGCCCAGGCGAAGTATGCTAGCCCCTGAGTGGGTTTTAGGAATTGTAGATTATCATGAAACTGCCAATGAACCTCGATTAATTGCAAACTTAGAACACTGACATGGCAATAATTGGCGGCGTGTGAAATGAAGAGAAAGGCAAGAGCTTCGACGTAACATGAAACCTATCGCAAGGATCCGAATAAAATACTGCGACAGGTTTTAAGTAAAGTGTTATAGGCATATAAGACTCACGATCGGAACAAGTTCACAGAAGCGTAATATTACGACAGCCCAGAGGAGATTTCAAAGTCACACATTTCGTAATTTGGCCCCATGTTGGTGGTAAACCTTAAGCATAAACGGAGTGCGGGTCTCCTTACTTTATGTTCCCAGTTTCCTTTCCTTGTACGGGTGGATGACTGATGGAGATGTGGTGAGGGTAGTTGATGCCTGCCATCGCTCCGTAGCTGACATGCTTTGATCGAAGAATATCATATCTTTGGAAAAGGTTATGTGATAGCTTGGCTCGACACGGAAGAACTGACCTGGTCACGTTGACTTGGGTCAAGAGCAAAATGTGGCGTTTTCATGGCACCGTTGTTAGTTTGTGCAGGCGAGCATTTACATGTGTTGTCAAAATGGGGAATGCGGACCTACTGTGATGGCTAGAGTTGGGGAATTTGTTTAATGGAAAGATGCCGAAGTGTCATGTGTACTGCTGTTTCGGCCGGCCACATTCTGGGGTCTTAGAGTGAAGGGGATTGACTGCAGAAAAGGTGTAACTGTAAAGTGGGGGCAAGGGAGTATTAGTGAACGGGGGAGAAGTTATGTGCTTGTTAGTGGTGGGCGATGATGAAGGGGGGTCTTAAAAGAGCTTGATGGAATGAAGGAAGGGTTCAGTGGAGCAAAGTAGAAGTCGATAGTAAGAAGAACCACGCTAGAAGATGGACGAAGGCAAGGGAGATAAATGAGTTGAGAAAAAAAATGAAGATGGTGGCCGACAGGGGAGGGAACTCGGGAGGATACTTGGATAATAAAAAGAGGAGAAGAGAAAAATATGAGAAAAATAGAAAAACAGGAGAGGGAAAAAAAAGAAAAGAAGTGAAAGAAAGAGAAAGTGTGATAGAAGAGAATGAAACTATAGGTTTTCTTTACTTACAGAAGAACAGACTTCCAATAAAAGCCCTCCGTTAGTCAGAATGGCAAAAAGCGAAGAGGCAATTACGATCAGTTTATAAACGAAAAATTCCTTAGCGTTTCCAGAACCCTATAATGACGATGATGATTTTAGGCTGAACCATTGGGGCTTGAGGTGATGGAAGGTACATGGGACTGAGAGAAAATATGAATAAATAAGTAAATAATGATTATTAGGGGACGCAAGTCTTCAAATAAACTATAGAGAAGGCCGTTTATTATGATCATGAACAATGTTATCCCACTGTTATTCTTATATGAATCATTTGGTCCCAAACACTGTATTCATAATGAATTAAGAAATGAAGAAAAAATCATTTTAATAAATTTTTTTTATAAAATAAAGTTTTTTTTTTTTTTTTACCAAACAATGATTTTAAAACGGTGAATGTAAATATAAAATGACAAATGAAAATTTTTCCAATTTTTTCCATCCTTTGCGTAATGTTATCAGCTAGTTCAGGTTATCAAAAAGACTCTATTTCTATCTGATCACACTAAGTGACTTCCTTTTTATCAAACCTCGATCGAGCTCCTGCGTGAATAAGTGAGGGGAGAAAAGAATGAACGAAGGCCAGCATCGTAGCTGAAATAGTCAATGCTAGAAGTCGGTGCTCGAGCCCAAGTGAGGGCCAAGACTTCGAACGCTGATTTCTCAGACTGTTAGTGCTCCACTTAGCTAAGCTGAGTAATTATCAAGGATAGAATTTGAAAAAAGAAAGAAAGAAAGAAATGTAGTTCGTGCAATAGAAGAAATGACCGGAAATCAATGGAAATAATAAAAGTAGAGATGAGAAAAGAAATATGAAAACGAAAGAGAGAGTAAGCAAGAAGGGGGGGGGCATGACGTGATGAAGAAGGAGGAAATGAAGATTAATGGAGAAAATGGAAATGAATGCAGTATCGAGATGGAGAATAATAGATAAAAACTAATAAAAAAACAAGCCTGGTTGATGCAGGGTCTAACCAGTATTCGGACTTGAGATGGTTACTACAACTTTTGTACTACGTATATAATCGATAAATTCGTAGGTATACAAGACTTGCTCATTTTGCTCAGTTGGTGAGAGAGCCAACTACCAATCACTTTGTTGTGATTTCAAATCACGATAAAAAAACATTGGTCTTATTTATTGATTCAGTTTAACGTTGCATGATGGAAAAGCAGGGGAATGCTTACTCCGCTTCATTTGGTGAGGATTGTCCTTGCTATTCTTGTTGGGGGGGGGTGAACAAAATCAACTCAGACTTGGAGTTTGACAATATGAGAACTGATACTTAAGAAATAAAAAAGAAAGGAAGTAAAGAAGTAAAGAGTTGATAAAGTGGAATGGTCGAAATAAAAAGGTCAGGAATAGGAACAAAAAATGAAATATATATATATATATATATATATATATATATATATATATATATATATATATATATATATATATATATATATATATATATGGAGAGAGAGAAAGAGAGAGAAAATAAAGACAAAAGCGATAAGTAAAAATATTTAGTTGGTCACTCAATAAAAACTGTCACGTGACCAAACGTCTTTTGGCAACATGCCATATTGGGCATGATCAATAAATGAGTTACTTCTCTCGCTTTTTATTAGGCAGATATCACTGGGAAGTCTCAACTTGGGAAGAAAAAAAAACAATCAAAAAACGAAAATGAAATCATGCTCGAACACAAATTAGGAGTCAATTCTGCATGAACTTAAATCACGATGGACGCCCCCCCCCCCAAAAAAAACCTATTTAGAAGAGGAGGGGTTAAAAAACAAAAAAAAATTACTAGACATAATAAGGAATAAATGTTGAAATTCCCAGCCCTTGGGCTGTAGCCCGTAATAGATATATAGTCAGCCATTTAGACCAACGTAAAAACTGTTAGAAACCTATATTGACAGTTATGGTTGACTGTTTCTAAAAATGTCGAGTGGATAAAAAAATAGAAGAGAAAATAGAGCTTTTTGAATGCTCGATTTCACGAAAAGGGAGAGAATAGTGTTCAACCTTTGTTTTTCAGCAAGCCGTTACAGAGGCATTTTTATCTTTTACACTCCAGGATCATGTCCTTCCCACCATCCCAAACTCCAGCAACTCAGCCTAACATACGATTATCACCATTTTGGGATACTCGGAGCACTTAAGTTTGATTCCCCCACAAACGTTTTTTGGCTTCACACCATTTCGATTTACGAAATTTTTTTTTATAGGGACGTTCTTCTTTCGGATAGTGGGGAAAATCCGCCGTCCCAAAAAATCAAATGAATAAATTGAAGAAAAACCAAACAAATGAAGGCTACACAAAAAAAAAATAATGAAAAAATGTATACAGGGAGTAAATAAGAAAGACGAATACAAAAGAAACAATGGGACAATTAAAAAAAAAACTCTGAAAAGATATCAAAATAACATAAGATACTGAAAATATATCAAAATATCAAAAATACTAGAAAGATATAAAAAAATAATAAAAAATACTGAAAATCAATGAAAATAACAAAAATACTGAAAAGATATAAAAATAACAAAAGATACTGAAAAGGCATAAAAATGAAAAATACTGGATATACATCAAAATATCAAAAATACTGTAAATATATCGAAATAACAAAAATACTGAAAAGATATACAAAAAACAAAAGTAATGAAAAGATATCAAATTAGCAAAAAATACCGTAACAATATGAAGATAACAAAAATACTGTTAAGGTATCAAAATAACAAACTACTCGAAGACGAGTGAAAGGAAGAAACTATCAAAGAAAGGAAGAGGAATACAAAGGAATGGTGCAGCGAATTAGTAAGAAATTGGACAATGAAAAAAGTATCACAGAGAGAGAGAGAGAGAGAGAAAGAGAGAGAGAGAGAGAGAGAGAGAGAGAGAGAGAGAGAGAGAGAGTTGGAAACAAGGTGAAACAAATAATGAAACAAGGGATAAATGCGTGGTTAGTGAAAAACAGTAAAGGCAGGAAAACTAAAAGCCGAGAAAGAAGGAGAGGAAATGGGTGAACAAGCAAGCGGGCAAACGGGACTGAGAAAGAGAGGACAGACCGTTGAGAGAAGAAGAAAAGACAAGTGAAAGCACATAAAGGTATGAAAATTACACAAAACTGGTCTGGTTGGTCAGTCAATAGAAACCGTCTTTCACAGCATAGTATGTTGGGGGTGATCAATCAAAAAGAATTGCAAAAGGGCAGAACAATAAACAAATTACCTCTTTCATTTTTTGTTGGGCAGCGATCACAAAAAAATTCGAATTTTCAAAAAAAAAAAAAAAATTGTTTAAATGCTGCCGGGCACAAATTAGGGGACCATTTTAGCATGAACTTGGATTGCTGATAGGACCCTTGCCAAAAACCTATTTAGGATGCGATTTTTAAAAAAAGCAAAAACAAAAAACGTTGTTTTTTTAGACATCATCAGCCTTTACCGTCGACATAGACGTTTACTAGGATTCGTTAGACCTCTCTATCATGTGCATCGCAGAGCCAATATCTAATGGACTTGTCTAATTGGTCCCTCCCCAGTGTGTGAAGGAATAGATGTCTGAATTTTCTGGTGAGGCCTGTACGGCTGATACAGATGCATATAACCAGCCAGTCAGAGAGACCTGCCTAAAAACTGAAGAAGCCTGGTGTTGACAGTTTTGGTTGACGGTTTCCAAAAAGAGAGAGAAACAAGTGACGAAAAGGGAAAAGGTCGGAGAAGAAGACCGAGGGAAGGAAAACTAAATTCGACAATGGGTGTCAGATCGATATAGTTTTATCCTTTTTATATCATCCACTGTGCGACTCTCCGTTTTCTCCTGCTACTGTTTCATTTCTGTGCTTATCTTTATGTATGGACCAATGTCATCGCCATTGGCAACGGTAAGCATAAAAGGAAGATTTCAGATCACCTAAATGAAAGTGCTACGTGCAGTGTTTTGTAAAACTCCCCGGCTGAGGGAAGACGAGCGGGGGGGGGGGCAGAATGGCTGTGCCGAGACGTACACGCATCCATTCTGCAGACATGGGCAAACTCACCATCACATGCAAATACGAACATACACACACACACACACACACGTATACACACACACATTTGCATATGCACAAACTCAAACATACACACACATGTATGTGTACAAACAAAACACAAAATCACACACACACACGTATGTGCAAGAACGCAGACACACACACACACACACACGAACGAGTACGTACTCAACCGCATACACTCTAGAGTACATACAAAAACAAAGACACAGCCATACACGCACATACGTACACACATACGTGTACGAATGCAGACACACAGTCAAACACATATAGGTATGCATAAACGTAGACACACTCACATACACACACTGTCTTCCACGTAAATTTTCACACAGTACATTATCTATTTATCTATGTACATATTTTTTTCTTCCTTCTCACAAAAATCAGTTTAGAAGAATGTAGGCATTGCTTCAATAAAAATATCTTTCGGTATGGATTTTTGAAAAAGATAGATGTGGCAGTCGTTAATGATAATATTGAACGTAGATATGGCCTGTCCACTGGAAGAGATAGTTACGTATTTTGCACGGGTTACTGGGTTCGATATTCAAGCTCAGGGGAAAAACAGATTCCTAATGCCGATTTTTAAGGCAGGCCTTTGCCATATTGGAGATTGGTATGATACAAATCTACTACCCCCTCTCTATCTAGGGATAATTGTCTCTCTCTCTCTCTCCCCCTCTCTCTCTCTCTCTCTCTCTCTCTATATATATATATATATATATATATATATATATATATATATATATATATCATTGAAAATGGATGTATAATCCGATAGGCATGATTATAAATGCGTTATATTACTCTGAAACTCTATCTAAAATGATCTTTACTTATTGCACGGTGAATGTATCATTCAACTTAGACGGTATGAATATATCAAACAATTAGAGAAAATAGGGCCGCAGCAGGAATCGAACCTGTTTTAAAAAAGTGCTCAATACCATCAGTAGAGTTGTCATAAAATGAGTGAAGATTGTTTTCAATGGCACATTACAGACTATGTTTATAAATATATATATATATATATATATATATATATATATATATATATATATATATATATATATATATAAAGTTCGCTTCAAAATAAACCACAACTAACTATACCAAAAGCTGGTCTTCATCGGAAGATAGTGACGCTGTGAACATGATAGGATTGGAAGCGAGTCCTCAGCTATGGACTCCTTCTGCAGCTTAAATAGATTGAATTGAATAAGTACTGCTCTTAATCAGAACAATTAAAGGCAACAATGGACGGAAAGCATCCGGAATTAATTAACACGAGGTCATAGTATCCAATCAGGAGAACGGAAGACTAAATATTTCTCAGGTGACCACCCAAATATTGTTACAGCTTACTTGAGAAAATCTCACTCATCAGCAGTATTAAACAGATATTGCACCTTCAGACTAACCATTTATTCCGGGATTTATAGAATTCTCTTTATGAAAAAAAAAATCAATTTCTACGAAGACTGTAAAAGGTACCTGAAGCGGTTCTCTGCTGAGAAAGATAAAATGTTCTGCGAGAATGGAATTATGAATTTGCCTCTAGCAACTTCATAATCTCATGACTGAAGATAGTGGAACAAAACAGTTAATCTTGAGTTGAATAAAGTTAATGTCAAAAAAAAAAAATGTCTTATTTTTACTTCATAATGCGAACGAAACTTTTTACCATACAATTAATATCGATATCAAACATAGGGATTTATGGGAATTAATTATGCTAGCTGAAAAACCATCCCATTCTTTTCTATTATTCAGCTCGTACATCTTTCTATGTGGTTAAACAAAATATAAAGATTAGGTTTAGCTAATCTGACTGACACAGAGTAAGGGTTCTGCTTAGTTACGTATTCATATTTTAAACCGATCAACTCGCCAAAAACTACATTATGTAGTTGAATTTTCAAAAACCAATAACCAAGAACACATTCCTAGGTCCGATTGGTAACTAAAGGAAAATTAATGTCAATAGCTCTTACTGCCCACAAGTTATGCAAAACAAACAGACGGGTAGATATTTAGTTAATTATAGTAAGATTTATACGTATAGATGAACATACCTAGAAGAAGATTGCTAAGTAATTTGAGATTTATATGACAGTAAAAGATCTATGAGGCGTCTGCCATACGAAGATGGTTTACACAGTAGTGCCCCATTCATAGTGTAGTGGACTCAATCCTCATTAGATATCCCACTGCTGTGACCCTGTGATTCACTTAACTAAGAATACTAAATATTTTTCTATTAGACGCGTAGGTGGAATGTAAATATCGTGAAAATGCCCTGTCAGTAGAAAACAAAAAAACAAAAAAAAAGGAAGAAAAAGTTGTGGGATTAGTTTAGATAATGTGCAACACTCAGTATACAACGCTAGATTAGAGATCTCGGATGACCCGACAGATATCTTGACAAAATCTCTTAGCTCTGACATTCCATGATGTTTGATAGTAAGAGAAGTGAGCATTTGCACAAGCTTCTCAGCCATAACAACCTCGCCTCCTAGACAGTCGTAACAGAAGAAAGCTGTTACATTTATTGTCAGCAATGACAGGGACTAGTAATATCTATCTCTCTATTTATGTCAGTATGATATATATATGTATGTA
>OY735205.1:33961742-34064242 GCA_963457665.1 Thysanoteuthis rhombus
ATAACTCCACTGGTGAACTAAGGCCTTCACCATCTTCTATGACGAGAACTCATCTGTGCCATGACTTACCGGCTAACCCTTCTATCTCGTCTCTCTCTATCTTGTGTCTGATCGTTTCTAATTGCATTCACAGTCTCATGATCACTTACGGTTGGGCTTTTGATCTATCTGCTGATCTTTCTTCTCGCTATGTGTCCTGTCCATTTCCATTTAAGTAGCTTAATTTTTTGCACAATATTCTTCATCCTATTCCTCTCCCGAATTCCTAACATTATCATATCTGGTATAATACATTGATTGTATACATCAACTTTATATATGTATGTTTGTGTGCATGTGTGTGTATATGAATATTATCAACCTATCTATCTGTCTATCTATCTATCTGGCGAGATGTCATCCTCTCTCTACCTTTGACCGTCCCTTCATCTCTCTACTCTGTCTCTCTCTACATATTCATTGTGATCGAAATCAATAGCAATGGACCGTAAGACTAGTTGTCAATCACTGCTCTATTGCAGTTACCATTTTATGAATATATATATATATATATATATATATATATATCTTTCTATATATATATATATATATATATATATACATACATATATATATATATACATATATATATATATATATATATATATATATATATATATATATATATATATATATTTATATATATGCACTTTAGAAAGATACGTGCTCGCATGTAATCTATTCTTTGAGTGCATGTATACGTGTTCATATTCAGTCAATGTTCAAACAATAATTCCGAAACCTGATTAAAACTCAGAAAAACAGTATCTTCAGCGCATATATCCTTATGTTATTCTACAGTTAATATTGAAATCACTTGGATATTGCATAGCATGCTTTACATCTATTTCATCAAGACCAGAACTCATCATATTAGATAAACTTTTAGCCATCAGTTCGGTGTGGGAACGCGCTTTACATAGAAAAAGCAAAGATCATGTTTTGAAAAAAATATACAAACTTATTCTTGCTTGTTAAGAGATTTGCTAAAAATGACCCTACGGGCGTGACTTTGGCTGGTTCCTACAGAGGGCCTAGAAAAAGTTTTTTTTGGCCCCAATAAAATATAATAGATTCGAACTATGTATTTATTGAATCATGCCTCATCTGAAAATCATCATCTTTATCTTAAAATCTGAGTACTTGAATCATTTTCTCATAAAATCTGAGTATTGGGATCATTATCTCATAAAAAATGAGTATTGAGATCATTATCTCATGAAATATGAATACCAGAATCATTATTTTATAGAATT
The DNA here is from genome assembly GCA_963457665.1 of Thysanoteuthis rhombus. Lineage (NCBI taxonomy): Eukaryota > Metazoa > Mollusca > Cephalopoda > Oegopsida > Thysanoteuthidae > Thysanoteuthis > Thysanoteuthis major. Next base: position 33,963,038 of record OY735205.1, read on the forward strand.
CGTGTACTTTAATCCTCATTTTATAAAATCTGAGAACTGGAATCATTATCCTATATACACAAGAGAGCTTAATGAAGGTATGCCCAGCATTATGAAACATAATTAGATTTTCAATGAAAATTTATTTCATGTCTGGAATGAACTGGCTTTCCACAACGTTTATAAAAATCCGGTGTCAAATCCATTCTTTAAGTTGGCCTAATTTTAGGGTACCCCAATTCAATACCTCTGGCAACCACACGCCTTTTCTGAGGAGAAAATAAACTTACACACATACTTTCTCAAATGTATAAAATAGATAGATGAACAAGCAAATTGTTATATGGATGGAAAGGCAGACAAAAATCAGATGATTATTGTCGATGTGATCGTGAACGCAGATTCGAAACTATTATTATTTAGATTGTTTGGAATTTTCAAAAGGTAAAAAAACATGTTGGATGGTCACATTAGTAGCCACAGAAAATTTGGTGGTCGTAGATTTGACCATCCTCGAGTTATATGATCACAGACAGACGGACTTGGCGAATTAAAGTATGGTAATTTAGTTCCAAGATCGCTGGTTGCTGGCAAAGACATAAATAGATAAATAGAAATGAATAGATAAAATTAACAAATGTGGAAATAAAAAAAATTTGTACATATTATTTTTTCCTTCCTCTCTCTCTTTATTGGAGCATTCTTATTTACATGAATCCCCTAAACATATTTGATATATGTGTAAAATCCATTGCTAGATCTTACCGGCATGGTAGATTACCGAAAGGCATTTACAACGGCACTAATTTTAAATATTGCCTAACCCTAATGAAACTGATATGAAATAAAAAGAAAGCAGAATTTCGAAACAAACACTGTCAATGCAATTATTGAAATGACTTGCGCATATTGCCAACATCTGATGTCGCTATATACGGTCTTTATTTCTTATAATTAATAACAGAACAATAGCATGATATATAATGTTACAATTCGTTATCTACATCACAGGAAATGATATCCCGGTTACATTGAAACAATAATTGAAAATAAATAAATGAATAGATAAACAGTACTGTAGGAAACTAAAGATTCTAACACCAACCTTTCATTATTAGGGATGCAGCGTTAGCTAATGATATCTATCCTGATCAACAAGCCCACTGTGTAACAGTTATATTTTTGTTGCTGTGTTCAATATATTTCGTTTTGGGTAGCCTTGGGATCGCTTTTCCAAAGATTTTAAAAGATCAAGTCCATTTCTATCGAGTGTTTAAGGTGTCAGTTATTGTTCCAAGCATTTTTACTCATGAAGTAAGTATTTTTTCCAGAAATACGTACATGAAAAATAGTGCTGGAATTACAGAGGAGGCCACTTTTTCTGATCGATTTTGGACTAGGTATTTCAGATTATGATAACTGAATGATAACATTGAGCTACTGATACAGGAATTTTAACAGTTTATATTTATTGCAATAAATTCATATACATTTTTATAAATTCATTGTTATGGAATTAAATTCCTTTCATACATAACTCTATACTAAAAAAACTTCAAGAAATTTATTTTTTTGCTTTTTAATAATTCATCTGATATACATGTTAGAAGGTTTGTGGGTATGTCCATCTTATCTTTCCAAACGGTTCATTGAAGCCATAGGCATGTCTAAAAAAGCATGACAAATCTTAGGTATTCGCAACTTGATACTCATAGAGCAGGGTCTCCATTTGCACTCTATCTCAAAACTATTATCTGATTACCATCTATCAATATTTATCTATTATATATTCGAGAAGGTTTGTTTGTGTATGGTCCTCTTCTCCTCTCAAACGCACATTGTAGCCAGACTTATCGAATCAAGGGACCTTCAAGTGTGAATTGGACACTGGACTGCTGAAAGCGCAATGAAAAGCCATTTCATTTCTGAAATAATAATTTTAATTTTTATGGGGAACCCAATAGTGTTTTATTATATCGAATGTGCCTCCACCAACAACAATTCTACGCCATTTATAATGCCGGGCATTCTGCTAGTTTGAAATAAGATGTTTTGGACTGACTGATTTTGACAACAAAAACCGTTTGATAACAACATCCGTGATTATGATAAACAGCTTTCCCTCTCTTTTTTTCTTGTTTACATACGCTATAGATTATGTTACGGTCAAATCATGTAGGTCTCTGTGGTTCTTGTACGATCACTGAAGTTAAACAACTACCGAGATAGGTGACTGTCTAGGAATACCAGATACTGTAAGCAGCTGTGATTCCATTAATCCTTCTACTCCAATTACTACTACTACTACTACTACTACTACTACTATTATTATTATTATTATTATTATTATTATTATTATTATTATTATTATTATTATTATTATTTGGAATCTCACACCAGTTGCCTTGTGGTAACCGCTGGAGTTTGAGTGACAGCAAGTCTCCTCAAGTCTCCAGCCCTCCTCTCCTAGTACTCATAGGTCGCAGTAATTCTGCGATTTACAGTTTCACACCGGTTGCCCAGTGGTTATCGCTGAAGGCTGAATGACAATAAGTCTCCTCAGGTCCTCAGCTAACGTCTCCTCTCTCTTTCGCATATCATGACAGAGCTACAATTCGTTGCAGTACTTATATCTCTAGCACCTTCCTGAGTATCCGTGCAGTTCCCAGTATATTATTATTATTATTATTTGGAATCTCACACCAGTTGCCTTGTGGTAACCGCTGGAGTTTGAGTGACAGCAAGTCTCCTCAAGTCTCCAGCCCTCCTCTCCTAGTACTCATAGGTCGCAGTAATTCTGCGATTTACAGTTTCACACCGGTTGCCCAGTGGTTATCGCTGAAGGCTGAGTGACAATAAGTCTCCTCAGGTCTTCAGCTAACGTCTCCTCTCTCTTTCGCTTATCATGACAGAGCTACAATTCGTTGCAGTACTTATATCTCTAGTACCTTCCTCAGTATCCGTGCAGTTTCCAGTAGTGCTGTGGTCTGTACGGTCTCCATCCTTCCCCTAATCCTGATCACCTCCAGTCTCACCCTCAGCGTTTTGGGGACAGTTCCTAGTGCGCCCACTATGACCGGTACTACCCTGGTTTTCATGTTCCACATCTTCCTTAACTCTCTTGCTAGGTCCTGGTATTTTTCCTGTTTTTCATCCTCCTTCTTTTTTACTATATGGTCTGCAGGTACAGCAACGTCTACTATTTGGCAGGCCTTCCTTTTTTTTGTCTACTATTACTAAGTCCGGTCTTCTTGCCTGGATGAGGTGGTCAGTTTGGATGTCAAAGTCCCACAGTAGTTTGTGGTTGTCATTCTCCAAAACTGCCTCTGGCTTGTGCAGATACCACTTTTCCACATGTCTGAATCCCATTTGTTTGCTTAGTTCCCAGTGTATCATCGTTGCTACTCTATCGTGTCTATGCTTATACTCCTTCGGGGCGAGTTGACTACATTCGCTAGTTATGTGGTTTACTGTCTCATCTCTTTCACTGCACATGCAGCATTTGCTGTTTTTCTGTGTTCTGTCGATTTTTGTTTTTATGTAGTTTGTCCTTATGCTTTTGTTTTGGGCTGCCATGATGAGCGATTCCGTTTCTCTCTTAAGGTTCCCTTTTCGTAACCATGTCCATGATTTTCTCGTCTGCCACATCTTGTATCTGCCTTTTAAACTCGCCATACAATTTTTTCTCTTCCCATCTCTCTTTTCTTGTTTGCTGTACTGTTCCATTGTTTTCTACTTTATTGTTTGTTGCACTATCTCTTGCGCTCTTTATGATTTCTTTAATCTCACACCAGTTGCCTGGTGGTAACTGCTGGAGTTTGAGTGACAGCAAGTCTCCAGCCCTTCTCTCCTAGTACTCATAGGTCGCAGTAATACTGCAGTTCACAGTTTCTCACTGGTTGCCCAGTGGTCATTGCTGAAGGCTGAGTGACAATGTCTCCTCAGGTCTTCAGCCAACGTCTCTTCTCTCTTTTGCCTATCATGTTAGTGCTGTGGTTTGCATATTATTATTATTATTATTATTATTATTATTATTATCATTATTATTATCATTATTATTATTATTATTTTTATTATTATTGTTATTATTATTATTATTCAACTACTACTACTAATAATAATTGGACTATAAAAAAGTATTCTATTTATCTATAAGTTCCTTGCAAGTAGCCGAAACGGTGCATTGTAATCAGGAGTTCTGAAATGCACTAACTAAAAAAATGTAAAAACGTCTGAGTGATTTGTTACTAAATGATAATATTGTGGGGTTCGCATTCGCGCTGAAGCCCATAAAAATTATCTGATTTCTTTCTTTCTTTTCATCTATCTAAAACTAAAAGTCTGGTTTTATTTATCTGTTTGTGGCAGCTAAGATACCAAAATGTTGCTCTGTAGTCAGAGGTATTGGATGAGGTAACTCGTAAAAAATCAGTTTTTAACAATCGTTGGGGCCAAAGGGCCTAATTTAGACCTTCTCCACGAAGTAATTGAAAATTCTGCTGGCAAATAGAGCACGTTTCCAGGTGGTATGCACACAATTACGTCTACGAGCACATACTTTTATTCTTGTGTTCGATAAGTTTACTTCAGTCAGACACCCAGTGAGGATCCGACTCATTGTCGAACAATGATCTGAAACTAGCATGCTAACCTGTAATCAATGACAACAAGATTTCTCTCTCTCTCTCTCTCTCTCTCTCTCTATATATATATATATATATATATATATATATATATATAAAGAGAGAGAGATAGGGGATATAATAATTGGATGAAAATGATGGCAAAATGACAAGGATAGAGGATAATTGAAAATGATAAGCTATATATCCAGAGAGGGGAGAGAAAGCCCAACTGATATAAAGAATGGGTAGAGGAGAAGAAAAAGGAAATGAGGACAGAGAGAGAGAGAGAGAGAGAGAGAGGGGGAGGGAGAGAGAGAGAGGGGGGTTAGAGAAAGAGAAAAAAGAACACGAGAAAGAAAGATAGAGAAAGAGAAGAAAGAAAAAGGGAAAATAAACAGGAGAGAATAATAATATAGAAAAGGAAAATAAGAATCGGAAGAGAGAGATAAAGAATGAAAAATGAAGAAATAAACTGGAAAAATATGAGAAGAAGGAAAGTGGAAAATTGAAAGAGGGACAGAAAGAGAGACGGAGAGAAAGACAGAGAGGGAGAGGGAAAGAAGACAAAGAAATAAGTAAACAGGACGGAATAAGAGGGGAAAAGAACGTAAAAGAGTGAACAAAAGCCATGGTTAGAGAGTGATAGCGAGCGAGAATAATAAAAAAAAAAAAAGGCTGAGAGAATAATTGGAGTGGGGGCGGCACATGATCATTTTGCGTACTTCCGAGCATGGCATTTTGTCATCTGGCGATGTTCGATTTAATACATTCACGACTCACTCAACCAAATCGTGATCAGGTCGACATCGAAATCTTACCCGAAATTAATTTTACTTCCATTTCTTTTCGCTTTCCTTCCCTCTTGTTCTCCCCTTCGCGATCCCTGCATATTGACATTTGTAACGTTCATTATCCAAGGTCATCACTGAAGCTGATTCAGCGATAGAAATCTAAACAGTGTTGGATTGGGTTCAGCAATTTATTCGTCAATGTTACTGGAGATAATCTTCAATAGCAAGAAACAAAAAAAAAATAAATTACAAACAGAACAAGAGCATACTCTGTGTCCTCTTGGCATTGAGGAGATCTTTTCCCTGCTTCTGAAGATGCTTCAATACTGGAATGCTCGTTCAGATACAATCTTGATTGATCTGCGATTAAAATGAAACAATGGCAGCTGCTGATGACGTGAGATTTTTCCCGCCAAAGGCCGCTGGATCCACTTTGCGCTTTGCAATTCTTCGCCTGTTAGTCGTGCTCCATTTCACAGCTGAAACACACATCTGGGCAATATCATTAGATTAGTGACCGCAGGCTACTTGGTAGCATCCAAACGTTTCGGTCGTAGCTGGCCTGCTCATTCGTTTAGCAGTAAATGTAGACCTACGCAAAAATATCGATGCATTTATTCTTACCTTGCAAATATACGTTGGTTTGCCGTGGTATACATAAAGCTGTGTACTGTATCAGTATGTTTACGCAGTAATTTGAAAGATTAATACAAGGTATGTGAACTAAAATCATTGTATTTATTTTGCATTGAAACGACTTGAAACAACTTCGAACTTGGACATACACTGGTTGGCCTTGAACTTCCTTATCACTAGAATGCATAAAGTGGGTTTGGGTCATGACTTCAAATGCAGAAATATCTCCCATTATGGTTCGATATTTACTGAGATGAAATTAAACAGGGGGTTGGCTCATGCCGATAGATATTCCTTCTAATCTTTTTACAAATCAACCTTTCGAAAAATAAATCCAGTGATTAAAGAGTGAATGCCAAAAGTTTTATAAAGTACATTATTTTTTGTTTACCAGAATACGCATTACTTTATTGACGCTATGCCTCGTGGTGGAAATCCAACGCTCTGAAATATCTGAAAAATCCTATTGGAGTGAGAGGGACAAAAAAGCCATGTTCGATAGAAAAAATGTGTTGTTTATTTACTCGTGATAATTTTTTGCCTGCTAAATTTATTTCCAAATCATTTGAAATAGACTAATAATTATCTAAGGGATATCAATCAGAAAGTAGTTTTTCAAAGCAACCTCCTTTACTGTGACAGACAGACAGATAGACAGACGGACAGACTCGTTGGAAATCAAAACATAGATTTAACAAATTCTTAAATCACGTTTTCTTATTAGAATTTTGACTTTTATCTAAACTTATCTGAGCCGCTATCAAGAAATAACAGGTGGAACCACACTAAAAATAGCTAAGACATGATTAGCCTGGATATGAGATTACATTTTTCTTTCCTCGGAAAATAGATGCGACTGATCAAGCCTAGTAATGAGAAGCTAAATGCATTTAAACTGAATTTTACCTTAGAATTTCGCCATATATCTGGAGGAACACATCATTGTCATGATTCTCTGCAATTTTTTTAAAAAGAAGTTTAGGTCCACACAGAAACTCTCTCATGTATACACGTGTGCATGTGTATGTATAGGTATGTGTGTGTTCGTGTATATAGTCAATTAACATACCCACTTTTGTTTGGGCAATCTAATCTCTATTCGTAGTTGACACAACGTTTCGGCCGATTCATTTTACGACTTTCTTCGGGTATAAAAAAAAAGAGATCTGTGTGTGTGTGTGTGTGTGTGTGTGTGCGTCGTTAGCTCAATTAGTAGGAGCAGAGCTGTGCTAGATTACTTCCCGTTTCTTCCTTTATTTACACGATGTTAGGCCGCTGGATTTGCTGCTGAGTAACATCGGTGTCGAACTAACTATGACATCCTATCAATATGAACTGTCCATCAACTGATTCTTCATACTGTCGGCACAGTGAGCATACAAACATGCACACACACACACACACACACACACACACACATACACACGGATATATGTATAATTTTCGGATCTATTATGTATCAATTAGAAAATAAGGATCAATTTGATGAAAGATAGAAACATCAGAGTATTGTGTGATAATATGATACAATTTCCAACGAGATGAATTATGAACAAAGAAAAGCATTTGTCTTTCAAATATGCAATTTGGTGATTGAAGGTGTAGTTAGTTAATTGGAGGATTGAACCTGTACCTCTAAACTTCTATGATATTTATAATTCTCAAACATCACTCATTCGAGACATAACTTGTCTGAAACCATCGATTTGGAGATGAATTTTGTTTGCAAAGGGATGTACCGTATATTTTAGAATGAGTCGAACGTGAGTAAAAGACAAGTTCGAAACAGCGCATAACATTTAAAAAATCGACTGACTTGAATATAGACCAGGTCCGTTATTCTGCCATAACGTTGTCATGAGAGATATTCTCTTCTAATGGATACCCTATTTATGGCATTGGGTCAACTGTCACTTAAACATGAACTTCTTTCATCTTCTACATATCAATCGTTGTTTTCAGGTCGTAGAAGTGTAAATCTAATAAGTAATGAAAGTAACTGAAAAATTGTTCTAAAGAGATATTACCCAATGCACATCGTATTCTACTTGCTCAGTATTTCATACTAAATCATGCTGATGGAATAGTTTAAAAGAACAGACATCATCGTTGGCTAAAATGCTCAGTATCTGTTGACGTCGTATTCATATGGACAAAAGTATTGGCCATTTTTGACTGACCTGAGTATGAGTGGAACTGCTCACTTGACATTTTTTTTTTGGGGGGGGAAATATTCAAGAATATACGGTAGTCAATGCCTGGTACAAATAATATTTGTATTCAAGCGTAAATATTGATTAGAATATTTTCCTGAGGTTTAGAAAATTGAATTTTAAGGTAACCGCTGATACAGTTTTTTTTTTTTGCTTGCAAATAAAACGTCACTACAGAAATTACGACGTCAGAAGATTATGGATAGGAAAAGAACTAACTGGGAAACTTTCTTCCAAACAACACAGCATTGAAATGTTCACCAGTCACGTTATTTTCTTCGTTTTGCTTTACTATATTTTGTAGGTTTGGAAGCTAAAGGGGAAAAAAACTCAATAAGCCTAAAATGCCCGCGAAAAAAAAAAAGATAAAAGAGAAAAAAAAATCCATCACACAGAAAAGATACACTTAAAAAATAGCTTATTCAAAAGGTGGTGTATTTTGTGAGTGTGAAAAGAAGTATGGGTCTGCCATTCGATTGCAAACCGAGTGTTGGAATGAAGTCTGACAGGTGGCTGGGTAATTTTTACCTGCTCAGCTCCCCGAAGAGCTCAACAAGAACTGCTGTCGCCTGTCCTTACATAACATCATCATTTTAGCAATATCTGGCGATCTGCCAGCACTGGAACCCAATTAAGCACACGAGGCACAAGCTACGGAGACCTGTCTCCCCGTCAACATATTCCTATCTTTTCTCACTTAGAAGATAGCTTCGCGTTCGGAGCTTACCTCTTACTCTTACGCCAAGTAAAAATTGACAGCAGTGGCCTCTGAGACATAAATTCTTTACCGTGACACCATCCATAGAAAAGTTCAGTAATGAAGGCCGATGAGCCAACAGTTACTTTTGCATATGTGATTTTTCCCACCTTGCATTGATCATTATTTCAGTTGTGAGGCAGGACTGATGACAGGTCATTGCTGGGCTGGAAAAGAGGTGTGCAGATCAACCGACCGAAATGCATCAACGTATAAAAAAAAAGATGCAGTTGCTAGAAAAAAAACAAACCAAAAAACAACAAAGAATAGATTAAAAAGAAGACTAGACAATTCTGGAGAATTTTCTACGTCTACTTGTGTTAGCTAATATTCAAGCAACATGTTTAAATGTAAAATCTGATTAACCCATCTCGTAAAGAATAAAAGATATCGGAAAGTCAACGGAAGTTTACTTCTAAAAATCTACCACATGGCTTCGATAGATTTTACAAGAATGTTTGAAGATAATATCACAATACCGTTCCCTGATATTGACAATACTTTTGGGAAGAGTCATTAACATTCGAAGAGTCTTTCGGCCAATCGAACTTATTTTCCCAATTGATCTATTTTTACTCTCAGAAAGAGTCTCCCTATTCGCATACGGATGGTACATTTGATGAAGGAAGTAGAATAGTTCAGCCAAAATGTAGTATTAACAGCAAAAACAGGAAGAATAAAGAACTCGATGTCCCAAAAACCTTTTCCAACATTTCTTGATATTCCCTCACCCAAGCTTTGTACGATGCGAGGTTAAAAAGAGTTGAGGTGAGAAAAATGGTTCTGCGCCGATCTTAAAAATAAAAAGAGCCTTCCTTGAAAATCAGCATGCTATTATTTGTCCTTATTTTTTTAACCTCTGCACGAATACCCAACACTCCTGTAAGTAGAAAACCACTGCAGGCAGGAGGCAAGCTGCAACCGTAAACTTTCGTCATTTTTTATAACATGCTTTCATTATAGAAGCTAATCAGGAAGTATTAAATACGAGGTTCGTCGGGGAAGTTTTTAGCCATTTGATATTTAAAAAGAAAAATAGCATGCCTAGAGCAATGGTGTTTTAGTACACTTCAAAGTACCTCCCTCTAAATCTTGCAAACTCACCTCAGCATTCCTCCACTTTTCAAAACAGTGCACATGGACCTCTTTTGGAATCGCCCCAAGCTGTCTCATTACGTTCTCCTTGATCGTGTCCACGGTCTGAAATCTCTTGGGAAAAGGCCTGAAGTCACAGGAATCCCAATTTGGACTTTACAAAATGCTGACAGACCTGAATGATGCGATACCTTGCCAAAAAGAGACGACACGAGATCTGAAGAGCTACACAGTCGGTCGTTGTGAATGCGAACGTCACACAGAACACAAACTCATTTAAATATGTCTCACTTACAACTGAATAACTGCACAGGATATTTTCTATTCACACATGCGCAGTAAGACTAGCTCTGATTGCTTTCGAAGTAACATCGAGGCCAATGTATCGGATTTCGAGATATTCAAAATGGTTGGATACTTCCCGGACAGACATCGTATTTCAAGTTGTTTTCCATACTTACGGACATTTTATTCGCAGCATATATCATGTCTGATATTAGTTTCCAAACTGAAGTGTAAATAGGCTGACAGAACAAAAATGAAAGTGACAGAGTCAAATTTTAAAGAATTTGAATTTAATTACAGCAAACCGAAAAGGCCCTTAAGGGACAGCTCTTCCGCTATCCTTGTCTCTTCCAATGTCTTTTACGAAGTAAAAAGGGTGGTCAGATGCCAGAGTAACGCTTAAAATAATTAGAGTAGATTTAAAAAAAAAATGAAATAGAAATAAACCGACTTCTTAAGCTGAAGACGAGGAAATTATTTTATCGGCCACCATGTTTACGTCTTAATCGCAAGACAGTGATAGATGACTGGAAACGGTTGGGAATGATGAAATTACATTGAATATGGCCTTACAAATATCACAAAGAAGCGTAGAATAAAGAAAGCGTAAAACATATGACCAAACAAGACTTTAAACCGTTCATTTCTTTTTTCATTGGCTTCTCTCTAGTCGATGTGGGGTACCTCCTGAGGATCGATCTCATTACTGAAGCTAAAGTCTAGGAGACAAGCTTCCAAACCAAAGCTCCACGGCGAAGCACTCTGAACTCTCTGTTTGACCTGACTGTGATGAGAATGAGAAAAGTTATTTTTGATCAAATTCTTTTTGAAAAAAATCAAATTCGGATTGTCACTTATGAACTGATTCACTGCTCTGACAATCAATGTAACACGTGCAGTTAATTCAATGTTTAGAGGAATTACTTTCTTTTGCGTATATATATATATATATATATATATATATATATATATATATATATATATATATTTCAAGCATTGGCTTTATATTAACGGATATTTCTGAAAAAAGATGATTGACAAAAAGAGAAAGAAAAATGAAAAGATCAAAGAGTTTGGCAGGAATAGTCCAAGGATAGCAAAGTTCACTATTATCTGCATTGGACCAATGGAAGTTTTCATTGATTGTTTCTCTATTCGTTCATTTGAACTGTTTATGCGTGCGAAGAACAGCCTTTTTTCTTCAATAGTTGACTGAAAAGTGATTAGTAAATAACATTTATAGAGAAAATATTACCAATGCTGATTACCATGTTATATTGCAGTTTGGATTGCCCTACTCCTGTAACACATCTGTAAATGGTGCATGCACACACACACACACACACACACACACACACACATATATATATATATATATATATATATATATATATATATATATTTATAAATATATATATATATATATATATATATATATATATGATCGGACAGAATTATTATGAACTGCGTTATACTATAGAGAAGCTTATTTGAAATTATCACCCATCGTTACACGGCTAAAGATAGATACATATAATCCAACAGAATGATTATAGATTGTGTTATAGCTCAATGGTAACAGCATTGCTACGTTGAAACTGCTATCCTATCGGTCACAAGTTTGATCCCAGCAGCAGTCCCATTTTCTTTGATTGTTTATTCGATTTACCTTGTGTAGGGCAAGTGATACATTAGCTATATATATATGCATATACTAATATTGATATTTGTTATGAAATGTGCTATTATAAAAATAAAAGTCATTGCTTCTACCATTTAGCTACAGTCATATAGCAATCCCTCATCACACCATATTGTTTGTTTACTATCTGGTATCAGTAATAGTCTTACGTTGTCTAAATTTGTTATATGAATTATAAGTTTCTCTTACTTGTTTCCATCTTATTGTTACATGACCAATATTACTTGATTGTAAGCAAGCAATGAGATGGCAAGAAATGGTATCTAGATGATGGCAGATTTAACCTGACAGTGCTGTTAACCCTCGTGGTCAAATCGGTCAAAAGCGACGCCCATATTAGAGGAGCTTGCAGGATATAAAATGCAGCCTTTAAAGTTCGTTTTTTTCCCAAGTTTTGGTCTATGTTGTACACCCCGAAGGGTCGTAGAATGTAACAACCTGAACGTTGTGATAAATAGCAACAACAGCGATGAATGAAAAACTGGTCGAAAATTAAGGTAACGTTCAAGTTCTTAGCATTCTACATTTTAGTACGGCCACATCTCGAAACTATCTTGATCTTTTATTATTCTACACAAAACAATTTCAATAATCAAGTGTTTCCTACCATTCACCATAAAACTACGAATAAGTCTAATCTTGTTTATTTTTGTGTGCCAATAATAGAATTACGTCCTATAAACTGTGGCGCTCTGCAAATTATCTTACGAATTGCTCCATTGAGCTCAAAGGGAATAAATCTCGGTGTTTTGCAGTCTGGCAGTGGAAATCATTTTATATTTGCCTAGTAAGAGTGTCATGACATTCATTGTGGCCTCTGAATACAATCATCAGATTAAGACAACATCATGAAAATTATCATAGCTGGATATGGACAAATTCGTCAGCGAATCAATCACATACACCTTTTATTTTCATTCAGTGCAGTAATTACTATTAAATTCAATTTGCTTTACACTGCTGGCCTTCTTACTCAGAAGTGAAAGAGCTCGTAATAGGGGTCAGGCCTGTGATGTCAGCAGTGTCGAATGCCTGATAGATAATCAGGATTGTCTTCTGCTTAGATATATCTTTGCATATTCGTCTCTCAGTATCCCTATATATATGTGCATAAATTCGTACACATACATATGTGCATAAATTTATACACACACACACACACACACACACAGACACACACACACACACATATATATATATATATATATATATATATATATATATATATATATATATATATATATTCGTATATATTGGCATGTGGGAAGCTATATATGATAAATTAACTAGTTCACCTATATAATGATGAGGTTGTTCTTGAGCGCCGTGTCTGTTCAGTTCTCATCAAGATTTACTAGCTTAGTCCCACCAGATGCGTATTTACGTTCCCCGAAGAGCTGATGGCAACGTGGGTTCACCGAAGCATGTCACTTTTGTAGATTGCGCCTCGGTTTGGGGTGAACGGTGTGGACGATAGCGGTGGTGGTCAGGAAACACTGCTCACGTAGAGAGTGTCCACCACTTGATGAGAAAGACTGAGGCTAAGAGTGAGAAATTATAATGACATCGTCGGATGGCCGTTTCCTCATTTGTTTCGATCGACGAACTTTCTCCTGCCACTTCTTTTCTTGTGGCTTTTTGTGTTTTTCTTTCTTTTTCGTGCGAATACCCCCACCCTGCGTTGTCTCAAAGATTCCTGCTCTCTCCGACCTGTTCTCGAAACACCCCAAAGGTGGTCAATGAAATTAAAGCCTTGGCATTTGGGCGCTTGTTCATCACATTATCAGCATTATTCTGTTATTTGGGAACCAATTGGCAGGGACTCATGTGTACGTCGCTCGCAAATCAGTAAACTCATAGATTCTTACAAACATGCACAATATATATATATATATATATATATATATATATATATATATATATATATATATATATATATATATATATACATATATATACATATATATATATGTATTTACAAATATATACATATATTCATTCACACATTTGCATATCTATTTTAAAACAAATAATCGCGATATATTGTATACAAATATGAATATATATATATATATATATATATATATATATATATATATATATATATATATATGTATATATATATATATATATAGGGAGAGAGAGGGAGAGAGAGAGAGAGAGAGAGAGAGAGAGAGAGAAAGGGGGACACATATTTATGCACATATATATTTACCCAAAGAAACACTTTAATGTCTATTTTATGATATATAATCCCAATACAAATACAAACTATTGCCAAATCTATCTTCATTTATCTATCTCTCTCTCTCTCTATATATATATATGAACGAAATTACACACATCAACACATATAGATATACATATTTCCATTATATGAAGACACTAAAATATGTTCATAAGTGTATATGTCGATGATATTCCCACTCTTATACATCTACGTTACCGCGTATTTACATGTTCGTTCAAGTGCAAAGACAAGCACATGCAATTGAACATACATGTTGTGCATGCATATTCTTATACACATATTGGCATGCATGCACAAACAGGGTGGAATATAAACACGCACACCTGTGATTGGCCGTGTTGCGCTAAACGTTTCCGTGGCCGGAGTACCTTCAATCACCTCCAAATAACATTGTGCACCAAGTATGAAATGCAAGATGATGATTCCATCGACAACAATTGACCATCAGCGAGACTGCTCGCTCACACTGATAATAGCCTTATTGGGACGAAAGAGAGTTGCAGTTCAGAACTCTTTTTCATCTCTTCTTCCTCATCCTCATACACCCTATCATAGATTGCTGGTATATTTACTAACATGGCAAGCCTCTTCACCCTGCAGATAGAAGAGATCATTGGTCAGTTGTGAGATTTATTCACTATCCTACAAGTGTGTACATTTGACACGAGGTCGAATTTAACATGTACGTGTTGGCAAAAGCAAAAATCGCCTAGTCCTCGCGACAAGTGTCACACAGGCGCCAAAAATGTCCTTACAACCCTCCATTTTAAGTGCAACAGGGAGGTGTTGGCGCAAGGCCGGTATCTTGGGACTGAGCATTACATACTTCTTTTGTGGTTGCTTATATGTTGGAGGTATCCTCATCAGTTTTTATCTTAAGCCACCAGGCTTCAGAAGGAACTTTGGGGGCGAGTTCTTTTGTCTCACAGCAAATGTCAACGTCTGCGAAATCTTATATGAGATGAATATCAGCTGATTGCTCATTGAATGCTTAAAAGACATTTGCAACTATTAGTACGGTATTTTTTTCGGTTTTGTTGGTACTTATGTAGTTCAATATATAAATAGTCGCACAGTAGTTGCGTGCCCAAACACGAAGCGACAATATTTTGCATTTTTTTGTAAAAAAAAAAGGGTGATCAGTGGATGAAGTACTTTCTCGTTTTCTGTTCGCCGGGAATCACTGAGAAAAGTCGTCCGAATTTTCGAAAACAACAGTGAGCAAGGACATCTACGGTGCCTTCTCGTCGGGAAGGGGACTAAAAGTACATATTCTGATAATATCTTTGCGGAAACCCTTTTACTAACCGGAAAATGATAAGATATTTTTATGGGCGCATTAATTTAGGGTTATAAAAGACAATTATACAGCACCTTCGTTCTTTATTGACTGGCACGTTCTTCTTTCAAACCTTTCCACCCGAGGCGAAAAGATCTGACCCAGAAAGGGTGCAAATACCCCCTTTGCCCGCCTCAAGCGGACATCCATGTCAGACACAAACTAAAGGGCCGATTTATTATAAACTCTCATGGTAAATTGAATCCCCACAAAAACGCTATTTTGGGGGAGTAAATGATGGAAAAGTACTGTAAGATGTATTAAAGATACTTTTCCGCATGTGTACAGTACCCCCCCCCCTGCACACGCGCAGGAAATTGCTTTCCGCTGAGACAAACGAGAAGAATAAATCAGAAACAGTTTCAAACCCGTTTCCATTCGTTATCGAGTACCTCACACTTAATTTTTTCTGTGAAAAAAATATTTGTAAACAATACATAAACATTGTATTATTGGAATTGTTATTTGTTTCGTATTATTTGTATTTGTGTTGTAATAATATCAATCGTGATTCTTTATTTTTTCGTAAAGATTCCTTCATTCATATCAACCTTTTTCATTCCTCTTATTCATCTTCTGAACGTCACTTTTCCAATTACATTTATCAACATTTAACATTTATTTTAATCTGAAATAGCCCACATGATAACAATATGTAATAGGGCATTAAACCTTTGCAGTGGTGTAATAAACAACTTAATTCTTTTTAACATGATTTACATCTGTTGATAGAACTATACGTCCCATTAATCTATTCCGTAATCATTTTCCTCCGTTCCAAATAAGAAAAAAAATTCAATAACAATAACCTAGAATTTTATTCAAACAAGATCCAAGTATCCATTAAGTGAATGTTGCGTTACGCAATGGAAATGGAATTAAGATTGAACAAAAAATAGGTGTCACCATGTCTATTTGATCGTGGATTACAGTGACGTCATTTTGAAACTATGGCAGACACAAGGGTGAGTTTAATTATAAAATTACATCGTTAATAGAAATCTCTCTGCAAAATCTGAGTAGAACGTTTTTTTTTTCGTAAAATAAAAAATTGTACCTCGAGATTAATTGAGAATGTGCTTTATGTCTTTATTTGGCGAGGATCGGTCAAAAATTACTCGCTGGGGCATGCGTACACTCAGAATTTTCGGTAACACGAGCAAAAGAAAAAACGAGTGACGAAATTCAGGGAATTTCATCAAGCGATAATTTTTTTGTTAAAGTGCGTTTATTCAGTTTTATTAGATGCAATATTATCAAATATTGATTTTTTCGAACTACTTTCTTTGTCTTTGTTATGTTTATACAAAAGAGCTCTACTCTCCGATGATCTTCAGGTGTTTTCCCTGCCAGGAAAGTCAAACATAACTCTTCATGTTATCCGTGAAAGTATGCTATTTAGGAAAGAATCTCGCAGGTATTTCGTGTAATATATATATATATATATATATATATATGTATATATGTGTGTGTGTGTGTGTGTATCTTTATACATTGTTGCTACCCTTTGTTTGCTGCACCTTTTGTAAGATCACTGTGTACATGCCAAAGGAAAGGATGGAAACTAAGTGTTGGGTCAAGTAATTTCTGGTGGTGGAATTCTCCAAGCTTTCGAGTAGCGAATCTTATATATATATATATATATATATATATATATATATATATATATATATATATATATATATATATATATATATGCATATATATACGTATATATATATGTATATATATGTATATATATATATATATGTACGTATATATATGTATATATATAAGTATATACATGTGTGTATATATATATGTATATATATATATATATATATATACTTGTATGTTTGGTTGTGTGAACTCGTCATCATCATTATCATCATCAACAGCAGCAGCTATTATAAGTGCACTGCTGGACAAAGTCCTTTCCCATCTCCTTCCATGACAATCATTTGCACTGATCTCAGCCCTGTCCGACTGCCAAACCATTCCCTCTCATCTCTGCGTCTTCAGTTTAATCTTTTCCCACAGTGCTCACTGTCGGCACCGAACAGTTAACCTTTTGCTCCTTCTGTTGTCATTCCTTTTTGCTAATCTTACATCCCAGCAAAAATTTTGTTGGTAAATTATTTGTTTAATATCCCTAACCCTAGTCTTCCCTCCCATGTTGATCTTTTTTCTATTTCTTTGAGTTTTCCCTTGCATTACTATTTCCATGGATTTCTGGTTGATTTTAAATTGATTCTCAGTTCGTTTTTTTTATCTCTCATGTTTCACCCCCGTAAGTCATAGCTGATATACGGCATTCATTGGATACTTCATGCTTTAAGCACGTGTTTCTATCTATACTGATCGCCATACGTCGAGTTATTTCACTTTCATGATCCTTCTCTATCAGCTGACTCAGGTAAACGTATCCGTCAACCTCTCCTAAAGCCCCACCATGTATTCTTATGGCCTTCATCGGTGAACATTACCCTTGTTTGGGTCCTGTTCATCCTTTAGCCGACTTATTTTTTTCCACTTCAGATCACTCAACTTGTTTTGCAATTCTTCTGATGCTTCTGATTTCATGGGAACATCATCAGCGAATCTCAATTGGTTTAAATAATCTCCACGTATTTTCACTCCCATTCTCTCTCATTCACCTTTCTTAGAGACGCTTTCAAGGCTCGCTGTAAATATGTTAAGTGATATTGTTTACCCTTGCCTCTTACACATATGTTTGCGTGTTCACTTAATTGAATCAATATATATATATATATATATATATATATATATATATATATATTGACAAGCCTCAAATCAATCTCTGTTTTCAACCACACAACATGAGCAACAATCGAGAAAGAACGGCGAGTTTGGATGAGAAAATGAGGATCCTCGCTTGATATTAATATAGATACACATGACATGATATGGTATGCTAGTAAAGTTAAAATATCGGCTTGGTTCCAAAAGGCTAATTCTGGCAGTCTGAAAATGTGCCAGACTAAGCTAAGTTTAGAATATTTCTTCGCTGTGGTGCAGTTGCAAGTAAGTAAGTCTTGCACGCCATTGATGCTGTAATAAGTTCTGTTCTCAATGGGCACCTTACATTAGTGTCACATTAAGCTCGGCTCAGTATATACCGATTTATGCATCACTTTCATAAAGCCAGTTTGCACCAATTTCAATTATTAGTAAAATGAGACTAAATAGCTGAACAATGACTTCATATCATTGGTGTCCCAGCGCACATCTCGAAAAGATACACTTTATTCCATAACTGATGAAAATCTGTTCATAATCTACCTAAAATGTAAAATTTAGCTAATTTAAGCAATTACTATTCTAAGAGTTTACTAGATACGTTATTTCTATAATTTATTTTCTCTTTGAACGCGTTTCTTTTATTGTAACCTTTGCAAATCAATCGTAGTGTTTCACAATATTTTGTACAAGGAATGGCAACGGCCAGTCAATTACGTCATTACATGCATTAATATGACGCCATTTGCGTCATGTCTTGAATCTGCCGACTGTCTGTTTCCTCTTAATCATTTTCATCTTACCCGATCCTTCTCCCTGAAACCACTCATTAAATTCAACACAATCTACGCCTTATTGTCCTATAATGTATTCGTTAGCTGAATGAAGTGTTTATTGAAGTTTAACATTTTTTTTTTACCATCCTCTAAGTACCCTCCTTTCCCATTCCTACTTGCTATTTATAAGCGCTCTAGTTGCCTCATGCCCCTATCCCTTCCCGTCTATTAACTGCCGTCGACGACATGAAGTCTAAAGGTTCGACCTCTGCAGAGAAGGAAATGGGAAATGGCAGTTGTTCGAATTGGTTTGGGGAAGGGTTCTTTTTCTTTTTTTTTTTAAAGAAAAATTTAAGAATTACAGCTCCTTAACTCGGTGCCTTCATGTTGAGATGGGCATGTCGAAGTCAGTCAAAAGGTAGCACTTTCATTGCCACCGATATTTTTAGTTGATCCCTACCAGCCTGGTTCATTTTTTATTCTATTTTATAAATTGATTTAAAAAAATCATTAAATCTTCTCCGTTTCCTTCTATTTCTCTTTCCAGTTTCTCTTTCTTCCTCTGAACTCTTTTGCTCCGAGTTCTCCGTTTCTTGGATATCGCTACATTCTTTTGTCGTCTCATTTGTTCCAGCTTTTCTTCCTTTGTCGGATTTCTTTTATTAATTTGAATTATTTCATTCTATTTTTTTTTTAAATCTCCGTCGTTTCTACTCATTTTTAATTTTTATCCTCACTCAAGTCTGGTGTTTCATTCTTTTTTTTTTTCATTCTTCCTCCCTTTCTTCGTTCGTTCGTTCGTTCGTTTCTTTCTTCCTCTACGTTCCCCCATTCGCTTTCTTTTATGTTTCCTCACTCCTTATCGTCCATGTTTCCCTCTATTCTTTCTTTGTTTCTCTATTTCTTGTTTTCTTTCGCTTTTTCTTTCTTTCTATCTTTTCGTTACTTTCAGTCGTTGTTGTTTGTTTTTGTTTCAAATTCTTCTTCCCTTCTTTTCTCTCCCTTCGTTTGCATATTTACCTTCTTTCGTAACCGGAACCTTTCCCTCTTTCTTTATCGGCCATATTTCTTTCTTCGAACTTCTTGTTTTGCTTTCTCCCTTTCCTCTTCTTCTTCCATCACTCCCGTCAAATTCTCTATCAGTCTTGTATTATTCTACTGCTTTCTCTTCTTCTCCAACCATTCCAGCGCAATCATCCTCTTTCTCCTCCCTTATTTCCCCTCTTTCTCCCTCGGGCATCAAAAGCAGTACCGCCTGCTGCCCGATCATTATTATAGGCATAGTCAACCCCTCTCTCTTTCTCTCTCTTTCCCTCTCTGTCTCTATCTCACTCACCCCCTCCCTCCCTTATTATTTTCGCTGCCATCTTTTCTGCTCTTATTGTTGTTATTTCCCTGTGGTTGCTGTTATCGTTATTGTCATTGTTGTTGTTAGAGTTCATTGCTGATTTGCTTGGGTGTCGTAACCTGTTGCCAATTTCGACAGCAGCTGGCGTAACAACGCATATTGAAGTGGGATCAACTGGAAAAGATTGCAGCTATTAAAGTTTAATAGTCAGGAAAATTATTGAAATTTTCTACATTTAAACGCCGTTCTCAAGTAGACATGAATCATCGTTGAAAATTATTGCAATAATGTCGGACAGAGCTTCTATCAGTCAATTTTAACACCAACTTTTTAATTTTTTGCTCTTCGTTTCGTTTTTTTTCCCCCGTCTTCATTTCCATTTCCATGATTACCGTTTTATTATTTTTCCTTTCGACGATAATCACTTGAATGTTTTCTGTCGTTCTTTTGTTTTTCTATCTTTCTCAGCGATTTTTCTTCACACAGCCCTTCATGTTATTTTCATCAACTATCCCTGTATTTTCACGTCATTTTATCGGTGTTGTTTCATTTCACCCCCTCTCTTCGCGCTAAGAATGGAAACAATATGAAAGGCCACAATTAAGTCTGTACATTGGACCACACGTGAGTACGACGTACAGGTTGATCCAAAACGGTAGTGAGGACAGTGAGTATGCATGTAGATGTGTGTGTACGTGCATAACCGGATAAATGTATGCGTTGCCCAAGCGTTCTCCCTAGCCTGTGTTCTGGTGATATGGACGTAATTCGACCTAAGGTGTTAGTCAACCATTATAGGACGAAGTGAAATGAATGTACTGTCCAACATAATACCATGACTGTTATACATTCACTTTAACCTCTATATTGTACATACGTCTTCCCTGTCTTTGCAAAGACAAAGGAATAATGTCATCCATTACGCATCTTTCACTAAGATGTGAGGTGTCTGGTCTTTTACCTTTTCATTGCGTTCCCTGTCTGGGGAACTTGAAACAAACGCTAACAATAACGCGACACAAATCACCGTCATTTTCAGTTGAGTCATAGAACTGTGATGACTGAGGATCCCATCATCATCAGTTAATTGGTTTGAAGCTCGCATTGAGACTAACCTGCGATCTGACGTAAGTTGTTCGGGGCGTTAGTCGATACATAGCTGTAGATAGATTGATGCATTTCGTCGGTTGCCAGCGAGCGTATTTATTGCCGAGAGACCGGCTAACCTGGATGTTAAGTTGATAGGTAGATATCTACTGCTCACGACTGTGAGATAGATTTTGCATAAGATGCTGGCATAGATTTTTTCTATCTAAAAAGGAAAAGTAAGTACATGTGCTGATGTCTACAGCCAGCCCCAGCGGCTTTTTTATTTTACATGGTTCAACAATTGTGTTTCGTTATATCTATAGTGAAATTCCTGTCAAGGAGAGCATTTAATTCTGATGTAGAAAGCTATTGTATTTTATGTACATCATCTAACAAATCTGCCCATTATTGCCATAAACACCGTGACAAATGTATCCCTTGATTAAAGGAAAAATCCATAATGAAGCAAAGTAAGATTTAGTGTCGTTGATAACTATGCTCTAAGTATAACACAAATTAACAGGTTATCTTAAATGCTTCTCTAAGTGCGTGCAGCTTTAAACGAACAGACCATAGATCAATTGCTGAAAGCATTGGAAAATCGTTGACAGCTTTCACCACAGAATTGTTAAGATATCCCTAACTGGGATTTCTTTTGCTAGAAGATGTCTTTTCCAGCTCTGACCATAACTATTTGTTATCCAGAGGACTGAAATCTGGACTTCTATAGAGCCAATCTCCAGACAATCAAATCTGGAACATTGTTCCTGAGCCGATATTGAGTCACTCTCAATGGAACTCTTCTCTCAATTGATCAGGGACTCTTTAAGATGTTCAACTTGACCCTTGAGAATTTAACTGAAGCACAAATGATCAAATTTTTTAACACTTTTCCCACAAAAATCAAGCCGAGTAACACCTTCGTAATCGCTCCCACCACATAATAACTGAAGAGAGATGGTGGCCACACAAGCTTTCTTGGAACTAAGACCATAGACTATCATATTGACGATTGAAACACTCTTCAACATTGGAAATCTTGTAAAAATCAATGGGAAATATTATTCAGTGACCATTGCCTGCGTACTGCTGAAATAACAATTTTGATCTCAGTTCAATTTCGATCAGAGCTAAAGTTGGCATGTGTCCAGTTCTTCGATGATAGGCACTTTTGATCAGCTAGGATATTGATCTGTTTGATGTAGTAATCCCTCCATGATTTTCTGCTTTCTCAAAGGATTTCTCCGGATTCTGTTTGCAACAGTGTTCATGGCACTGGAGATCCTTACTGTCCGGTCGTTGTATAGTCTAATGTTCAGTAATTTTTTTTTTGTACGACAAACAAATATCCAACTGGTCCTCAGTGGTTTGTACTGTTTGAAAATAGCATAAGGTTCATGATCAGTCTCATGATGGCTGATAATTTTTTTTATCACCCCATTCCATAGTTATACACGACCTGTACAGTAATAATGGTTTCACACGCCTTTGACAACAATGACTGCTTCTAAATATTCCTTGCAGCCATCTATAAGCTTCTTACATTTGTCAGCTGGAAGTTTTTCCCACTCTTCCTTTGCAATTTGTTCAAGCACTAGGATGTTTTCAGCATTCTTGTGGCGTATGTGGCGCATTTAAAACAGAACAATAGATTTCTGCTTTCTCAAAAAATTTTAAAGATTGAGTGACAGCAAGTCTCTTTAAATCCCTAGCATATTTTATCAGTAAGGTTGACAACCCCAGCAACATTGTGGTTAGGGCGTCTCAATTCTTTACCTAATTTCTCATCCAACCAGTCTCAATTCTCGTCTTTCTGGCTCTTTTATGTTTTAATGCAATGCTGTTTTGGTTTCTATGCAAGATCCTGGTATTTTTTGATAATAACTTTTTCGCTTTCTTTAGTTTGTGGTCTGATGGTAGAGTCCACTATCGGGAAGGTCTTCTTTTCTGCGTCTATTACTATCGAATCTGGTCTTCTCGCTTGTATGGGTTAATCGGTCTGGATCTAGAATTCCAAGAGTATCTTACTCTTTGCGTTGTTGTTATCATTATTATTATTATTAATATTATTATTATTATTATTATTATTATTATAATAATTATTATTATCATTATTATTATTATTATTATTATTATTATTATTATAATAATTATTATTATCATTATTATTATTATTATTATTATTATTATTATTTGGAATCTCACACCAGTTGCCTGGTGGTAACCGCTGGAGTTTGAGTGACAGCAAGTCTCCTCAAGTCTCCAGCCCTCCTCTCCTAGTACTCATAAGTCGTAGTAATTCTGCGATTTACAGTTTATTATTATTATTATTATTATTATTATTATTATTATTATTATTATTATTACTACTACTTTGTTTGCAATATCACACCAGTTGCTTTCCTCTCCTCATTCTCATAGACTAAAGTAATACTGTGGTTTACAGTTTCACACCAGTTGCCCGGTGGTCATTGCTGAAGGCTGAGTGACAGTGAGTCTCCTCAGGTCTTCAGCCCAAATCTCTTCACACCCTCGCCTATCATAACAGTGCTATGGTTCACATTTCCAGTTTCATTTTCCTTCCTCTGTTAGGCCACTGCTAAGATTTACTGTTTCAGTCCTAATATTTCTAGCACTTTCCTCAGTATCCAGGCGGTTCCCTGCAGCGCTGTAATTTGTACAATCTCAATCTTTCCTTTTATCCCGAGCTCCTCCTGTTCCGATCTCAGAGTCTTTGGGATAGTTCTTAGTGCGCCCACTATTACTGGTATTACCCTGACTTTTATGTTCCAAATCTTCTTCAGTTCTCTTGCTAGATCTTGGTATTTTTCTAGTATTTTTACTTCCCTTCCACTTTACGGTCTTTATGGTCTGCAGGTACAGCCACGTCTACTATTTGGCAGGTTTTCCTCTTCTTGTCTATGATTACCAAGTCCGGTCTTCTTACCTGGATGTGGTGGTCGGTTTGGATGTCAAAGTCCCAGTGTAATGTGTGCTTTCCATTCTCCAGGACTGTTTCCTGTTTGTGCTGTTTCAGCACAGTTAAATCTCATTCGTTTGCTTAGTTCCCAGTGTATCATTGTTGCTACTCTATCGTATCTGTGTTTATACTCGTTCTGGGTTAGTTGACTTCATTCACTAGTTATGTGGTTTACGGTCTCATCTATGTCACTGCACAGGCGGCATTTGCTGATGTCTGTGTTCTATCAATTTTTGTTTTGATATAGCTTGTCCTGATGCATTCACTTTGAGCTGCCATGATGAGCGATTCCGTTTCTCTCTTCGGCTTTCCTTTTCGTAACCATACTATTATCATCATTATTATCATTATTATTATCATTATTATTATTTGCTGTGTTTCCATACATCTTCTTTTTCACACCAGTAGTAGTAACGGGCAGCCCTCGCCGGGGATCAAGTGACAGCAAATCAACCAAGTACTCCAGCACTCTGTTCAGTAGCCTTGTTGTTATCATAACTGTTATTCGATTCATTCATTCGTTTGCTTCATTGTTCTTATTTCAGTTTATATTCTCTTTCTCTGTCTTTCCAATGATTCGTTTGATTGTTTTTCTCTCTGGTCTTTGTTTTTCTTGGTCTACAAAAGAAAAAAGGAAAAATGGCGGCCTATATTCGGTGTACATGTTAACTGGGCATGTCGTAGTGGCGAATGGATAATTGTGGAAGTAAGGAAGCAAATGAACGCTAGCGGATAGGGACATAGCCAGCTGCGCATGCTCACTTGTTGTATGCACGGATCTTTTACTCAAGTCTTTTCCATATGTCTGTTTAATTAGAGATTCAATCAATTAGGTAGGCAGAGGAAATGTTCACGCTCCTCTCAATCCTAGTCACCCCATCGCCTGGTCAACGATTCCCCCCTTACACCCCTCCACCGCCCATGCAGCTGTTCTTACAAATCTGCCTTCCCTTAATATGGGTTAATTAGTTAATTGAATGATTGTGCTGCACATAATATTTTCAGTCTGCAAATGAAAAACATATACTAACAAAATCTCTTTCTTTCTGTCTCGGTATATATATATATATATATATATATATATATATATATATATATATATATATATATATATATATATATATATCGGTCTGGTTAGTCACTCAATAGAAAGCGTCACGTGACCGATGTCTTATGGCGATATATCATATTGGGGTGATTAAGTAAAAAAAAATTGGAGACTAATTTTGTTGGGCAGTGATCTCTAAATGGTTTGAAAATGGATTGAGAGTTCCATTTAGCATGAACTTACATTGTAAATTAAAATTTTTTCTTCCAGACATGATAAAGTATAAATGTTTAAATGTACTGCTCTCTAACTGCATTGATGCAGTAGGTAAGCACAGTATATACATACATACATACATACATACAAAGACAGCTAGCAAGAAAAACTTGAAAACTGAAGAAACCTATGTTTGCAGGTTTGATGACAGTTTTGGTTGACGGTTTTTTATGTACACACGTGCCCAAACACATGCACCCTAATATATATATATATATATATATATATATATATATATATATATTCGTACATATGTTTAACAAATATAATGAGGTAAAGGGGAGAATTGACAAAGAATACTATTTTCAAGATCGCATAACGTTCTGGAATTTTATGATCAGAAATAGTTGTGCGTTGGTAGAGAAGGACTACTTTTTTGCCAATTTTTCTCCTTTTTACCTACACTTAATTAAGCTCCATCCATGCGCCAGGCCACTTGTATATGTGTTCACACCAACAAAAGCCCTTGAGCATCCACACATATCCACTAAGCTTCGTATATGAACACAGACGTAGATACACTCACGCATACACACTAACGCACGTAAACAGATGTCCAAACATATAAATATATGTAACGAAGTACATCACGTTGTTAGGCGAGTGTATGTATTTAATTAACTCTTGGTTATCAATTATTGTGTTGAAATGTGTGTATTAGTATGTATGTGCATATGCCTGTTGGTGTGTGTGTGTGTGTGTGTGTGTGCGTGTTGCCTTATGTATATAGGTTATTGTCTGGGTGTGTGTAGCTTGAAATCTACATTTATGAAGTTCTTGTTTTCATTTATATATTTTCAATTAATTGACTGTCTAACACTTGGCAACTTAACAAATCTTTGTTTGGACACGTTCCATGGAGCAAATAGCTTCAATATGTTTATTTTTCTAAGTATATATATAAGAATGCGTGTAGGTATATGTCTTCATTTTAGTGTTATATACATAGTGATCAAGTATAATGGAACTCGGCCAATAACTTTGTCGACTACCATAGAAACAGCTTTGCTTAATAAAATATAAAGGGATGCAAATATGTTAGATTTAATTAAATAATGTAAGTAGTCATTACATGAAAAAGGAACGTTTATCTGATTCGTATCGAAGAATACAATTGCCCACCTGTTTCTCTCCAGCAATAATAGCATGTCCTGCTTTCTGTTGCTGGCAAAATCACCGTAAGGATAATGCTGGATACACTAGTAGCAAAGTTTGCTGCTGACAACCTTCCCGAGGGCCAGTGAAGTTACCGAGCAGACATGGTCTTCGTTCTCACACAAATACAAGAAAAGTATCATAAGCAAAACAGAAAGTTATACGTCTCCTTTGTTGACCTGACAAAAGCGTACGATATAGTAAGTAGATGTTGCATATGCTCCGTTGCCCTCACAACCTCCCCAATATCTTTATGCAAACTGTGTGAAATAGGGTTGCGTCCTGGCTCCTACCCTGTTCTCAATATTCCTCACCATGAGATGGTTGAGACTGAAAGCGTACACATCTGCACACATTCAAAAGACGAGTTGTTCAACCTTATACGATTCCAGGACCACGGCAAGACTACAATGGATCAATGAGAGGACTCTAGCAAACGACGCAGATCGAGTAGCTTACTCGGAGACAGCCCTAGAAACAACTCCCTGCTTTGCTAAGGATACAGAACCCATCTGTTTGAAAGTCAGCTTGAAGAAAACAGGGATCTTCCAACAGCCTACACCCCCGACATGAGTACGACCAATCTCCCATGACAATCGATTTACCTAGGTTGTGTCATATTAGCCGACGCAAACCTAGACAAAGATGTTCACTGGCAAAAGCTAGCTGAGAGGTTGGTTAGAAAAAGCAAACCAAGCCTTCAGCAGACTTGATAAGCGTTTAGGGATCAATAAAATCACGATGAAGCACAAAAAAAGATGTACGGAGCTGTTGTACTGCCCACACAAATGTACGGTGCCGAATCTTGGATGATCTATCGACGACACTTACGCCACCTCGAATAATTCCATCAGCGCTATCTCTGCACCATTCTAAAAAAAGCAAACATAAACCAAACAAAAAAGAGTTTCGCTGGGCTTGGTAGGGCACATTCCGGGGATGAAAAATTATAGCCTCCCAACTTCGGTGTTCAGTGTTCAATGAGCTGCTCTCCGTTAGAGAAAGGCACAAAATGATATAGGAGCTCTCTAAAAATACCCTTTTTTCTTGTGGCATTGACTATTGCAATAGCACAACAAAGGCTGCAGACAGACAGACGTGGTACCACTAGATCTTCCTGAATATTTCCATCGAGCTGCAGAATCAAGGCAGGGAAGAAAGTAAGCATAGTTTTTCCTTCAAACAATAGTCCTATCCCTGCACCCAATGAGGAAAAATCTGTCTTTTCTTCGTGGGCATCGTCACTTACCAGCGTTCCTGTGACAAAACCCCTCCAGCATTATCGTCTGCGTGTATATGTGACTGAAACATACCAAGTTAAGTCTAGTCCGACTGAAATAGTCGGCATTATATACATGGTTGTATGCATCCTATAAGCACCAATCTACATCAGGCATTATATATGTATATATATGTATAGTCTAGAAAGTTTCACAACTTTAAACACTAAATACATTGGAGTAAAAATTGTGTCCTCTGAGTCACTTATTTCCCAATATCTGTTAAAGTAATTTATGTCATTGTGTCACATGATATATAAATATATATATATACATATATATATATATATATATATATATATATATATATATATATGTGTGTGTGTGTGTGTGTGTGTGTGTGTGTGTGTGTGTGTGTATGTGTGTATATATAACAACAATGATAAATGAATATATATATATATCAATTCATGATTTTTGCAATTTCTTTATTTTAAGTGCTAATTTTTAAATATTTCTATCGACTCATTACAGTGGAAATTACCTTATTATTTATTTATTTAACTCCGTTCAGATTTAATATATATATATATATATATATATATATATATATATATATATATATATATATATATATATATATATATATATATATATATCCCAAAAGAAACCGAACTTTTAAAACAGCGTACAAATTAGACCACCTTCTCTGAACCGTGGAAATCATCGTCTGACTATCCGTGAAGTTTTCGAAGGGGTAAAATTCGGGTGACAGTTCCCACAGATCACAACCTCTGTACATAAAAGAACGATAAAAAGTGATCTAAAATCCATGTCAAGATCTCATAATTGATGGATTGTTCCCTTGCTCACCCCCAATGTCAGATGTAACTCGATGAACGTGAGAAATCCAAATGTAAGGAAGCAAGTATAGAACAAGTTGGAAAAAATTTCTCTTTATTTGTATTAAATCGTTGTTTCCGACTGTTCAACAGCATTTATGAGGGTAGTTTTTTTCCACCGTTTTGATATCTTACAAGCCAACCAACTCAGAAAATCGTTATCATTCTCATATCCTTGTTGGATGTAAAATCGCTGAACAATTTGAATATAATCTAAAACTAGTGCAAAAAAAAAACGTATACTTTATAACGTAGCTTTAAAGAAAAGGGGACAAGATACACACAATATTGATCTCCTGAAAGTTTCATATAAACTACATAGAAAAAATTGCCAGTAAACATTTTTCTATGAATAATCGCATCTTTTATATTAGAACACTAATTAAATTTTTGGTAACAATCCAAGAAAAACACGGCATTACTGATTCTCGAATTTCAGTTTCCGACTAAATTAAAATAGAGCTGTTCAATTTTGATATTGGCCAAATATTCCTCCGGGGATTCCTATAATTAAAACGATGTATTAGTTTAGTGACAAAGATCTTTTTCTCAGTTTTTTGAAAAAAATGTATCAAGTGAAAGATATCCCACAATCGTGGAGTCAACAGTATCCTGATACTAAAAGCAGGCCTTATTCAGTGAGAACAATTGAAGAAAAAAGAACTCTTCAGTCTTTATGATTTCAAGTTCTGCAGAAAGGTTAAACAATCTACGAACCATTATGAATGATAATGGCTTTCCTCTTTGCCTTTTTCAATTTATCTAATTATTCTCCTCTTCTCTGTATCTCCCTCTTTCTCCTCCTCTCTGCTCTCCCTATCTCTCCCCATCTTTCTCTCTCTCTTGTTCTTTCTCGTTCTCTTTTTCTCTCAATTTTCTTTTCTTCCCTCTCTCTCTCTCTCTCTCTTGTTTTCAACTCCTCCTTCTTTCTTCTTTCGCTCAGTATCTCGACCTGCTTCATAGTTGAAATAGTTGTACAATTGCCTGCAATTTCGGAAGTTGGTGTTAAAGTTCAGGAAAAGGCTAGGATTTTGAAAGCTGATTTCCAAAGCAAGCACAGCATCCCTATTTCGAAGATTTTTGCAACCATCTTTTCGCTTTTATTTCGCTATGTTCAACATTGCTTTGCACTGAACTAAGATTAGTAAATAAATATCGCACACGCATACACATACACACACGTGCGCACACAAACACATCAAATGGTTTCTTCAATTTAGAGTGAGGAAGAAAGTGAATGTTTACATACAGTTGGTTACCAATATGAAACCAACTGTAATTCGATTAATTTTGCTCAGTCATAGGTTTAGATGTAGCCACTATTTACCTTGTCTTGGATTTTCATGAAACCATTTTTTAATACAATCTTCAGCAGAAACTGCCTCGTTAAAACATGATTTTTAAGCCAAGAAGAGAAGGATTTGTATTTAATCGCTGTCCATATCCTTAAATTCACATTGAACCAGATATAGTACTGGAAACTTTTGGATCGATCTAATTAAACCAATCAGCAGCCTATTCCTGTATTTTGGCTTCAAATGTAATTTTACTTTATAAAAGGTCTTGGGGATGGTACCTTTACCACGTGTTCACTTTCACGGAGCACTCAGTGAGAATTGAACCTGACCTTGATGACTTACCAAACTCAGCTGTGATCAAACAATAATTGTTCAAGTGGGGGTTTCCATGAAACTTTTTGTAAGTCAGAATGGCGTGAAACAGAAATGCAATTACCATTAATTTTAATGTGGTACACATTTCACCCCCCCCCATAACTTCCTTCTATGACAGCCATTTTTACGTTAAGTGTAACACGTTCACGAGCTCTATCTTGCTCCCGGACGCGCAAAATAAATCGACTTGAAGAACAGATGCTCACAGACACAGTAGTAAGCTATGACATGAAACAAAGTGGCGTAAAGCGAACTTCCTAAAACGAGGGATATATCTACTCTAGTTTTGGATTTAGTGTCGATGATAAACTTGATAGATGAATTAACGAAACCCCCTTACAGTATTACACAATTTAGTGTATTTGCAAGAAACATCAAGTGCTCAAATGTGTTATTTGGCTTCAAGCCAAAACCAGCGGGCATTCATCATTCTGCCTGTGTGTGGCTTATCACTGCGTCCATATCAAAGATATTACTGAAGGAATTCCCAGAACCGAATGCAAAAAAGCTTTCACTATGTACTTCCGCGTTCGCCATCATAAACTAGGAACCAATTAATACGTGCCATTCATCACCGTCAAGAATAAGAGTTGATAAAATGCAGTTTTACATACGGTTCTGTGCAAGGTTCAATATTACGATTGTGTTGTCTGGAACTAACACTGAAATCAGCTCAGTAGAAGTCGAGTCGACCAACGTTATCAAGAAAATAGACCCAATCGTAAAAACTCAGATTATCCCTAGTACAGATGGTGAATCATTGATACTAGAAACACAGAAATTATGCTTACCCTAAGGAAAAGGCTATGAAATCAAACTGGTGTAAGACAATAAGAAACCGCAGCCGATAGACATCAAACATCTAGTATTATATAGATAGACTGAAATCAGATGATTATTATCAAGGTGAGTATGAACGCAGACCCCAATTAATTATTCTTTTTATTTTCAAATTATGAGTGTTTTGGGCCATTACGCTGGTCATAACGACTTTTCACGTATTAAAAAAAAAAGGTTTCCGACTAGATCAGAGTTTTTTGCAGTTTGCGACGTGTAACAATTAACCAAATGGCTTCACTCGCCGGCCATTGCAGCCGTTGCTCGGACGAGAAGAGATTGATTCATGCTTTACCCAAGGAAATCAGTTCCAAGTGGATGCAGATTGTGGCAGTTAGAGTTTGAACTCCATTAAACGATTCAGTTTTCCCTGTTGCTAACTGCTTGGCTACTGGCAATTTCTCCGTAGATGTTATTCCCAGGTCTAACACTGTAGAAAAGCGACCAGTGAGCTCTATTTTCCAAAATTCATAATTTGTAAAGTATCTACTCTCTTGGGATTTAAACGTATGTTTTAGATATACTTAATTCAGCGAGATGCAAACAATTAAAATTCCAAGATCACATTTTTAATTACTGTTCCCCGCTTTTGGGGGTGGCGTTAAAGTTTTCAGGTTTTCCACACTTCTCATTTACTTTTAATTAATTTTGTGAAGTAATTTGCCGAGCATTTTGCCTTAACCGTGGCTAAGTTTATTAGGCTATCGGCAAACGTGTGCGTTCATTATCAGGGAAGTAAGAATGTAATTAGTTTGGTGGTAGAAATGATATTAGGAACAAAGTTAGGCAAAAAAAAATGATGGACTTGTCTCTTATTTTCAGGGCTTCTCTAAGTGATTTTGTTTAAAAAAACATGATCATCAGGAACAGCGAAAAAGTTTCTTCTTGGAAATTGAAACTTATGTTCATTCTACTTGCTTTAGAATTTTTGGTGTAAACCTTTCCGATTTTCACGTATATTAAGTAGACACTCACAATAGTTGAGCACCATAAACAATTTTATCCTAATTTCTGTTAATACTTATACCATAATCACTAATTACAAGGTTTTGTTTTGATAACATGGCCAAGAAAAATCTTATCTCTCTTGACTCCTAATTTTGTCAGAATTTTGCATCAATACTAGCTCAGTAAGTGAACCCCCCCCCCAAAAAAAAACGGAATTATTTTTGTCAGGGTTTAAACTTCAGCCAAAAATCAGAGTATCTGTGTGTTTTGTCTAGGATTAAAGTTCCGATTCCTGTCTTTCTGACTAGGATCACATTGTAGTATCTGAGCGTTAATCGAAAAGTGCTATGCACACTATGTGTATACACATTACGTCATATATAGATGGATTATAACAAACTATTATAAGATTTGCTTCGGATTGGAAATTTTTACCAGATGTCGCTGTTTGCATTCATAAGGCAGTCATACGGTGACAAATTTCATAGCAGGCTGACAGTTTCTTGTCTGTTGGGAGAGCTTGCCGTTATGCCGTCTTGCAGATGATTTTGTTTCAAATTTGGCTAAAATCACTTCAGAACGTACAGGTCAACAATGAATTAAATTGTATGAAGACCATAAGCATAGTCGGAAGAGGAGGAAGAGGCAAATGAGGATGGTCGATGTGGTGGTCGGGACAAAGTTTCATATCAGTGCAATATGACTGAGAAAATTGATATTCAACATATTAAGGACCAACAGACGGATCGATTGACTGACACATCGACAGAAAAGTGTCAATATTTCCTTGCTGAAATCGACAATAATTGAAAAACTATCACTGTCAGTAGTGTCAGAATACATAATAGGACCCCAAAAAATGCTATTAAAATTGGCAGAATCTTTCCCCCTTTATTTATGATAGCAGGGAACGTCAATTGTTTACATCTGAAGCTGTTTTTTGTCAAACTCCTACCATTGAGTTTTTACTTTCATTTTATTCGTCATAACAATGACAAAAAAATCAGTGACGTCATGGTGGCATGAATAAGAGTAGCGAACGCAAAAATCGATGATGAATTCATTTTTTTAACTCAGGTGGACTTGTTTCACAACAGGAACTATTATAGAATAGTTGAAATGGGACTTGTGGTTTTGGAATAATATTCTACAGAGAAATTCTTCTGTTTTGTGAACCCTGGAGATTTTAACGAAAAAAAAAGAAGAAAGGAGTTAGAGTCTAGCACTGCCAGGATTGCTATTTAGTTATCAGTAATATCAAAAAAGTGTTTGATTCATCAGAGTCAGTAAAAAAAAAACTGATGAGAAAATGTCACAGTGCGTTTAGATAACTTTTTAATCCGATTCACTGACTAAGTAAATCTGGACACATTGCTTCTAACCTATGTACAGTTCACGAATAGATTCGTTCTTTTCCAAATTCAGTCCATGTTGGAGTTGACTTTGCGTCCTTCTCCCGTAACAAGAAAAGCAAGAACAACCTCCACTGATCTCAGGGGAGTAACCTCTTCACTGCTCGATTATCTCGTCACGTTGAATCAAACCCATTTATGAAATTAACATTTCCCTACTGCGATTTGGAAATCATGACCAAGTGATTGTTAGGCCAATCTTTTACCAAAAGAACTGAACTTATGTACCAAAGAATTTATTCATTATCTCACAGTAACTGTGATTTCCATGTGTATACACCGAGATAACTCGACAGGCAGTACAAAGTTGATATACACCGGATATGTTTAGCCATGCACCGGACATTACATTGTCACGTTTGTTTGGTATTAGAGTTCTCTATATGAGGGGGTATTTGATTGATAACGTAATTAACCTTAAAATGGATGTAGTTCTTTGCCTGAATATATGCTGTCACCAGAGAGGAAATCATGTTTTTCTATCGAGTTTTCCAATACAACAAAATCGAATTATAGTTATATAATTTCGAGAAAATTCTGTATTGATTGTTACTACTGTTGACGACAACATTTTGTTTTAATTGTTGCTATCAAAGATATCGTAAAGAACAGTGTTTTCACATTCAAACCTCATGAAGACTTTCATCAAACCAGATGTACCTTTTGAGGGGATATCCCCTTAGTATATTCATTACAAAAGTTGCAATGTTCATCTTCAGTCGCAATAGAAGTGGGAGTGGATTTTTGTCGAGCAGCAACCAGGTGCATTTAATGGCCAAGTGATTAGCAGCACAAAAAATGAAATTGGAGATCTGGATACGAACTCCGGCTGAAGCAATCTGTGTTCATTTCGTTTAATGGATTTGAGAAAAGCATGAATCCATCTTTTCTCTTCCTACGGGCAAATTATCGGGCAGACAGGTAGGTCTCTTCATCCTTGTTCCTTAAGCCAGACTAGTCTTTATACAAAAATGGCCTAGCTATAATAACACCGTCACATCCCCACGGTATAAGTGCATAGATGATATGAAAAATATTCCAGGCTTTAACCGATTATTGAAGGATTTATTCAAAATGTTATCTTCGTCTTGGTTGTCATTTCTTGCAACGTTTCGCCCATTGTAATACCAGTACTATGCAAAAGCCAGCTTTTTCAGGGGATTTCAAACCTGAACCTGTATTTAATATTGGTTTCGCTCAACTGTTCATTCCAGAGGACATATGTGTCGCATTAGTTGATTTTTCTTGGTTAATTTTCACTGCCGTTTTTACTTCCTCCAACTGAATCAGTATTTCAATTCCACTGCCTGACCCAGGGTTTGAACTCACAACCATCAAATCACCATCATCATCATCATTATCCTTTTAACATCCGTCGCTAGACATAGAGCTGTCCCTGGATTCGCCAGACCTCTCTATCATGGGCGTCACGGAGCCAGAACTTTCTGAATTTGTTTATTTCGTCACACCATCAAGTAACTACGATTAATCCAACGCTTATATCCACTAAGCCATTGTAGGACAATCAGGTGGTTGAATTTTGTGATCTTGAGTATATTGATTGTTGAGTTTGTAAATTGTTATCGGTATTGACTATGTCACCAGGTTACAAGGTTGTCAGAGACTAACTCCCAAATTTAGTGCTTTATCACAGAGCGCTCTTTTTTCTCTAGTTATAACGTTTCATATGCATTAGGATGTATGAAAATAAAAGTAGTCGGAGGATAACATCAAAAAGTATTAGAGGTCGTATGGTAGTCACTCAGCTATCCAACACTTATACAAACGTTATTTAAACCTTTTTTTATATCAAATATATTTCGATAGTTCGATTTTCTATTCGATTAATTAAATATACTAATAAGATTCAACAGCCAGTTCTTAGGTTTATTGTGTCGGATCTGAGGCTGTTTGCCATTTGATACTTATTAAGGATAACGTTTCTTGAGTGATGCTGCATTTGTTCTGAATGAATGATCAATGACAAGTTTATTGCATTGCCCCTTGCCTCAAACTTAGATTATTATCTTACTTCAAATCTAGCATATTTGATGGCAAGATAGTAACTAATTTCAGTTTCCGGATCAGTTGAGCAAGAAGTTCACAGCTTCAACTGCTCACTGCCGAGCTTCACATTTCTTGATTGGTGTCCTTTGATTCATGAAATCTGAGATCAACCTATTGATCTCATTCAACAGGAGCCGATGCCATATACACTAACAGATTCATTGAACGCATTACGGCACACATTGTACATCCGATCTCACAAGATGCATGCTTCCATGGGCAGGGCGGTTGCATCTTCTAAATCACTTGGCAGTCTGTGCCCCAATCAAGACAAGGGCTAATTTAACGGTACACTGGTACATATCAATCTCTCGAAAAGAGAACTGGCCATACTTGGACACAAATACGCACACACTCACACACACACACACACACACATACACACACTCACAAAAGAAACGGTCAGTTGAGGAAGGGGTTAGGGAGTGTCCGTATGTGTGTCGGTGAGTGTTGGGCTTGTCTTAGATAAGAAGGCGCAGTTAGAGACGGGTCAGTATATAAAATGATTAGTTCTCAGGAAAAGTTTGTTTGGCAGTGGATTTTTTTAACTGATGAGGTAACCGCTCCTTTTTATCCAAGACAAGCTTGACACTCACTGACTCAGATACATCATCATCATCATCAGTCTTTTAGCGTCAGTCGTGGGACTTAGACCTTCCCCAGGATTTGCCACAAACACCCTCTTATTTAAGACCCAACTTGATTCTCTCCCTTTCCCTCTCTCTCTCACACACACATATATATATATATATGTAAATATATACATATGCGTGTGCGTGTGCGTTGGCACATCAGGTCTGTAGTCTAATGATGATAAAATCATTTTTTTTTATACAACAAATATTTATTCTTTAACATAATCTCCTTCCTTGTCAGAGCACATGATCTAAAGCCTCTCGCTTGATTCATCATCATCATCAGTCTTTCAATGACCGTCGTTGGACATAGACCTTCCCCAGGATTTGCCACACTTCTCTATCATTTGCGTCGCGGAGCCAGTACTTACTGAATTTGTCTAGCTCGTCTCTCCATCAAATATTCTGCCTACCTTGGTTGCGCATGCGATCTCGGGGGACACTTGTCGTGAGTCACGATGTCCATCAGTTGTCTGCTGTTCTTGCCATGTGGGCAGCCCACTGCCATTATAGTTTTTTAATGGATTCTATGATGTCCCTGTAGCTTGTCTTTTCCCGGATGTACTGCGCTGTCTTGTGGTCTCTCCATGTGAGGCCCAGCATAATTCTTTCATGTGCGCGTTGTATGGTTCTTAGTTCGCGGATCTGTCTCTTGGTTAGGTTCCATGTTTCAGCTCCATAAGTGACTATTGGGAGGATGCATTCGTTACACACCTTTTTTTTTTAGGATTAATGGGATCTTTTTATTTTTGAATGTTTGTTCTAGCTACCAATAATGTTCACAGTTGTTTCAATCATGTTTGATTACCTTAAAAATAATTTTCTTCCAATGATTTTGGTACATTTTGATTCATAAAAACTCTTCAAAAAAAGGAATTCTGAGTAATGTAAGGGTACCCCTGAGTAAGCATATTTGGAGCTTCGATAATAGACAGAGACTTGAAATTTGAATCCATTAAACAATGATATATCATATTAAATCAATATACATTAGATCAAACATTAAACAATGAAAGTCTCAGATAAAAATTTAAGTAATAACGTGTCAGGCCACGGAATCATCGATTTACTATCAAATGAATGAATAAATATATATATATATATATATATATATATATATATATATATATATATGTGTGTGTGTGTGTGTGTGTGTGTCGAAATAGGTAATTAAAACTTAGATGTGTTAATGTAGAAGATTGATCTTATCATCCTCATCACAAAATGGGTCGATCATCTTAATTGAAGAAGAACCTTCATTTTATTTGTTGCTTGGGAATTCTCCGATATATTTTTCATTCATCGTGTATTTTTATTACTCTACTGTAGTTTAAGTTATCCCGATTTGTAATTCGGACAAAGGATTTGCACAGTCTGTAAAATTCTTGATGTTTCTTAAATGATTTTTTAACGAGAGGACTTACACCAGAGCCGATTACACTTTGAAATCATTGCTAGGGTAAATATCTTGGTCATCAATAATTGATGTAAACTTAATCGACATCTTCGAAATGCTTTAAATATTTTATCAAATTCATAATGTAACTCTGTCAGACGGATAGAATTGTGCCTGAAGCATCATATGGAAAATCCGTACACAGAGAATCAACGTAACACTTTCAGCTACATTTAAACGCAAGTTACGTCTCTTCCAGTCAATATTTCCCTCGTTGTAAAAGGAATGTCTTTATAATACGTATGTATGTTTCGGTTGTAATATTACACATTCATCTCAATTACTTTATTGTCTGTGTCAGTTCCAGGCGAGCGAGAGACCATTGTACCCAACGTTTTGTAAAATGATGGTGATACATACAGAGAGTATGGCTCCCTCACGCTACCATCCACGCACCTTTCCATCAATTTCAGTCTTCTTAGTTCAATGACGCATCTGAGCCTCGGCAATCTAATGGTCTGTCACCTTTGCTCCTGATACGCGATCAGATAGTGTTGTGCCCATGATACATCAGACGAAACAAGCCGATCCAATCCAATACTAAGCCTACTACCAAATGTATGATTTATTAGTCACATTCATTGTAGTTTCCACTTTATGAGATGTCTTACTGTTTACCACGATCCACTGGCTTTCTAACAGTCGGGTGATTCTATAACGATGTGTTCAGGCAAATATTAGACTGAATTCATCACAACTTTGTCAGTCAGTCTTGTCTTTATAATAATTTGAAGATAATTTCTAGTTTCATGGAGGAAACGCAAACACTAAGCATAACACAAAAAAACAAATAAAAAAAAAACACGAAACAGTTGTTGCAAAGCTTAACCAACACTCTAACTAGGCTTCTCGTCTGCAATTAATTTTTCCTCCAATCAATGACGCCATTTTCTGTTTCCTCTTCTCTCCCTTTCTTTCTTTCTAGTCTATCTTCCTTTCTTTTCCTCCTCTGCTGATAATTTCTGAAGGCAATGTAACCAATTTTCAAAGTGACAGTTACGGGCGAACTGTTTGGTTTGTTAACGAACAGGATAGTTAAAACATATCACACTGAAACTATTCCTTATAATTTCGCTTCATTTGTGGTTTTCCCCCCAGAAAACTTCCCGGCGTTCTAAATGAAGTAGCAAGTCTCTCATTATTTTCTTAAAAAAGAAGAGAGGAAATAACATGGGCAAAATATAACGTAAACAGACATTTCAACATTTCACTACTACGTTCGAGTAAACGCAATTATTGTTTTGTTTCTCCCGCATTTCTAATTACAGCATTAGTTTCTGTAATGAGAACGGCAACTTTTAGTACCTTACGTGGTAAATAACAATTATTTTCTTGGACTCTTTAATTGGAAGAGAGCAAGTGGAAAACCTAATTATTGACATTTGTATACGGAGTGCACTTTCATGTTCCTCTGCTTGCTGAGATAATGCACTCTGAGGCCGTACCATTTGCTAGCCAATCAACAAAGTTCATTTCAGTTTTGAGAAATTTTATGAAATATAATAATAATAAAAAAAAAAGAAACTAAAAGTAGCTTTGTCATTTCGTCGAATCTCCGGGAGAGCAAATGAATCCTAATTGTAGTCTATGTGATTATTTCGAAGGACTCTGCCGTTCTCGTTAAACCTCCTTCTTGATGAAGTAACCAAGTAACTGTCGCTTATTGCCGAAAAAGAGTTTACACTTCAGTAATGCACAATTACAAATGCTAACTCGTTCAGAAAAGAGCTTTATATGTATATCTATGTATTGTCACCAAATAAAACATCTGTAATTATATGTTTACTAGTTGAAGCACCTGTCTACGCCGGATAGAGGGTGAAGACTTGGAGCATGGTTGGTTATAATGACTGTAAAATGATTCCTCAGAACTGATGGTGAGCTGGTAAATGTTGTTTTCGTCAGTTAAGTTATGAGAAACAGTTGGATTTATGTATCCCTAACAAGTCCGTGTTTTTTTTTTGTGAAAAATCATTATTCGTAAACAACCAGGTGGCCTTTTCAAACAATGTATTTTTAATAAATATTTCAGTGTTATTCTAGACGGAGATAAAACAGGGCTGCTACAGACAATCAATTTTTTTGGTATCTGGACGTTTCGTCAGCGGAAGTTTAATCGGAAGCCTTTCGGTTGAAAGGGTGTTTTATCGGCTGGGCCTTTTGCCAACAGACATTTCGTTGACGGACCTATCTTCGCCAACCTTTTTTTCGAAATTTTTATTTTCATTTTTCAACTTTATTTATTTGCCCTTATGCGTTACGTCAAACTGGCATTTTGTCGACAAGCTTCTTGAAAGGATTCCATTGCCAGGACTTTCCATGAACGAAGATTTTATAGGAAGTTAATTTTACATGTTTTTGGTGAGGTTTAACTTATTGATTTAAAGTTAATTTTACATTTTTTAAGATTTATTTTAGCTTTTACATGAGTGCAGATTTTGAACGTTTGGGGGAGGCCACAAGCTGAAACTGTGGAAGATGATGGTATGGCTGCTTATCTAAGAGAGTTTCAGCACGTAGCATTGTCTTCAAAGATAAAAAATTGCGCATTTTGACGCCTCTACCTGGTTGCATTGTGTTCTTGTAATTTATTAGAAGAAGATTATTTCCTGCTTTTTAAAAAATACTATTTTGTCTTTGAAATTCGTGCTGCCTCAATCATCCATTAGAGTTCTTTTCATTTAATTCGTATACTTATTTGGTGATTTTTCTAAAGTTTCATGTTGCTTGTGTTGTTTCATGCCTTCTCTTATGTTTAGTTACTGATAATTCCATCATAGCCTTTTGGCTTATGGCTCGAGTCTTTGTCAGAATTTGAAAAAAAAACAAAACAAAAAACCAAAAAAAAAAACAACTGCCAACCAAAACTACCATCAAACCTGTCAATGTAAGTTTCTTCAGTTTTTAGGTCTGTCTGGCTGGTTGGCTATTAATATCTGTATCACGTGAAGAGGCTGCACTGTACTGTAATGGCGTAAGGGCATTTGAACATGTACTGCATTTCATTACATATATGCGCACTGCGGCTGCAGTAAGAGGAGAAAACGAAAAACGCAAGACTCGTGTCATGATTCAAAATCGTACCTTTATTTTATTTTATTTTTGAAATTTGGGAGAGGCAGTCAGACTGGTTATTCAGTCCTTTTACTGCCACCGGTCAAGGGCTGACACCCGTTACTCAACTTCTCTCCCTTCTGCTCTTATGCTCGTCTCTCACTCCACTAAGCTTACTTTCTATCTTTCTTATTTCCGACGTTCAAATCCTTATATACTATCCTTTCTTAGTCAACCCTCTTCACTTAATCTCCTAATGTCTTTTCAATTAAGTGGCTGTAACTGGCTATCTGTCTGCAGGGGTTCCAAACGACCACGTTTTATTTTGTCATAATAAATCTACTTGAGATATTTCTATCATCCTTTTGGCGTCTGAAAAGGGTTACTCTGTTACACACTCATGCATACATACATATAAGGGAAAAGGGCATCTTATCTTTGACCAAGTATACAACTATAGTTCACATATACCCACACAAAAAGTATCTGTAACAATAGTAATACTTAAGGATAAATTGACACATTCAAAAATAAGGATGAAATATTCAATTAAACAGTCCCCATCAGCCCTCTTATTGTGACAACATTAATGGAGCCAGAAGGCTGAAAATTTACTTTTTATTATATTTCTTTTGAAATTTCCCCCCATTTTTGCAGGGGGTTCGTCATGAAATATAACTTCATGCTTAATTGATCCGTTGGTTTGAACTCGGCAGCATTCACGCTTAAAAAAAAATTATTCAGACTTTTTTTAATGATCACTATCCAACTAAATAACTTCACAAGACTTAGCGTTATTATGCTAACTTCCAAGAGATGTTTGGGGAAGAGGTTAGGTTCCTCTAGAAGCGGTCCTCACTAAGTTGTAAACTTACTTGCGTTCATTTTGCATTCAATGTATATGGGGATAGTGACAATGACCCAACGTAGGGCGAGAAAAGTAGCTTATTCATGGATCATCCCTTCTTTCCAATCTTTAATTGATCTTCCCAAACACAGCATGATGCCAAAACACACTGGTCACGTAGAGGTTTCTTTCGATGAACTTACCAGATCTATTTTCATTATCCGTCTTTGCTTGATTCATCTTATTGGCTTCAATTGCTTGGTTTGACATAGAGTTGTAGTTATTTTAACGGATCTTTGTATTAGTGTTTTTATTGAGGTCGTTTCGTACTTAGGCACTTCGCTCTGTCTGTCAATCGATAGATTTGGGGATCTGTTTTTTTTTCTTCAAATAAGCTGATCAGATGGGTTAATGGAGAAGGTTCAACTTATATTCATAACCACAGAGTATTTTGTTCAAGACTCGACTATTCACTAATAAATCGATGTGTGAATAGATAAGCAGACATACACATGCCTGAACATACATGCACACGCACACGCATATATATATATATATATATATATATATATATATATATATATATATATATATATATGTATATAAGTATAAGTGTGTTTTTGTAATAGTGTGTGTGTATGTGTACATGTTTGTGGTAAGAGAGAATGGATGAAAAATAACAGGAAAGTCGTACAACCGTTTCTCGAGTTATTCAAAATAGCTGGTTTCTTTCCAGACAGACCTAATATATACACATTCAGATGTATATTCAGATATATCCCTGCACACATACAGGCACTTACACATGGCTATAGATATAGATATACGAGCATGATTACACGTATAAATACATGAAAAAATCTTTTCATGTTCTAATTGTGTCGAGCAGGAAAATATTAATGAGGATAATCAGTATTATATTGACAAGCCTATTGGTTGCAGGGTCAAACTTTACGGTACCCACCACTTTCTAAATGAAAATGATTACTGCATCTTAAATTCGTAAGTATAAAAGTCTCATCAATCTGGTACAGTTGGTGAGAAAGCCTCCCAGGAATTACTAGGTCGTGATTTCAAATCACGTGAGGAAAATGTAAATTTTATACAACTGTTTGGTTTAACGAAACGGTATGGACGAATAGTGAAGGATTTACTCCCCTAAATTTGGTGAGGATTGTTCTTGTAACGGGGTGGGGGTTAAAGTCAACACCAATTTGGACAGTTGTTCGATAAAAACAAGCACTATGATTGATTTTACAAATATTTTTATGTTAACCTGTACTATTCTCAGAAGTAACATCAAGTTTTAACAACATTCTTAATATCCTTTTCGGACTTATTTCCGTCGATTGAATTTGATATGACAGGAATATTTACGCACGAATTGGTATTTCTGCCTCGAATTAGAATATCAACGCGTTTCACAAAGGATCAAAGCGTCGTTTCCTTGGAGAGTAGTATCCGTGTGCT
Source organism: Thysanoteuthis rhombus (assembly GCA_963457665.1). NCBI lineage: Eukaryota > Metazoa > Mollusca > Cephalopoda > Oegopsida > Thysanoteuthidae > Thysanoteuthis > Thysanoteuthis major. The sequence continues at coordinate 34,006,643 of OY735205.1, forward strand.
CATTGAATGATATATATATATATATATATATATATATATATATATATATATATATATATATATATATATATATATATATTTATATATATATATTCATATCATATCATATATATATATATATATTTATATATATATATATATATATATATATATATATATATATATATATATATATATATATATATATATATATATATATATATATATATTCATGTCATAGATCAGGCAAAGGGACATTCATTTCATCAAGTTCGATTTGAGATTTTAAATCTATTTTTTCCCAAAATGTGTAAATCATTATTTTTGTGTCATGTGCTAAAATAATTAATTAAAAAAGTGTAATGTTCAAATAGATCACACAGTTCTCTATCAATATAACGAAAGCAATCCTCGTTTGTGTATTTGCATAAACCCATCAGAGAATTGTCAACAAGATCTCATCAGAAGTGATGTAGAGACTGTTGGCAAATATGTGGACGTAAGCCTGAACGTTTGTTTGCTTATGAAGATAGAGCTGAACAAACAAATTCGTACGGCTTTGTTTCAACCCGAGTTTTAGCGCACAAGAGGGTAAATATATTAGAAACCGTCAACCAGAACTGTCCTCGAAGCTGTCGATGAATGTTCTCTCAGTTATCAAGTTGGTGTGGCTGGCTGGCTCTGTATAGTACAGGCCGTGCGAATACAGCAACAAGGGAAACATTTCCAACATTTACTCCCTATGTCTAGAAAAAAACGTTTTTCAGAAAATTCCTCCCCACCGGTATAAGTTTTTAGTGTGGATCCAATTCAAAATGTACGTTCATGCTAAATTGGTCACTTAGGTTGTATCTGGCTTCATACCTGGGCTTTTGCTAATACTAATTTTTTTAGTGATTTCAGCTTAACAAAAGGCAAGACAGGTAATTTGGTCATTGATCATCCCTTTTTCTCAAATTTTTAGTTGATCAGCTCCAACAAGAAATGCTGCCATATGACATTAGTTTTGTGACGGGTTTTTTCTATTGAGGGAATAACCAGACTTGTATTTCTTTTTACCTCAAATTATTTTCATTATCTGCTTTCAACTGCAATACATTCATAATCTTTGCTCTGTACTTCATCATATCGCTAACGTTTTAGCGTGTACATAGCCAATTATTAATTCGTATGTGTACGCATGCGTGCTTGTATCGACTCACATTTCTGCAGCACGCCATTACACACATGCTAGCACACCAATTCTGGCTAAATAAATATAAAGAAAACGGCCTTACATATTGCGAGTATTAATTGGTATGGTCCCCTGAAATATTTGCCCATACAATGCTTGGTTGGCCAAGATGATTACATACAACTAGCGATATTTATGTTCACTTTCCACAAACAGTTCTGGATGGAGAGCTTCTTGGAGAATTTCTTTCATTTCCCATGTATTCTTGGTTTGTAAGAATAAGAATAGAATAGATATTTTTGTTGCCAGACCAAGTGATAACATATATATGTATGTATATATATATGACATCGTAATAATTGGAATATTCACTCTATAAGGAAAGAGCGATTTATTTTCTTGCGATGAGTGCACGAACTATGATATTTTTACATGCTTTAATTTCCATTAACCTCTGGAAGATAATTGTCATATTTAACATGCCTATTTCGGGAATTAGCTAAATAGTAGCTTTTTGACTGAAACAGTCCAACAGAGAAGTATTCGATAAGCAAAAAAATCCCCATCGGTATATTAAGTAAATATAGGAGACTGGTTAACAAGTAAAAAGTAGTCAAGAATTAAAATAATGATTTAAAGTACTTCATATGATGAAGAAAAATTAACATAAAAATGTGATAGGAAACGTTACATCTTTATTTCCGATATTAACTTTATTGAACAGCATATCTATCAGGCAACTTAATACTTCAATTCTACCATTGCTTATAATTTTTCCCACCAAAAAACTATTCTTAATGAATTTCGTTGTCTTCCAAGGAATTAATATTATTTTGTAGAAATCGAAGCTAAGCTGTAACATTTTCTATCTGGTCACAAATATATACATATATATATATATACTCAAGTATAGGCTTAGAGAAATGAAACGCCCTTTTTGTGAATTATTTCCTGAATGACGCTTATTGGTGATTACTAACTTCAATTAATTTAAATGGGAGCAATGCTAGTTCGAATCAATCATCTACTTTTCCGGAAGAAGACAATAAGAGAAAATATCTTTCTTATCCTTCCATCTAAACAGGATTATCTTTCCGGAGTATAAAGACCGTGTTTTTGTACAGTTAGTCGTGGTTCGTGTGGCTTGGCCCACCATCTCTTACGTCGGAGTTTTTGTAAACCATCTATTTTCAATCGCTCGTAAAAATTTTCTTCACCAACAGGATATTTTTGTTACGTTCGAGTGGTGAATCGTACACTGAGATGAAATCCAGAAGGTATCTCGGTTATGAGGAATCCACCTATCACAGGGGAAACCACAAAACGATCAGCATAACCAAGCTGGTGCATTTTTTTTCAGTGCAATATTTAGATATTTCAAGTTTACAGACACCCACGACACATGTAGCAATGATTTGAGAAAATTATATATATATGTGTGTGTGTGTATTGCTAATACGATCGTATATCCTTGTATCTATCATTATATGTGTGTATGTGTGTGTATGCGTATGTGTGCGTGCATATACAGACTCAAGTATCAATATAAATGTTTGTATCCTATATATATATATATATATATATATATATATATATATATATATATATATATATATATATACATATATATATAAATAAATATATATATATATATATGGAATATCCTCTTTACATTTCATTGGTGTTTAATGACAAAACTCGTAAACCTACATCTGCATATTAACAAATGCATACATTTACAACGACAGACGTAATATAGTTGTGTATATATATTCAAAACATTCAGCAGATACAGTTCTGCATATTCACACGCAAGTACGCATGCGCAATCCTTGTAATCTACCATTGAAATCCTACGGCGAGAATCAGGTATTTTTACATTTCTTAAATTTTGCTGGCTAGTCATCAATATTCATACGTAACTATGCCAGACGCCAAGGCTGCTCTGAAGCCCCACGGTACGTTTCCATTTGTCACAGACCATGATAACATTATTTGCATGCAAGTACGCTGTAATTCGTTAGGAAGATGCCGGGAACGAACTATGCCTAATTCAGATAGTTTTTATTCATAGGATCTCAGTACATGCATTCACAAATTTATAGGCAGAAACTTATTAAATCGAGAATAGATTTGTAATTGTAACTGTTTATACGAAGGTTATACAGAAGTTTCTATTAATCTTGCGTGTAGAAGCCATATATATATATATATATATATATATATATATATGTTCGTGTGCATATGATAATCATAAAGACATTTCGGGGAGGAACCACATTTTATCCGGCACCAGTGTTAATTTTGTTCCTCCTCAAAATATCTTCATAATTATCACATCCTGTTGGACATTCTACTGGATATATATACTAATATTTGAACTCTTCGTTCGTTTGTTGGTGGCTATTTCATACCAAAAAACTTTGGCATGGAGGATTAATGGAAATGGACTTCCCACATAGGCTAACGTTGGAGGTCATTTGATATCATTAGAGGTCATTCTCTGAGTAATCTTCGGTACTGAACATTGGAAACAAATAATCTCTATCACAGGATTTTGGTAAATCATTTTTCTCATGAATTGTAGAAACATTTCCTAAATTCAATTTTTAACAACTTTTCAGTGTTTTTTCCCCTCATATTCACAGACACTCATCAATAGTGTTAGTAGTAGTAAGCCAGCCGTTGTTAAAACTAAGAGCCCCTTCCCCTTTTTTAACCTAACAGATAAAGCCGTGGTCAGATTCTCCCCCTTTCCAAACACAACATCTGAATAGGTCAAGTCATTTAAAAAAAATGAAGGTATTTACGTACAGTCCACCGTCCAGTTTCACGGGTTTCTATTCCATGGTTTTGATCATACACGATTTTGTCGTAAATAGTTGAATGTTTCTTATCCAATTTCGAGGGTTAGAGTGTGAAAACCACGTACAACTAAAAATACTGTACAGTTTCGTAAAGCATTATAGCATAGGGCATTATATGTACAGTACTTTACGAAGTTATGCTACCTTGAATTCATAGTTCAATTTTCAAATTCAAGCACAGGTATACTCTTTCTCTCTATGTACACGTCTACTATTTTATTATACAGACAGTTCTGTACTGGTACCTATGAGGCATTCACTGGTTCGATTCCGTGGGCAAGGCTTCGTCATCATCATCAGCAGCAGCTGCCTATTAGTCTTCGTTGTTGAATGTTGGTCTTCCCCAGGATCTGCAGGACCTCTCTATCATGGACATTGGGGAGCCAATAATTTCTGAACTTGTTTAGTTCGTCACACCATCTTATATCCCATCGTCCACAGTTCTGCATATGATCTCTGGGTATTCACGTTGTAAGACGTGATATTCATCAGTTGTTTGTCATTCTTGCAACACGGCTAGCCCATTGCCTTTTGAGTTTTCTAACGGTTTCTATGATAATTCTAACCTCTGTCTTTACTGTAATATACTGTGCTGTCTTGTGATCTCTCCCTGTGATGCTGAGCATGTATGATAAGGGACAAGGAAAGTTTAAGTCTCTACGCCAATAAACAGTGCGAGTAATTTCCAGTGGAGAGGCCAGCTTGCATTTTCTTTTCGGCTCTGAATAGAATCACCACTGGGGAGTCATTGAGATATATATATCTTACTATTGTATTACTTTTGAATTCTGTACAACCCTGGATTTATTTTTATAAAATGCCCCCACCAACTGCCCCCCAAAACCCCCTCGTCAACACAAAACAAACTTCGGAACGGAGTTATAGATAGAAACGGTCATTTACAGAGCAAACGACCAAAAAGAGGACAAGGCTTAGTAAATAACTATCATTAGGTCGCTTTCCTTCGTAGAAGTAGTGAGGAAGCATGTCTAGTAGATCAACGCTATAATTATCTTGATTATCCAGTATACTGCACATTAGTGGCCTTGTGTCAGGCTAAGCCACGCTCTGTAAATATTTACATATGTACGCTTTTACCCCCTCCCAACTAACACCTATACACCCTTACACACACGTACGCATATATACATACATACATACATACATACATACATACACGTGCAAAAACCTAGTTTGAACATGAACGCTTCGAACAGCACACAGTCACTCTGTGGCAATTAGTGTCAGTACATCTGTGAGTGTTCCAAAGATACGATAGCAACGTGATCTATCCCAGAATCTATCTAGAGTCTATTTGTATCTATGTCACGTCGTGCATATTTATCCATCTCCGTTAAATCATTACCCTTATCAAGCAAACAATCGTTTCATTCTATTCTATCTATCTCTCGTTCTCCCCCTCCCTCCCCTCTGTTTCTCTCTCTATCTCTCTCTCTCTCTCTCTCTCTCTATATATATATATATATATATATATAAGTGTGTGTGTGTGTGTGTGTATGTGCGTGTGTATAAAAAGAGAGATAAAATGGTGGTACCTGGAATTAGCTTGTTAAACACACAAACTAAAGTACATGTTCAGATATATTCACCCAAAAGATGCTAGTTAGTCTCAAATTGCTTGCCTAAGCTTTATACCTATTGCTGGAAATGTCTCAGCTGACTTGTTGCCTGTTGACATACACTTTGAAATTAGGCAACTTATTCCTAACTCATTTTCGAAAGAGCTCAGAGGAAGTTCATTCATAAATTTAAAACAATAGGAAAAAAAAAGAAACACATACACTAAAGGTATTCATGATCAGATATGCAAATAAATGTAGTAAATTCTCATATATATATTATATATATATATATATAGATGAATTTAGCATTTACTTTAATTCATATATATATATATATATATACATGGTTTTATTAGATTTACATGATGAAATAATAGCGAAAATAAAGGATTCTTAAACGAGTGTATAAAAATGAATCATGTGTATTAAATTGAATAAATTTGTATTAATATTGGGGGAATTAGGTAACCAAAAGAGATGGATTTAGTGTTCGTCAGTGTGAAAGATCATTGTATTTGCTAGACCCAGAGAAAGGGGAAACATTTGGCTCTGGTCCATCTGTCTGTCTGGTAGTTGGGCTGGTCGGGGGTTGAACAGGGTATGCCAAGTTACAAATTGTCTGAGTATATTAATGGAATAGCTCATTGAGGTGTTACTACCGGCTAGGAAGTGGTTTGGTTTCGTTTCAACTATGTATATAAGGCTAATTTATTCGATAATCCTAGAGAAAAAAAAAATTGTTGGAAGCGATATGGTAAACAACGTGGGAAAATTAACTTTAGGTTAGTGAGGAAAAAAAAATGTCAAATTCTTCGGTTGAATATGTTGATAGGAAATCAACTCGAAGAAGATTTTCTGTGTAATAAGCATTCTTAAAGATAATATCACGAGTTGGTTTGCATGCAGTCTGAGATTAGAACAGACACAACAGATTTAATATTTATATAGGTGAACACTCATTAGAAACGACACGAACAACGAGTCACGTATGTTTTCATAGTTAATCTCTAATGCTTAAATACGTTTTTTTTTGCATACATAAATGAGCAAAACTTAATCTTGAAAAGATTGAATGATGTGTAGTATTAAAAAAAATCTATATACTATACGTTATGATAATACCCTATATATATATATATATATATATATATATATATATATATATATATATATATTAACTAATGTGTAACATAACTTGAACTATCTATTAAAATCATACCTAAAAGAGAGGTGGTGTTCGATCAACACTGCTTGGAGCCATATTAAAATAGTTGTTACATGGTAAACAACCGATGATGCCAACATGCGAAAATTTACACATAGTACCACCGGATCAGAGTATGCGTAAATCATAAAAAAACACAGATAAAAAACAGTGTAGAAAATTACATAAATCACATTAATAAATAATGGGAAATAAGAGACTAAAGTGAAACAAAAATCATTTTTGAAAAAGGTTTTCAAAAGTGTGTTTAGTGTTTAGAGCTGTAAAACTCTCTGAACTATATATATATATATATATATATATATATAGACACTACATGAACAGATACCATGACTTTCCTTCTTTGCCTTCCCCTAACGCTAAATTTATGCTTCCATATGGCAATGTCTTTGGCTTACTGGCAGTTTAGAAATATAATATATGAAGAGTAGAAAATTTATCATGCCCTTCATGCTTGTTTGTGAGCGTATATGTGTGTACGTATGAGTTGTGTGTACGGCCTTAGCGTCCCCAGGTATATGCTCAAATGCCCTCGAATTGCAACACGTTAACTCATATATTCTTTTTATACACACACACACACACGTATATATATATATATATATATATATATATATATATATATGTATACATTTTACTTATACGCCAGAGACAGAGCCGCGCACGGGTTAGTAATTGGCCATTATAGTTTATCTATTTCCTATAGACAAATATAACAAAGCTAGCAGCCATAGTCGTAGCCCTGCTAAAGCAATTGAATCATGCTATCAAACCAAAGACAAGATAAGTCTTCTCTCTCTCTCTCTCTCTCTCTCTCACATACACTTTCAGTATCTCTTTTATTCTCTTCTATTCTCTCTTTCTTTTTCTGCTGACTGTTCCACCTCATGTAACCTGTTCCGCTCTCCCCCTCCCTCTGTGACTTTCACATTCTCTGATCCTGATTCTCCATGCTTAACGAAGACTTTTGGTTGAGCATGCCATTTTCATTGCTCTCGGGAATCAGAGCGACATCAAGGAATACAATAAGAATCCTGCCCTCTTTGCATTCTCTGGCAACCCACATTTGCTGTTTAATGTAGATGGACGTATTTGAAGAATGAGGAATTAAGGATGATCGGCTTACTCTACTTCCAGTGATCGAATAACACACACACACACACACACACACACACAAACGCACACACACACTCAAACATTCACATGTTATTCTACCATCAAAAGTTTAGAGAAGATGAGTCTGGATCAATAAGTACGTAGTCTGATACGTAGTTATCAACTGGAATTCGATCCCATATTTTTATTGTAAAAAAATTGATATTTGGAATTAATATTCACCACTGAATTGAATGCATTAACCTCAGCAGGGATCATGTTAAAAAAAAGGTATTTGTTGTTTAAAAAAGTGTTCTTTCCACCATAAGGCTGCAGACTTATTGATATGACTACGTATATAGATGTATGATTATGCATGGTATATATATATGCAAATAATTGTATATATCTATATATATTTGCATTTATTTGTATGTACTTAGATGAGGACACACACACACACACACACACATATATATATACACACATATATATATATATATATATTATATATAAATATATATATATATATATTTATATACATGCACACAGACGAATACAGCACGCACACACATTTCTGTCTGTGTTCGATCACTCGTGAATGCCCAATCGCGTGTATGCGCTTGTTCGTGTTCATGCTACATTGTGCGTGTGTACGCCTGCAAAGGGATAGTTATATAAACTTTAAATTTTGATTCAAATCAAGACTAACATCTACGCTTCATTCATCCGATTGTATGAATACACCCAATCGTATATATATTGGAGCATATTTTAAAAAATCAGAATATTTTGAAAAAAATGGGTATCTTTCATCAAGTCATTCTGAACTTCGAAATTCAAAATGTATCATTCTCACAAGTCCTAAACTGATATATTCCTAGTATGTTTTTGGTGGAATGTAGCAACGGTAGTTTTCTTCGAAAGATCATTGAAAATCAATCATCTCAAAATATTGGAATATAATAGATAAACAACCAAAGTTTATCGTCAAGATTGAGCACACGTTGTTTATAAATTGAAAAATGGGTTCAAATGCCCATCAGTAATTGGTCTTGCTTTGAGGTTAATGGCCGCTTGAATACGTCGTGGTATTGAAGAGTCCTGCTTGTGGCATTGCTCAGATGTGATAGACGTCCAGATGGACTCGATAGCGGCTTTAAGCTCTGTCTGATTGCTGGGATGGCCATTTTCTTAATTATGCTGCATAAATTCTCAATGTGGTCCAAATCTGGTGAGTTACAAGGCTAAAGAATCATGTTGAAGTGATGATCAGCAAACCAAGCACTGGTTGATTCTGCGTCATGTGCAGGGAGTAAATTGTGACGGAAAGTGAATAGCGCATCATTAAGTAGCTTTTCCATTGACGTAATCATGAAGTTTTCCGTGGTCTCCTGGTAGACAGCTGCGTTGACTGTGACCCTACACCTGCAGATGACATGGCACCACATACTATCACTGTCTACGAGAACTTGATGCTGGGGGATTGTGCCTCTTTAGCCCTCATCAAAACTCTGGAACCTTTGACTACTTAGCGATATTCCACTTCTGCCTCTCTTGGCTCATGTCCGCTGGTTTCGACGCTGCCTATCGTTGCGAAGGGCTTGGTTCTAAAAACATGGCTTATATGCCCTCAGCCTCTCGGCAAAGATCAAAATGTAGTATCTTTGTCGAAGTCAATCAAGGATAGTCCTTTGAATCCTTAGAACTGAAATGTCAATCAATACAAACGTTCTCGTGCGGGACTTTTTGTCATGTTTGCAGTCTTGGGGATGAAAATAAATTAGATCGGCCGATGTATCTCATCTCCTGAAGCTGACTGTGCACGGTAGCCTTCGATACACTCTGACCTCTGTCGACTTTTTATCGATCTCATACGAATTGTCAAACTGGCTCTTCTTGACAGTTCTCTCGAGTCTGCAGTCGTCCCACTCTTGCTGGTGAAACTTTTTCGGTCACACATTGCTCGTAAAGATGATATTTCTTTGAGATGTTTCGACACGGGACTCTGGGAACAAACAGTTTGTTTAGAGGTAACATCTTGTGCATTCCTCTTTTTGTGAAATGTATCAATGATGTTTTGTTTTGGACAACCGGTGAAAGTTATTCCCATGATTTCTTTCTAAAATAAATCGGATAAATTCATTGATTGATTATACAATGGCATGTTTTGGTTGTTTATCGTTTTCTAATATTCTATGATGCTTCATTCTTAATAAATCTTCGAATGGATACTGATTCTAGATTACACCAAGAAAGAACTAGGAATAGATCAGTTTAGGTCTAGGGAGACTAATACAATTTAAATCTCGATGTTCAGAATTACCTGATGACAGATGCCTTATTTTTTTTTTATAATACTCTAATTTTCAGAAACATTTTGTTTAAGCGTGTGTATGCATCTATACGTATATGTCCGTGTGTCAATGTGTGTATCTATTTATGTATGGCTTTGTAAAAAAGTGTTAGGTATTTCGATCAAAGTAATTTCGTTATATAACTTTATGGGTTTATGTACACGGTAATAACTGAAACAGAATATACTAGATACTTCATATAGTTTGACACAAGGCAACAATAATAAGTAACCTGCGAGGATCGAACTCATTACGGTAATAATGGTCAGCACCACAAAGTTATCAACCATTACTGCACTGAATGTGAAACTAGGGATTTCACGAATTTACTGAAATGTCCTGGGATTTTGTAAAATCACTAGTTTTACATTATTAGTGTAGTGTATACATCTATAGAAATTGAATACACGCGTATCTATTAACTCTGTTTTACGTCCCCCCCTGATATCCGTGTATTACACAATATGCAGTTGATGTGCAACATTGTTCATAAAAAAAAAAAACAACGAAATTGTGGGGCTTTTTGACAACTTGGCCATTATTATCTCATCATTATTATTATATAGGATAGAGTTAAGGGGTTAGGGTTTGTCAGTCAATCATGGTAAATGCTAGTTTGTGTTAGGGGCTTCTAACTTAGTTCTATTTACAATCACTAATCAAACATTAATAGGAAGAACTGTTACAGTTATATCTTTTCAGAGTGGCGGGGACTAGTAAAAAATACCAAATGTCTATTCACGACTAAAAATTTGTCGACTATGATTATAGGACAAGAATAAGTGCTTTAAAGATTCCATACTAACCTATCAAGGTCTTCCGTACTGATGCTTTACAATAGAATTTTGAAGTTAATAAGAATTTTGATGCAACCAAATTACTCTTATTCAATGTTTCCCTTGATTATATTGAGGAACTATACACGGGATCCCATGCTGTTTTCTTCTGTCTGTGGAACGGAAATCTATGAAGATTCCCTTTCAAGCGAAATGAAATGTTCTTTTGATATCAACCTAAGAAATATGAGCTTATAGATTTGTGCTGGTTGATTGCTAGTTTTGACAAGATTCGGCTGATTTCTCTGCTGTCTGAGATTAGAGAAATCACAGGGTGGCAAATCAAAGGAGTTCACACATAGAACCACTTAAGAATTCATCAAAAATAGACCCCTACTGCCTTGCTAGACGAACTATAACGTTCCTTTTAGTTGGAGGGGGGGTGGAAGATTGCTGAACGAGACAATCCTTGCAATAACGTATCCAGAATGGCTATCAGTGGCTAGATTTAGAAAAAAAAAACTACTCGGACGATTTAATATCCTTATAATAACGTTACTTTTAAATTTAAAAAACAACCAATGAAATTATTCAATGATCACATTTTTAATGCGCATGTGTGAATTTTTTCAACTTGGAATGAAATGTTTCAAAACATGAATTATCCGAATCTTGTATAATCATACGTTTAGTCATGCTGCAGAGAATCCAGCAACTTTTAGCCATTCAAAAATGGTCAATTCAAAAATAGCCAGGCTTGTTGCATTATTTTAAAGATTGTCCAGTATCGAGACTGAACGTAGTTCAAACTCGGGCTAAGACATTTCGAGTTCACTTTGCACCATTGCCCTCGGTAAGAGCATGAATCCGTCTCCATCCCAATCTATGGGTGAAATAGTGCAGTTTGAATTCAGTGACATAACTTCGGTGCTTCTCGCCTCGAAGTCTTATTCACATATTGCAAACGAGCCGAGTAAGTAGCTGATTTCGTACTTAGGGTGGGGCACTACATACTAATTAGTCACAGATGGAAGCATGCTGTCTACAATTAAAAGAAAACCGCTTCATTTTTCGTTTATGTGCTTTATTCTCGTAAAATATTCCTAGCCAACATGATGAGACGGTCGTATAGACTAGTAGTTCTCGAATTTTATTGTATGGTGGTACATCAAGAAATATATCTGACCTATGCGGCACATCAACGTTTCACTCCATTAAAATATGAATACAACTTGGTATGTAATAGATCATACTTAGAGTATAGAACTTCATAAAACTCCTATGAAAATGATGTGTAAATAACATTACTGAATTAGAAAAGAAAGAAATGAATAAGACAAAAACATTTCAGTAGTCAGTGACGAAACTTTTATATTAGCATACAGATAGACAAATTCATCAACCCTCTTCCTCTCGTCTGTTTCTGAAAAGGTCGGAAGCTCATAAAATCTTGTGATAACACAATTAGATTGGCAACTCTGTGTGTAGACGTGGGGCAAACATGATGTCAGTACTGGACATGTTAAAGGCTGGTAATACGTTTACGTATTAGGGAAAAAATACGGGAGATAGTTGGGTGATAGTTGCAGCACACCATGTGCCATGACACACAGCTTGAAAACCTCTGGTGTAGACTGTACGATTTCTATTGTTGAAATGCTTTAATCTGAGTGTCCTGCCGGGGATTGAACAAGATCTTGAATAGTTTAATTAGAAATGAAGAATTATCTTTTTTTCTTTTCCTCTTTATTTATCTGTAATTTCGTACGAAGAGATAAGTGACACAACCAAGTACTTCCATCAGAACACACGTGACTTTATTGTTTGGTGAATTTCTTCCAGAGAGTCGCCTATAATTATTCTCGTTCAGAAAGAACAACACATTGACGAAGTGTTGTTATCACTCGGACTTCAATTTACTTAACGAAATTCAATTACATAGATGCGCAGTTAATTTGTTTGATAAACCTCTTAAACAAGTTTAATTTGTCTTTAGAGAATAGATCGTCATGGTCATCATCGTCATCATGATCATCAGCAACCTTCTAAGTTGCTCCATAGACCTCCCCTAAGATTAACCTGATCTCTCGATCGGGGGCTTTGCAGCACCAATATGTCCTGAACCTGTCTAACTCATAACGTCGTCTTATTAGCTGATAGAGATAATTTTGCAGATGATCTCTCGGTGTGAGTTGTGATGTCCAGTGGTTGTCTGACATTCTTGCGGCCTGACTGACCTATTGCCGTTGGAGTTTCATTATGGTTTCTATGAGTCTTGTTTTTTCTCTTATATATGCTGTTTTGGTGTCTGTCCATGTGATGTTAAGCATGGCTATCTTGTGGTTGTTGCATGATTTTTAGTTTGGAGGCCAATGTTTTGGTTAGATTCAATGTTTCAGCTCGATAGGTGACTATCGGGAGGATGCATTTATCGTAGACCCTTCTTTTTAATGCCAATAGGACTTGAGAACAAGCAGGCATTAAACAGTTGACGTCACCTATAAAGCTTAATAACAGTTTTCTTGAAAAAACAACATTTCCAATCGGATAATGTTAAATAAAAAACTACAACAAAATATTCCGGGTAATGATGATGGTAACAAGTGGTGATTTTTATTGATTATAGAAACTGTCACGAGACCAACTTTTTGGCAGTTTCAGTGTTGGGTGAGATCAATTGAAAAATTTAAAAAAAAAGGAAACCAATGTATTAGTCACTTAAATCACTTTTTTTCGAACTGTGATCTCTGAAAAAGTCCGAATTTTCTAAATATGAACTTGAAAAGTGCTGGACACAAACTAAGGAATCAATTAGACGTAAACTCACACTACAAATATACCACCTCACAAAGAAATATTCGGCCTGATATCTCTTTGGAAAAAACCAGAAGGTCGCTGGGAGCTAAACCAGTATTGTAAAGAACTAAACAACATGGGTGATGTGACGTTTAGTTGAAAAAAAAATCTCTCAATACGTGAAGAATGATTCGCTCGTCGCACAGTATATAAGCTCACCCAGAGAAATATCACTGCCGACTGAGTTACCCCTGGCAAGAGCTTCTGCTTCTGAATTCGCTGTAAGGCTACCAAGTTACATGAAGACTACACGAACTGATTTCAAGATATCTGAAATGGTTCGATACTTCCTGGAAATATCTAGTGTATCATTATTTGAATTTACATCCTTACAATAATCCGTAGATATACATACTAATTGTAAAGCTTCGAAAATGACATGGAATTTACCAAGTTAGTTTCAGCGACCAATCGATTGATGCAGGGAGTATGATCCTCATGGGTTCCCGACCTTTCGGGCCATGTGCCCAACAAATAATTATAAGTCTTGATCACCTCGCTACGTGGCAATGGTCAGCAGGTCATATACTCAATGGATTTTCAATCCTCTGTCCAGACAAAGGTGAACTTCGTAAATATCAATAATTTCTGCTCCTAACGATGGACTACTGCTTTATATTACAGATTATTATAACCGAGTATTGAGTCGAATTCCAACTAGGTCCACTTGTCGCCATACTTTTCTGGCTCAAGATTAGTTCTGCGCTCTCAAAAAAGTAAAGTATTTCCTCTCTCGGGAGGTTGATTTTCTCAGGCTGTACCTCCGCATTGCACTGAAAGAGGAGTGCTGTGGATCACCCTAACAACACCATGGGGATAAGAAATTATTTTTTCTTTCCTACATGTATACGTATTAGCCCTTATTTAAACTCAACCTTGTATCTCATTCTGTCCTCTTGGGGAGGCGGATAAATGCCTGTTTATTGCCTCGAGTCAAACTGAACTAAACCTAGTAAATAGCTATACATACAGGCAATGAAATTATTACGAAAAGTTTTACATAGATAACAGAATTTGTATTGAATATGCATGCAAATGTTTTGGCCCATCTTTTCCATTATCTGAAGTACATATTGATTCTACTTGAGTCCCCGCTTTGAATTTTCGTTGAATTTTACAAAAGATTCCAGTCAACATCAGATGATCTATTACCACTTTCAGGGAGATAATTTGCCAACCACAGATAGCTTTAGAATGTTGCAACAAAAACAACGACAAACAAACTAATTTTTCTCTTTAAGGAAGTAAATGGTTATCATTATCCATTTGAATTACGGCCCCATTACAAAACAAATGCTTTGTCGTCTCCCTTTTGGGTATATTTAATGTAAGTTCGTTCGCGTGTTCTACTGTACTCTAACAGACATTGATATTATTGACTGATAATCGCCGAACGATATTATTGGATAATAATCGTCATATTTATATTCCTTTTCCTCTTCTTCATCTTACATAAATAGAAACGATCTGTAAATGACAATTGGACGTATAAATTGCATACAAAAGAAGCGAAAAATTACGCAATGTGATTGTTTATTTTCTGTGATGGAAAACAAAATCATTACGTCTTAATATGGTGAAAAAAAAGTAACGACATTCAACAAGCATGTTTCGCCCACATCAAAGGAACAATGTAAAAGCATAAAGCGAATTAGATTATCAAAACCTGATAGGAAAATAGAGAATTCGGATTATAACTACTTTTTGTAGGTAAAAAACGAACTGAAACATTTATCTATTGACAAATATGAATGATTTCTCCCTCAGTTTAGTCAGGTGCAGTTTGAATCAAACCTAGCAAATTTCCATGCGTCCATAATTGAGCAAGAATGCTCATTCAATTGCAATTTAGGGTTCTGTCTCACAGTATTCCTCACTCCTTACCGGTATGCAGCACAATCTTGCCATTTACATGATAAAAGTAAGCACGCAAAAACACACTGGCAGGTAGTATTTTGTTCGGATAATTGATTGTTCGAATAACTGATCTGATCATGAAAAAGGAAGCCACATTTGAAAAACAATTACGTAGAAAAGTAGGTCTAAACGGGTTGCTTTTATTCAATCGATAAAATGCGTACAAACGCAGGATATTACTTACAATTCGAAATAGTTTACCTTATAAATAAAAGCACGTTATGTGTTGTCTACATAACGAAAATATAGAGCTATAAATTCAAAGAAATATAACTAAATTATAAAAGATGCATTCACGTATATGTATAAGAAGTGCACTGAGTTCGTCAAAGTCGCAAAGTTCATGTAAATAAAATTAATTGAAGTGGTAATCGCTCATTGTTTTGTGAGGAAAATATCCAGTCAGTATTGTTTAAAGCTAATATATCTCGCTTTTTGCAATGGCATTCGAAAAATATGCATTGACTTGACGGTGTCGACTTTTTTATGAGCTTCATACCCATCCACAAAAAAAGTCTCACTTCATGGGAACTCAAAATTTTGTTCATAAAATTTGAAATCCGCAAAATTAGTGTTCGGATGATCGACTATATATATACATATATATATATATATATATATGTGTATGTGTGTGTGTGTGTGTGCGTGTGTGTGTGTGTGTGTGTGGAGAGAGAGAGAGTTGTAGAGAAATAGTTTGATTATTAGTCTTGCAGACTATTTCTGTTACAGACTCTGATTTTTTCTAGGTGCTTTACCACTGCATATCTAACACTTACTGGTGAATACCTAAACAAACGTACACATACGTACTCAAAAATACATGCATATACACGAATACATGTACATGAAAAACATATATATATATATATATATATATATATATATATATATATATATATATATATATATATATATACATATATATATATATATATATGAGTGTTCGTATGTGGGTGTCTATGTGCTTGTGTGTTTGAAAAAACAGTCAAAACTTCTGCATGGAAATTAATGATACTACTTTGATAACCATAAAGATTGAATATATGTCTCAGCCTACTCATATTCATCTATTGGAAACTTATATCATTAGACGATAGCGTTAAGTAATGATATATACTCAAAATCAACGTGGGAGAACCACAATACTCACTGAAATGATTGTTTCTGTCTCATCATGAAAGTATCAGAAAATTACCATAAAAGTTGTTTTTTTGATTAATAATAGTTGCTAAGCTAAGCTTAGAATGGCTCATTATCCAATTTATGGATCCAACTTAGTATGTCATATGAGGAAATCTATGAATTAAGAGAGAAAATTACCCAAAGTAAAGGGAGTCGTGATAGCAGGCACGATGGTGTTGAGCATAGAACGTCCTCATCATTATTAGAAGTTGTTCGACTCAAATGACATAGTACATTTGATAAGTTAAAATATACGTAATTTGACCAACTGAAAACACTATAACCTGATACCCACCCCCTTTTTAAAAATGCTGATTGATTTTCTAACTGGTTACATATTCACACTTTCCTTCTGACTTGTTAATCGCTAGTTTTGTCTACTATGGTTCATATCGTCTGTATTTTGAATTAGCTCAGCCTTAGTAAACAGTCTTGGAGTTTTCCATTTCTTAAGGAACCGTTATTCAACAAACAATGAACAGGCGAAATGTCCACCATAATCACAGGGTACGAATATCTTTTCCGAAACTATATTATTACTACTGTTGGACAGAAATCTCTGCAGTACATATAATATAGGGGTGTGTATAGATATACATAAGGAGAAAGTATAATAAAAGTAAAACGGTTTATGACCAGTAGAATAGGTTTTGTTATTATTGGCCAACTAGGCAAGTTACAGTAACGGTCTTCTTAGTATTTTGCATACAAAGCTAATAATTATGGTCTTGGTTAAAAGTGAGGAGAAAAAGACTAGACCGAAAGTTTTAAGGTTTTGTTTCAAGTCGTGTATTATTAAACCAACATAAGAAAAAGAAACCCCCCACTCAACGATTTGAAAATACTTTAAAAAAATCATTTCGATTTCTATTTTATATATATATATATATATATATATATATATATATATATGTATATATATAAGCTTGGTAATTAAAATTGATGGCAACAGATTTTTTTTATCTCGGATAAATACTGTAAGTACTTGAGTAACAATGTGGACGCTTTATAAACTGACTAGTTGCGTTGGTATTATTGATTAAGTGACCGTTTTTAATCAGTGATGTGGAAATATAATTTCTCTATGGTTTTACTCCTATTTGGACACTTTGTTGTTGTCTTACGTGGTTTATTCAACCCAATCGGTTTGTGAATAGAAATTTTGTTTCAGAAATGAAACAAAAATGAAAAGGAGAAGATACAAAGAAAAAAATAGAATCAAAATGAACAGAAAAGCCAATTTTCTGGTTTGCTTTTGATATAATTTACATTAACTAATCCGGAAAATGTTTCTACAAAGATGTACAGCTTTTTTTTTTTTTTTTACCAAATCGTCATAAAATGATGGATACATAAATTTTCACAAAAGTACACTTTTTACATTTGTAATACATATGTGTACCATGGAGAATAAATAAATAAAGGTGAGCTTACATACACTTGAAGGCAAATGTTTCTATAAATAAATGAACACCGTAGTCCCTACCGGATAAAATTCATTGCTGAAAGTTGATAGCTCTTCAGCCGCTTAATATTTCAATTACAGAATAATTCAATTATCAAAGGTATTTTGTTGAGACTGATATATGTTAACCGAAAAGCGTCAGTCAAGCACACACAAATCCCGCGAGCTGTAATTCTATGATTCTTTGACTCTTGAAATTCTATGACACTTTACGTAAATCCTAAATTCTCGTGCACAGTAGACCAAAAAGACTTATTATTTCTGGTTCAATTATTCTTGATATACAATTAATATACACTTAACACAAATAGAACTCTGAAGAGACCAACATGACATATATATATAGTTAAAGCCAGTAAAAAAATATCATCTCATTCGATCTGGTTGACTTGCTCCTAGATTTATTCATAGTTTTACGTCACTGAACAAATAACTAAGAATTCAAAAGGGAATTCAAACGGATAAATTACAGAAGTTGGGGAGAGCTCCGAACAAAGTCAACTAAATAAAATAAAGCAGGATATCTCTAAATCTAATCAGCACATATACCAATACATTTTATTTTTCACGAGATCTTCAAACTGTTTTTGAGTTATCTTACAGACAAACACATAGAGGATTGATTTCAAAACACAGGGTATTTGCCGTAGAGGGATTTTCAGCAGACTAGTCACGATGATTACTGTTAATGAGTTTTCTCGAAACTTCACAATTTTGTCCTCGTACCAGACTTGTCTAATCTTTACAGTAGCGGCGCTAAGTTCGACTGTGCCCCTCTACACTCAATTGCAACCCACTCTGCCCCATTACAAATCATTTTTACATTATTTCTAGCTGTTTTATTCGTTTTTAGATAATTTTTTCTTGAGAATTTTCCGTGTCCTCCAGATATATTGTGATCCTCGCCTCTGATTATACGTGTGTGTATAATTACCTTCATGTGAACGTGACCTCTGTAAGTTCTTAATTTTCGAGTGTTTGTTTCCATGAAGATATGTCAATACTTTCCTACTCAGCTGCGAAAGCCTTAGAAATCTACGGTAAGTATTATTCACTGAAGATTTGATTGTGTCAACTACTAGCTGCTCCCGCAAAGGCCCAAGTCCTCTCGTTCCCATCATTGATCTGACATCGAAAAGAACAAGTTTCGTCAGCTTCAGCCTAGTTCTCCCCATTCTTTTTGCTAGGTGCCGTAGCACTATCTCTTTGGAGACTGACAATTGGTTTCAACTTTCAAGTGATTAGCTTTCCAACGAATAGAAGACGTTGCACCAAGTACAACTGAGAACGAACAATACACATTATCAGTAAACTGACATCTGGCCAGACAATCCTTATTGCACAGGATGGAGATGGTTTCCTGATTAACTCAACCATTAGATTCCATAGTAACGGTGCCAAACCCTTTGGCAATGGATACTCTCCGACATAAGACTTAACTTATGTTAGAATATCAGATTTACTTGATATGGTAATTTCGATGACTATAGAGAGCGTTTAAGTACATTGCGATAGGTGTATGCATTAATTGCGAATTACAAGAATAAACCCATTCTTTCTTATCGATGTACCTATATATATATATATATATATATATATATATATATATATATATATATATATATATATATATATATATATATTATATATATATATATGTGTGTGTGTGTCTGTGTGTGTGTGAAGACATAGGAATAGCGAGATGTACGGACTGCTTTTGCTTAACGAATATGATCAACAAAATTATATGCAGAAACAAGTGTAATTGATTCATGCAATTTCTACTTCCTAAATTTTAGTGAAATATTTGATCTTTAGAATCTCATTCCTCATCTTTAGTTTTAGAAAACAAATAATCTACAAGAATTTTGTTAAATTACGAAAGAATTTTCCCTTTTTTAATTCGATAACATTTACGCACGATGTTTCGACGGGAAAATCCTTTCTCAAATGTCATAGCTACAACACGTCATTTACACGACATCTACGATCGAACCGGGGCCCAGACAGAAAGGGGGTGACTAATATAGGTATTTGACATGGGCCTGCCGTTTTAAAAGGGGCTCACTCTAGTGATGAATATGTGTTTATCCATACATAAAGCATATGTACTTAGCACTGATTACAAAGATACTTAATGAGCAGTTTGAAATTCAACTTACACAACCCCAGAAATATAAACGGAAGATATATATATATATATATATATATATATATATATATATATATATATATATAAACACACACGCACACACACACACACACACACATACACACATATATATATATATATACGTGTTGTTATTAAAATCTAAATCCGCCGTTTGTTCTTATTTTATACGCTTCGACAGCTGATTGACGAAGCTTATTAATAGATTTGACAAACAGCCGAATGGCATTCAATGAAACCTATGACCAACTGAAAAGAGATGGACGTCTCAGCTATCATATTCGTGGACTGACATATTCGTGGGGACAGCGATGAGTGGCGAGGACGGAGAGCAGCCATCGGATAGTAGCCACCCGGCGCGCATATGGGGAGCACGTGAACCTTGGATTAGCATGCTTGACTTTGCGGTTAGAAACACATGCTGGAAATATATAACAAGTTATTTGCACTTGGTTGATAAAATTAAACTTCTTTTACATCAGTTATTCGCAGTACACACGTGGATATGTTCAGACTAGAATCATTTCTCAAAGGGAGAAGGTTGGAGAGTTAAAAGGAAGGAAGTTGTAGGTTTCACGGAAAGATAGAATAAGGAAAAATGCTGAAGACTGAAAAAGAGGGTAATAAAGAGTGATAATGAAAATGGTTTGGTGCAAGAAAGTGATTGAGAGAATAGAAAAAAGACAGGAGAGAGAGGAAAAGTTGGTAAAGAGAAATATTGAGATGAGTGGAAATTATTAAATGAAAGAAAAAAACCCATAAGAATCAAAAAGTAGAATACTGAAAGGAAGAAAATAAGAAAAGCTTAAAAGTAATTGTGGGAGAAAAAGAATAAAACTCATCAGTGTGGCTATAGAATATCCATTATCTCCCATCCAGTACCATATATATATATATATATATATATATATATATATATATATATATATATATATATATATATATATATATATATATATATACCCGGAGTATCTTATTATAAGAGTATTTTGGCCCAAGGATTAACAGTAGATAAGTAGTGCTAACCTCTGAGGTATCTGCAGATTTAGGGTCAAAACTACTAATTTGCGAACTTTTTTTTAAAGATCTATTTATTCCTACAAACATCAGAAGGAGTGCAAATGGCTGAGTGGTTACAAGTACGAAAAATGGAATCGGTGGACGAAATTCAGACTCTGGCGGAAAAAATTCAATTTCCTTTTCTTTTTCTTTTTTATTGTAATTTTTTATTCTATAAAACTTGCAAATCTTGCAGAAATGTGTCCGTTTTGAAATGAATGAGAAAAAAAAAAAGGTTTTTGAAGGGGTTCTATTTTCAATGCAATTATTATGATAGATTGAACCCTTATTCTCCGTTTGTCGTAAGAGACCATAAGACATATTTTTCTTTGAGTGAAAACCCTGAGCCTATCTCTAAGACTGAACCAAACCAAAACAAAACACAACAATGAAAGAAAGACATGATTCAAATCTGATTGTACTCTTTGATGGGTGAACTACTAACGCCAAAAATGAGCAGTGTGTTCAGACCATTCCCTTGTTTGATTTAATGAAATCTCTATGAGATATTTGCATCTCTGTGTAGTTATATTCCAAGTTTTCCCCTCGATCAATACCGGATAACACACACACACACACACACACACACACACACATATATATATATATATATATATATATATATATATATGTGTACTAATATGACTATTTGCAAATGAGCTCATGCGTTTGCCTCCTTTTTAGTAAATTTAATAATGGTTATCCAGCTAACGCTGTGTTTTCATCCGTCTCATTTTAAGTGTTTTTCGATTCAAAGCCTTCTTTGTCCAATTGTGCGGAGAAAACTGTTTACAACAGGAACCTATACTTGAATGAATACTTACTTTATGACCATCTAAAAATGACGTAAATATGACGCAATTTCGAAATAGAAAAGGGAGAAGGATTTAAAAAAAAATGACTGGAAAGAAGAGAATTTGAGCCTTCAAAACAGCGTTCTGCGAATTTTTTCCATACTTGTAATAATGATAGTTTTTCTGTATAAATGTATGTATGTATGTGACTGTAACTATGCAAAAAAAGTACATTTTAAAGATAATCCTTTTAGCCTCGCATCTTTGGGGTAGCTTGAGCTTCGAGAATAAGATAAATGCCGTTAATTTTCACCTGATATTTTATGTTTTTTTGAGGTGAATTCAATTCACTTTATAAATACAATGCAGACCTGGACCCTTACTCTCGGTCCAGATGATATCACTAAAAATTCTCAATGAATTTCAATGAAATTCATTGAAAGAATTGGCTAAGGCAGAACTGTTTATACGTTGGAGTGAATCCAGGAATTCCCCACAGTCACCTCCAAAAATTGAATACGGACAGAATGTTGTGGAAAATGTTGGCAATGGGTTAACGAAGAACCATTTGGATTTTTGGGTAAATACAGGAGTTTTTCATAGTTATCTCTCTTGTATCATTTGGGGTTGATCCAGAAATTCTCCGATGCTGCACTTCAACACAATGTCCCCAGAAGTTTTCCATGAATTTCAATGAGATTTTGTCAATGGGCTATGGAAAAACTGTTTATATTTGGGCATGGATCATAGTCACCATGCAAGTTAACTATATTCAAGCAGTCCTTTTCTGAAACACACAATTCTTGAAAATTTATTTTTGATGGATGTTTTTACTTAGTCTATATATACTGCTTAACTGAACCCTGTCTTTCCCTTCATCATGCCAAACTATAAGTTCACAGTATTTCAATTACTTTTTCTTTCTTTTTATGTCTTTATGGATGAAGGGTTATATTCACGATTTATGTAAAAAATTGTTAAAATCATTTATCATATTGGAACAGGTATCCCCCAGTATAGTGCAGTTTCAATTGGAGAGACTACACTGGATTTCATAAAATATGCTATATCACTTTCGCCAAAAGAATGTTTTTCTAAAATAAATTAACAAGAATGAAATTTCAAGGCAAGTTATAAATATCTGAATTTTACATCAAAACAACGCTTTGCGAAACATAAATGCTCATCGTAGAGAGTTGTCTTAAAATATTGGTTGAAATCCCTTTCTTCACAGTCGTCATTTTGTAAGAAAATTTTCTCTGACGATTAAAATTGAAGTTTTTTTTCAGTTTCAGTACAATTAATGCAAATGCATCACATTCTTCTATACTAATTGTACTTTCATTGCTAAAGACGTACCTCCAACTGAGTGACTTTAATGCGGCAGTAATTACAATTTAAAAAAAAAAGCAGCAAAATTTTCTGCTCAAAAGTTTCAAATTTTTTTATTATAAAAGTGCATCCCCAGCCATATTTATACTTTACTTATATTTCTGTTCATCATTTTGACTGGGGTGATGGCAATTTTCTTATTTTTCTGTTGTTGTCTGGCCAAAACTGAAAGATCACATTTGAGCTATATTGTTTTCATTCAATCATGACACAGCATGCATGTCAAATGTCGGCGTTGTCAAATGAATATTTTGCATCAGGCAATTTTTCATTAGGATGAAAGGCCAAATTTAGTCCTTCCACAAGAACTATCTGGGAACCCCGACCATAAGGAGGAGGTTTCAGCTAGTATATATATATATATATATATATATATATATATATATATATATATATAGAGAGAGAGAGAGAGAGAGAGAGAGAGAGAGAAAGAAAGGTGGATAGAGATAGGCATGTAGAAAAGACAGAATGGTAGAAAAAGAGATTAATACGAAAGTGCAAGAAAGAAAAGCGGGATGAGGAAATAAAAAAGGAGACGAATAGAGTTAAGGAACGAATGAGGGACAGAGATACAGTGAAAGTAAGGTCAAGAAAAATTTAGGTGATAAGTTATGAAAAGAGAGTGTGAGTCACAGAGAAAAGGAATGACGGTATGCGATATACCTTTACTGGAAAAGGAGAAAAAATGGATGGAAGGAAGAAAAAAACGAAGAGTATGTGGCTAAATTTCACTTTAATTTATTCATAACCAACTGGAGAACTCATTGAAGTTTGGCGTGAAAGCGATGTAAGGTCGATGCTAAGCCAGGTTAAGAGTAATTCATCAAATCTTATACACGTTAGTTGAGGCAGTTTCTCGTGTTTTGTGCCAAGAAAGCTGATGTAGATACTTTTGCTTATATTTCAAGTTAATTATTTTTCTCTATATCTTTGTTGTGCTATTCCATGGAAAATATGGATCATGTTATTTCCTTTTACTGCTCAAGGTTTAGATATAAACTTTAATACATTTGATAAATATGTTGATATGTTAGATGCCTAAGACCAAGCTGCAGCCTTAAAATACTCGAGTATTTGTAAAGATTTAACCTAAAAATATAGTAGACTACACTCCTGACGAATACACACTCTCCCAGATATCCGAAAGTAGTGCATTTATGTGGGAAAATTTATCGAGATGGCATATAACGAAACAGTAATAACCATTGCTTTATACGAAAAGAAATTTTGAGCGTCTCCAGACTCCCAAACAGTGATGATAGAATGTTTGGCAGGATCATTAAAGGTTCAGCTGGTGAGAGGTGCTGGAGAGAAGAAAATAGGATGCCCTCTGCTTATTAGATGACTCGCTGCGAAAACGAGCGCCGAACACCTTTTCTGCGTTCCACTTACGTTCGTAATAGCAAACCTTGGAAATGCTGGAAAAAATGCCATACCAATCCAAAACAGTTGTTGGGGTGCAGTAGTTGGCGTATTGATCTCTTAAGCCAACAAAAGTGTGCTTGACCCATGAGAAAATTAGCTTTGCTTGAAAAAACTGACCCTGGAGAATGAGTTATGTCTCTA
This sequence comes from Thysanoteuthis rhombus, assembly GCA_963457665.1. Lineage (NCBI taxonomy): Eukaryota > Metazoa > Mollusca > Cephalopoda > Oegopsida > Thysanoteuthidae > Thysanoteuthis > Thysanoteuthis major. The sequence goes on from OY735205.1 coordinate 34,032,100, forward strand.
ACGCTTACTTTGATAAATCTGACCACTGACAATACCCCTCTTTTAATGCTCAACATACAGAATGGATGCAGGAAATTGTTAAAATTTTCAGTCCAATTTTTTAGATTTCGATATTTAAATATCAACATTTTCCCTACGACCAGAAACATTTCTTTTATTAGTGCAAGGAATGAATAAAACTAAACAGAGTAGTGGGGAGATATCGGAGAGGGTGGAATCTCGCCTACCTCCAGCGAATTCCAATGCAATCAGCGCTAAACTGCAATCATGGTTAGGTTTTTACTTTTCCCCCTCCTACCAGATATGCTGTGTCACTATATATATATATATATATATATATATATACATATATATATATATGTGTGTGTGTGTGTGTGTTCATTGCAGTGTATGAAAATTTTTGCGTATTTGCATAATAAATCCTACTCGTGATATCACAGGTTACGAAAAAATTTTTTTTAGATCAGGCATGTTTTGATGCAATTTTTATGATCAACAATTATCCGTCCGCTTGAAACATCGAGAGTGTCCTAGTGTTACTTCACGTGAGCATTCATCATAATTCCCCTCCAGCTTGCTAGGCCCATCAAAGTTTCACTAGAACCCCATTAACCGTGACTTTTGGGAAGATGTTCCCAGTCTCTCGTGGACCAAGTGTTAAACTTCCACGTCAAAACTACTCATAATTGAGGCAGGGGATGTTAATTCATGTCTTTCCTGAACATATTAGTGAACATAGATTGTCTCTACCAGAGCCTGAACTCAGCTTGCCGATTTCATTTCCATGTTGCGAACCACTTGACAATCAGAGTCTCTGTAATAACCAACAGTAAACACACAATCTTAATTATCAACTCGATTCGTCCCCGGTCGATTAGTCTGATACATGTAAAATCCCAGATACCTAACTATACCTTTTTGACTTGAGGTTTGACATTCTATCATTCATTTGAAAAGTAAATCAGCTCAAAATAATCATAGAGCAGAAATGCTTATTTCCCGCTCTTCTAAGAGGCATTTTCTTCAGATGACGAATCTGAAAATGTTGGAGCCAGTGATGCATTTGATGCAGGCTTTAATCCAAATGGATCAGCTGTAAGTTAACTTTGTTTTATAACTTAAGAGGATTAAAGTGATTTATCCAGAAACATTTATCTTTTAAAAACCCAATCTCAGCCACAAGCAGCTCAAATGAAAGAACTAACTTTCTTCCAGATAGGATATTTTTTATGCTTGTGACTCAATTGTATTATTCCTTTGACATTGAGAAGCTGTTTTTACAATATGATTTTCTAATGATTTTAGTTTAAAGGTTGTACCGTAATCTAACAAAAATAAATGAAAGGAACGTTTATACGAGCATATTTTCAATTCTATTGTTTATGAAAGCTATCAGGTCATCTTATAATGACCAGATTGAAGGTCAGAGGAGAATATAAGATATATATATGTTTAATAAAAAATTCTTCACTAACGTATGTTCCATAATTATCATTTATCCCCGGCCTACGATTCACAAGCTTCATGATATCATTCTCATAAAAAACGTTTTTAGTTCCGATAAAGAGAATATACAGAGAGTAGTTACCACCTTTTCACGTGTTTTAAGAACTAGTCTATCAAGATGGCTTTTAAAACTCTGGTATAGTTAGTAATCGGAAGGAGCGTGATCTGGCGAAGGGTATGGAATTTTTCTTAGCTGAGGTCATTAATCATTTCAGATGTGATCTTTATTGTATGAGTTCGTGCATTATAATTATGGAACACCATACTTTTTGCTTCTTTCGAAGCAGTGTTTAAATGCTCTAACTACTGACTATAGATGTCCTCTCTGATCATAACATTGACTTATATCAATTCAGAATAGAGAACACCAACGCAATCCCAACAAACACTTAGTCAAACTTCCCTTGGGTGGTGGGGGCCATTCGCTTTATCGTCATTAAGCCATTCAAATGTCTACACATGATCTATTTTCCTTCACCAGTCACCAATATGTCGAGGAATGGCGAGGTGCGTTTACAAGAGTACACTAATCTACAATTGATCTACGTCTCACCTTTTCAAGGTGTTGCAGATGATGATAAACTGTTGAATAGCTGGGATTCGGAGTTTTAGAAATTTTTTTTTCGAACGTAACAACACTATCCTGTCCATAAAAAGTACATCATTGTTAAAGTGAATTGAACGACTTGTTCATGGCAAATCACTCAAGATGGAGTCACCCTTTTCTGAGCAAAAGGTATTTGAATTGGATTGTGATGATATTACCTACTTGTTTAAATCAGTACACACATATTCGAGCTTGTGCCATTTCATCATCATCATCATCAACAGTCTTTTAACGTCCGTCGTTGGACATAGACCTTCCCCAGGATTTTCCACTCTTCTTTATCATGGGCGTCACGGAGCCAGTACTTCCTGAACTGGTCTAGCTTGTCTCTCCATCTAATATTCTGCCGGCCTCAGTTGCGCATGTGATCTTGAAATTACGAAAATAGCATTCAAATTATTGCTATCAGATTTTGGACATTACCTTGGGGATGGCTTGATACAAATACTAAAGTATGTTGCTATCTTGAAACAATTGTGTACAAACTAAATACAAGTGTATTTTTCACCAGTTTGAATACAATTGCCTTCAAATAAAAAAAAAAATACCAAAAACATCTCTGGAACAAACTTAACTACTTTGGAATGATGGTATTGTTATTTACAAAGCTTACCTCACAAAGCCACTAGTGTGAGGCATCCAGTAAGAATTGAGTGTCCTTTTTTTCCATTTGGCGGAAGAATGAGGTACAATAACATTTTCGAGAGTTACCTCCCTTCAAAGAATCGATCAAATAAACTGCATAAATATTTCGAGTCGCTTTTGTAGCATTATTGTCTTATCTAAACTCAGGTCTTATATACTTCGTAGACACTTTTTTTACCTTTTTTCATTCGGCTGAAGAGTTAACTACTATGCGACTAATATTCAAAATATATTGATATGAGATCTTATTCATAGTAAAATTAAAATAAACATTTATCAATGCATAATACAACGCTGCAAATGCTTCAAGCGGAGATATAACGAACATCTACCATTTATGAACCCAATTAAACTGGAACTGGAAGAGAAAATAAAGAAATATCAATATTTGCCCATGAGTTGTCAGAATTGTGGAAAATGAAGTTAAAGATCGTGTCTGTAATGATTGAAGCACTAGGAACAGTCCCAATGTCCCTTATAAGGAAAGTGAAAGAATCAGAAATCTGTGGAAGATGGTTCAGCCGACAGTACCGTTGAAATAAGCGAGAGGAGAGTTATCGTCACTTGGATCTCAGCAATGACCGCCGGAGACCTCTCGTGTTCAGATACAACAAATATTGAGCGTAGAATTAACAATATAACGAACAATATCATTACTGAAAAGATAGGTACTATTACTGCTACTACTATTAAAACTTAAAATGATAGTGATAACAATAAACATATCAATGATATCAAGATTTTCATTCATGAGACTTTACCAAACCATCATGTGTTAGAATTATTTTTGCTGGAAAATATCTGTCCGTAGAAGATTCAACATATCTTTACTTTGTAGAGAGATTATTTTGAATTTTAATAAAAAAAATTAAACAACGCTCTTATCCGCCATTTTATCACATATTACGTCATGTTTGATTATATTTTGGCATTTCCATAGGCGTTCATAATATTATTTCCCTGTCACAGAATTTGGATAGTTTTTCTGGCTTGAAATGCGCTTATAGGAATTCGGATGATTTCAACAAGAATTTAGAACATAAATAATGAAGATGATGGAAAATGAACAAATTGAATTCGTTTGCTTATTCGCCATTTTGCTTCTCTTTTAAAAAAATATCCAAGGCTTATTGTTTTCTTTTTTCCTTTCTCTCCTGCTTTTTTTTTCATTCTATCTTTGGTTTTGTGCAGAATGCATTTCGACTCAATAGGAAAACTACAAATAAATTTGTTGGGGAGAAAAATCTGTGCAAAATTATCGAAGGAGTGACGATGAATTGACTTCGCGCCAAAATCTGTCAGGTTAGTAGAAAATGGATAAACTTAAAGAACAAGAACTGCACAAAAATGAAACGGAAAAGAGAAAAAATATCGAACGAAATCGAAAAAAATTAGGAACAGAAATCTTTAATAAATTCTGGATTGCAGCAAAAGATGTGGAAGGAAAAAACGGATTCGTCGGAAGTAAGGATAAAAAACACCTGATGGTGACTACAATTATAATTGAAAGTTTATTCTGATAAGAAATTGAAGAAGCATAAATTGAACAAAAAAACCCCTACACCATCAAAGAATGAAAGAGAAGCACAGAAGGAGAAAAGTGATAAATAATGTAATTTTGAATATAATATGAATGAAAATAGGGGGTAAATTGCTTCTTTGATGAATTCGGATCGAGTAGAAAAGGGACCATACCAAAACATAAAAGGTTTGATATTCTGTGCTGTGTGAGATTTTCAAGAGACCCGGAAAAAATAAGATAACCAATAAATAGGATGTTGACAGCAGGAAAAGCAATTCATGTTCATATCCAGTCCCATAGGAGGACAATAGTCGTTTGCACATTCTGACATGCTTCCGTAAGGCCTCATATCAAAAGTATGAATATAATGACATCTGAAATAGATATCTATAAAATATGTTGACTTTTCCTTTTGTTTTAAATCTTAAAGATAGCAAGCCCGATGACAGCTGTTAGTGGCTGTTGAACTCAGTGTAAGGTCACTTCATAGAAATTGAAGCCATATTGAAAACTGTTCACGTAATGAATGATATAAATTTAACTTCAGTAAAATGTACTTAGCTTATTAAACACTTACCTTCAAACTATTAGTTTATAAACTTCTAAAACTTTGAGAAGACTGTTTTGTTTTAAACTTTTAGAACACCTAGCCGCAGAGAAATGCTCATTATTCTGAGAGCTGTTTTAACTATGACTTCACTAAAATTACTGCAATGGAATAATAAAAACCCCAAAGCTTATAGTTTCTTTAAAAAATTGCACTGGAACTCTTAAAAGCCATGAACCCAGGATTTCACAAGATGAAATAATTTCCTTTGAAAATTCGCAAAAGAAATATAAATTGAAATTGCAATGTAACACCGAGAGACATGAAAAGTGCTAAAAAACCAAGAGAACATAACTCTTTAAAAATCTTCTCAATTCGAGAATTTTACCTTTGTGGCAGACTTGTACACACACACACGCACGCACGCACGTACACACACACACACACACATATACACACATATATATATATTTGATATACAGCAAAATCATCAACATAAGCGAAAAGAATATCTTTCTTAGTAGTTTTGTCGTTGCCCTGTAGAAAAAATATTTTTTTGTAATCAAGCGTCGAAATGGTCATAATGGAAGAAGGAAAGACAAAACAATTGGTATATTAGATTTTTTTGCATAAATTAGTGATATCAGTGAGACGAGGATACCTTTATTTTCTGAAAAATGTTTCTATGTAAGTGTATGCAACGAATATTTCATTTTTACAAATCAAATGCCTCATAATTTCACGGGTAATAAACGTATTAATATTTCTCGGTAATTAATTCACCAGAACTTTGAAAAGGATTAAATCAACATTGTCCTTGGTAGGGTAATTTTTCTTTGATATTAAATGGCTGGATTGTTCCGGACAGACCTCATTCATCTCATTACATTTGAATGTTACTCAAGATGGTGGGCCTAAAAACTTTATAAGCAAATAATCTGGAATATATGAATGCACAATGTATTCTTGAAGGAGTTGTCATCTCTGCAGTGAAAAGAAAAAAAGAACCTCAATACATAAAATTTTTACTATCACAAAAGGACTGTTCATTCTCTATTGTGCATTTTATGACATGTAAAAATAGTCAGATGTGCCAGTATCGTCATCGATATTTGACATTTATTTCATCAATGCAAGAAAACCAACGAATACAATGAATGGAAGAGAAAAAATTACGTCGTTTTTTTTAACAAAAGAACAATTTCTTTAAAACAATTTTTGTGGATAGATTGCACCCAAAGATCTACCCCAGTTTCATGCGTATATGAGTTGCCACCTAAATGTTCAGGGGATTAAAATCTCATGCGGAAACCGAATGTAGTATGGACTTTTGTCGCTTCCCTTTGTGAGCAGTACCAATTATTCATACATAGCTTCCTATCAGACAATCGGCCTGTGTATATATCTACGTCAATCTATTCATCTTTGTTGATTCATATCCACCTCTCTGTTTAATGTTTAACGCATTGAATATCCTGGAAAATACGAGGCAATTTTCTGTTGACTATTATTAATAGTGTGCACATTATTATTATAAACATTATTATTATTATCATTATAGTTTCAAGCCGAAACTTGGTGTTCAAAGGATATTATTAGATATCCAAAGAAATAATAATAATAATAATAATAATAATAATAATAATAATAATAATAATAATAATAATAATAATAATAATAATAATAATAATAATAATAATAATAATAATAATAATGACAATGATAATAACGAATGGGATTTAATCATACAGAAAAGTGGTTAGTAAACTCTTGGGATTTAACGTACCAAAAACGTACGTGAAAGTGGTACCAGCAAGAACCGGAGACAGCCCTGGAGGACGGAAACCACAAATTATTTTGGGACTTTGATATCCAAACGGGCCACCTCATTCAAGCAAGAAGACTGGACCTGGCAACCGTAGACGAGATGAGGAAAACCTGCCAAATAATAGGCGTTGCTCTGCCTGCAGACCATAGAGTAAAGAAGAAAGAGAGTGAAAAACTGGAAAATACCAGGGTCTGGCAAGAGAACTGAAGAATATGCAGAACATGAAAGTTAGGGTAGTACCAGTAATAATAGACGCACTAGGAACGGTCTCAAAGACTCTGGGGTGAGATCGGAGGAACTCGGGGAAAAAGGAAGGATGAGGACTATACAGACCACAGCACTGCTAAGAACTGCATGGATACTGAAGAGAGTACTAGAAATATAAGATCTACAACCCTAAACAGAGGGAGAAGGAGAGGGAGGAAAAAACACACCCAAATGGTAGCGGAGGTGTAAACCATAGCACTGGGGTGATAAGTGAAGGAGAGATGAAACGTGGACTGAAGACCTGAGGAGACTTACTATCACTTGGCCTTCAGCGAAGACAACCGGTCAACTGGTGTGAAACTGAAAACCACAGCATTGCTGTGGACTATGTGAGTGTGGAGAGGGGGCTGGAGACTTGAGGATACTTGCTGTCACTCAACCTTTAGCAGTTCCCACCAGGCAACTGGTGTGAAATTACAAGTAGTAGTAATAATAATAATAATAATAATAATAATAATAATAATAATGATAATGATTGATACATTTAACTAACTTAAGCAAAAGAACCAGAATTTGAAACCAGAATAGAAACTTAAGTGGAAACATTGAATGCACATAACTGCTTAATCTTCTAGAACATCAGTAGACTTCGGACTAAAACATTTCAACTAGGACAAAAAGTTGACAAATGTCAACCAGTCTTACGAAGAAGAATGGTGGACATAGAAAAAAAACTGGACAAGATTACAAACGAAGAAAGAATTTCCAGCAAACCTTGGTGTGAAAATATCTAAAGAAGACGGCTTAATTGGCTTAGGCACCAGCATAGATAACCGCCATCAATACGCAAGCCCAAACTGAATATAATCATTCCACTGGAAGATCAATAGGGAGAACAAAAAACACGATGGAAAGTGGCCAAAAAGATAGAACCAGATGAACAAAATCCGACAAAATTTTACATTTATCCATTAAAAATCTATGCGATGCATTTATATACATTTCGCATATTTTGTTTACCATATGGAGAAGTTTCTTTTCTAAAAGTTATGGATTACAACTTGGCAAAAACATTGAAAAAAATATATATAAAAAGAATGAAATGAAATGAAAGAAAAAATAGTTGAACAGAGAACAGTCATCTGAGTTCTAATAAAATTAATAAAAAATCGGTAAAATTTGAATAAAAGTAAATATTTTGATCCACTCTCATATGCTGTGGGGAAAAAAAGTCACATAGCATATGACCTTTGCCTTGAAAAGGTGTACCTCAAGGTCAAATTTTAGCTTTTTAGGTACTAAAAACTGTGGCTTATAACTCTGAACATACATACATACATACATACTGGTATGATAAATACAAGCATAATACATACACACACACGTATATATATCATACTAACGGTTTCCACAACAAATTTATTTCACGTTCTTTGACTTTCGGGTGGTATCGGAATTACCCATGTTCTCACATTTTTTTTTCTTTGTTTCCTTTTTTGCTTCGTTAGATTCGAGATATTTTCATGTCCATTTTGTGCTGATCTTTTCGTGATAATTAGTGTCTAGCTTGTATATTTTGGATCTAAAATTCTATAATTGATGTTTTGTGTTACTTTTCATATTTTTCTTTAATCATATATAATATTGTTCATAGTTAAATATATTTAAAAAAAATATTCTTCATCTATCTTCATTTGGGTATATTCAATCTTATTTTTCAATTAGTTGTTTTTACAAGATTTGAGTATTTCGATTGGTGATGTTAATTTGGTCATTATAATATTCGTCATTTTCTGCCGTAGTTTTTCAAGTTGGAAATTCGGTTCGAGTCTACAATTTCTCATTAGTTTTTTTTTCTGTTTAATAGTGATTTTTCTTCAGTGAATTTTATAATGTGTAGTTTTTCTTCGAGACAAAATAGAAATTTTTGGTTGTTGCTTTCGCATATTGTTGATTTTATATATTCTAATCTCATAACAGGAGCTTCATTTCGTTTTATTTCTGATTCCATATGTATTTGGACTGTGCTGTGTCAATATGGTATCCACCATCGATAAATTATTTTAGTGGTTGTTTGACCTAGTTTTTGAAGTAGTATTTGAGGCATTTGCAAATTGTTTGGTTCTTCAATGGAGTTTATTTCATTTTATCTTTTTAAATCACGGTGTTGTGACTGCAATTGTTTTGTTGGACATTCATCAGCGTTCGTGAAGTTGCAATTTTTTTGTTGTTTTGTTTTGTTCATTCCTGATTATTATTATTATTATTATTATTATTATTATTATTATTATTATTATTATTATAGTGGTGTTGTCTATGCACGAGTAACTTATTTTAAGGTTGTTTTTACTGAATATTTTCTCTAGTATGTTTTCTTTTGAGAAGTGTTTGGTTATTTGGTATAATTTTTTATAATTGTTTGTTTCTACGTTCGAATTGAATGGTGAGTTGAACCATATCATTTTTCTGTTTCATTTGTCTTTTGTATTTTTCTGGAGTTGGTATTTTAATTTTTGTTTTTAATTTACTTTGTTTTAATACGATTCTTCTGGTTATACAATTCTGTCGAATATTTGCTTATTTCGGGAATCGTTTGAGAGTCTTTTTCCAATGAATGTTGGTTGTTTTTTTTGATAATATTAGGTGGATGGTTTGAACTCACGTTGATGTTAAAATTGTTTTATCATTTTTTTTAAGCATCTGTAAGAATAATTGTTAAGTTTTAGGTTTACGTCGAAACAGATCACTTCTATTCCGATGTTAATTTCTTTTTTAAAACCGAATTCGTAAATCCATTCGTGTCTTTATTATCACTTTGTTGTTTTTTGCTTTTACTGTGATTAGATTGTCTTCACTGTATCATCCTACGTTTCCTTTATTTGCAGTGTTTTTTCATGGTGTTTGACGTAAACACAGGTAACTATCCTGAAAATTCCAATATTTCAGCTGAATCGTATCATCCAAGTGAAGATTAAAGCTGTCTGGCTCATTTTTCTAACCCATACTTGGTAATATCATGTTAAATTTTTTTCTACAGTGGACTAATATTTTATATTCACCTCGTTGGTATTGAATTTAGCAAAATTAATCGTTTTCTTTGTGTTTCTTCTTTTATCAAGGGGTATCATGTCGAATTGTATGAATTCGCATTTGCTCTTTTATTCAATGCCATTGAACCAGTGTAAACAGAGTTTGAATTAATCCAATCAAAACTTTCCAATGATTTTGGTATTTAACATTCTGATGCAACCGAAGATTGTTGAAAAATGTAATGAGTAGTTTCCCTTCAAGGAGATTAAAAAAGCACGGAATCACTATTTCTGTGGAGTGGTTTTTTTTAAAAACCTAATGATATAATCTATCTGAGGAAATAATGTATATTTATTGCCTAAAGTTATTTTATAGGCAAAGTCATTGTTTCAAGATGAATTGGTATTGATTATTTTAAAATTAGTTTTACGATATTTACTTATATATAATTCAGGGAGAGCTTCCTATTTTTCAATAGATCTTTGCAAAATAACTTTATTCTGCTTGATCTATCACCTATGAACTAGTTATAGATGTTCTGAGAAAAATATCCATTGATTACACACACACACACACACATATATATTCCTCAACCTCAAACATGTAAATAGCAAAAAGGTTTCTCGGCACAGCAGCAAGTTTTCCCTAAAAAAGACAGCTGGCACCCGTTTAAATGCATCGGAATATGCCCACGATAAATTTCTGGGTTGTAATATCTTCATTCTCTCAAGTTTTTTTCCTCTTCACCTTCCGATTGTCACGTACGTCTGTCTGTCTGTCTGTATGTCTGTCTGTCTGTCTCTCTCTCTCTCTATATATATATATATATAAATGTTAGCACATATCCGTCTAAAATGACAGGGATGTTTAGGTATTATAGCACCCAAGTTCAGATTTTGAATTTTTCACCTCAAGCTGCTTTAATGTGTGATTAGTCCCTCTGAAATCTCAAGAGTTTCTATCGTGTAATCTATGACGAAATTGCTGTCATAATGAGGAATTAAATTAACCATTGGCATGCGATAAACAAATAATCAGAAAGAATCACATATGAGCTTATTGTATGGGTAGATACAGTGTTTATATGTGTAACATGATATTACATAAATAATATATACTGTATTAATGGTACATTCAAGCTCGGCTGTTGCAGGGAAAAACTTAATTCCAACTTTTATTCCGACTGAGTTTTCATATTTCTTGTATGATCAATAGATGCATAGGTATGTAGGATTTGCTATTTTAGCTCAGTTGGTAGGAGAACTGTCGTCTAATCATACGGTAGTGATTTCATATCACGGTAGGAAACTTTATTTTTATAAATCTGTTTGGTTTAGGGTGTCGTGATATACAGCCGATAAATTTGGTGAGGATTGCTATTGTGGTAATCTTTATCACGTGGAAAAAAAAAGTCAACTCCGTTTCGGACAATAATTTGAAAATATCAGTATATACACGCATGTATTCTATACTTGTGTGCATAAATAACAAGAGATGATGAAAGAGAGAAAGGAAGAAGATGAACAGCGTTTTAAAGGGATAGTTCCATCTCGAAAGAAGAATTTTCTCCGACTAACCATATACGATGCACATCTCAATGGAATGTCGACAATAGAGAAAAACACAATCACTACGGAAAACAAGCATAATCTCAATTTTCTTTTCCTGAATCTACACAAGGTGTGTCTCATCTGATAAATAGTTGGCAGCATCCCATGACATTAAACATCTCTTCAGTGCATTTGCCAGAGCAGCTTCGGTCTGCTTGCATAACTATGAATTCTGCATGGAGATGTTACATAGCATTTATTCCAAAGAGATACGCCTGCTGCTACAATAATCCGTGTAGGTTTGCATAGACTTAACATATTTTGCAGTTTTACTGCTACAGATAGAGATAATTCTAAGCTTAGCTTACTATAATGCACAACCTGATAGAGAGATTTTGTTGCGCCATTCTTTCAAGTTGGAAGTGCTTACCTTTGAAATCAGTATCCCAAATTGTCGCATTCCATCTGGGCTCGAACACTGACAACTGGCTTAAATAGAAATTAATTAAATATCTCAACGATGAAAGTGGCTATTATCCATATTTTATGAGCTCAGCATAGTGTGTTAAGATATGCTGAAGATAAGGTGTGTGTGTTTGTGAATTAGGGAAGATTGTGTTCAAGATTAGCATAGTGCAGTTTTAGAAATCAAAAGAAATAAATCATTTATTGAAATCGATATGTAACTGTTCAATGTATAAAAAATCATCCATTATTGAGACGATCAGATGTACAAATAATTAAAAAATGTACTCTTGTGACAATCAGATGTAATGAAACGAAAATAAATTATACCTATAATTTTTCATTTGGAGCGTCTCATTTTGCTCGTATTCAAGGTATCATTGAAATACTTTCCAATCAATGATCAAAAGATAAAAAGATAGATATTTGGTATTTTGAACTCATACATTACGACACTCAGATTTATTTTACAAAATCCAGTGACAAGTGGGTGATATATGCTGACATTCTCTGGTCAAAAAACTCACACGTAAAATGCCATTACTATAGAACTATGATTAGCCAGCTATTTTCCTCAATTTCCAATGTAACGAGATGAATCAGTTGTTTCATTTTGTAGCCCTATGTGAAACTAATCTCAGCTTTGTAAATATCTAGAGCAATAGTTCTCAAACGTTCCTGTACAGCACCCTAAGAAATATATATGATTCCAAGCGGCACACCAACTCCTCCCTCCGTAACAATATGAATGTACGTTGGTAAATATCAGTACATAACTAGGTAGAATTTGGAGTAACAATATGAAATCACTACAGTAATCAATGAACGTATTTTTTCTCTCATCATCTTGTCACCTGTTTTCCTTGCTGCTTGAAAGGTTGAGACATACACACAGTTGTGGTCCCAAGGTCAGCATAACCCATGAAAACAGCATTTTCACAATTGTCCTTAAGAATATAGATCTTGATTCTATGTAACATACTTGCGAGTTTTTAAAGTATCAGTACTCTGTAATGAGCCTCTTTTGCTATAAATAATACCTTGAATGCGTCTTGGCATTGAGTTAACAAGCTTTGCACAGTGGTCATCTGAAATCACAGGAATCAATTCCTATTTATTACTTGCTTCAATTTGTCAATAGACTAAAACTGAATGAAAATCGGTTCATGCTTAGAAAGTATGAAGTAATCGCGTAAGTCCCGATTTTCCGTATTTCTGACTATTGTCTTAAGATATCAAAAATAGCTCTCAATAAAAAAGAGATTATTGATCCACTTAAAAACTCAATCAATACCCCCTTAGACGACGAGCTACACTACTACGAAATGTCTCCGGAATTCATCGAGAACCTTTGGAAATACTGTGTGAGCAAACAGACATGACAGCAAACATGAGTGAATAAATAAATATATATATATATATATGTATATATATATGCACACACACACACACACACACACACACACATATATATATATATATATATATATATATATATATATATATATATATATGTATGTATACCTCTTCCAGTTAGGATACACATAGCAAGACTCTCAGTCATCGTAACTGTTACAGTAGATACATTTGTTGCATTATGGCATCTACAATATCAGATCGAAATGAATACTTAACATGTCGAATCTTTCAATCTGCTGCCTAATGGTTCCTCTAGTGACTGCTGACTTGATCGTCAGAATCTTGTGTCTTTACTTAATATTTTTCTATGCAAACTTAATTTTTATTTTCTTCATTTCTCATAGGAACCAGATCTTACATGAAAATACTTAGGAGACCACTGAAAAGTCCTTATATATAAGATCAATGTTTTCCCTTCCTCATTAAAACTGCTGAAATGTGTTCCCCACCCAATACTTAGCCTCCCAAACTATTTATTAAATATTGTCAAACTCCAATCCAAGTTGAAGGTGACTTTGCTTCCCTCGTAAAGAACGAAAACAATCTTCACCTAATTTCGTGATTTAGGCGGGTAAAATCTTCATTGTTTTATTTGTTTTTTTAACTCCATCATATGAAACCAAACATTTATGCGAAATTAGCAAATCCCAATCGTGACAAAAAACATTCTCAGTTGAATTGTAAACTACATAATACCGTTTACTGATTGCACAAGCAAAAAAGAACTGAGTGAACGCCGAAGACATTTCTGCAACGTAACATACGATGTTTTGAAATCACGACAAAGTGATGGCTAGGTGGCTCTCTTACCCACTGAGCCCGACTGAACAAGCCTTACGAATATATTACTGTTTACATTTTTGTAGTTTGGAGGAAGTTTAAAATGAAATTAGTTGCACAAAAATTTTGATTCAACTCTATGAAAAATCAGGATCGATTAGGGAGGATTGTAGCATTATACTCAAGCATAAAAAAGTAATTTTTTTTGCTTGATTATGGTAACAAGCCAACAAATTTACAATGCATCTTTAGATGCTCTCTTCTGGTGTTCCTGAGGCGAAAATCTCAAATAGTTTAGATGAAATCTTTCATTGACTACCAAAATGATTTTTGTCTAATTCATTTCATTTTCGCAGCTGGTTTGCTGCGTGAATCAAATATATCTATTACAAAATTAGCCGTTGCATCATATTCGTGATCTCATTGTACACGATTAAATATTGATCAAAAAGTTGTTTATACCAGTAAATTACTCGTGGGGCATAGGGTCGCAATAACTCTGCTTCTGTTTCAGTATCAGGTATTTACGGACTAAAGCCACTAGCCCAACACACAACTTCTTTCCTTTATCTGAGTTTGAGACCAGCTATTCCGACTGCCATTTTTTGTTCGGAGAGTAACCTTCTTTGAGGTGAATTGCCTTACAAGGGTAAAGAGCTCAAGCTACACCTATTATTTTACCCATAGGTGAATGGCGTGTACCATGCTTTTCCGAACGGCATTAGTCCAAGAGGATATAAACATTCTATGCCGAATTTCGGTCCATCGAATCTATTTTCTTTACCGGTAACTGTTACGCCACCCTATGTCTCCAGTCCAAGACAAGCTATTACCACATTGATTTTATACATCATAGTTATTGCCACTTAGATATATCATCTCTGCAGATTTTTTTTCTTACAAATTTGGGATGATTAAAATGAATCTCCCATCAGCCTCGAGGAATCAGCTAAATGTTTGATTATTTGATATATAACATCAGACCTTTCGGCTGTCGGAGTACTGCTCCAACCACTAAAACAAACGCTTATTTTTTTTATACATTGAATCATCTGCAGTCATTATCGATTTTTCTAGTATGTACTTAATTGTTTACCCGACTGTCTACAAATTTATCTTCATACTTCCTTTACTTTTTTCTTTCTTTGTTAGCTATTTACCCAACTATCCAAATTACGGCTCACTCGATTGTTTTCTGATATGTCTTGATTGTCAGTTTGATAGACAGATCGATTAAATGCCCGATTGATTTTTTAATTGTTATCAGAATTTCTATTTGGACCCGCCTCCACCCTCTTTGCATCTCGGTTCGTTATTTTTCTCCGTTTCTTTTTCTCCTTGTCAACGACTAATCAATTCTACTGTTGGGCTCAGTTTTGCCTAATTGTCCGTTGTAAGTTGCAGGCTGTGTGCGTGACAGAACAGCATACTGATTGCTTGATATCGGAATAATTGCTTGCACCATCAGACAGTTCGATGCTCGATCTGATTGTTTCCTTAATTACACGCCTAATCGTTCGTGTGATTGCGTTTAATTTTCTTCTTTATTATCCCATCATTTATAGCATCTATCTATCAGTCTGTCTAATAGTGATTGTACCTACCTACTTACCTTCCTTCATCCAGTCTCATTATCTATCGGTCTATCTCAGTTTATACTTTTCTAATAATGATCCTATCGATCTATGTGACAATTGCACTATCTTCATACCAGCCTATCTATCTATCTATCTATCTATCTATCTATGTTTGTACTTACCTAATACTGATCCTATCTATTTTTTTCACAATGTCAGTAACGTACCGAACGAATGAGAGAGGGGGAGATATAGTAGGAAAGTGCAGAGGAGAGAGCGTGGGGTATCCGTTTGTTGTACGATGTATAGTGTAGTAGTTTTACAAAGCATTGACTCTTTTCTTCAGGGAATAATAAACAAGTACAGGTCCAGTTAGTCACTCAATAGAAACCGTCTCATGTCCAGCATCTTCTGGCTACATGTGTTAAGGATGATCAATTACAGAATTGGATAAAGGGGTGATCTATGAGTGAAAGCGGTCGCGCCTTAATTGAGCCCCCAACCCTCAGGCATAGAGGGCCATGAATTCGATTTTCACCAGGAACTTCATTCAGCCTGTTTTTAGTAGAAATAAAAGGCAAATACAATAGCAAAGACTTAATAGTAATATGTAATGTGTCACTTCTGTTGCCTTTGTTGGATCATTAAATGTCCAAATATTAAAAAAAAAAGCATGAACGTAGGGGGACACAAAATGAGGGACCAATTTAGCGTAAATATTTTAAACTGAAAACTTATTGGGAATGGGTTCGAAAAAACAAAATCAAGGTTTTTTCTAGACATAATTAGAAGTAAATATTTAAATATCCAGCCTTCTAGCTCCACTGGTGCAGCCTGTGTGCGTGATACATACAGACATACATAAACAGCCAACCAGGCCGACTGGAAAACTGAAGAAACCATTGTTTATATTGAGAGTTTTAGTTGAAGGTTCCTATCAATCTGCTTCCAGTCTTGTCCTTATCAAACTACGGTTCTTTTTTATTCATAGTGTAAAGTTTGGACTTTATCTTCAAGTGCATACGAGTACTTAGTTTGGCATTGCACGACACAAGACTCAATGCTGAAAAATTATATTGCGCTAAATTTCACAGCAGGATGGACTTACATGTCTTGAAGATCAGTATTCCAAATCATGACTTTTATCTGAGTTGGAGCACCGATTCATCGACGTCTGTAGTAAATAGGTAACTATTCAAATTTCCTGGTAGTTCTCAGTGCACATACTCGATCTTGTCAATTAAAACATTTTGGATTATTGTAAGATGAATCTAACTAGCGACCAAATCAACATACCTATATTTTTCATGCACTCTTGAACAATGGATGTTCTATTGTATGAGTGTATGAATTTAAGTATGGACAACTTCATCGCTAGCATTTCCGTTTATTTTGTAGATATCTGAATATATTCTGATGTTGAGTGGCAATATTCAGTGCAGGTGGATCATTAACATTCAAAGGTTTGTTCGGACAATTGAACTCCGTCTCTGCTACTCAACAAGGACAAGTTATGGAAACCCAAGTTTAACAAGGAAATAAGCTTTGCTACCATTGCAGAGGAAACATTTTTGCTTACCATCATCACATCTGGATAGTACATCAAAAGAAGGCCGAAGAATCTGTCGACCGAAACGTCTCATTAACAACACAAACAACAAAAAGGGCTTCTATCACCCGAAACATTTCTTTGAGCGCCTTATTCCGTCTTTATTTGTCGTCCAATCTTGTAAAGAGTGATACTGCTTACGTGATTATATTCGGATACTTCTTAACCACCTTTTGTCATCATGTTTTATTTTCTGTTTGGTTGACAAAGATTTGAAAGCAGTGCGACAAAAAGCCTGTATCTTTTTTCTGTCTTTCTTAACTTGCAAATGAGTTTTCAGCAAAGCCAATATATCTGGGACAAAACAACAGCGAAATACATTAAACACAATGAAGTCGTACATATTTGGTCTCACTTCTTTGGTCGAGGGTTTTTAGCTAAAAGCATTCGATCAGATACGATTAATGACTTTACCAATACATTGTTCATTGATTTCAGACATAATGCATAAATTCATATAAGTATACACACGCGCTATATATTCTGCAGAGGAATACACATAAATATAGATAATTACTTTTCTATATCTAATTACTTTTTCTAAAGGCCAACAAGACATTATATATGCCCAATGGATATTCATTTTTGCTCCTGTCTATTGAGATTTATTATTGCTATTGCTTATTATTGTTATTATACGAAAGGATCAATATTTGTATACATAGCTTTTCATTCGAAATTTATCTTCAAATATATATATATATATATATATACATATATATATGCGCGCGCACACACACACACACACACACGCATACACATATCATCATCATCATCATCATCATCATCATCATTCTTTTAACGTCGATCGTTGGACATAGACCTTCCCTAGGATTTGCCACACTTCTCTATCATGGGCGTCACGGAACCAGAACTTCCTTTTCTAGCTCGTCTCTCCATCTAATATTCTGCCGGCCTCGGTTCCGCATGTGATCTCGGGGGATCCATGTCGTGAGTCGTGATGTCCATCGGTTGTCTGCCATTCTTGCAACATGGCCAGCCCACTGCCATTTGAGATTTTTAATGGATTCTATAATGTCCCTGACTCTTGTCTTTTCTCGGATGTACTGTGCTGTCTTGTGGTCTCTCCATGTGAGGCCCAGCATAATTCTTTCATGTGCACGTTGCATGGTTCTCAATTTACGGGTCTGTCTCTTGGTTAGGTTCCATGTTTCAGCACCATAAGTGACGATTGGGAGGATGCATTGGTTATGCACCCTACTCTTCAGGATTAATGGGATCTTCTTATTTTTGAAGGTTGAGCTAGCTTTGCTAAAGGCCTGCCATCGTAATGTGATTCTTCGCTTGATTTCTTCTTCTCTTGAGGGTCTCATGGAGATTCGTTGCCCTAGGTAGATGTAGTAGTCTACTTTCTCGAGTTCTGTGTCCTCGATTTTGATCTTAGTGTTTTTATCCCCGATACGGTTGTTGCACATGATCTTCGTCTTGCTGATGTTCATGTGTGGGCTGACTTTCTTGCTCTCTTCATTTAGTTCATCTATCATTAGTTATATATATATATATATATATATATATATATATATATATATATATATATATATATATATATATATCAATTTGAGTACCATTTTTATACCTGTACGTATTTCACATTATGATCTGTATAACAAGCCTGGCTGCTGCAGGGGAATGTCATTCTATTTCGATGATTACTTATGTATCATATATATAATGATAAATGAAAAAACATTAAAAACATGTTGATATTTATTTATTGAAATGAAATAAGCCAGTGCGTATTTTTCATTTGTCATAAGAGTGATTCTTTTCCATTTAAGCTCAGTTGGAAAGAGAACCATCCAGCAATCACTTGTACTTTTTTAAAATTAGATTTGGTGACGATTCCTGTTCTTGCAGTTATTATTACGGTTAAAAAAGATTTAAATAAAAACAGATTCAACTCCAAACTACGACAGCAGCTTGACAAAAACGGTAGAACCAGTGTAACACAAGTTGTTAGTGTCTTAAGCAGGAATCATGCGAAGAACACGCTATACGAGATAGTGAAACATTTTGCGATTTAGATCATTTATAAGCGTAACATTGAGGCAATGTCATTTTAGAAAGAATGACAAACTTGACGATTCAGTGTACCAAGAAACTACTAAGAATTTCCACTAATAAGTTTTAGTATCGATCAAATGCAACATATTCAGTAAACGTTCCAAGTACAACATTAAATGGTAGAGAGAGACTCTTACTTTCTATCTACTTATTTGATTGGGCTAAGAATATTTTTTTTTCATTTTTATACGGACATTTATCTATTTAATGAACAGTGTGACGTTTTCTGTTTGTTTTTTTTTTACCCGTAACTGTGAACCATAAACCTAAACAGTGGAGTCTTTCGATCGGATGGGTTCAGTGAGTTTTTGATGAAGCCTCAGATGAAATTGATCAGACGAGAGCCTTTTTTTACACTATTGATGGTTTTGAAGTACTTAACTATTAAGTTATATGGTAGGTAAGAAAATATAAAGAATCCCTTCGAAATCTTAAGAAACACAGGTAAATATTTTTACAGCCTCCAGTAAATATATATATATATATATATATATATATATATATATATAGAAAGAGAGAGAAGGAGAGAGAGACAGACAGACAGACAGACAGACGGGCAGACAGACAGGCAGACAGACAAACAGACATTCAAATGTATCAGGGAACTTTTAAAGTGTAGTGATTAGTAAATCTATTTCATCTGTTTTTTCAGCAACTTATGACATTGACACGCACAGAACCAAGCCTTATCTATTGAAAGTCATTCACAATTATCACATTTCTTTTGTCGTTGCATCAACTATATTTCGCTTTCGAATTCACAAGAGGATTCTCCTTTTAATTGTCGATTTGAATAATTACTTGACTCAATCAATACATTCTCTGTTATAGTCTCTTGTTAATTGACGTTCAACAAAAACTCTGGACATATTCAGAAGAACCAAACTTAATTTTTGAATATTGCTTCATTATGAATTTGAAATTATAATGACATTTAACGATAGGCAAATATATATCATGTTGATTGATACCGAAATAACAAAGTTATGATTCAGAAAAAGTATATTCGTAATAAGAAAGACGCTCACCACAATATTTACCAGACAGGACCAAAAATATGGAACACTCAGTATTTACTAAGCTTTGTTTAGTGCAAAACGGGACCAAAGTAGGGGCACTGGATATTTACTGAGTTTAGTTCAGCTCAGAAGAGGACCAAATCATAGGACACTCAATATTTACTAAGCTTAGTTCAGTACAGAACATGTCTAAACATGTGGAACACTCGACATTTACTAAGCTTAGTTCAGTACAGAATATGCCTGCACATGTGGCACACACGATATTTACTGATATTATTAATTAAGTGAAGAACAGGTCTAAATAATTGGGACACTTGATATTCACTAAGGTCGGTCGAATACAGAACTGGGCCGAATATATCCGACACTCAATATTTACAAACTTCAGTTTG
Source organism: Thysanoteuthis rhombus (assembly GCA_963457665.1). NCBI lineage: Eukaryota > Metazoa > Mollusca > Cephalopoda > Oegopsida > Thysanoteuthidae > Thysanoteuthis > Thysanoteuthis major. The sequence goes on from OY735205.1 coordinate 34,052,891, forward strand.
ATACAGAACAGAGCCAAAAACGTTGTACGCTCGATGTTCAACAAGCTTATCGAAGTACAGAACATTTCACGCAGAACATGGCTCAAAATGTGGGACATTCGATATTTACGAAGCTTACTGCAACACAAAGCTAAATGAAGATTTGGGATTAGGTCCGACTATTCTGTTACGCTAATATTTCCAGTGAGAAAGAAATGATCGATATGTATATTACTAAGCATCCGTTTACTTTTGACATTTTCTTACTACAGTCATTTCTTTTCTCGTCTTTGATTTAAGGGATACTCTGCTCACTTCTGGTATGTGAAAATAATGGAGCTTCATTGAAAAAAACAACTCTCCCCCATACGATTCAGGACAGATAAACAGGCATACATTCAGATCATTCACGGGCAACATTTATTCTGTCTTGACGTGCATATGAGAGAATCATGCTCAACCTCACATGTATAGATCACAAGACAGCACAGCATATTGGAGAAAAAGATAGGAGTCCAAGATATCATAGAAAACATTGGAAAACCCAAGTGGAAATGGGCTGGACATGTTGTAAGGGCTGGACATGTCAAAGAACCGCTGGACATCACGACTTACAACGTGGACCCCCCTAGAGGTCATATACGAAGCTGTAGCTGATAGAAAGCAAGATGGCGTGACTAGATAGATAAATTCAGAAAGTACTGGCTTTGCGATGCCCATGATAGAGGTCTGGAGAATCTCAGGGAGGTCTATTCCAACGACGAACGCTAACCGTCTGATGATGATAATGATAGCAGACGGTTTTGCGAAAACAAATTTATTTTAAGAAAAATCTTCAGTTTATCCTAGGGGTGGTCGCGTTATTTCGGCCGCCGTTTTCATTCTCCTTTATTTTACTTGAACTATCTATAATAATCCGCACCCGGCTTGCTATGCCCGTCGATGTGACGTTAATCTCACATTTTGTGAACACGTTCCCTACCATGTCTGTTATCAGTCTTTCATCACGCTGGACTAGGGGCTGGACATTTCAGGATGAAAGTTGTCCGCCTCTTAGACAGTTGAGAAAACATGAATTCATATGTCTCCCAATGGCATTAGTGGTAGATGAACACAAACGAGATTCCATCTTTCGTGCTCCTAACTGTTAGGCTAACAGCACCTCCTATATTGCGATTAACGATATTTCATCATCTTTTAAAACCTGCATAAACCTTTACCCTCGACGACATGTTGAGCATGCTAGTATGTTCTAATATTTTAACGACGATAAATACGAACGGGTTTGGTTAGTTACTCCATAAAAACTGTACAGTATCTTTTGGCAGAATGTTGTGTTGAGGTGATCAATCAGAAATTGGAAAATGGGATGATCGATTAATAAGTTACTACTCTTACCTTTTGCTGGGCAGTGATCAATAATAAGTTCGAATGGAAAAAACAAACTACGGGACCAGTTTAACATACACTTCCATTAAGCATTCACCCCCTCACGGGAGACCATGGAGAGGTCGGAAAAAAACCCTTTTTCCACTCATAATAAGGAATTAATGTTTTCCAGTCCTCTAGCTCTATAGGTGCGCCTTATACGCGCAGCACATACGTTGCCAGCCAGACTAGCTTAAAAACTGAAGAAACCTATGTCAACAGTTTTGGTTGGCGGTTTCCTCAATGCACACTGACGCAAACTTAAGTATATATACTTGAGTGTATCTGTGGTGGGTATTATTTATTCATGTATGTATCGCTTTCTGTTCGCAACAATTGCTCATTGAGAGATATGAACTCTTGCTGTGACCGTAGGCAGACGCATGCACTTGTTCACATACGCCACGATGTGCATTGTAAGCGTCCTCTCACGGTATGCAGCTTCCGGTTAGGGGGTTCGGGATATAATAACAACTAAGCGGCCTTTGTCATTATGTCGTAATAACAACATGCTTCGAGCGAGCTTGCGAAATCCTCAAAAGGCGGGAAAGAATACCGACCAGTATTGAAGATTTACCAGTTGATATTATTATAGATAAATGGAGGGAATTCCGTCGTCACCCCACACTAACCATTGATAGAACAGCATTTCAACTAATTTCCCCATCCCGTCAGTTTAGACATTGTAGATTTCACGAATGAAAGTAGCAAAATGAGAGAAGAGGGTGGAAAGGACGTTTTGATACGCTGCTAACAAGGGTGATAAAAGCAGCAACTGGGTTTCCTTCTGGAGCCTTTACCAATTCGACATGTAGCAACATGAGGCGATAACAGTAATTATGGCGACCATAAGAACAACAACAACAAAACTACTACTACTACTACTACTACTACTATTACTACGACACTGACAACAAACATTACAAACATGTCGGAAACTGTTATGGCAGCCTTTGCAAGAACAGCAGCAAAAACAGAATCTTTGAAGAACAACAATTGTAAAACAAGATGATTCGCCGACGAAAACATACTGAAGAGTACTGTTGTCAGGTCTTCACGAACCTCAATAATTAAATGAAAAATAAACCATGCGTTTTTGTTGGAGCTTTGAGGTGGCTGAGGTAGTTGTGCATCTCCCACTGGTTTCCCAGATCGGTATCTGAGCTTATAAAAAACAAGATTTTGGAAGCTTTTTAAGGCAAAGCATCCTTTCCGATTTGAAAGGTTGGCGCAACGCAAGTTCCCGATTTCTCACCCCGCTCAAACCGAGTATGCTAAGTTTAGTGTTTATGACTAACAGGCCTCAATTTGTTCACAGTACCTGACACCTGTGTTTCAGACAAAGCTAATGTTAATAAATATCAAAATTACAGAATGTCTGAGTAAATTTTGATTTGTTAAATGAAGGTAGTTTGGGATACGATATATGTATGGAAAGTATCAAGCCATTTGTTATTACCAAATAGATTATCTAAGAACTCATCTTAGGATCTCACACACCCTTCCCAGCATTCCTTCCAGCATTCCTCCCACTTTTCGAAACAGTCTTGGAAGTCCTCTTTCAGGGTCGACATCAGTTGCTACGTCACGTTTTCTTTATTTTCGTCCAAAGCCTGAAATCGCTTTCGAGAGCCAAATCTAGACAATAGGAATGAACATGCTGCAAGAATGTCACACAACTGCCAGATATCATCACATGAATACCCAGAGATCATATGCGAAAAATTGGCCGACACAAAAGTAAGATGGTGTGACGAAAGAGACAAATTTAAAAAAATCCTGGCTCCACAACGCCAATAATAGAGAAGTCTCAGGAATCTTGGAATCTGATTGAATGCTAATTATCAAGGGAAGTATGCATTACTCGATTGGAAAGTTCGTGCAACATGCCCCCGATTTAGCCCTGTGCTGGAGTCAGATAACCTTCGTCAATATTCATGTCAATTTATCAGAATATATCAACTTGCGTTTATTTTGTAATCAGTAATGCCAAGATTATTTAACATCATACATTGGAATCAATAGAAGTCAACTTGTACCATAACAGTACATAGTCACTGTGTTTAATATGTTCATACTATTTTCTCGTCTATATGTCTATTCGCTCAGAACATTTCGATCATTTACCCTTCCGCCTTCATCGGGTGTTCCCAGTCCTAGAATATGAAATAGCTTCCTGGGTCGAATGTTTGTATTTGATTGGACTCGTCAGGTCAATTTTTTGCATTGCTGATCAATTTATTGGTGCAGATTATGTGATTAATTCAACAATATGAAAATGAAATGACAATATCGGAAGGGTTGCGGAAACAAAGTATTCTTTATTTCGATCTTTCTCCAAACAGAGTTTTATTAACAACCAAAGTAATACAAGTTGATGGTGGTTGTTGTAGGTAGAGTGGTAACTATATGGATGGCTCGGCAGACCATATGTGTTGTATGCTTTGTGGTAAGATTTGTGCTAGGTTTCTAGGGATATCAGTTTCAAGGATTTGGGAGTTAAATTATTCACCTGGTGTGTTCAGGCCACAATTTTGACTTATGGTACACGTGTATCATGAAAAAGGACATAAAAACACGGGAGAAAATGCGACACAGCAGTTGTTATTTTCCAAAGTGACGCAAGTACCGAGAGATCTTGCAGCTTTAATATTAGCTCGGATTTAGCAACACACTGTCAAACAACACAATTGCACCTACATATTATTAGCCCACACCAAACCTTATTGACATCCTGGTTGCTGAATTATGTATACTGTATACACACACACACACACACACACACACACACACACACACACACTATCTCTCTCTTTCTCTTCCTCTCACATGCATTCACTCATTCATACATCAAGCTTATGCACCCTCATATGTCCACAACCACTATGCAGCTATATGTAGGGTTAGAATAACATCCCTGGTCCCTACCATCACAGATTTTATAGCCTCAGTCCATTGCACCAAACTGGAATGAATCCTCTTTTTGATCCCAATATTCCATAACTCAAATTTTAATTGCCCCCACCCACCCAATCACGGACATTGGGAAAAATTGGCTGAATAAATGACCTCCCAAATCCTGGGAGCTGGTATCCTGAGAGAACTGACACTCATCTTACCACACAGCCTACAACACACAACTAGCAGTCCACTTACAACAAAATACCAGTTTCTTGTAACACCTCAATTCTTGACAAAGCCTTAGATGGACGAAACGTCTAAATAAGGAATCATTTGTTCTAGCGAGTCTTCTGATATCTTCATTTCCCTCTCATATATATGTATATATTATCTTATATCGATATTGTGTTTCAGTGTAAAATTCTTCGTTGGTTCCTTTTCATTAGATTATCTATTTGTTTTTACTGGTCTGACCTTTTTGCTGAGAGGTTCCCAGATGCTATTTATATCGATGCTCGGTCGGCTAGAGGGCACACGGTCGAAACGTTGTGAACAAATGAACATATAGACGAGTAAAATAGTCCGACCATATCATGCACGATGATTAATACATATCGCCTAACAAAATTCAGACGAGAAATTCACTCTGTAAGTTTAGATTTTTTTCCTTACGCTTGCAAGTCAAGCAATTTATCACTGTTTCCGCTTAAATACTTTTTTCTGCTGGGAAATAAATGCTTCTGACTGTAGAAAAAAGCGAAATTAATTCTGTGAAGTCTCCTGCCTCCAAATGAGACAAACATCATTCCCCTGCAATATGAAAAAAAGAAGGCATATATATTGTGCGGCTGGGAAATAAAAATGGACTCTAAATTGAGAGATGAGGATCTGATAAGCAATCCTAATAAAACTTGAACGAGTTCTGTTTACAGATTTTAGGATTTGATTTTTTGAAAAATTGCAAATTGATAAATGTTGCTAAGGCACCCCATGGACTCAGGCAGCTGTGAGAGCATAAAGATAGATTCATGTAAACAAACACAGGTATGTCAGCAGATTAGCGAAGATTATACTAGCATATACCCGTAAAAAATAACGGGGTTATTTATGTATAGATCAGTATTGACGAGCCTGAAGGTAGTTCAATGGGTAATCTATTGTAAATAAATCAAGTATTCTAATTCTATGTACTTTTTCAAAGTCTCAGCTCTTGAGACAAAACGTTATGTAAGAAAAAACACCATTGATAGGAAGAAAAACACATTTCATTAGAAATAATCTTATCTCATACCACAATAAAGTCGAAAATCATTTTAAAATAGATTACGAAAAAAGTATGACAAAATTTGACAAATCTGGTCATTTAAAAAAGCATTTATACACACTATTTTTCTTTTATTTTAGTTTAGAACGATCAGCTTTTCTGTGACGTATCATTTAGTGTGATGTCACAACTGACTACTTGATTTATTACCAGACTGTAATTTTTTTTGCTATGTTAATCTATTTTACATGGACCAATCCATTATGATTTGGGGGTTATAACAGGACTTGGACAGGACATACAACCAAATAAACTTATTTGCATATATGGTTATTCTGTGGATAAAATCCTTTACCTGTATCATCAGCAATGGCAGCATATATGAAATACATAGATACCAATTGCATTTTATATCCGTTGATAATCGAGATTTAAATTGCAGTTCTGCAGTTACTCATTGCTTCTGCAATCAGTCATGTATATATTATGTCGTTTGCAATTCAACTGAAGTATGCTGTTTTTGATTATGAAGCTATGACTGTTGGACATGTCACTTTAGCTCGGTTGGCAAGAGATCTGCCTTGCAACCGCTTGGTCATAATTCCAAATTAAAGTGTTGATTTTTATATATCGCTTTTATTCAACGTGGCGGTATAGATATACAGCGAACGGTTCGCTCACCTGAATTTGGCGAGAATTGTTCTTGTTATGGGGGAGAATAAAGTCAAATCTAACTTAGCCTGGAGTGTGACGAATAGAAATCGTGGCATCATCCAGGAAAGCTTTCATTATATCAACCTAAATGGAATGTAATAAAGAAAAAGGGGTTTCGTGATCGATTGTGATTTAGATTGAATTTTTTTCATTACGAAATGTGGATCCTGGACACACTGTTCACAATACAGTGATCTTTATTCAGTCCTACTTTAGTAGAGAAAATATCCTTCCATTGACAAGGGAGTAGACCAGTGATTGAGCTGCATGGCAATGCCCGTCCTCAAGATTGCAAGAACAATGCAGAAAACCATCGTGGAGCATGATGGAAGTTCTTCAACATGGAGCATATTTGCAAGACTTTTCTCTTTTCGACTATTACGTCTTTCCCTCCTCGCAGGATCTCTTGTCTGGTCAGCAGTTCCAACAATGTGAAGATATCTTAGAACTCATTGAATCGAAACGGTAATGCTTTTTTTTTCATTGAAAGAATGCGGAATTTACCCGAAAAGTGGCGTTAGTCAATTAAGTGTAAAAAATTGGAGTATTGATCACATAGATAGACAATCAACTAGTAACTACGTGTCAGGGAACATACCAATACACTCACGCGTATATATATATATATATATATATATATATATATATATATATATTCTCAATTTATGAGAAACAGCCAGAAAACGAATGAAATCATATTTTATCTGTCGTAGATACTTAATCAAAGTGCTCAATATCTAACACAGAGTTATGGTTAATATTCACCGGGTGTATGTCCTTGTACTCCATATATATATATATATATATATATATATATATATATATATATATATATATATATATATATGTGTGTGTCTGTCTGTCTGTCTGTCTGTCAGCCTGATTTGAACAACATTTTTTCGCCTACATTAATCGGCCCTTAACTTTATAGCGAGAATAAAGTCCGGATAGAATGTTTATAAATGACAACTTCGATATATTAATCCCTGCGCTAATACATTCATTATTTTGGCTTCCAATTATTCCATTATCAGAGTATATTTCATTTTTAAAAGGGAATGCTTAACGATACTTTTTGCTTCGTAACAAAGTTATGTATGTACTCAATATAATTGCCCTTGTATCTTTTTGTACCTAATCTTATCCGTGAATGACAGTTAAAAATCTAGAAAAACATCCAGTGATTTAAATTGAGTATTTGTAGCGGATAAATCTTATAAGGGGACGAGTTGCAATCGTCGGCCGGCAGCACTGGTGTCAGCACAAATTTAAACTCCTCAGGCAATTCTGCCGTTCCACTGGTCCACTCAATTAATGAAATCTTATTTAGGAAATTCGATTGCGATTATTGAATGAGAACCGAAACGAAGAAAAAATAACGTAGAAACAAAAAGGAAAGTCGTTTGATGTTTGATTAAGTCGCACGAACTTCAAGGTTGGCCGGTTCACAGCGCTCAGCGGCGTATGTCCCTCTGAACAAAAGAACCATAATTCATATTTTATTCCCAGTAACTTTCACAGATTACCCCGTTATTGACGGACTTTTTCATTTAAGCAAAGCACCTCGATTGTTAAATTCCAAACCAACAATGCATGAAATTTGCATATTGAAAATTTTGACTTCCTTTTGACAAGACTTTCGGCTTTAAATTAAATCTTTCGATAGTAAATGAGTTTGCAGCAGATGAAATCGGTTCAGCTCAAAAAGCCTGTCATATCTTTGCAAGGCTTCCTTAAATTTGTGCAAGATAGATAGAACAAAGTATATCAATAATAAGAAATATATATATATATATATATTTTTTAAAGAATGCACGAGTAATAATAATGAAAATAGTTGTGAAATTAATGGTACTCATGGTTGAAGCAGTAAATAATCATAACGACAGTGGTGGGGAGATAAGATGATAAATAGCAGTAATATCCCAAATAGGAGCAACGGGAAGCAACGAGGAGCGAAGCAATGGTGTCATTTCTTTGTAGCGATTTCACTAATCAATAGATAACCCTAATACTAACCTCAAAATTTTCAATTGATTCTTCAGTCAGTCACCAAAAACTTTATTACATTCCTTTTAGTTCTCGTTTTTTCAAATTTCTCATATTTTACCACCATCAACCCAAAACTATGAATTGTTAAGACGGAAGAAGAGCTGACGATTCATCCATTTTTTTTCCTAATCGAAACATGTTTGGGTGAATATCTTGTTTTCCAGCTCTGTGTAGTAAGAATGAACTTGATTTTGGAAGCCTCTTACCTTAGATATTGCTGATTTGGAGCGACTGATTAATCTGGCAAAGGCCTTTTCATTGTTTTTAACGGCTGAGTTTCCTTTTCTTAAGATAAGCATTCGCAACCGTTTGACCCATACAGGCATATAAGATAGATTCTTCTGCCACTAAAGAAGGGTCTTATGTAATTGGAGCTTACAAATAACATAAATAATTCCACGTAAGTTAATTAAAATATGCATAACTTTTAAGTAAAAAGAATAATATAATCTTGATTTTATTTTCATTAGATGAAATCTCAACGACCAATAATTTATTTCTGCTCAGCGCTCTGTCAAAATGCGGTAGACTGACAGTCTAGTTGGGTGCGATGTAAAGCAATCGAAATCAAGATAAAAGAAATACTGGTCGAAAATAAAACTGAATAATAATGGTTTATCTGATGAAAAAAAGCCAGGATGATGATTCTGCTGTACGTGAAAACAATGACAAATATGATACTGAGCAATCAGGGAAATAAACAGATAACCAGACTTGACTGCGCTGTTTACAAACAACTGTAGACTGATATCTGATCAGTTGCTGTGGAGAACAACTAAAATTAAGATGGAGGAAATACTAGTAAACAATTAATGGTTTTAAAAAAAAACCAACCCAGATATTTTCGAGGAAATCAAGGATATCTACTTGAATAAAGAAGTATGACTTTTTCTTTGTGACTATATATTCACTCAAATGCTAGGTAATAGCGTTCCAGGATAACACCATGATTTACTACCAACGGGAAAAGCATTATTGTAAATGAACTCAGATTGTAGTTGGATATATCCAAATCAGTTGCTGATATCATGTCTGAAAAATTATTATAGCTTCCCATTTCTAGAGTGTACCACCAAAGATGTACAATCATATGAGTGCTCATAACTATACAGCAATCTCTCTCTCTCTCTCACTCTCTCTCTCTCTCTCTCTCTCTCTCTCTCTCTCTCTCTATATATATATATATATATATATATGTATATATATATATATGTATATATATATATATATATATATATATATATATAATGAACAATGCTACTATTTTCGGTTCGATTATTTGTTTCCCTGGCCGCGATAATGAGACAATGATATAGAATAGATTGGATATATATATATATATATATATATATATATATATATATATATATATATATATATATATATAGTAAAATGATACAAACTAAAACCCATACAACGAGTAGAGGAGAGAATCGTGTTTGACGTCACTTGGAGAGATTACAAGACATCATGTTGTATTAGAGAACATGCAAGACATGGATAAATCAGGAATCATTAGAAAACTCAAATGCCAATAGACAGGCTATGTAGCAAGAATTTTAGAAATGGCTAATATCAGGGAAGGTCGGTTAAACGATAGACGTTAAAAGACTCCCACTCTTGATTTTATTCATAGCTTAGATGGATACAAACCTTTCCAAAGAGTATCGATGTCCGTCTCAGTCAAACTCTGGGTGTGAACTTGGCTAACCAATTCTGTTTTCCATGCTGCAAACTGCTTGGCTACCGGCACTTCCTTTAAAATGAAAGAATGACCACATTGTAGTGTTTGCTTTGAAGTATGTTGATATCTGCACTGACAGTGATTAGACTGTAATACAAGAGAATTAAACTAACAATGAATATTAAAGAATTAGCCCTAACCTGTAAGAAGTTACTTTTAATTTCTATCAACAATAACTTCACAAAGATTCATTTTCCAACAGTTAACGTATGTTCCTTCCTTGGGGAATTCGAAATCATCCATACATCAATTCATCAGAGCACACTCGAACGCTTTCCTTTGATCTACTGACGGAAGAGGAAAAATACATGTAGAAGAGAGAGAGAGAGAGAGAGAGAGAGAGAGAGAGAGAGAGAGAGAGAGAGGGGGATAAAGGAAAATACAGGGACATGAATGAAAACATACAAGTCCAATTCAAATCTCATAAAACCCAATGGTCATCTGAGCCTGTTGATTTCCATTATTCATCTCCCCCCTCTCTCTCTCTGAACTTGAGTTTTTAATGCAGAGTCCTCCCTACTAATTTACTAGTTTCATAAATGGTCATTACATATGAAATGTCATCCCTTGAATAGTAATAGAAAGGAAATATGTCAACCACATAAAAGGTAAATGTCAAATCAAAATATAACCCGTTCGAAGCAATAACCTTTTCCCAACAATACCCCGATGATAATATGCCATTAGGTTTAGTGGTTACGAATTCAATAAAAGCGTGAACTATTTCATACGACTATGAATTTCAAAATGCTTGAAAATTGTAGATCTGTTAGAAATATGTCAAAGAAATATGGTGAATAGTACAAGTCTTCATATCCTGATTCTTTAAGCTTGGACACAGTCAGCTGAGAGATGTTTGGTCCGCTACTGTCGTTTCACTCGATTCATGTACAAACCACTTCTTCAACGTTTTGACCTTTCCTATTGCTTTGCGACATGCTATGGTCGCCATTGAAGCTCTTAAGTCTCCAGAAAGTGTTTGGACTGTTGTTCATTGGTTTCTGTTGTCGATAATTCTTAATTATTATGAGCAAGTTTCGGAATCCATTTTTCTAAAATTGAATCTATTGGAGCAGCGCTCTGCACTGTGGCAGGATTCGATTCAAATATTCTGTTGACTCAATCAACGACTTGCGCAGCGACATGTCTTGATTTGAAATCGTATTTGATAATAGGTCGAACTCTTACGATATAAACTATTGGTGTTCATCGCTCGAAAAGCTCCAACATCGAAAAAATATCTCTCTGTTTACACTAAAACTGGAACAAA
>OY735205.1:34069242-34317689 GCA_963457665.1 Thysanoteuthis rhombus
AACTTGATGTCTATTTTTTATATTTTTGTTTTCTGTATGTGTCGTATGTTTATTTTGCTTAACTCCTGGCTCTCATTTTTCTCGTATTTTTTTCTTTCTTAGGCGGCTAAGAAAACACCGAAATTAGAGGCTGCGCTACAGGAAATAAAATCTCTGATGTCCGAGGTAAAGAAACTAAGAGCGGCAAATAATAGCCAGTTCACAGAGATACAACAGTTACAGAGCATTAAAAAGGACAATTTCTGTCTGTTGCGGGAACTGGAGAATGCCAACCAGAAAATCAAGGAACTTAGGTACAAGATTCTTCATCTCAATCAAAAGACAATGGACGAACAAAAAAGTACAGAACTTTTGCAAGTGATGCAAGCCAAGATGGCCAAGATGCACAAAGAGAAGGTGCATTATGAGATGCGTGATGTCGAGAATTGTCATATTATTGCAGAGCTTAGATACGCGGTGAAATATTTAAGAGACGCGATCACCAGCACGAAAATTGACTGCGAGAAGCAGTCAGGATCGTACCAAGTGGTCTTGGAAGAGGTCCACAGACTTAAGAAAGAATTAAGAGTGAAATCAGCCAAGTCAACTCCGGTGAATTTCAAAGAATTTGTTACTTTGAAACGAGCAGCAACCGCACTTCAGATGGAAAACGAACAACTAAAAATGACACTGAAACAGAGAGCGCTGTAGAATATAGTAAAAATCAATTCAACTTCTTTTTCGTTCTACACATAATAAAATGAGGAAAATCATGGGATGTTATTATTTCAAATATATTTTCGCTTAGATTTATGAAGAAATAAAATAATGGCAAAGAAGGTCAACTGCTTTAGAGTTATGTGTGAACCACTTCAAGTATGGCAAGTTTGATTCTCACTGGGCGCAACACTGTTATGTTGCAGTGATGGACCATGTTTTCTAAATATCAACAGTCAGAACTGGGAGAAAACTTCATCTGTCTGGATCATTTTTGCACAAACTTTGCGGTCACGTGTATATATATCGATATAGTTAGTTACTAAGCTTAATTTAGGTGATTATTTATCACCCATCAGGGTGAGATAGCTATTTTTATGTATTTCAAGCTTTTCCGAGAAATTTGTGGAAAAGTTTTTTTTATAGCATTCGTGCAGAACATGGCAACTCCATTAAAATAGTCGAATTCTGATGCAATAATTTACATTCCCTCCTGGCTTTATCATCATCAGTTGCCGCTATGCCGGAATGCGGATTAGCCAGAGACTATTGCCAAGCTAAGTAGAATACACAGAAAAAAAACTTATGCTAAGTTAAAACTTAAAAAAACAAACCAACTGCAGCCTACCTACAACTGTTCTGCTTATAGTCCGGGCTCAGAAGGTACGATCTAATTCAGCCAGCTTCATTGTCGGATGCATATCTTAGGGTTGTTGGACTTCTTAAGCCAGCTAGGAAATAAACCTACGAGAATGAAACTTCAACAGGAGACCCATGACCAAAACTCACTATCATCAAGCCGCATATTGGGCTATTCAAGTTTCATTGATAACGTCGGTAATACACTCACCGTACCCCACCTGGAAAATTACATTTGCTATATTTATTTACTTAGTCCACAAAACTGTTAAATTTGTCCTTCGTCCTCGATACTGACAATCATAATTTCATTATTTCAATGGCTGTCTCGCAAATCTCTTGAGTGATCTCGTAATATACTGTACTTCACCGACTGTATACAATACAGCTGTTTTTTTTTCTTCAAAAATTGAATAAAAACTCTTTTCTACATCTAACATTATATCGAGATAAATTTACTTTTTTTAATGAATAAGTGCGTGGTATTAATTAGAAAATAATGTAACTCGTTTTCTTTCTTGATATTTTATCGCGAGCTCAAGATTCATTGTTTCAATTTAAAGTATATTGATATAAATTTGACGTATGCGTAAAATATATACACCAACGTTATCTCTGAGTTTATTAGCTGATGAATTCATTCGCATTGTTCGATTCTCATTGGTTGCCCAACAGAAATGGCTTTGTCCCTCACTAAGCCTTGAAAATCCCAAGTAAACACATATTAGAACATTGGTAATATGAATTTCTCATCTTATATTGTAATGATCTCAAGAGTTACATTTAATTTTTTTTTAGTATTCTTCCATCTTGATTGTAGTTGCTTTTTATTACATTTACACAGTCATTCCAAGACTGTTAGTGAATAGCACTGATCGGAGTTTAAGCTTCTGATGAAACTTCAGCTCACACCCTTTTTTCTCATGAAGCCGATCTTAGCACGACAACTGCTCTACCTCTTGAACAACGGTAACAAAATCAAACTATATAGACTGACTCTCCATCTATTTTCAAATACACTAAACAGCCATCTTTTATGTTTTTGTTCACGTACACTTGTTGTATCAATGGCAATATTACCTCGAATCTTCATTATTTGATGTTGCATTGTCTCATTGAAAACTAGAGTATTAACCCACCATATGTCGGTATTCTATCACTGATTATATACTTATTCGTTCCTGATTGGATGATATCAAGTTATATTTTTCCTATTCATTCATATTTCACTGTCCTGTAAGAGCTCGTAACTTGAAGTAGGGTTTTATTACTTATAGATAATGATAATTGATTCAACACTCACTTAACCGTTGAAATTATTTCACCAGTAAAAGAGATGTATTTTTCATTATATTTAGAGTGAAAAGAGAACAATTTTCTGTCAGAATTTCTGTTATTTAATTATTAAATTCACAGATTTCCATCAAATTCTGATCGTATAAATAATACATTACGTCTGGAACATTTTTAATCACAGAGTTCAATTTTTTCTCTGAACAAATATTGCAGAAAATAGAGCATAACATGTTTGAGCGTTGCAAAGTCACAATCAATGTGCATTATATATAGTTATGAATAATTCATTAATCATTGGAGGGTTCTGTTTATCAAATGAAAGCAATGGAAAACTGATACCCATTATACCTATCCTCACTCCAAGTACAGAAACTCCAAACGCAGTCTAAAACCCGATTCAAGCACGCTAAAATATTCCAATGGATAATGTATTGGTATGTATTTGCTTTAGAATTTATTATTGATGCAAGAAATGTAATTCTACGAAGCAATCAACTCCAGCGTTTCCATTTGAACAGAACTGTGTGTACAATAAGAAGTATTTTTATAAAACGAGAAATTATGTTGTGAATAGACCTGGTTGAAAATGATTGGATGGGGTAAATTTTAAGAACACAAAAATAATTTTCTCTTCATACCATTTTATTCAGATATAATTTGGAGTTTAGTATACAAAATAGGAAATGTGTGTCTGGTCTACAGGATTAATGCAATATATATGGGTGTATTAATCATGGTTGTCAGTTTGTCAATAAGTACGAATAGAAAATTGATTCCCTTCTTTAAGGCCGGGGACATCTGATGCTAGAATGCAATAATCATGGGGAATCAGCTTATCACTTCATAACAATAGCAAACTGATTCCCTGCTTTATTGATCGTTCACTTCATGTACAGATATTTAAAAAAGATTACCTCTACATATACTAAGGACAACGAATCTCCATGAGATCCTCAAAAGACGGGGAAATCAAGCGAAGAATCACTCTTGGATGGTAAGCCTTCGGCAGAGCAAGCTCAACCTTCAAAAACAAGAAGATCCCAATAATCCTAAAAAGAAGAGTATACAACTAATGCATTCTCCCGATGGTCACTTATGGAGCTGAAACATGGAACCTAACCAAGAGACAGACTCACAAACTGAGAAGCATGCAACGTACGCTTGAGAGAATCATACTCAACCTTACATGAAGAGATCACAAGACAGCACTATATATCAGGTAGAAAACGGGAGTTCAAGACATCATAGAAACTATTTGAAAACTCAAATGGCAATGGGCTGGCCAAGTTGCAAGAATAAAAGACAAACGATGGACATCACGACTCACAACATGGATCCCCAGAGATCACTTGAGAAACTGAGAAACAAAACACAAGATGGAGAGATAAACTAGACAAATTCAGAAAATACTGGCTCCGTGACGCCCGTGATAGAGAATTTTGGTGAATCCTGGGGGAAGGTCTATGCCTAACGACGGACGATTAAAGACTGATGATGATGATGATGGTGATGATGATGATGATCCTTCTACCGGTCGACTTTCTTCCACCTATACAGTACCACTCCAACCAATAGAAGTATTGCATTGGACTGGCAGTGTATCAAGGTATAAGGTAGTGCCGAGTGAACGCTCGGTTTTGGTTATATTTTTTTCAGAGGTCATTTAAATAACAATGGCAAGAAACAATATCATGTAGTGTTCCATCCGATACGCCAATGGTGACAGAAATGTCTTTTAATCGGTAGAATCTTTTTTTCAATACTTTTGTATCCTTACATATGTTGGGGCTATGTATGCAAAATATGAAAGTTGTAGCTGGTCTACACACTTGGATATGAACATACATCTAGCATGACTCATTTTGCGTTACAAGGCCACAAACCGTAATGTCTATAGGTATGGAATCCTGATTAGTTCTTCCATATCAATTCCAGTTGGGTTTTTTTATATAGCAACGCTGTAATAGCGGCCTTAGAAGGATGCTTTGAATAGATGTAATATTTAATGACATATCATCTGTTAAAAAAAACGTAATGTATCGGGCCGGGGTTTGTTGCTCTCGTCCTATTTCTGAGGTAGGGTGAGGAGGCTCTTCTAGAGACCTTCATGGACATTTGAACCTGCAACTTTCTGGTACTCTATGATATTAATGACGCAGCACTGTTCCTCCGTGAACCGGGTGAATTTTCGCGCTGAACAAGATAAAGAGCTCTGTCCAAAGCTCCCTGAAAATTATCAAATACGAAGTTCACCTGTGGAAGGTCAGAGAGTACGCCAGTAAAAACGATGTGATAACCCCTGCACCACACACACACACACACATACACACACATATACACTTACACATACAAAGATCAGAGGGCTTGTCCAAAAAGAATCAATGAATAATGACGGTGTTTCTTGATTATTCACTCGGAGCTTCGGGAGAACCAAGTCGATTGTATCTAATTCTGCTGAGGTCTGCAAAGCCTCAGCTAACTATGGAAGAGGTTTACTTTCTGAATCCGAGCTGCCCTTCTTCAATTTATCGTCATTAGCTGTGGCGAAATTCCATTAGTCAGTCGTGTTTTCTGGAAAACGTCTCCAGCTCTCGATGAGAAAAGCAACATGCTTCTGCATTCGGTTTGGTTGTGTGCTAAGTTGACAGCTCAGAGTATTCCAGAATATGGCAATCAATAAAACATAAGAACTCATGGGGGACCAGATGCTGGAATAATATCATCTGAAGAAAATTATTTTTAGACTGAAAATGTTCTTTGTTCACTTCAAAGAGTGACAAGAATTCAGGTAAATGGAGAAATACTCATAAAAGTTGAACTCTCGTACGAATTCAGTTTATTGCACATAAACACGCATACGTGAACATAAGAAAGTTACTCAAAATCTAGAATTTGGTTCATTCCTTCAGTTTATAGTTCACATTCGATTAATGTCAGTTTGTGTGAGTGCGTGTGCGAAACCTTTATTTTCAATGTCAACTTCAGCTTTGGAGAAATGTCAAAGGAGCCAAATTTTGATGATTGGATGGGGACTGACACACCTGGGTTATACAATCTTTTTTACAAAAAGTCTCTGCATGAGACGTGAAAAAAGTCTCGCTCTGTCATCGTTCTCAAGCTCACTCAATGGCGGCTCATTGTCGGATGAAAAGTCCCGCAGAAGATTGTCTGTCCAAGCTTTCACAGTAAGGTCCTCTCAGATTGGTCAATTCTGCTCTGAAATTTTCACTGTAAGACGATCTATGCATGTTAATAATGGAGAAGTGCATTGACACGGAGGGAAATTATATAGACAACTAAGTATTTATTGTGTAAAATAAATACATTTTTGCATCATTAGACTGAGGAATTATTGATGTGTGAACGTATATATATATATATATATATATATATATATATATATATATATATATATATATATATATATATAGTCCAGTGGAACATTAGTGCAGTGTGCGATTCCTATTTGCTACCTTCATCAACTGTGGTCTTGTTCCACCCTGAGCGAAACGTAGTGAATACTTCCGAGTACATAGTAGGGAGCAAGTCTATCAGAGTATGACTACTCAATAGTGAGATTGAACTTTTCTATCAGTTCTTATCACTTATGGTCTTGAGCCATATTTGGCAAAGCTTACTGTTAAGAAAAAAAAAGGTATGTAATGTATCATAGATTAAAGGTATATTTTAGGTGACCCTAGAATGTGATATCTTAAAGAATGAGAGAAAGTCAAGGTGATTTGCAACTTGATAATAATAATATGGTGACAGCATTTGCACTAATATCGATAGTAACGAATTGATTTTTATCTATCTATCTATCTATCTATCTATCTATGTCTTTGTCTATTTATTCTGATATGTTTTATCTGTTTGCGATCAGTAACCAGCCGGAACAGTGCATTGTAGAGGTAATGAATTAAGTTAAGTCTAAAATGCAGAAGCAATCAGAATGATTTGCAATCTAATAATGATAATGTTGGGCCTCTCCTCGTGCCTATCTCTATCTGTATTCTTATAACAGGTTTGAGATAACTATTATACGTTAATTATAAAGTAGTTTCCTTTATTTATTTGCAAGTACAATTTCATTTTGGTTTCATCAAATTGCATTATTTTTCTCACAAAATGATGACTTAACAGAGCGCTGGATTGTTCAGTATCAACTATGTTTTTGTAAGTAATAACTAAATCTAGTTTAATGTCCCAAATTGAGTTATTTAAAAAAAGAGAGAAAAGGATAAGGTAGAGATGAAACCAGCAAAGCTTATTTCTTTAGAGAGGAACACACCATTTCCTTTTTTTTTTCATTCTAGCCATTCGACTATATTCAAATGCCAAAGTTTTATTCTTATGCTATAAAAATGTCGAAAGAGTTTTTCTGTGCCGAGTGTCACGAAATTTACTCCCAAGAAGTGACACTTCCCTCCTGTTTGGAACCAGCAATTATCCCCATTCTTACCAATTCCAACGTCTTGTACTGATGTAGGCCCTTTAAACTGGCGTCATTACATCCTCGAGGCCAACGGGTGGCGCTTTTTCCTACGGCTTTCGCGGTAAAGAAAATAAGAGACAGATAATATCAATTACTGAAACTGAATCCGCGTGTCCACTAACCGGTCTTTCTTCAATTACCAGAAAATGAAAGAATGTCTCGAGAAATCAATTCAACTAACCCATTAACCATATTTAATAGACCATCTTCCACAATTTTCATTTCCAGCGTGATTTCTTCCATTACAATCAGGTCTAACTAAAAATTGCCATTTTGAAATAGCTTTTCTGTTAGTGAGCGAAACCTTGAAAATTCCCTGAAGCGATTAGTCCTCTTCCAATCCCAAAATTAGATATTCTCTAACCTTTTCATCTCTTGATTTTCACCTCGAACGGCAGAAAGTTGCAATCGGCACGAACACAAAATAGTATCTCCAGCCTTTTGCTGCCGCGTTCAGCTGTGATTTTAGCCTGTCAAAAAAATGCCCAAGATCGGGTTTAACCCATTTAATCGCCTATCTTCACACCTCTTACTCGTTAGAATCACACCTTCTTAGTGAACCATTTACATCGTTATCAGTTGTATAGGGATATATATATATATATATATATATATATATATATATATATATATATATATATATATATATATATATATATCATGCTTGTCTGGCCGTCGACACATTATCTCCTAAGATTCTCAATGAATTTCATGTTTTGTAGAAGGACCGTCCATAGGCTAAGAGAGACTTGATTAAATTTGGTAACGGATCCATGGATATTTTTTCCGTTGGGAGATGTTGTTTATATATATATATATATGTATATATATATATATATATATATATATATATATATATTGAGACTAAAGTTCGAAATTTTGAAAATCGAAACAGTCGTCTCTCCTGCGACGTAGGTGCATATGAACTGATTTACATCCAGTTTTTAGCTGCATGTTTAAGTGTATGGCGTTGGCAGAGGTTTGCACTCACCTCGTCCTTTTTACTTCCAGGATGCTTTTCTTACAGAACATTCAAAATATTTTTCTCGTTTTCCAACAAATCATGAAAAAAGAACATCGTTAATATTTAGCATCTCAGACTGGCTTCGTTCCAAAAACATTTTCCCGATTCAATCCCCCGATATAAGTGATCCAATAGTTTATGATTGTGATTAATGTCTAATGAGGTATGATTGAATAAATACACAGTACAAATTCATCATCTTTTATTGGGGTCCTAAACCTCATTTAGGTCATCGCAAGAACTAGTTGAAGAATCTACCCATAAGACGGGTTTTAGCTATTAATAAAAATTAGGTGGAAACCACGGGCTCTGGCAAGTAGAAATCACAATGTTGTCCGGGATTTTGATATCCAGACAGACCACACCAT
The DNA here is from genome assembly GCA_963457665.1 of Thysanoteuthis rhombus. Taxonomy (NCBI): domain Eukaryota; kingdom Metazoa; phylum Mollusca; class Cephalopoda; order Oegopsida; family Thysanoteuthidae; genus Thysanoteuthis; species Thysanoteuthis major. Next base: position 34,077,761 of record OY735205.1, read on the forward strand.
GTGAGCAAAAATAACTGACACTCAAGTAAAGAATGAAAGATCAGAACATCTTCTTGATCGTATGCGTGCCTGTACTAACAAATCACCGAGTGGATTTAAAGGGGAGAAATTAGGGAAAGACTTTACCCGGAAGCTGAGAAAATGTGGAATACGAAGGTGAGTATAGTTCTCACAATAGTTGGCGCCTTTGGAACCACGCTAGAAACAATATTATCGAGAGTGGATAAACAAGAAATCAGAGGAAGCGTTGAGACTGTACAAAACATGGTGTTGCTGATATCTGCAAGGATACCAAGAATTGTACTGGAAACCTACATGAACAACAACAACAAAAACAGCAACAAAAACAACAAAAACAACAACTACAATAATAATAATAATAATAATAATAATAATAATAATAATAATAATAATAATAATAATGATGATGATAATAATAATAATAATTACTGCTTCAAGATCAGACTCCACTCTAAACGCAACCATTTTAGCCACTTGGCTGAATCAAAAAAAATCCCTACTCATTGAGGGTAGTGTGTGCAAAATTTTAAGCTTCTCCGATGTACGTTCAGGGTTGAGAAGAGTAGAGAAGAAATAAAAAGAAAAAGAATTATGGTATATGCGAAAGTATCAAATCGAAGAAATATGACCCTGCCATTTTTATTGTTGTTTTACATCGAGTAACTAAGCATACACGTCATGAGGTTTTGTGTACGTATCGTTTTAAGTGTACGACTTATCGGTTTTTGGCAAGGGAATCTTGGTACGGAAGGAAATCAAAGTCCAATCTATATGGAATTAGACAATGAAACGAGATCGGAGGGACTTGGGATAAGAGGAAAGATTTTGATTGTAAAGACCACAGCACTACTGGGGACTGCACGAGGGGACTGGGGAGAGTGCTGAAAATATGATATCTACGACCTCCAGCTATTAGCAACAGCCTAACCACCAAGAAAAAAGCATGTTAGGGATGGTACAAACCACATCACTTCTGTGATATGTGAGTGTGATAGTAGAGGAGGGCTTGAGACCTGAGGAGATTTAATCTCACCCAGTCTCAAGCGATAACAACCTGGCAAATTGCTGTGGACAGTGAGAGTGCGAAGCGGAGGACTCGACACTTGTTGAGATTTGCTATCACTCAGTCGCCAACGTTGACCACCAGACAACTGGTGTGAAAATGCAAATGTCTCCATTACTAATTGTTCTTACAATAATACCGCTCAACAGAATCCTGAAAAACAGCAAAGGATACCAATTCTCAAAAACAAAGGGAAAAGTCAACCACCTAATGTACATAGACGACACAAAATTATTTGCTAAGAACCGGACAGAACTGGAAACGCTGTTCTAAAAAGGAAATGAATAGGGTGATGAAATAGGGATTGCATTTTGAATGGAAGAATGTGCAATGATGGTAATGCACAAAGGAAGGCTCGCAGCAGCAAAAGGAATCGAACTCCTGGACAGCAGGAAGATTAGAGCACTGACCACACAAGACCGATGCAATTACCTGGGAGTTCTCAAATGTGACACGATAAAGCAAGAAGAAAAGAAGGAGAAAATGAAAGAAGAATACTTTAGGAGGATAAGGAAAATATTAGACCAAACAGAACAGCAGGAACATTTAAAAAAAGGAATGAATATATGGGCTGTATCAGTAGTATGATACATAGGTCCATTCCTTGGATGGACAAAGGAAGGACTCCAGTCAATGGATTGGCAAACAAGGAAGCTTATGACAATTCACAAAGCCTTACATCCGAGAGATGACATGGATAGGCTGTACGTGGAGAGAAAAGAAGGCAGCAGAGAGCTCATCAGTACATACTGTATTCAGATGGCCTAAGCTAATCTAGAAAAGTATGTGCAAGCAAACAGTGAAGACACCATAAAGGGTGCCAAACGCTGTGCAATGAACAATCAAAAAGGAGAAAACAATCGAGCGGCACAGCAAACAAGGAAAGAAAAATGGAAACAGAAAAAACTATACGGATAATTTGAAAGACGGATATAGGATGAGACAGACGAGAGACCACTGATATGCCTACGAAAAGGAAACCTGAAGAAAGAAACAGAATCGTTCATCATGGCAGCTCAAAACAAATGCATCAGAACAAACTATATCAAAACAAAAATCGACAGAACATAAACTAACAGCAAATGCAACCTATTTGGGGAGAGAGACGGGCCCGTAAACCACATAACAAGTGAATGTAACTAACTTAGAAGGAGAATCAACACAGACGCAGTAGAATAGCAACAATGAACTGAGTAAACAAATCGAATTCAACCAACACAAAATGGAGAGAGCTCAGGAGAATGGAAACCACAAATTACTTTGAGACTTTGACATCCAAATGGACCCCACAATCCAAGTAGGAAGACTGGACCTAGTAATTGTGGACTATATAAGTAAAACCTGCCAAATAATAGACATGGCCATACCTGCAGATCATAGAGTAAAGACGGGAGAGAGTAAAAAACTGGAAAAATACCAGGATCTGGCAAGAGAACTGAATAAGTTGTGGAGCATGAGAGTCAGGGTAGTACCAATAATAATAGGTGCACTTGGAACCGTACCAGGGATAAAAGGAAGAGACTGTGCAGACCACAGCTCTGCTGGGAACTACATGAATACCGAAGAAAGTGCTAGAAATGTAAGATTTACAACCTCAGCTATTAGCAGTGGCGTAACAGAGGAGGAAGGAAAAAACACTCAAATGGTAGTAGAGACACGAACCACAGCACTGCTGTGATAGGTGAGGGAGAGATGAGATGAGAGGATGGCTAAAGACCTGAGGAGATTTTCTGTCACTTAGCCTTCAGCGATAACCAGCGGGTAACTTGTGTTAAACTGTAAACCACAGTATTGCTGTGGACTATGAGAGTAAGGGGAGGAGGGCAGAAAACTTGAGGAGTCTTGCTATCACTCAAACTCTTGCAGTAACCACCAGGCAACTGGTATGAAATTCCTGCTGATAATGATAGTCGGTAAATATAGCGTACTAGCCTAAAAGGAGTACGAGAACTGATACGACAGGTTAGAAAATGTTATACACTGAGAACTATGCTAACGACTGGGAATCGACCTTATAGCCAAATGGTACCAACACAAAACGTAGTAAAGTAGAAACCATGAATCAATCTGGGACTTAGACATCCAAACCAGCCCCCTATCAAAGCAAGAAGCCTTGACCAGGTAGTTATTGACAAAGGAGGGGAAATCTGACGAAGAATAGATGTGGTTGTATCAACGTACCACAGAATGGCGACAAAAAGGAATAAAAAGAAAACTAGGAAATTGCCAGGACTTGACTCGGGAGCTGGGAAAAGTGCAGATTATGAAGGTCAGGGTACCAGTAATAGTAAGCTCACTTTGAACCCATCCAAATACTTTGAAAACGAAATTGGAGGAGATGGAGATAATAGAAAGGATTGAGACTATACAGACCCCAGCACTGCTGGTGTCTGCATGAATATTGACGAGAGTATCGGGAATATGGGACGAACTTCCATCGACAGCAAAAGTATAACAGCTGGAATGAAGAAAAAAGCCATACGTCAGTAACGCTGAGAAAGGTTGGAACGGTACAAACGACAGCGTTGCTGTGACATATGAGGATGATGAGAGAAGCTCTGTCGCATCCTTCAGCGACAACAACAGCAACAACAAGGACGACGGTAACAACGTGTCTTAAAATGTTGATTAAAACAAATGAAATTCAGTGGATATCTCTTGTATTTGACGGTTGTATTTTTAGTCGATATTATTCTGACTTACGTTTCTGATTCATTTATCAACTTACACAATTTTTATTGCATCAAATCCGTTGGTAGGGGCATATTCATTCACTCGTATCTGTTTGTACTTCCAATATCAGTTTTCTGGAAGTTTCGGCCATAGAAAGAATAGCTTAGTTGAAGGGTAGATCCAAGATTCATTTCTGATGGAAAGTTTTTTTCCATACTTCGAGACTATAGTCCGAAGACTGGAAAATCAAACCATACAAGTCACCCCAACCTATCCCTGGCTCCATAGCGATGAGAGAACTGATTTTCCGTCGTTTTTTTAGTTATTTGTACGGCCTGGGCTAAGGTATGTTCTCGCTGGGTGTTTTAAATTTATCAATTATAGTGTACGGTGATTAATTCTTATGCAGCACGTGTTCACTTGTGAGCGATTGGGTTAATACGCAAAAATGGAAATCTGATAACCGGTCCAACTTCCGAATGTGATACCTCGCGTTTTCTTGATCATATTTTGAAAATTAAAATTCCTGAAATTTCTCAAATTTTAATTATTTTCAAATTATTAAAAGCATCAATTGACACCGATTGATTCAATTAATCCTAATTGATTAATTTTATTATTAGCTGGTTATCTAATTTTAAATATCATGCAAGTCATGCAAAAGACAAGCTAATTGGAATTTTTTGATGATGGTAATACTTGCGCTTTCCCGAAATGTAATTAGTTCTAATCATCAGTTGAGAAATAATGAAGCATTTTGAGAGCGGGGATGCACAGATAATAAACTCAGAACCACAAAATTAGTCATTTCTTCTCAGTCATTTATCTCTGCCAAAGAAGTTGGAAGAGATGTATGCATTCACTTGTGTCTGTCTCTATGTCTGTCACTGTTTCTACATAATATCTCCAAGGGTTCTCAATAAATATCAATGATTTTTTGTTGAAAGGTGGGCCATGGGCTAAGGAAAGATTGATTGAATTTTGGGGAGGATCCAGGGATTTTTCTCAGCCACCTTTATCGTAGTCAGATATTCACACATTATCGACAAAATATCTCAATAAATTTCAAATAAACTTTACGAAAAGGCGGACTAGTGACTGAGGAAGAATTGATTAAATTTTGGGTCGGATTCAATAATTTGTTCATAGTTACCTCCCCTACTTAGCAGCTGTATATGATGAACTGGAAAGAAAGGATAAACGTCGTGGAGGGATTCCAAACATTCATATATTTTTTTATTTCTAATTATTTTGAAAAATTATTTTTAACAAATGAATTGTATGAACAATGGAAATTTAATTGAACTATGTACAGAAAATTGTCTATTTCCCACCATTTTCAACTTTTCTTACGATTTCCATCATTTTGGACTAGGCAATACATGTTCCTCTGACCATTGAGACGTGGGATGCATCACGTTGATTGGTGAGATTGTACTCATTCTACTGTCTCATTTCGGATGGGGGTTAATTTCTAGGCCCCAAACCATGTTGTTGATCGAATTGGTTTCAAATCTGTCAATTTGTAGTCAACCAGATCTGGTACCTCGGGTTTAATTTTATAAGGGGAAATATATCTCTGTAAGACATGATATTTCGTAAGCACTGCCATTTTGATTTGAAAGAAAGGCAGATAACCCATGACAGCTCTCAAGAAAGTTGATAACAAGGGGAAGTAATCCTTACTCCTTCAAAAGGGTCGGTAGTTTTTGCTTTTGGAACAAGGGGAGGTAGCTTCGGTTATTTGGTGCGAAAGAGAAAATTATTCTTTTAAAGTGTTAGTGACCAAAATGGTTTTACATTTATGGAAAAAAAGCATGGGATTTTAATAATAGTAAGATACCATGATATTTATTTTCAGATGTGGATGGAAGTTGGATGTAACTGTGTAAAATTCATGGTGACATTTCAAACCAAGTAGGAAATGTCCATTCATTTGGTGAAATGATTTTCTCATATTCATCAATTTATGGAAAGATACACTAGAGCCTACCCCAAGAAAAAAAGTTTCTCAACACTTTCTCCATGGTATCAAATTTGCCCCTTAAAATACTAAAAGTGTACAACAGTTTGATCCTTGGAAAGGTGTGATTTTCGATATGGCGTCCAAAATGACCACCGAATCTTTAAAATGCCCAATACTCGTTCATTATTCACCCATTATAGTCTACAGAGTCAGTCGTGTAACAGCTGAGTTCATTTCTATTGAATTTTCCTACTCTGTTTTTATTGACTAAGAATTAGATTTTCTATAATTTTCTATAAGGAAATCGTGTTTGAGCAATAAGTTTTGCATGTTTGCACTGGTCAACTGTCAAATTTATCAATAGAATAGCAGTATATCAATTGTTTATTTCAAGTGGAATCTTGAAAATTATATCCTTACAGTAATCAAATTGTGGTAGACTTTCAAAACGTAACAATCAGACACTGATAAATCATTTCTCGCTGTTTCTTTGGGATAAGTTTTTTTTCATCATAAATGTATTCGATCATAACGGCACATGGTCGAACTGCATGGACAATTGCATGTTCTATTCCCGCAAACTTTCATTTTGTATCCTTTCGAGCCATTCAATAATGTTCACAGAATGTCAGGAAAGGGCAAAATCAAGCTTGAGCAACTTTCCATTAGGATAGTTATAGAATTTTGTATCAACTTTTCACATCACTGTTTCAATGATAAACTGTTTCTTGGGTTCTATGTCCTGGTTGTTGAAATAGGATCTCAGTATCGGTAATATTTTTTTTGTCAATGTCACAAAATGTATGTTAACCTCATACTATTCTTTTAATTTTCCCTTTACTTCTAAATGGTACAGGATCTGTGATTGTCAAAGATTCCTCCATTTCATCGCTTGAATGTGAAATTGTCAACTGTTCGTGAAATTCTCATCACTTCATTTTAATTTATATATAAGAATTGGATACCTACATCTCCCAAACATGGGATTAGGCACCAAAATTTCGTGTCTACAATGAATAATGAACGGCTCCAGTAGACTTTTACTATGTTATTGAGCACACTGTATACTACAGAAACTGTTTAGAGTAAATTAAAAACGAGCAATGAACATTTTGAAATTTGGGCGACAACCTTGGACGCCATCTTGAAAATTATATCACTCCAGAGGTCGGACTGTTTTAGAGTTTTTGTATATCATTGACCACTGATGCTACAAACAGCGGTTGAGAAACCTTTTGTTTTAATTTTTAGGAGGTAGGGTGGATCTTTATAACCATCTGTAAAATTGGACGCCATCTTTAAAATTATGCCTTTGTTGTCGCCAAGCTGAGGTAGACTTTTGACATATAATCAAGAACCTTTGATACTACAAAAACATTTGGGAAGAACTGTCTGGGGTGAATAATGAACGAGTCATAGGCAAAGATTTGGCAGCCATCTTGCGTGCAATCTTGAGAATTTTACCTTTTCATTGGTTAGACTGTTTTAAAATTCAAGTATGTTATTGAGCACCTCTAATACGACAAAAACGCAGAGAAACCGTTTCTTCTTGGAGATAAAGTGTTTTTTTCTTAAATGCACCTGACAATATATCATGAATATGAGAAATTACTTTGAATGATGATCATAAATTCTATTCCGTAAATTAGCCATTGCATTGTTGAAAAAATTTGCGACGTTTTCTTTTTCACATCTGCTATGTGCGTTCTTTGATATTTCAACGTGATGTTGTTTGTAACATGATCTTCATCTTGCACAGCACTAAATATATTAGCAAAGAAATATCTTTCTAACGAATTTTTTTTCACTTTGACCGCGATCTAAATGCATTTTCTCAAGTTCTGGTGATCTCAAACGTATTACTTAAAGGATCGAGCATCGTACCCTGACAGTTTACATGATGATGAAAAAAAAACTCTATTTTTTAAAAAAAGAAATACGTTATAATCAGATGAAGTCATCTAATTTGTTTACAAATGGAATTTTCTGAGTTCCTCTAATTACTGCTTGGACTGGTTGATGATTCACTTGTTCTTTGGCTGTCGTAAGGAACCCAACACTCTTTCAAAAAATTGTCTTGAGTGAATATTGGACGTTATTTTGAGAATTATACCTTTCCAACAATCAGACTATTTTTAGTAGATTAAGTTTTAGTAGATTATTGAGCACACTGGACACTGTGAAGAGAGAGAGAGAGAGAGAGAGAGAGAGAGAGAGAGAGAGAGAGAGAGAGAGAGAGAGATGAAGTAGATGAGGGGGGAAAGTTAGGGATATTAACTGAGAGAAGAGTGAGAATAAGAAAAGAAAGAAGGGTGGGAGATTGTGCTCGAGAGAAAGCGGCAGAAAAAAAAGCAAGGAATAGAATGAAAGAAAAGGGTGAGGAAAAGGAAGAGTTAGAGAGAAGGATATAAACGGAGGAGGATAAGAGATAGGAAGAGAGAAAGAGGAAACAATGGGGGAGGGATGGAAAATGAGAGGAAAGTGAAGGATAGAACAAGAGAGAAGGGGGAGAAGTACGAAGATAGATATATGAAGAGAATAATGGGTGAGAGAATCGAAAAAAGAGAGTGTGAGAGGAGAGTGGTGGCTCGAGTGAGAGAGGAAGAGAGATAGAGGAAGAGAGTGTAGGGAAAATGACCAGAGAAGGGTGAGAGATAGGAAGAGAGGAGAGCGTGGTTTAGAATGAGGTCGGTGAGTGAGAGAAAGAAACGGATGACTCAATGGGAAAGCTTCTCCATTTTAACTCTATTAGTAATCGTGAACCAAAAAAGTCAACAAAAGTTTCATTATTTTTTAACCTGATGTTCTGAGTGGGAATGTAACCTTTTTTTTGTTTTTCTTTTTGTTTTTGCTTTTGTTTTTTTGTTTTTGTTATTTTTGTGCGAATTGGTCCTTTTTTATATTCCAGCAGTATTCAGGCCTTTTTTTTTTCTTCTGTCTTTCTATTCAGACTTTTTTCGGTGACAATTGTCCAACAACAAAAGGCGAGAGAAGTAATCCATTCATTGATCACCCCTTTCCCGAAAAAATCATAACATGTTGCCTAAAGACGTTGGTCACGGGACGGTTTCAATTGAGTGACTAACAAGAACTGTTATTTTTGCGATTATGGTTTTTATCTCCAGACAATTAACACTAGCTGTCCGTAAAATGTTTTTTTACATATTAAAGTGGATACTGGATCTTTGGAAAATATCAGACCGTAAAGATATTTTCATTAAATTTCAATCATCAGGTTGAAAACCCAGAACAAATTGTTTGCTGTGTTGAACCAATTATATCCTATAGATGTGTAGAAAACATGGCCTGCAAACACACGGACACATATATACACTTTACAACACAGGCACACATACTGTTTTGCACGTATACAAATACAAGAAAACGCACACACACTTCAAAGTGTTCATGTATCTATCTATCTACCTATCTATCAACACGCATACACACACACACACACACACACACACACACACACACACACATGCACACTCAAATATACATGTGATTTTCAACTTGGCATTTTCTTTAGTACATCTCTCATTGACGGTCAAGAAACATTTTTCGATTTTTAGTAATCTTTCCTTGTTTTTGTAAAAGTGAACGTTTTTCTGGTTGTAGTGTAAATAAATGCTTTCCAAAGGATAAACCGCTTTCGGCAACATTTCTGCCATTCAATATCAGTGTAGTTTTACTGTTTATATATATATATATATATATATATATATATATATATATATATATATATATATATATATATATATATATATATGTATATATATATATATATATATACGCCTACATAGACAAGCATGCACAGGCTGATATATGCGTATACACACGCGTATATACTCACAAATTAATACACACTCACTCCAATGCGCACTTCCTTACGTCTACATATTAATACTATCTATCTATCTCTGCACACACATAAATAAAAAGGCATGTGTCATAGTGTGTATATGAGTGTACATCTATGTGTGTGTGTGTGTATATGTGAGATAAATCGTCCATCAATTACCTAATGCTAGGTTCTGAATTTCTTCATCATACCCAATATTCCATCTCAGACAATTTCAATTACATTAGCTTCGGCATCTCTTATCAGGTCAGAGAAGCGCATACATGTTTCATATTGGGACCATGACTCGATAGGCCAGTGCATTGCCTCCATCTCTTAGTTAATGGAACTTCGTAAAAACCTTTGCTATATACCGAGCGTTAGTCGAGCAGGATCAGCTTTTCCATGGAGTCAATACGAAGCCATAATATTATTTTATTCTATCACATACACGCCCAAACACGAGATTGGCTCTCAAATTAAGAACCTTGTAACGTGAATAAGAAAGGATCTGGCTTAACATCATATGGAGAGACAGCAAAACAGCACAGTATATTGGAGGAAAAAACAGGAGTCAGAGATATAGAATCCGTTAAATAAACTAAAATAGCAACGGGCAGTCTATTTTGCAAGAATATCCGGCATCCTTTAAACATCACGATTTACCACGTGGATTTCAAAGATCATATCCGAAATAGGGGGCGGCAAAAAAATAAGACAGCACGACGTTCCGAACAAGCACAGGAAGTACTTGTTCTACGATCGAGAGGTCTACTGAATTTGTGGTTTATGTTCATCGATGGCCGTTAAAAGGCTGATAATGATGTTGTTGATGATAAGACTTCTTTTCACACGCCTGGTATAATGTTTTCTCAAACACTGCCTATTCCCAAGCAGTGGTTGGATATGGAAAATCTAGCATCCGTATAGGAGGTAAACGACACAAACATATTATCCGTCTTGTGCTTTCAAATCGTGATGAGGTGCGGCAATCAGGATTCTTCTAAGTCTAGACAAAATTATCCAAGTCTATCTGTGTGTCTTATTTAGAACGACTTGTTATTTATTTATTTGTATAGTTTGTACTCTTCGGTGCCAGGGACTCATTACAGGCGCACTAGAATTACGCCCTTCTTTTTACGACGTAATCTTTCTTTTTGAAGCTGCCAAGAAGCTGTCTGGTCGGCTGTGTGTTTCCTTCATCACAAACAGATCAAGTTTTTGGTGTGTGGCAGAACCATGTCTATTCCCCTGTACACTCAGTTTGCTTTTCTTTCCTTTAATTCCTTTTTTCTTTCTTCCTCCCTCTCTTCTTTTCTTTCTTCCTTTCTGTCTCTCTCTCTTTCTTTCTTTCTTTCTTTCTTTCTTTCTTTCTTTCTTTCTTTCTTTCTTTCTTTTTATTTTTTTCTTTTGGCCAGCGGCGTGTGTGGGCGCCTATCCAACGGCCACTTTTGATACACACCGGGTCAGCGGGTGTAGCTAATATGAAACAGTCACAAACCAACGCCTCCGTTTTCATCAACAAGATTTATTGCTATTACATATCAGAATGAGAAATACATTTGGAATTCCCAACAAAATAAAATTAAAAAGGAATAAAAGAGGAGAAGAAAAGAGAAAGAAAAAAACGAAAAAGAAAAAGAAGAATGGAATAAAGGAACAAAGAAGGGCCGCTAACTGTAGAGTCATAGTTAACAAGCTAGTCTGAAAAGCCATTCGTTTACTGTGTTCACGATGTCCCACTATATTGGCCTCATGCTAGAATGACATCCGGACATAACCTTTAAGGAAAAAGTCCCCCATAGCCCCCCGCAGCCCCCTCCGCAGACCCCACCAATATCAAACCCCCAGAATTAAATTGAAAATTTGTATAAAAATCCAAACCCCCGAAATTCCAATGATTAGTTACGGTATTTATTTCACCTAGTCTCACATTCTAAATATATACTTTTGAAACTTTTTATTTTGACGCACCCCAAAACTTTAAAAAAAAAAATCACATACATTTTGTTGAGGTTTATTTGTTTCATAAGACACTCAATATTTTTCATTGCAGCACTTTTCAATTTCAGGGTTACAGATTCTTATTTATTTCTCCTATAAAACACTCATTTTTTCTCGAAGGACTTTTAAAAAAACTTTTTAACGACTTTTCTTGTTTCGAAAATAAATGTGAGTGTTGCATAAAAGAAATAAACAAGACATCGACGAGGGAAATAGTAGAAAGTGTTGAAGTAAAAGTAGCTGAACACATAGCTCTCGGCAGAATTTTGATTTAAACTGTATAATGCTTAACTGATGTGATTATTATTCACTGCTGAATCAAGCTTATTGACAACGAAGTTGACATGGTTTTTTCATCATTCGGCTACTTAATGTCCCTACGTAGATAGAGGGGAAATAGTCACACACACACACACACACACACGCACACACATATATATGTTTGTGTATACACACACACACTCACGCACACACACACACACATATATATATATATATATAAATATATTTGTGTATACACACACATATATATATTTGTGCCTACACACACTCGCACACTCACGCACGCACATGCACACACACACACACACACACACACACACACACACATATATATATATATGTAGAGAGAGAGAGATACAGACAAACAGAGAGAGAGAGACGGAAAGATGATTTATTGAGAATAACAAAAAACTCCACGAAAAAAGTTGAAATGAAATGTGGTACTTGAGTTTTCCCTATTCATTTAATGAGTAAATTTTTTTTCCGCTGTTTCTTTGAGTATTCTAGAGGAAATTCTATCCATGGTAACGAATCTGAACTGCATCTTTTCCTAACGAACGCAAATGGGTCACATGAACTACAATGAGGCAAGAGAACAGAGATCCGGGGATGATGACCTTCAAACTTCTGTTCCTGATATCAGACGCTCAAAATCGCTCCGCCCCCATCTTAATTACGTCTTTCATACCATTCTCTCATTATTTCTTATATCATCACCCAGTCTCTCTGTCTCTTTCTCTCTCATTCTCCATCTCCCTCTCATCTGTCTCTCCTTGTCCTTCTCCTTTCCTCCCACTTCCTCTCATCTCTCTCCCTCTCTCTCACATTCGTTCTCTTCCCTTGATTCCAGCTCCAAACCTGTTTTCCTTACCTTTCCATTAAACATTTAGCTGTTTTACTTCTAGGCTATTTCAAGTATTGGCCTTTATTTGTCGGGCGCGCATTTTTCTAGTAAAATTTCGGGAAAGGATTCGCAACTCTTCTGAGAATTTATCCAAATTCTTGTCGATATCCTTCTCAAAAACATATATTTTATTGTCATTGTAATATTTTAGCTTGAAAGAATTACAGAATAATCATTTGCTGCGCAGTGACACAAATTGTAGCAACATCCTCGTCGTCCTCCTCCTCTTCCTCCTCCTCTTCTTCCTCCTCCTCCTCATCATCGTCTTTTAGTTTTTTAGTGGCCGTCGTTGGACATGAACCTTCCCCCAAATTGGCCAAACCTCCCTGTCGTGGGCATTACGGAGCCAGTACTTTCTAAATTGGTCTAGTTTGTCACGCCATCTTACTTTCTGCCGGCAACAGTTTCGCATATGGACTCTGTGGATTCCAGTTGTGAGTTATGATGTCCAGCAGTTGTCTACCATTCTTGCTATATGACCAGCCCATTTCCACTTGAGTTTTCTAATGAATTTTATAATATATCTGACTCCTATTTTCCTTGTAATATACTTTGCTGGCTTGTGATCTCTACATGTGATGTTGAACATAGTTCTCTCATATGTACTTGGCATGATTCTCAGTTTGAAGCTCAGTCTCTTGGTGACTTCTACATTTCAGCTCCATAGGTGACTATCGGTGGATGCACTAGTTATACACCATTCTTTTTAGGAAGTAATATTTTCTTATCTTTGAAGGTCAAGCTTGCTCTACCGAAGGCTCACCATTCTAGGGTGATTTTTCGCTCGATTTCATCTTTTGAAGATTTACTGGAAGATTCGTTGTCCTAGGTACGTGTAGCGGTCTACTTTCTTCAGCTCCACCTTTTCAGTTCTGATTATTGTGTCTTTTTTTCCTTTGTATGCTTGTTATACATGGCATTTAACAGTTGTCAATTGAATACCAGACCATTTTCCGATAAGCTTGGGACTGGACGTGATCTGGGTTCTCGTATTTTTTGTAATTCTTGATCAAGGCTTACTTTATACTTGAAATGCAAAATGAACAACGAAAAGCAGAGGACAAAAATGTGTTTACGTACAAATCAATACGTTTCTAAAGTAGTGTCTGTTAGATCAGTATTACTATCGTGTGCGATCTACCCGGTCATTACCACTATAGGGTTCGGTCTCGTTGGGATTCCCAATATATCCCGCGGTACTGCAGCAGGGTGAAAATAACAAAATTGATGTATATTTGTGTAGATCTATATTGAATAAAACTTTTTTTATCTTTCAGATTTACTACGATCCTTTAGATTTATAAAATCAATATAAATTGAATAGTACCCAATGTAATTCTTCACAAATAAGGTCAAATAGGATATTGGTAGACTGCTCATTACCAAAGTAGACAGTGTGCTATAGCTGTACAGTTTGGTCTTTGATAATCTGCTTAAAAATCTTGAAATTCTTGAAGTTAGGCAGTTTATCGAGAGTTATGAAGCTCTTTGCGTATGTAACTAATCCATGTTCGTATAACATCTAGAAACTTGAACGGACGACCAATGATAGAAAGACAGAGGCACAGGGCAAAAAAACAAAACAAAAAAACAAAAGCACGAGATGATGGATTGTCTTAATTGTCGAAAACCTGTGGGATGTTTCACGCAACAAGCAGGTCTTTATCAGAACTAATATACCACCAACTTCAAATATTATTTCAGTACATGTTTCCCTCGTTATCCGATCGCGGAGTGTTCTAATAAAATGCTATAGTGAGCCGTGATGGCGAATCCAACGGAGTAATTACCATTAATATATATGGAAAATCGTTTTGAGCGGTCCCTGTCTCAAAAGGTGATCATCATGTTATTGGGTTAATTTATCGGTGGTTCTGGTGGTGGAGACTACAGGGGACTGGAATTTTTGAGACAAAAATAGGGAGAGAGAGGGAACAAGATGCTTTTCGGCCTTTTCGATGAAAGCGGTGAAATAGTGTGACATGAACTCTCGAAGGACTAGGGATAACTTCATCTCAATGGCTCCAGTCAACAAGAAGCTATTTTTCCCCTTCTTTTAAACTATACTCCAAGTTTGTTTTTCACCGTAAGAAAAAAAAAGAACAATCCAAAATTTAGAGGATAGATCTTTTAACTGTTCACCTTGTCATGTTAAACCAAACCTACACCCAGAATTGACATTTTCCGACCGCGATTTGAAATCACGACCAAGGATTGCTGGCATGTCTTATGTACCTACAAATGTATTTATTGTATACAAAATACAAAAGTTACAGTCATCCTCAGTCGGAAGAGAAGAAAGAGTGGAGTTCGACCCTGCAGCTTGTCTTTTTCCTTTCCTTCTCTTTAACTCGCTCTCTCCTTAATTCATTGTCGCCTTTCGAAATAGAAAAACACAAGACATAGCAATTCGCAGAGAATGAACTGGAAATTTAAGTAAAACAATAAAAAAAAATGTACTTTTCAAATGGGGACCACACACACAAATACGCACCGAGAGAGGCACATAGGCGGAGGGACCCTGCACTAATTACATGCTTGACATCTTATAGCTTCCTGCCTAATCAACGTTAGCCGTTGGACTTGTCTGATTGCTCTAGGGTGTAAAGCAGCCAAGAAACACGAGGACGATTGACAACTGATGAGTTTTACATACACAGCCGAGTCGCATTATAAAGGTTGAACGGTAAGCAGCAGCTGGAAAAGACACCAAATAGTCCGTTACGAACGTGATGTATGCGATCCAGTAAATACTCTGCGCTGATGTATTTCATTTGCCCTATGTCTGCTTTATATATATATATATATATATATATATATATATATATATATATAGTGGATTCCAGTTAATACAACGCGTCGGGACGAACGATTTTGGACCCAATAACCGACTGCTCCGATTTACTGAATTTTTTTTATGTACAAAAGCATGGTTATTTTTTTTCAATTGCAGGGAGACGAATTGTATTTAAAAAAACCACAGCAACTTACGTGTCTTTTCATTTATACTTATTCTCTTTGTTTGAATATCTTGCAGCACATTGGCCATTAAATGGATTCCACTAAATATATATGTGTATGTGTCTGCGTATATAAGTGAAATCAAACTTTTTCCCAAAACAAATGTATTGTTTTACATAAAATCTCACGAGACTTGTCTTCTTCAAAATACTCCACTTCCGCTTGTTAATATTCCGTTCCCGGCGTCCTGTTTCAGTTCAGAAAGTCGGTTTGGGGGATTGTGTGCGGGGTTTTTTCTTCTATTTCTTCTGCCGTTTGAAATCGACGACTTTTCAGGGTGGATTTCAGCTTTGGGAGCAACAAAGAGTCGACTGGAATCCGGAGAGTAGGGTGGTTGGGGCCCGAAAGTTCCGTCGTGCTTCAACCCCCAAAATTGTTCATCTGTCAGACAGACTGAAATCGACGACTTTTCAGTGTAGATTCAAGCTGTGGGAAACAGCGAAAAGTCAGCAACGATTCGGAGATAGTGTGGTTGGGGCACGGAAGTTGTGGGGCGCTTCACCAAAACTTTTGTCCATCTGCACACGCGGCTCAGATTTTGCAGCAACACGATGCATCGGCTTTTTTCTCTCTTTTTCTTTTAAAGAGATTTGGCACATACTTTTCCAGATTTCCACCTCCCCAGTAATTTCGCAGACAATCAGGTGACGATTTCCACGGGTTACAGAATAGCACACGCCCTTTCAATGTGATTGTCGTCCATCGATGTTTGTCCAGATTCGGCACCGTCTTTGACGGACATTTTTCCCGATTTAAAACGCTCGTACCACTCGTGGCATCGCGCTCGAATATTCATCTCGGGTCTGTTATAACGTAAGTCTCCAATTTTTTTTCCCTAAATTGAAACAGAATTTCACACTCACAAGTTCATCTTTAAGCGCTCTACACACATGTTCACTCTGACGTGCGTAGATCAGAGCTAACCAACGTCGCTTGATGTAGTTTCGTTTTTTCACTCAAAAAGTCAATGTTATTGCTACATAACATTCTAGTCACGAGCACCCAAAAAATTCTCATTAGCATGCTATTTTAAAAGTTCGGTTTTTTATAGACAGACGTATATATTTTCTATTAAGAGCTCAAAATCAAGGGTCATTTTTTGTTCACCTTCAAGTGTCGAAAGTGAAGGGAAACTCTACCCCGACACCTGTTAAGGGCTCAATACTTAAATAAGACCCACACTTAATTGGTCAAAAGTGGGAGGAAACTTTTTTTTACAAAACTGAATGAGTTAATGCTTTTTTTTTTTAACTCCTCATATATTTAAACAAGCGTGAACAGAAACTTCATTTAGTATATATTTTTGCAGGTGACCATAATCAACGATCTTATTGTTTATCGACCAGCATTTTGTGAGAGAGAAGAGTAATAGAGATTTAAAAAGCCAAATATAGACCCTTGTCTTATTAGCAAAGAAAAAAAATTAAATTGAAAAGGACTAAGAAAATCAGGGATAAAGGTTGGATTTTCAAGCCCTAAGCATGTGTCTTGCTTATAAAAAAAAATCTTTTTAGAGAGGTGGTCTTTTCGGAACAGAATCTGGTCGTTAACAAACAACGCTCATTTCATTATTCATTTACATGATCTGAGACCTCTTGATTATATATATATATATATATATATATATATATATATATATATATATATATATATATATATATATATATATATATATATATATATATATATTCAAGAAAGCTTTACAGCTTTAATCACGAAACACATCAACAAATTTTAAAAATTATGTTCGTCTCACTTCAGTCGGTTATTTCTAATATCTGGTAACCTAATGTATGTAGGTTTTCTCAGTGTTTTTTTTTAATACTTCACATATACTTTGTTATTACGGTATTATGTGTAAAAAATCTATTCCTGAAATCAGTTGTTTTATATATATCTATATCTATATCTATATCTATATATATATATATATATATATATATAGAGAGAGAGAGAGAGAGAGAGAGATAGATATATTCCCTGGCATTGTGTAACATTTCGCCATCGAGGGGAGGCAAGATAGATAGATTGATAGATTGATAGTTATGCACTTTGCATATGATGGACAGAAATCATCCGTTTGTAGTTCACGCTCAGTTTGAACAGTTGTACAGTTGAACAGTTTTGGGGTCTTTTTCAGTACGACTGTTAGAGCACAGGCGGCTTCAGCACAACCAGGTGGCTCCCCTCAATATGTAACTGCATGAAACAGTACTTTAGAATCTACCAAGGAGACAGCAAGAAAAGGAACAGCAGGCAAAGAAAAGCGCAGTGGATTAAAAAAAGAAGATGATGGAAAGATACTATGGAGACTTTTAGAGTGCGTAAAAGCGGAAGAATAGCCGATATAAGGAAGGGTGCAGAAGGATATGGCCTTATTCCACTTTCTTGCAGAATGAATGATGATGCCAGGTACGTATGCCATTTTCCTACATATACACCAATAAATATTCATATTTCAGAGGCGTATGTGTTGATGGATTTCCTCACCGTTGGGTTTTACGTATCCCAAGTCCTCATGGTGTGTACTTCCTGTTATGAATATATCTCTAAGTAGGTTTGTTATCCAAATGCTGGTCGAAATGAGTATCTGCACAAATGAGTGATGTCTTTTTACATAAAGTAGGGAACACAGGACAGGGTTTGGGAAAATACAGCTCAATGGTTTGAGCACTGAACTGAAAATTATGAGTTATTAAAGTGCGCGTAAGCAACGTCGGGTAGGTAAGCTTCAGTAAGCTTAGCTCATTCAGAAAGCGGAAAAACCTATGCTTTGGAAAAAGAAAAAGATAAAGAGAGTAGACTAAAGGAGCTTTTTCTTTGGTGATCATTATCTTTCGTGAATATCAATCAACTATTCGGTTACTCAATATATATATGTATGTGTATATGTTTATGTTTGTATATATATATATATATATATATATATATATATATATATATATATATATATATATGTTGGGTTAAAAAAAACTTACCTGTTGGAAATATTTTTGAATCCCTGGTTAGTACCAGCGAAAAAAAAAATTACGGATATAAGTTTAATTTAAACTAGAGAGTTAATTCCCGAATACCTCGTACATATGAATTAAAATTTTTTTAAACCTAATTAAACAATGCCTATTCACATAAATATAATATAAGTAATCTATTGATGCACCTCATGAACGTTTACATAAATACAGTAATTATATTCGTATAACCATACGTGAATATGAGGGAGATTGCCATAGCAAGAAACCTTTCCTGTTTCTTGATACTCCTGAAACAGGACTATGCTAGTAGAACTGATGGACCCCATGATAAAGAGAAAAAGTACATATAAATAAGGAATTTAACTAAATTACATGCACAAAGGTCTTAAAATTGATTAAGAAATAGAAATGAGATAACACTGATCACAATAAAAATGGAGTTTTAAATACTCTAGAACTATATGAGATTTCACTAGAAAAATTCCCTTTCAGTGGTAAAATGGAAAGTTTACATGACCATATATATATATATATATATATATATATATATATATATATATATACATATTGGAGAAATAGATGTAAAGCATATTGTCATGTAACTTGTTGAATATCAACGCTTCCTGAAGAGGTAAATTTTCGAATTTGTGCATTCTTCAGTTTAATAATTTACAATACCGTGATAGAAAAAAAACAATCGGGAATAGAGAAGGAAGAAAAGTGAACTTAGGCTCAATTTACAAGAATGTGACGACCCAAAAAAGATTTACTTATAACTATATACTCTTGTTCTCACTCAAGTAATTCTGAATCACTCTTGTGTCACTTAAACCATTGGCAACGCACCTACATTATCCTTATGTTACCCACTATTTTATCAGTGACGCTTATGATGAATCCTCACATTGATAACCATTTTTTCTTTATTTGAAAATTTCAGGTAAAAATTACAGAAATGTTTTTTGGCTAATTAGTTTTTAGTATAGAAAATGAATGAAGGTTAAAAGGAATTGTAGATAAACTGACTGTAGTGAAGTCATTTGGGTTAGCGATAAGAAAAGGTAAAACCTTGTCGAAGTAAACTGGGTTCAAATGCAGTCTGTTTTAGAATTTATTGTGGCAATAATTTCATGTATTTCTCTCACGACCAGAACATACTGTGTCCTTATACATGTAATTTTCAAAGTGAAATGGGATTTTTGATGTATTTGTAAAATAAATCCTATTCGTAATACTTAAACACCCACTTTTAATGGTAAGACTGACCCCGAAGCGAACCTAACAGCCACAGTTCTCAATATTATCTCGAGGGTTTTCCCTTTAAGGCAAAAGATGATTGTAAAATCGAGTAATTTTGTAATTGCATTGTACTTTGCTCTATCAAAAATATTACGTTGCGCAGAAATGTCTTGTTTAATATTAAAAATATATTAATATTAAAATATTCTCTGATTATCAAGGTAATTAATCAAAGTAAAGATTCAATTTATAATGTTCGAAGTAACATAAAATGTTGATGTAAGCATGATAGATGACGGATACACATGGCTAATTATTATGCATGTGAATGAATCCGTATTGAAATCATATGTGAATAACATTGTGAAGGTCTGAATTACACGCTTATAGGCTGAAACCAAATTAACTCTTCATACGTACATTCCATTTACGAGTCTACTCAGTAAATATCCGGCAATTTAACATTGACGAAAAATAAGCTACATAAGGTAATGCTGTAGTCCTCCTCTTGTGACCAAACAATCTAATCACAATGCAAAGTCTTCCATCGAGATTGGCATCCTCCTCATTTTTGCCAAAGTTTGGAAATCTCCTCCGTGTTTACTTGAACCGTTGAAAAGTATTTCAACCCAAAGTGTTGCTATAAAAAGCAACGATGATAAATTATCATCAAAACTGATAATGGAATACTATAAGTAAAACTGCAAATTCTCCTGTATAAATATTTGAAAAAAGTTGTCATAAATTTGTTGATTTTCATCTTTAAAACTACAAATGAGAATAAAGGCAGTTTTTTTCCTGCTTTTAAAACAACTAATTGTTTAGAAGAAACTACTTACGCTATATCTTAGCTATTTTCATGGTAATGGGTCAGATAAAGGTGACTGATAGTTTTAAAGATTTTTCACAACATGAAAAAAAAAGTAAGTCTTCAGAAGACTTGATTAAAATTGAAGATTGAGTTCGAGCTTTCCTTATAAGTAGAATGTCATATCACAAACAATGCAGACCTAAGAGGTATCTAAAAATAAAATAGAGATGATACAATTACTAACAAAACCCATGAAGATGCAAAGAAAATTAAAACCGGAGCCTGCTTTGGCTCAGAAACGAATTTGATTTGCAGGAGACGAATTCGGTTCAGGAGTTAGAAAAGAAAAATAGGACTGATCTGATAAAAGCCTGACTGGACCATTTTCATAATTTTATACAGGTGGCATACCCCGATTTCCTTCTTCTTTTTTCGTTCTTATATACTTTTTGTCTTCTTTTGAAGATAGACTTTGCTTTGTTTTACGTTTATTCCTTATTCTGTGATATTTATCGGCATTTCGGATTGCGCCTGTGCAAAAGCCAAGCTCACCCAACTAATTATTTGCTTTCCCGCGCTATTCGCAGATATCTTATCGCAAGTTGAGAAAATCGCTTTTGGTTCGAGGCTGGTCGCAGGTGAAGGGGAAGAACAAGTCATGTGAAAGAGAGAAGGGAACAGAAGTTGGTAAGTATAAGATGGAAAGGAAAAACGAGATTATTTGGGAGAAATTCGGACTATTTTGGGCTGGTCTTTAAAGAAGTCGAATATGGTAAAGAAAGAATATATGATTGGATGAGTGGAATGAGCAATAGAAAATAAATAAAAATTGTCGACAAACAAATTTTATGAATGGAAAAGGAATAATAGAAAGAAAAAAAAAAGAATGAAGACCCGTGAGAATTTAAAAAAAAAATAAGGAAGGAAAAAATAACATATACAAAAATAGCGTTGAAAATAAAGAAAGAATGAATGAAAGAGGAAGAATTGAAAGAAGCGAAGAAGATTAAGAACAACATTCGTAGAATCAGTGAAAATATATGGAAAGAAAAAATTGATCGAGGGGTAAAAATCTAGAGAAAGGTAAGTAGCAAAATGCGGAAGGGGTGCAGAAGGAAAGAATAGAGGAGGGAAGGGACGGTGAAGGAAGGGAAAGAGGAGTGTCAAGGGAATGGAATGAAGGAGAAAGGGGGCGATAGGAAAAAGAAAGAAGTGAGGAAGAGGGAGAGACAGAAAGAAAGAAATAATTAATGATAGAAGGTAAAGAAGGAAGTGTGTGTGTGTGAGAGAGTGAGAGAGAGAGAGAGAGAGGAGGGGGGAATAGGAAAGAGGAATGAAGGGAGGAAAAAGAAGAGAAGGGAAAGGGAGGATATAAGGGAGGAGAGGGGAAAGAAAGAGATAAGGAAAGTGGGGAGAAGGAAAGATGGAACGATGGAAAGAAGAAAAGTAAAACAGAGAATGAAAAAAGAGTGAACCTCACATTGGCACAGAAAGGGCAAAAGAGTTACAGTTGCTGGTACAGACAAAATACATTATCAAAAAGAAACGAAAAATAACAATGAAAAGCTTGAAATAAAAAAAGAAAATGAAGGAAAGAGAGAAAATTCCCAGAAAGAAGTCCAAAATAAAAAAATGTAGGGATAAAAAAAAACATATGGAATTAACAAACGTACAGAATAAACAACTAACTGGATGAAGAAGAAAAAAAAAGAAGGAAATATAAGAAGGTAGAATGAAAGATAAGATTAATAAAAAAAACTTGCTAATTAAAATTAATGGAAGAAAAAAACATGAAATATAAATGAAAGGATATGTTTATGAAGGAAAACACAAAAGAAGAAAAACCAATAATGCCAAGAAAATTGCTGGAATTTTAGCCATAGGAAAGAGATACGTAATTTGATAAACAAAGAAGAAATTAGAATGAACTTACAAAAGATAAGGGGGGAGATAGAGGGAAGAGAAAAAGATAGATAGATAGATAGATAGATAGATAGAGAGAGAGAGAGAGAGAGAGAGAGAGATGGAGAGAGAGAGAGAGTGAGAGAGGGGGGGAGAAAACGAAAAACAGAATAAAAAGACAAGAGAACAAATAAAAGAAATATCACACGAGCGAAAGAGAGAATTAACGGAGAAAGAACGGAAGAGAGAAAGTCAGAAAGAAAGGAAGAGGGAAAGAATGGAAGAAGAAACAAACATAAGAATGAAGAGAACAGATATAAGATAGATTGCAAGAACAAGTGAAAAAAAAAAAAGACAGAAAGAAGAAAGGAATTGAATAGAGAGAAACAAGCAAAGCGAAAAAGAGAATTAACAACGTTCGGAGGGGAAAATACTTGGATATGATTTAGAGGTTTGTGAAGATTAAGGAAGATGATTACGAGGAAAATATAAAGATATAAAGTAAAAAACAAAAAAGCAAGGAGGTTAAAAAAAAATAAGAAGAATAAAGATAAAACCTAAAAGAATGTGGAAGAGAAAATGTAAGAGGAGTAACGGGTAAGTGTAAATAGATGTGAGAAAGCTGTAATTTCCAAACAGAAAAGTCAGAAAGATTCGGTGGGTGATAGAGGCATCCCAGTAACGGAGAATGCTTGCAGGTATTCGCCGAGAATTTAGGACGGAATACACAAGTAGATGCCAAAAAAAAAAAAAAAAAAAAGAAAAGAAAAAGAAAGAAGGAAAACCCAAAAACGGATGATCAAAAGATTAACAAAAATAACAGAATGAAAGGTGAACATTTCTTCACGTGCAGATCTTATAGTACGTGTGCTACTGAGACAGGATTTTAGATCAGGATTTCTCAACCTTTTTCCGTATCGAACCCCTTTTGGTTATATTTTTTCTCAAATAAATCGCACCCTTAATACCCAATGATACTCAAATGACATTTTACTTACGTTGTTTATCCAAAGCGACCCTTGTCGTCGAAGCTTTGCTGCTAGATTCTCAATAATTAGATTGATATTTGCGAATTTTAGTCTTATATCTCCCCGCTTGCATATAGCAGCTCTACTTCTTTCCTTTATCAATATTTTGTTGACGGGACTGAAGCCACTTTTCACCGAATACAAAGTTGGAAAGCTCAACAGTGATTCAGCCATTTTTGACCACATGTTTGGATGGAGCTGTCTAGTTGTATTTGATAACCGGAATTTAGCGATTCCAGGTCTTTCAAATCAGTATTTGCATTCATCATTGCATATTAGTTGAACAAGTCCTTCTTGAATGTTTCGCATCAGTCAAGAAATAGTACATGACAATCATTCTGCCCTATTCAGCCTAACTTTTTGCACCCCTGGTCTAATAGTGTCCTCCATTGGAAATGACAAACATGTATAAATGCTTCCAACAAATGCCAGAGCAGAATTAAACTGGAACCCAGAAAGGGACAATTTCTATTGGTTAATGTAGTTGCGCACTTTGCTGGGGTTGAATTAGTGGGTACACGAGGGTACAGTATATCTAACGTGATGGTTAGCAAGCTAGTTTTGCGATATGTTCGCGGGCGCGGTGAGTTCTATCCTCAATGTTCCCTGCCACTATGGCCTTGTGCCAGATTAAGCCACGCATAGTAGATAACTACATACTGGTATGCATATCTGTGTGTATACATGTTCATTAGTGTGTACTTTTGTGTTACAAAGCACAATGAAATACAAAACGTGATGTGTATGTTGTATAAGGCATTTCTCTTTCTCCCCCCCCAATCTATCTATCTATCTATCTATCTATCTATCTATCTATCTATCTATCTATCTATCTATCTATCTATCATACGCCTGTAAAAGAAGAGGGTGGATGGAGGTTAAGGT
This sequence comes from Thysanoteuthis rhombus, assembly GCA_963457665.1. Taxonomy (NCBI): domain Eukaryota; kingdom Metazoa; phylum Mollusca; class Cephalopoda; order Oegopsida; family Thysanoteuthidae; genus Thysanoteuthis; species Thysanoteuthis major. Next base: position 34,102,379 of record OY735205.1, read on the forward strand.
TAGAGGAGGTAAGATAAGAGAAAGAGAGAAAGAAAAAACTAAATAGGGCGGAGAAAAAAAAATTGAGATACAAACTACGAAAATTGAAGAAAAGGAATGAGAAAATAAAACTTCTGAAGAAAATAAATACATGGAGGATTCACAAAAATAAAGAGAAATAGAAGTAAAGACTGATAAACACCGAGATAGATATTTATGAGCCGACTGAGATAATTTACCATTACAGTTAAATTACATATAGAATAGTTTAGCATCATACCAAAATTGTAAACAGAATCACAATTAGATTCCAAATAGTTTTTCAGACAATGAACTCCTCGTTGTTTGTATTGTCAACACCAATCCATTCTACGACGTATACAATCCAAATGGAGACTTTTGGGTGAATCGGCCGAAACATCATATTAACAAAACGAACAACAAGAAGTTCAATCGTCCAAAAGACTCTTCAAATACTAGTGACGCTGTTCTTAACTTATTGCTTTATCAACGCGCACGTAAATCTTTGAAAATGATTTTCTTCGAAACTGACAATCGGAAGAAATGGAGGATTTATCATTGGAAAGCACAAACAATTAGCTGTGAAAATTTTTTTCTACGAGTAAGGCAATGTAAACTAATTCGGATCTTGGCCGAGAAAAGTATTCGACGGAAAAAAGGAAAAATAACACAGATGAAAGCTGAAAAAGTCATAACTGATTCAATAGAATAAAAAGATCATGGAATCATCATCATCATACATGCACACACACGCATAATCATCATCATCATCAGAGGAGGATTCGTCACACCTCTCTATCGTTGGCGTTGCGTTGCCAATGTTTTCTGAGCCTGTCCAGTTCGTCTAGCCATTTCATATTCTTTCTCGTTTCCGCATATGAACACAGGGGGTCCATGTTGTGAGTCGGGGTAACCATCGGCTGTCTGCCATTCTTGTAACATGACCGACGGTCAAGCAAACACACATACACACACACACACACAAACTCATAAACACACATACAAAAACATTCTCACTCGTACAGACACGTGCACAAACTCATTCATAAACATATGGTCACCCATTCACATACATATATACACTCTCACATATATGCACCGATACTTACACACATGTCCACACACTCTTGAAGATGCATATACACAAACACACTCTCACGAGCATGCATGTACGCACACACACATACTGACCCAACCCATTCATAAACATACACATTCGTACACACAAATGCACTAACATCGATATATAACTGTGTGTACTTGTGTGCATGCGCATACAGGGGACATCAGCCATTGCGATCACTTTAAGATACAGTCTTTACAATAAGCGGATGAGAGCTTTGGGCACAAGATAAAAACACGGGAACAGTTTACATTGATTGCAAAACTTGGAAAATTTCAAGTACGTCTGCTTCAGCGTTTTCATTCGATGTACAACTTAGTCTGATACAAGGCCACAGTAGTTGGGCAAGAATGAGAATAAGACTCATTACAAAAGTAATGGTTAGCATCACAAGCTTGTTAACCATTACTACATTAATTGTAAAACCAGATATTTTATGAAATTACTGAATTTCTCAGGGTTTGACAAAATTTCTAAGATTTGAGGAAATCAAAAAACCTCTACAACTTGCGCTATCTAACTGTAGCATGTGTGCATTTATACATATAAGAGTATGTGTGTGCGTGTATGTATGTGGTTGTGTGTGTTCATGTGTGTGTCTGCTTGTTTTGTATATGTTTTCGTGTGTGTGTTTAAGTGTGTGTGAGAGAGGGAGTAACGAGAGAGAAAAAGAAAAGAGAATTTTACGGGGGATTAGTTACTGTAATTAGGGAAACATGTAACGAGGAAAAAGCGAGAGATGAATGTACGCCTGTGTCTACGTGTGTCTATGGGAGATGAAACAGTACACCATGAAAATTAAAAATGACAAGTATACGGCATATATCTCAAGTTGGGAAGCACTGATAGAAAACGCTAAAGTACCAAAATAAATATAAAAGCAACTCTCTGCGGAATTATGTGCTCAAAAAAAGGACAGAAAGGAGATAAGCTGAAAAGAAACGAGGAAAAATAAGAGACAGGTCTGGTTACTCATTCAATGGAAACATCAACTTGATTAGCATGCCATGTTGGGGGTAATCAATTAAAATATTCGAGAAACAGGCGTTCAATGAATGAGCTAGACACAAAGAGAAGTCCAAATTTTCAAAAAAAAAAAAAAGAAATAAAAATAAATAAATGAAATAAGCGTGAATGCTATCTGATACAGAATCAAGGAACCAATTCATCATAAATTTACATTGCAAATTAGACACCCACAGGGAGGGGGAATTTCGTGAAAACAAAGCCAAAACTTTTTTCTAGACACAATATGAACGGGGTGTTAAAATTTTCAGTCTTCTTGCTCCATTTGTATGGCCTGTACGCATGATACGTACATACGTAGCCAGCCAGAGAGACAAACTTCAAAACTGAAGAAACCAATGATGACAGTTTTCGATGACGGTTTCCAACAACGAAGGAGACAAGTGTAGAAGATTTAAAGAAAAACGACAAAACAAAGAACTGTGTGAAAAAAAGATCAAAGAAACAAATGGAGGCGGAGTAGGAGGAAGGAAAAGGGAAAAACCCAAAAGAAGTAAGAATAAACAGAAAAAGGAAAAGAAAAAAAAACAAACAATGACAAAGAAAAGAAAAGCAAGAAATCTGAAGAACGTATATACATAGAGATAGAGAAACAGTGAGAAAATCGAGAATGGAAAAGTCGGAAAAAAGACTGTGCGAAAGAACGGCCATGCGCTCACACGCAGATAGATAGATAGATAGATAGATAGAGATAGAGAGAGAGAGAGAGAGAGAGAGAGAGAGAGAGAGAGAGAGAGAGAGAGAGAGAGAGCACAATTCCAAAAATAAAGACAGATATACAATTACAGGTTTATGTATAGTTTTATGTTCAATTTATGAATATTTATGTGTAATTAGTAAAAAGAATGGATATTGAATAATTAATATGTGTAAGATATATATATATATATATATATATATATATATATATATATATATATATATATATATATATATATGATAAATTGAATATAATACTATGGATCATAACGTGCTATAATGCGTAGATACATAAAAATATCGGTCGACATGTGATGAAAAAGAATCTATTTTATACGTCAATCATCTATTTTTCAGCATAATCTCCACTTTTTTCAATATACGTAATTCAGTGGTGAATATCAATCACATAGATCGAGAATGATATGATGAAAATTTCAGATCAAAATTCAGCTAAATACGTGTCAAGCTACGGACCGATTGATCTAATCTCCTGTAAAATATAATATAATAAAGTAAAATATATATACATATATATATTCTTACTACTATTGTCTATTACAAGATGATTAGGTAAATCATACCTGCATATGCGTGCATACACAGACATATACACGCATAAATACATGTATACACCACCATACATATGTGTGTGTGTGTCCTTGTGTGTGTCTCTTTGTGTGTGTCTCTGTGGGTGTGTCAAGGGAGTACAAAAATCTACAAACTCTTTGTCGATTACTCAAATTAGACTTTCATAATAAATAGTGAATATTATAATATTATTGTAAATATTCTATAATAAAGAGTCAATGTTATAAAGGTTATGAAGAAAAGCATTAAATAGTTATCATTTATGTCTAATTAATCCTTCAGGTGTTAAAATACTTAGGAAAAGAACCTCAAGTAGTTATTTGCTGTTAAACATTCTTCAGTTTTTTTGTGCAAAGCTATCGTACAAAAACTATCGTACAATTGAAAAAGGTACGTTTGTTGATTATTATTTAATTTCAGTCTCCATGAGAGTGTATGATTTTAGGTAATTGCCATAGCTCATTGACCTATCTCATGACTGAAATACACGGTTGGTGGGAATGGAGTCCTTATTAGGGATACATTTCCGGCACAGAGTCCTGACCGAGTCGAGGCTATAACAAAACACGAATAGAAATTGGTGCCAACGTTGAATCTTAAAACAATAGGCAAATTCTAGTATTGAATGATTTAGAGTAATGCTAGTTTGACTACAATCGATAAATAAATAATGAAATTATAGCCAAATCCCTATTGGGAGTTTCTTTCCACCAACCCTGTACTCGGGTATTTCGCATTGCTGTCAAAGGTTGGTATTCAAGATAAGGATTTTGAATGCCAATTTCAATGGTAAGCACTCTCTTACTTGGGAGGTTGCCATAACAATATTTCATACCTGGTCTTGTACCGAAGTAAATTACGCAGAGTAAGTATCAAAAACTAGAAATGTTTTTAATAAACAAATTATGTATAAATTTTTGAGACTCTCAGAACACATACATACCTTATTACATGAAAGCTAATATGACTTTTCCGTTTGTTCGTTTCTGTCATGCTAAAGCAAAACAAAGAAAAGGTGGAAAGAAAGGGAAGCTTTTTGTTGTGTTCATGAATAATGAAGCACACAATTTTGTGCCAGTGTGTTCATATCTAGCATACTACTACTACTAATGATAATGTCTTCGTATTGGGAAATGAAATAAATATAGGCATCTGATTTTTCATGAATAAAGTTGATGCTTTCTCATATTAAGAGAAAAATTCGCTTTTCATCACGCCCTGTGACTTTATAGATTTAAAATATTTAGAAACTGAAAATGTTGTAGAAAATCAACATAAAAACAAATTCGTCAGAGGTTTTTCTTTTACTTTTTTGTGCAATAAATACGTTTATACTAAAACATATATTCATATAATGTGTCCCTACATAAATAATGCTGTCATTTTCGAAGGGTACTATACTATGTTTATACGTATAGACACGTGTGTTTTTGAATGGTCATAAGAATGTTTGCAAAACTGAGAAAAAAGGGAAATAATAGCAGATACGAAGAAGAAGGAAAACAAGAAATTAGAAACAAAGACAAAATATTGTTGAATTATATAACAAAAAGGGGAAGAAAAGCAGACGGGTTGAGAGAGAGAGAGAGAGAGAGAGAGAGAGAGAGAGAGAGAGAGAGAGAGAATATTGTGAGCGGGAGGGGTGCAGCCATAAGCTTGTATATTCCAGAGAACAAATTAAATGAAGAAGATTGGCTAATCAGAAGAAGTAATTTGTTGGCTAAAAGTCGTTTATCGTGGCGAACATCGCAACTCAGACAAAGACTGCGCATGCGTAAAGGGCCTACGGTTGTTTCCGAAACGGATAAATTAGACAACCAGCGTTATCATTTTAGCTCTAATTACATGTACTTAATTTAAGAAACAAGAGAAAAATAAACCTGTATCAAGCGATCTGACGTTGTTTTCAGATTGTTTTTGGGCTTCATTAATTGAAAACTATTCCAGTGTTCAGTGTTCTGAGCACCAAGAAAAAGCCGAAGAGAGAAAATAGAAAGAGAATAGGAAAGAGGAAAAGAGGGTCCAAACAATAAAAAAAAAAAGAGAGAAGAAAATGGAGAGTGAGAGGTGGGAAAAGGGATAGAAGGAAAATAATGTGATATAGAGAATGAGAGAAAGACGGGAGGGACAGGGATGAAAAGACATGGGGGTGGGGGAGTAAGACTGCGAGTTATAGTCACACCTGACAGAATGGGAACGAGGCTTAATATCAGCAGCTGATATAAATCAGTCGGGGAAAAAAAGAATAATAGACGAGGTCTGGTTATTCACTCAATAGAAACCGTTCCATGAAGTCCGTCTTTCAGCAGTATGCCGTGTTAGGGTTGATGAATCAATAAATTATTTCCCTTGATTTTTGTTGGGAAGTGATCGGTAAAATTTTTGAATTTTCAAACAAAAAAACAAAAAGAAAAAAACCCGCAAAAAACAAGCTTGAATGTCGACGGACACAAACTGAAGGGATAATCTAGCATAAACATACATTGTAAATTGAACTCGACCCTTATTAAAAACCTATTTAAAGAGACGGGACAGAGTAAGTGATAAAATTCTCAGCTATTTAGCCCCCTTGGTGCAGCCTGCATGCACGATACATATATACAGAGCCAGTCAGCATGTCAGTCAGCCAGCCAGCCAGCCAGCCAGCCAACCAGCCAGACCAACTTAAAACCTGGAGAAAGCTATGTTGACAATTTTGGTGACAGTTTTGGTCGACGTTTTCTAATAAAGTCAAAACATCCCAAATTAAGAAGCAAGCAGGAAACGAAGATTCTGCACCGAAAGGAAAAGATGAAAAAGCAACTTATATTCATGTTAAGGAAGATGTATCACAATAATAAACAAAGACAAATATTAAAGCGTGAGATAAATATATATTTATGTGAAGAAGTCTGAACACAAAGATAAAACAGAAACGTAAAGGAACAAAAGAGAAAAGCTTTCGATGAAAAAAAGATTGATGTATTCACATAATTTTTTCATACGCTTTGTCATTGCCTTGCATGTAAGTATTCATCGAAGAGTATGTGCATGTCCATGGATATATGAATATATACATGAACATTTACGATATATATATATATATATATATATATATATATATATATGGAAGGGCTTTCCGCACCAGTAAAGTTAAAGTTGCACATTGTCGCACTGTCCGAGGGAACTGTGTTTGAAATTACAGACAGCTGTTCTCCTCCGATTCTACTTCAGAGGGACGGTAGAACCCTATATCCAGCTCAAGCACCTATCAACTACTGGATGTTATCGTTCTGTACTTTACTCACAGGTCAGCTTTACTGTCGGAACATTCCCTCAAAGGGATGTCAGACAACAATTGCTAGCTTGCATCAACCAGGAAAAGGACGTACGACCTTGGGGCTCTGCACCAACATGTGTTTCCCTGAAGGACCATAAGATGCAACACACTGCGACAAAAAGTGGTGTTGGCACTTTACCTTAAAACTTCATTGCCCTAGCTGGAAGGTTATCCCACACACTTGCCCTATCTATGGTTGCTCTCCCAGCAAAGCCAGGCCATTCATTCATTCTTTCATAAGATAATACGATGTGCATAGGATGTAACATAGATTCTTCGTTCATGATGCAAATGTACGTTTTAGCATTTCAAATATAGAATGAAAAAGTGAAAAAACAAAGAAAAGTATTATTTTTTTTCTATTCATGCAGGCATCATTGTGATGTATTCTCATTGGCAGACGCGTGCGCCCACACAAAACATACACGCAGACATACGCACGCACACACACACACAGACATATATGTTAGCATATATTCCAATTGCGATTGGGATGTGAATCTGATTTGAAGCTCTGTCAAGTAAAATTGAAGAATCTTGAAAATAATTCATTGAATCGATCAAACGACGTCTCATTTTATAATTCTAGTTTATCTTCTCCAATATTTGATTTAAATTCTGTGGCATTTACCAGACTCAAGCGTTCCGTCCTCTATCCAAGCTATGTCCCCCATAATAACGTTTGCAATGAATTGAAACTGTCAAACAAAACAGTAATCAAAAATGTAATCAAAACCGTAAACATAGGTTTTTCAGCTTTTAAGTTGGTCTGGCTGACGGACTTGGTTTCACGCATATAGAACGCACCAATGGAGAATTGAAATATTTACTCCTTATTATGTCTAAAAAAAATTGTTATCTGTTTTCTGAAAAATCCCCCATCAAATAGGATTCCAGTGAGGGGTTCAATTAGCAATCTAAGTTTATGCTAAACTGATCCCTTTCTTTGTGTCCATCAGTATGACCGCTGCTCAATAAGAGGCGAGAGAAATAACATCCTTTGATCACCTGTTTTTCTCATTTTTTAATAGATCACCCCCAACATGGCATACTTCCAAAAGACGTTATTAATGTGACATCTTCTATTGAGTGGCCAACCAAACCTGTTACTATTTAGCATTTAGAAAAGCATTTGATGGTAGTCCTTGGAGATGTTCATTCAGCGAATCTTGACAGAATCTTTGGTCTGCAATGATCAAACAATAAAGAATATTGTGTTAGGAAACGCGAAGAAATTGCCATTTGCGCCACTCGAAGCTGCTTTGTAGACTGACCAGAGTTTTCAATTTTGAAATTTGATCAAAGTTTCGTTGCCTGATATTACTAAGCAGTATCACTGGATAGAATTTATGCGAAAAATTCCCGTGTGAGCGATATTCTGATATGAACTACTGGAAATATGCAGCTGTCTCAGCCACCAAAAATAATGCGTGTGCAGATATAAACTAAGTTTGTCCGTAAAGTAGCCAATCACTTAAATATACAGAGAACCGGTTGTGCAGCCTTGGATGACAACCTTACTGCACATGCATGAACAGACACACTCCTGTAGTTAGCAGTGAGACAGCATTGAACGAGCTTGTGTACCGTCTGACCGGTACATTCACAATGACCGATTCTGTCTTATCTTTACGTGTATTGGAGGGGAGGTTAGACAAAAATTTGCATCATCTCGGTGTGCCCCCCCCCCCTGCATGACAAGGCAGCTGATAGCGATCCTGGGAGAAGATTTTTCATTCTATTTTGAGAACAGGAACGTTAGGAAAGAGTATGGGGTCCCATGGAGAGTATTCAGAAGTTGGCTACGGCACCATTGCCTTAAGTGAGTTATATTCCGTTATAATCAAATGGCTCAGTTATGGAGATTTTGAATCTAACATTAGACAAGCAATATTTATGCTGTCCCCATACAAGATTGACAATGGGTACAGCTGTTCTTTTCTGTCTGGATTACAGTTATGACAGAGAGGTTTTCCCCAAATGTTCACCTATTCTCTTCACTCTTTTAAACAGTGTGATACACCAGAAACAAAGCATCTGATTTGTCAAGATAGCTGTCGACGAGACAGAACACAAGTAGGTAGATTTTGTGAACACGAACAGCCTAAATCGGAATCCAAACACAATCTCCTGTTTCCATTTCTCGTGCACAGGACCGTTGCATCATCGGGCTCTACCACGAGGAAGAGTTATTGGATGAATATCTGAGTAAACAAGACATAACGGAATTGTTTTTACCTGACCCCTAACAAGCAATTTTACATTCCAAGAGCATTCATTCTCATTCTAAAAAGCAAATATTAAAGTAGAAAAAGAGGGAAAATCAATACAAAACTGTCACATGGCCAAAGTCTTTTGTCAGCATTCCGTATTAGGGGATTACTTATTTTCTTTTCAAAAAAAAAAAAAAAAAAGAAACAAAAAACACCCCCCCCACCCGAAAGTGCAATTGCTACCCGGTAGAAACTTGGAGATCAATTCAGCACAAACCTTACTATGCGATTTAAACCCTCAATAAAGAACGATGTAAGGGGGGAATTTTCAAAAAAAAGTCGTCATCATCATCATCATCATCATCATCATCAGTCTTTTAACGTCCATCGTTGGACATAGACCTTCCCAGGATTTGCCACACTTCTCTATCATGGGCGTCGCGGAGCCAGGACTTTCTGAATTTGTCTAGTGACGAACTAGACAAAAAAGTCATAACAAATAGTAGATTTTAACATCTTCAACCCGCTAGCTCCGTTAGTGTGGCGTGTACACGCAATACATACATACATAGATACGTAGATTGCCAGCCAGTGAAAAACCTATGATGACAGTCTTGGTTGACAGTTTCTGATAGATATACTCATTTTCTTTTTCCTTTGTATTGCCCCGGCCATTTTACAGTATTTGCATCGTGCAAAATGAATCGGAATTTTGATCATTGAAACTCTTCTGAAGGGGCTTTGAAGCTGTTTCCATCTCTTAATTGCAAAGGGAAGGCATGTAAAACAGTTGTGGAGCAGTTTTTCTCGGCGAACAAGCTGCGGAAAAAAACAACAAAAAGCTTTTTGCAGTTAGTGACAACATCATTGCAAACCCGTAGCCTTTGTTTGCATCAATCATCGCATGGTTTGTGAACGTCTCTTATTCTTGTTTTCCTTTGAAATGAGATAGCGTTTCGGCCGAGGATTGCCTGGCATGAGAATCAATGTCCGGGAGAGTGCGAAATAGTATTCAGAGAATAAAATATATATATATATATATATATATATATATATATATATATATATATATATATATATATAGAGAGAGAGAGAGAGAGAGAGAGAGAGAGAGAGAGAGAGAATGGAAGAACAAAGAAGGGTGAAAAAAATCTGCAAATCATCAATACACGAGCGTGTACAAACATGTTTGTACACACCCACCAACACCCATATATATATATATATATATATATATATATATATATATATATATATATATATATATATATACATATATATATATATATATATATATGCCTGATCGGGTATAACATCATTGAATTATTTGAGCTCATCAGCACGCACACACACACACACACACACACACACACACACACACACACATATATAGTATAAAAAATACGACTTTATTTGAAAAATTGATAAAAAAATTGAGTACACGTCGTATATCGCGCAGACTGGAAGGGTAAATCACGTACATGGAACTCGTCGTCTGAGGATCCCGTAATCATGGACAACTGCACCCCACCGTATCTCCGTCTGCGAAGCCAAGACATTCATTCTCACATCTATGTTGAATCATTAGTATTTATGCTCATCCAGGCTGTTTGGCTCCCTCTATAATGGTATATTATGTTGTCATCAACGTTCCCAGGAACATCCATGTAAACAGATTTATTCACACATTTACACAGAGACGCTTACAGTTTTGTGTAAACATACGTATCCATATACATACCTTAATAACTATAAGCCATCTATCTACAGGAACAAAAACTCCCCTTACAGTCTTGAAAAAAACAACATCGTAGCATTCCCATCTGCTGATCCCAGTTGTATGCTTGCCGATGGAAGCACTTCTGAATGGCAACAACGCATTGGTCTTTGATTTCCTGATTTTCCCTTTCTTGCTTCCAAGTTTCTTTTTTCTGTCTCGTTTTATTTTACTTATCATTTTCCAAACTTTTTATTTGCCATTCTTGTACAGCTTTGGAAGCGACCCCGTGATATTCAACACTATTACTGATCTCCAACAGCGAATGCAGTCCGAGTAACGGAGATATTTCAAGTAAAGAAAGAATGAAAAGAAAGAAAGAAAGAACGAAAGAAAGTAAGAAGAGAAATGATAAGAAAACAGAAAAATGAATATAGTGAGAGAGAAAAGAATGCAAAGACAATAATGAGAAATCGAAAATGCCTTATCGCAAGCTATACACAATTTACCGAATACAGGTATCAGAGTACGATTTATTTCATTTTTTTCGCTTTTACCAAAAAATGTAAGAAATACACAAAAGTGTTCAGCGTTCGTTTTGTAGCTCGTTGAGAGGCAGCAGTCCATCCCTTCCTTCCTCTCCTTCAGCCAAGTCTCACCATCCCAACATCCGAGTAGCAAAATACCATCATCACCATTCCCTGGGTCTGGGAACGCTTAATTTTCTTTATAAGTTAAGTATTATTGCGTCTCCGCTATTAGTCACTTATGTTCTTGAAATGTTTTTAAAGGAACGCTATACTTTGGGTTAGCGAAAAAAAACTGTATATTTTAGCTAAGCTTGATAAGTATTACTTGGTCGAATCCTTTTAATTCTGCTTGTTTTTTTAATCTCCTCTATGTTTACCTTTCCTCTTTTTACTCCGGCAGATATTCAGGTCGCTCTCGTTATCTGAAAGTAGACAGTTCTCATAAAAAAAAGAACTTTTTGCTAGTCAAAATGGCTTAAATAAGCAATTACAATTCATTTTTGCTGGAAATATTTTAGCAAAATAATCTTCCTATATATCGGCTAATTTTATGCTAAGATTTACTAGGTTTCTTGGGCTCCTCTGATACCTTAGGATACGTCTTGCTCACGGACTCACAGAATAAATCGAGATAAAGCACATTTGCCCACAAACACAGTTCAAAACTGTGGCAGCCTGAGTTCTTCCCAAAATAGTGTAAAGCAAAAAGCAATATATATATATATATATATATATATATATATATATATATATATATATATATATATATATATATATATATGTTATTTTTTGAGTATTCTTTGAACCCAAAGCTTATCTTGCGTGAGATTTTTGCTACGATTAAAAGTGCTGTAAACGATTGCAGAAAAGTATGACTTGAATTTGGAAGGCTACAAAGGTTGAGAGTAGGTTGCAGGATCTTTATAGTGCTTACAAAAAGTGCATGACACAAAAATGTGCGAGGCAAAGCATTTAAGCATATTAACGTATATCAAAACTTCAACATCGACCATAGCCAGCGAAGGACCTCCGCCGTCGACATCAAAGCAGGAAAACAAAGGGGGGGGGGCATATTTTAGGTCTAGTGACGATTAAAAATTTTTCACATAAATTAATGGTAATTGCCTCTTAGCTTTACACCCTTTCAGATAGTTATTTGTACTGTTATACGCCGTAAAAGGGATTAACGGAAGAGCAAAATTTCGAAAGCAGTATTTTTCAAAGCGAGCACTACCCCTTACAAAGCACTACACAATATATTTACGTATTGTAAGCCTGCGATATCTACGTACGTATATATATATATATATATAAATATATATATATATATATATATACATATATATATATATATATAATAGAAAGTATATACATATATATATGTTAGAACGGCTCCGCTTTACAATCTCAGTACCTTAATCTATTTATATATACTTGAATAAAACTGAGATAAGCCATAGGTTTTTACGAACAGAAAAACAATTTTTGTCTGAGTCTACCAAAGAGTTATCAGTCCGCAATCTATACCTTCCTCGATATGTCAACAACTGACTAACCATCCGTGTTTTCCCGTATTAATCTTATAAATTCACTTGTATAAAACATTGATAGTTCATTACTACTGCCTCCCACTTCGCTAGACTTGACTCTTACAGTCATACCATTGTGATTACGTCGTGTTTTATGCTCCAGTGTGTCAACCACACACAGAAATACTAATCAGCGCTATCGTGTTGCATCTTTATCTCAATAGTTCATCATTTGTGTTCACTCTATGTCTCGCCCTAAGCCGTGCAAATAATGCGTGTTGGCGTGTGTTCAGTCACGGTTGAATGCTTCGCAGGCATTTTGTAACTGTAGGAGCTAAAAAAAAATCCGGCAAAGGTTTACACGTAACGAAGTGTACGGGACCCACAAGTTGGGTTATACGTGTGGTAAAGGAGCAAACGTTTTCTTTTGGGTTCAGTTCATTGGAAAACGGGAGGTTAGGAGAGATATAGAAGGATAGATAGTTAAATGGAGACAGAGTGAGATGGAGAATGAGCCAGGAAGAAATAGAGTGAGAGAGTCCGTGGAAAGTGAAAAGAGAGAGAGAGAGAGAGAGAGAGAGAGAGAGAGAGAGAGAGAAAGAAGGCATCAGAGAGAAAGGGATACATTGAGAGAGAAGGATATTTTGAGAGAGAGAGAGAGAGATAGTGAGTATGAAATAAATAAAAGTTAAGAAAGATAGAGAATGAGGAAGAGAATGAAAAATAGAGGAAAAGAAGGAGAGCGATAAAAATGGATTGAAAGAGAATGAGAGAGCAAGAGAGAGTAGTGAGAGAAAGAGAGAGGGGATATAAGAGAAGAAAACCAAAAGTGTGACAAAAAAGGAGAATGAGAGATTGAAAAACACGTTCGGGCAGGGATTGAGTGAAAGAGTAAGAAAGAGAGAGAATGAGAAAGAGCAAAAAAGAGATAGAAAAGGGACGAAATAAAGGAAAATATTGACCCGGAATGATAGCAGGAGAGGCGGGGATATTGGAAGGAAGATTGATACAGAAAGTGAAGGTGAGGTAATGAGAAAGAGATAGAATGAGAAAATGGAAGAACAAAAAGAGATTGAAGAGAGAGAGAGAGAGAGAGAGAGAGAGAGAGAATGAGGAAAAAGACTTAGATGAAAGATAATACACTGTGAGAATTCGACTAACATGATTAGAAATGTCTCCGATAAGGCGATATCACATGAGAAACGGTTTTGAAGATATAGTGATATCTTGTTTAGTGCTCGAGATACATTCCTGATATATCAGCGTTAAACTGCCCTATACAGGATCATTATCTTATAGCCTAAGTAGAGATTGTACCAGCAATCATTTTAAAATATACAATGTCGTTGTTGAGCACCAACAAGATGGAAGGAATAAGTGTTGCTTATCTGATCTGGTAGCTACATTCCGGAGCTGGTGAAATATCACTAGCTATTCAATTACATGATAAATTAGATGTATTTGTTTAATCTCATACACATAGCTCATCAACTGAAATATACAGTTATTCCAGAAAATATCCAGGATATTGTCATTATTTATTTCTAAAATGTATTATTACTAAATTACGAGGAATATTTTGAGAAGAGTGCTATGGCAAAACAGCGTTAAACGGGGTAGGGTTAAGCGGAGCATTACAGTAAAGACTTTTAGTCAATCGTATGAAGTAGGGGTTACAATGAAGCAGGAAGGCACCAAGAATCTAGAACTTAATTTAAAAGTGTGAGTATTTGGCAAAAAAACGTAATAGCAACTGCGGAAGATAGAATTCTTAAGAAGTGAGAGATAAAACGACCCCGAAACGGAAATGGAAACTTCCGAGTTATCCATGAATTTGGAGTGTATATTCTTCTGATGAAACGGGGAAAATTATGTAAAGTGCATTTTGATATTTTATGTACACTTTCATCTCTCAGAAATTTCTTCGTTTTTCGGTGGGCATGAAAACTTCAGTTATCTTAAAGAGAAAAAAATATAGTTGGAGATGCGTTCTCTGAAACCTTTTCCGAGTATTTCAGATTAAAAAAAAAAAAAAATAACAACTCTGCTTATTTGTCATTGTTTGTTGATATTTGGTTGATATATGCAATTCTTTCATTCTGTTTGCTCGCCATATTTTTTTTCCGATTCGAAGTTGTCCATCATCAATTTGAGAACTTTAATGCCAATAACAGCCCTGTATTGGAAAATACTTCTTTTGGCCGCTCGGCTTTGTCTGCAGCCCTTGTTCCTCAAGGCTCCCTCTTCTTTTTCTATAGATCACGCATTCGTACTCAATGCATTTGACAAGTTTTCTTTCTACAGCTCTCTTTTTTCTTGCTATCAAATCCCATTATTCTCAAATGTCACGTGGTTTCTATATGCTAAATAAACAGCTTGCTTTTTTTTATCCCATCCAGCATCTTTCGAAATATTGTACACATCCACTTTATATGCGTTGAAAACCACTTTTTGAAGTTACAAACTTCCCGCTCCCGTCAAAAAACATACTAAACAGATTATTCGTTATGATAAAAAAATGGAATTCATCTCACCAGTATTGAAATCTTTAAAGCTTTTGTAATATTCTTTGGGTAAAGCATCTTTGAGATGGTACTTTGTTAGTATATATCAGGACAGGCTTTTCTACATTCTGAGATTGGCTCAGTTAAGAAACATAGATTGCTCATACATATATATATATATATATATATATATATATATATATATATATATATATATATATATACTCCAAATGTCAAGCAATATCGAATATATTTACCTCCATCACACACACACACACACACACACACACATATATATATATATATATATATGTAGAGAGAGAGAGAGAGGTAGGTGGATAGATAGATAGATAGATAGATAGAGAGAGAGAGAGAGAGAGAGAGAAAGAAAGAGAAAGAGAAAGAGAAAGATGAGAATGAATCAGTAATCATTAATTAACCATGATCTAAAATATTTACTGTATTATGTTCGGTCTATATATGATTAATATTCCCCATTAAATTGAGTGTACCAATAAGGAAAAAGATTATTTGTTGTGTGAAATAAATGCTCTTTTTTTCATCATTGAACTACGGACTTATTGATGCCCCTATGTAAACACACACAGACGCACATACCCATACACACCTACACATATACACATAGAGAGATTGATTGCCAGATAGACAAACAGAAAGGAAGAAAGACAAAAGGAATAATAGGAGAAGAAAAGATATGGTTTCTGACGCATGAAATTCTAGTTGTTGGTCTTCCGGTCCAGTAAGTTCACAAATACGTATTTGATTTCTCCTAACAATTAAAACTGGCCGAATCGAACAAATACCAAGTGTTTCTCTGTATATTACCCATCAATCAGTATAATATATGTTCGAATATACATACGTTAGTTTTTAGTGCTTCACAATGTCATTTTCACTACTAAAGAGCTGCTGATCCAGCCTTTATTAATATCTATATATTATTGTATTCATTTAAAAGAAACCAGTTTTTATTTTAATCATAACCAAACGATTTTTCCATAATTTGGGTTATTGTTCCATGATTACCTCCCAGTCAGCTTCTCATCCTCCACTTAGCACCAATGCACACACACACACTGACTCACACACACACATACATCCAGTAGTATGAGATGTCACGGAATTTACCACTAGTCTACTTTTTCATATTTATTTATTTTTCTGTCAGAGTAACCGCTTAAGGTGAACTGCCCCAAGATGATTAAGGGTTCCAATTGGGAGAAGTTGATTCATGCTTTTCAAAGTGGCATTAGTGGCAAATCAACATGAGCAGCCACAGCCAAAACCCGAACTCTTTCGTAGATTTCATTTTCCTTGATGGTAACTGTCATAGCAACCTGCACCTCTCTTCCCCATGTTTACGTATCTATCAACAAAACTATCAACATAAGTTTCGTCAGTTCAGTTGGTGGACTGACAGACTATGTATGTATCACGCGTACAATATGCACCAAAGGGGCTATTGGGCTGAAAAGTTAAACATTCATTCCTCATTATTCCTCGAAAATTTGTTTTTCTTTTTGAAAATTTGCCCCTCAATAGGTTTTTAGAGGGGGGGGGGTCAATCTGCAATGTAAGTTTACCTCTTAGTTTTTATCCAGCGGCATTCACGTTTGTTTTTCATTTTTTTAATTGATCATCCCCAAAACAGCATGCTGCAAAAAGTCATTGGCCATGCGACGGTTTCTACTGTGTGACTAACAAGACCTATCTATCTATCAATCTATTTTATTGTGTGAGTGACACAACTGGATTTCGCCATAGCACAATAAAATTAATTGCTAATCACTTTGATGACTCATACAATTTTCCCAGTATTTTTGTTTATATTCTCAATGTTTCTGTGCAAAACTTTGTTTCTCTAAAGCATCAATTGTTCAAATCTTGCAGAGTATATTACTATAAAAGGTTTTGTTTCTCACTTCTTCAATCTATTTTCTTTTTTGCTTTTGGGGAAAAAAATATGTATGAATCAATTACTTGACATCTGTCATTTATTTGTTAGAGCATTCTTTGTGATCTGATTTTCTTTTACATTAGAAGGTCGATGGAAAGCAGAGAAGAGTGATTGGTTGGTGAGAATGGAGAGAAAGATAAAGTGAGCTTAACGACCGTCTTTTGTGATCTTTTAGAATCGGCTGGTGAAAGAGTGACGTCAAATTTTTGTGACTCACGAAATATTATAGACAAAATAAAAACAACTATTTGATAACAACGTTCTGAGATCATGCAGAAAATTGATTAAGCCTATACATGCTTATTTTTACTTTGATGCGAAGAAAGGGGAACAGTTCTTACATGTTCTCTGCTATCAATGATAATAATGATGATAATAATAATAATAACAATAATAATAATAGCAATAATAATAATAAACGTGGGAGTAGCGAAGAAGACAACAGAAATGAAAAATGGGAAATGGAAAAATCTACACGGAGTATTCAAATGATAGAAAATATCGCATACGATTGATCATGGACATGGCTACGAAAAGGAAACCTGAAGAGAGAAACAGAATCCCTAATCATGGCAGCCCATTCAGACAAATGATATTAGTATAAACTGCCGACAGTTCTGGAAAGTAGAAGCGACAACTTACTGTGGATTTTTGATATTCAAACCATTAAAACAAATACATAGTGGTTGCTATGTCTGCAGATCACAGAGTAAGTGTGAAAGAAAGTGGAAAGGTAGGAAAATACTAGGAGGTAGTAAAGGAGCGTAAAAGAGAGCAAAATATAAAGGTTAGGGTAGTGCCTATATTAGTAAGCGCACTTGGAACTGTGTCAAATACATTGAAACAAAAATTGGAGCAGCAGGAGATAAGGGGGATGATTGAGACTATACAAACCACTGTGCTACTGGGATCTGTGCGAATACTGAGGAGAGAACTGGAGATATGAGACTGTCGACCTCCAGTCATCAGCGATGGATGAAAAAGGCATGTGTAAGTAAAGCTGGGGAAAGCCGAAGTGGTTCAAACCACAGCGCAGCCCTGATATGTGATGTTGTTGAAAGTTGGGCTCGACACCTGGGGAGACTTTCTGCCTTTCAGCTTTCAGCAATAATCAACAGGCAACTGGTGTGTAAATGCAATTCACAGCACCCCCGTGGGTTGTAAAAATGTAAACAGGATGATAGTAAACTTGAGGAGACTGGCAGTCATTCGGTTCTCAGCGACAATCAATGGGCCCGGTTATTCACCCAATAAAAAAACTGTCACATGACCATTGTCTTTTGGCAGTCCACCGCGTTGAGGGATGATCAATTAAAGAATTAAAAAAAGGGGTGATCAATCATTACACTTCTTCTTTTACCCTTTGTTGAGTGGTGATCACTAAAAAAGTCCGGATTTAAGAAAAAAGGCGTGAACTAAGGGAACAATATAGCAAAAACTTACATTGTAATAATAAATATTGTGGTAAGCATTAAAAAAAATGAATAATGATAAATTAATACCATCAGTGTTGGAGCACATTGAAATCGAGCTTAAGAAGAAGGTGGGGAAAGTTTAAATCCAAAGAAGAATCAAGACTAACAAGACTAATCATCAATACTATCATCAATACTAAGAATAGTTAGAATACCAAGGAGACTACGGGAGTTTTGAGGAGACGTTCCGTCAGTTGATCTTTGTTGTAAGCTTCTAGTTACTACTGGTGTGAAAACCTATTGAGAATGACAATAATAACAACTTGCCATCGCAGTCAATAATTGAACAACCATAGCGTAAAAATTTGAAATCGGGTAAAAAGATACTCAATCGGTGAATAAATATGGTCAAAGTAGATTCTATTCATGACATCACTGGTGTTTTTTTTCAAAGGGAAACCTCTAAAGTAGAGCAAAAACATCTAGAAAAATCTAGGTTCTGGAGATTCTAAATGTTATCAATAAATCCATTTGAATGACACCTGAGAAAAGTAAAAAAAAAAAATTGTTTCCAAAAATTAAAAAAAAAATTAGACTGTGTTTAGAGGAGTACAGATGCCAATTTTCAAGTCAGTGTGCGAAGTCATATGACCAGTAGCGCCAGAACACACAAAAATGTAAAGACCTAAACATAAAAATGGAGAGAACCCCTTTGTCATCTTTGATGGCTACGGTCGTTCAATAACAGGATGTCAGAATATTTTTGGTTCAACTCCAAATCAAGTTATTTTACAGACAAGTTAATGCGTAATGTTCTGAAAAGAATATCCTAATAATGATCGAAATTTTCTTAGTCCACTATCTGTGACACTTGACTCGTCCACTGGGAGCTTGAAATTTCACTGAGAAAATATTTCATACCAATCATTCCAAACTATGCACTGTTTGCAGTGAACAAATTCAGTATTTCTAAAAAACGAGAAATGTTCGATCCAAATATGGCATTGAATTTTGTTCATTGTGATTAACGAGTAGATTATATAAAAATAATCTGGACGCACATCGTATAGCAATGATAAGCAAGCTAATCCTACTGGCCTTTGTAAGTAGGTTCAATCCTCATTAGGTTTCCAATTATCGATGGTCTGATATTAAACTATGCTAAGTAATCATATGAGAAATGATTCAAGGTGTACGCCGTATAGCAATGATAGGCAAGCTAAACTGGCTGGCCACTGTTTGATCATCATCGGATCTTTCAGTATTGATGGCCTCATACCAACTCATGTTATGTTGATCATGCATATAAAGAGCAAAGTGACCGTTTTATTTTCTGTCCCGAACACTATCCACCATTTAAAACAATTGAAACAAATTCACGATTTTTTTTCGTTGAAAATCGTTTCATAGAAATCAAAATATATCCATGATATCTTTTCGCTAGTATTGATTAGTTGCATTATGAAAAAATCGACTATACGCGGGATACTCCATTGACCATTTTAGCTTTGTAATACTCATACAAACCATTTAACAATCTAAAAGATCTGGTTAATCGATCCCAATTTACACGTGGATTGTAGAGTCTTCGCATCTTTGTTTTGTGCGTATGTCCCAACAAACAGCATTTATTTTAGCTTCTAAAAAAAATTCATCAATTACCGTTCATGATTCTTTTAACTTGACCGATGTCGGGTTTTCTTCGTTAGTATCAACCACAATAAGCTATTACAGCAGTTACCGCTAGTGATAAAGGCTTTTAACTTTTAGATTTACTTACATACATTCAGTCTCCCAAATCAATACGATAGGCTGTAATAGTCATGGTTATTCAGTGTGTTAAGGACTAACAAAAAAAGATCCCAAATCTTTACTGGTTGATTTTTAAAGCCCCCCCCCATAGAAAATAAACCTTGCTTTGACCGCCTAATCGTAATTCCTAACCCTACACTTGGTTATTATCTCGATAAGATAATGACAGCACTCTTGCCGTAGTACATCGTTTACACGAATCACAAAACACAGGAATTTCGTGTGGATTAATAACTGTAGCATGCAAACGACTAAAAGGAATGACGACCTTAGCTGAGTGTATTAACGATGGTCGATGGGGAATCTTCTAGCATAAAACATTCGACACACTTAACTCCAAATGTCCACAAATTGAAAAACACGATTACAAGTCACAAATTACAAAGAACGATTCCTACTTTATTCATTTCTAGGTTTGGCAATGGCAAGTCGTGTTTAGACAATGATGGTCCTAAACCAAGCAATAAAATGTGAGTGATCACGCAGAGGCTGCTCTAGGATATCAGAGTAATAGAAATTCAATATGGAAGATGTTGTGATGGCTTTCTTTTCGCAAATGTCATCATTGCTTCTTTGAAAAGCGGGCACAATCATGATGTCCACGCGCACGCTTCTATATTGACCCAGTGGTGCTTGTTTAATCCAGAAAAGAAATCTCTTTGCCTTGTTAAGCCGCCCAACAAACAAGCCATTGAGCAAAGAGAAGAAATTCGAAGAAAAGTAGTTCTTGGCTTTAACCAACAAACGTGACAGAAACATCTACGAAAAGGGAAACAAATCATCGGCTTAAATGAAGGAGAGACTGTGTAGAAGGTGTTATCTGTTGGTGGTGGTGTCCACTGATCGCTTCTAGTCATATTTCCGGTCAGTGGATCCTTATTCAGACTTTTTGCAGACTGACCGACCGTACAACTAGAAATTTTCGCCTATCGACTATTGGTTTATTGGAATTACTTAACAATTTACACAAAAACGGGAAATAAAAAGTAGTCCTAAGGAACATGTGTGTCTATTCATTAGGCTGTTTTCAAAGGCAGCAATAACAGTTTGAAGCAAATAAAAGGAGATTTGGACAATTATAACAAGATGTAGACGACTTAGTCCAATGGTTGTAACACTAAATATGACAGCCATAAAGATTATTTTCCTGACGAGAGCTTCGTCGAAATAATCTTAACTCAGTATTGTATACAGGCACGGGCATAGGACACAAGAATAGCTTGCTAACCAAAGCTCTACGATTATATACTCCCTAGCCAGGAATCATCTTCATTTACTAAGTTTAGCAACATCTTGAACAAGGTCGAACATTAAAGTGTGGGACACATAGCGAGGATTGAACTCACTACATCATTTGGGTTTGTTAGGATAGCTTAATAACCATGACACTTCAGCAAAGCACTCCCTAATGAGGAATCATTATTTATTAGGCTTTGCTTAGTCAAGAACAAAGCCACATATGGGATATTGTCCTCACTACAGTGGTAACGTTTACAAGGCTTAATTACTAACCATTAAATCACGATGAAGTGCTTGTGGTGACCACTTAATTTCCGATCTATGCTGCACATATAATGGTTATAGAATAAAGATGTGAGACTTGTGATAAAAAGCAACAGAGATAAGAAGAAGAAAGTTTATTGAAAATTAGTAATAAGTACGATTTTACATCTAATCCTTATTACTACCAAGTGTGAACAAGCAACACAAAAAAAATTGAAGAAAATAGTCAAAAATGGATGGTTCTGGCAATGCTTTATCAAAGGAATTCGCAGACAATCAAATCTAATACTATCAGAGTAAATTTCAAAGCTTGTTTGAACGGATGTGATTTTAAGCAATTTTTCTTTTTGCACTGAATGAAATCTACTTTACTTACAGACATACTTCAATTCTCCTTTTCTATTTGCCCGCTTTTTCTTATCTTTTTCCTTTAATCTTCCCTTAACAAGGTCTAACCAAAGATTACCTTGTTTGGCACTAGTTGTTTCTGCTTGTTTTTACCTGATTGTTAAGCTCGATGGAGAATGGGCAGGATTCTTAGGTGCTAGAGCAGCCGACATCGACAGGAAATTACCATATTATGATACAAGGCCCTTTCCTGCATCGGCTATGGGTTGACATCCGGAGAGCAGATGATACCACCCGTAGCCGCTTCCAATCGTCCATCGAAATTTCACAGATTCTAAACCTCTCGGCGGCGTTTGCACGTCAGCCAATCTATTCCGTCTGCTGGGACAATCGTACTTATTACTTCAAAAGAAATGTAATTCCTCCGACCCAGGAACTCATCGGCAGAACAGTATCCTTATTGCGACGAAAAAGTTGGCTGGTTGCAAAGCAAACAGCTTTTGTTATAAAGAATTTCTACGGATTTCCTTTTCAGAGGGATCAACTTTGGCGGATCAACAACTAATTTGGATTCACATTCCAAAATTGAGAACTTGGACCGCAATTGTTAATATACACAGGTTTCCGCCACTATCCAAAAGTAGTGCATTGCTATAGACAACAATCGTAAGCCGAAAAGGTGGGAAGCGAAATGGGGGGGAAAAGTTTGAGCATTTTTAGACCCACAAATGATCATGATGATATGTTAGGCTTAGTCATCTAAGATTCAGGTAGTTGGTGGTACAGGAGAATGGGATGTTGCAGAAAAAGGAGATGTGCGCTGTCTCTGTAATGACATGCTACAAAACAAAGACTCATCGCAATTTTCGCTGCTTGCATTTTTGAAATAGGAATATCTGTTCCAAAATCACTCGGGGTGCCCATTAAGTAAGTTCAAACACACACACACACACACACACACACACACACACACACACACACACACACACACACACACACACATACACACAAACAGAGTCACACACAAACACACACATATATATATGTTTAAATTTCGAGCTTCGTTTAATCTTCAATACTCTTTGAAGTCGAAGCCGATGTTTGTAATGGAAATATCACGAATTCCTAAACTAATATCCAAGCTATACCTGCATTATGAGCGATAAACCACTGTATCAAACGTGTCTTCTTCACAACTTTCTCCTCGCAAAATAAACCTAAAGAAAATGAAATTGCCTCTGCTGTTTGTTTTTTAATCTTCTTTCGGGCCAATTGCCTCAAATACATAGCTATCCAGGAACCAACATACATGTCTGTGCATAAATAACGCAGAATTAGTCAAAACCTCAGTTTACACGATTGCCTTTTTTCCAATGGGAAAGTTAACATGAAGGCGTAGGTGTAACTTGCTTTGTTTCGACATAGGGATGGGATTTTTGGTTCAAGTCGACCTATCAAATGAGGCTGGCAAAAAAAGAGGATAGTTATTCAATTCAGTTAGTATGTCATTATTAGTAACTTTAAGTTTCGTTCGGAACCATGCGTTGGGACATGGAAGAAGATGAAGAAAATAAATATATAGAATTTGATAAAAGGGAAAGATTGGCAGTATTAAATCAAAATAGAAGCAATAAAGAAGATAAGTAAAAGAGGGAATATAGAAAAAGATATTGAAGGGAAATAAAACAGAAAGTAGTGCAGGTTACATCCCCTATCCAAAATTAAAGCTTTGAGAGCAGAAATGGCCAGAGCGAAGAAGAAATTACCTTT
The DNA here is from genome assembly GCA_963457665.1 of Thysanoteuthis rhombus. NCBI lineage: Eukaryota > Metazoa > Mollusca > Cephalopoda > Oegopsida > Thysanoteuthidae > Thysanoteuthis > Thysanoteuthis major. The sequence goes on from OY735205.1 coordinate 34,126,456, forward strand.
AATTCAGACGAGAAAAAATTTGGACGTTTCCCATACCTCTGAATAATGATGATAGTGTGCTATACTGAGTCCTTAGAGGTTAGCTGTTGGGCGTTACTGGAGATTAAGATGTAAGAGGAAGAAGACGTGCTGCCTCGATAAAAGCTCCATTCAAATAAATGCTGAACACTGTTTTCGTTTTGTGCTTTTTTGGTGAAAAGTAAAAAGGAGGCATCAATACTTTGGAAAATTGAGGGAGACCTCAAATCGATACAAACTAAGGTTGGGGAGACTTAATGGTTCAAAACTTTCACATGGGAAAGGTTCAACATGAAAATCAGCATTCAGAATCTTTGCTTTATACCCAGGCTTGAACACCATCCCCTGGTCCTGGTTGGAAATGCACAATAATCCCAGCTGCGAAGCAGGTAAACGGGAAGGAGTAATCAAGAATAAATGGCACACAGGGAAGAACAATGGTAAAGAAAGATGAAGTGAAATGCTGCATAAAGGAGAAAAGAGGAAAAAGAAGAAGAATGAAGGAGAAAAATGGGAAGGAGTGGAAGAGAAAAACAGAGAAAATTGAAGAAAATAAGAAAGAATGGGCGAATGAATTACAAAAAAAACAAACCTGGAAAACGGTATAAAAGAGAGAAAGAAAAATTCAAAGGTAGAAAATTGGAAAGAAAAAGAGATAGAAAGTGTTAAACTGAAGAAAGAAAGAAAGGGGGAAACATGAAGATAAGAAGTGGGGAAACTGAGAGAAAGAAAGAAAGAAAGAAAGAAAGAAAGAACGAAAGAAAGATGGAAAGATAATGGAACAAATAAAATTGATACTCCTTACAAATAAAACGAAGCTAAGAAATAAAAAGCTCTCTTTTAAAATAAAGACTGAAGGCAGAAAGAAAATAGGAATGAAGAAAAGAAAAAAAGTTAAAAAAAAAGAGAAAAGATTTGAAAAATGGAAAATAGAAAGAACCCAAAAGAATTAAAGAAATGAACAGGAGGAAATAATGAAAAAAAAAGTTCCATTGACAACAACAGTGACAACCACAAAATACAGTGATTCTATTGTGTCCAAGTCGAAATTGTGTCTGAACGAGAATCGATGGCTTGTTGAATGTCTTTTTCATGGGGTTGTGTTCTTGTCTCCTGTCAGATTCATGAGTTCTGGCAGACGATATTGTGACGTGAGAAGCTGGCGCTGGTGTCATGCTCGTTATACCGGGAAATAGGCGCTGTCACATTCTGCCAACGTCTACCGACACCAAAGCACGAGCCGGCAACCGCTGCTGGCTTTTTTTCATTCTGGTTTTGCTTTGGGCAACTTTCATTGTTGGTCTCTTTCTCTCTCTCTTTCTATCTTTGAGTCGTCAATATCACCCATAACCAGTGATCGTTCCCAGAAGGCCATTAATGCCTCCAGTAGACACAATAATTACAAACATCTTACAACCTGATGGAGCTTAGTGGTTAGAACATTGGACTGAGATATATTCAACACTTTGCTAGTTAGTTTTAAGATGAGGGCTTGTTGTCGTAAACTGAACTCTGAGAAGAAAAAACACTAATTCTCAGATGTGAAAGAGTTTTCTTAACAATCCATCTAAAACTCGTTTTGACATTTATTGAAATGACAGGAAGATATGTGAGTAATTAACTCGTTGCGAAAATGTTTTAACGTACAAAAGAATGAAGTCTCCACAAATCAGATCGTTTTTTAGTCTTCGTTTTATCTTTTCACCCAGTCAAATGGAGAAAAAATCTGTTCAACCCATACAAATAGATACATAAACATAAATTTTGTTTAGTAGTTGAATTTTCCAGCTTCCTGGAATACACCCCAAACAAACTATCCGCTTTCCCAAAGCAGTTTAAAAGTGAGAACATTTTTTGAATCGCAAATATTAAAAAATAGGTCAAGTAGGTTGAAGAGAAATACGCTAAGCAAGATGAAAACTACGTCATACAAATGATAAAATACGGAAACTGAATTCCAAAATACTGCAATCGAATTAAGAAATTAAATATGCAAATCAAAGAGTACACAATGCAAATTAGAAAGAGAAACGAACTGAATCTATGATCATGAATAAATGCACTGCTACAGTTACTGTAAGAGTTGACTCTTCAAGTGAAATTATGTTTGTTTCTTAATAAAATTAAAGGGTCTTTTCCGTTCGACCTCACCAAAAGCTAACGTCCATTATTTTGAATGACAATCTTCCAGATCCGAAAAAAAATATTAAATTGCATTTTTCTCTCATTTATAAAAGACTCAAAATATTGGGTTTTCATTTTTTGCCCCAATCAAGAAAGTGGATACCCCATTCCAAACTCTGATCCCTGAACAGGGAAGGGTATAGCCAACAAGAATAACTCATAAATTTTCATAGGTTATGGAAATTTTAGTCTTGTCGAGACGAAATACTCTTTCGTACACTGCTAACTTTTCTCATTTCAAACTTAACCCCATTTGGAGCAAAATTTTGACAACACAACGGATCTGGAAGCCAAATAAAACGATATACAAGACTGATATTTCTCTCGTAAGGTAAGTCTTGCATACCTTTTTGGTTATGTTCCAGATCAGACACGTCGTCAGATTTTTTTCGGAATTGTTTACGTTAGCACAACCAAAAGAAAAAAAAAAAGAAAATCTAGCAAAAAAGCTTGAGGAACAGTAAATCCGGTGAAATTTTCATGGACATTTCCCTGTTACAGAATAGTACATATATACATATATATACATCTCAAACAAATACGAATCCCTGGATATACCCCCAAATTCATGCTGTTCTATCTTAGCCCGTGGTCTATCTTCACACAAAACTCAATTTAAATTCATAGACAACTTGTGGAGATATTGTGTTGACAATCAGTCAAACAGACAGACTGACTGACAGACAAATAGGCCAACAGACAGACACGTGTGAATACGTTTCGTTTGAAGATGTAAAGAAATTAGAAAGATTTTTATTATTACGAGGTATTAAGATGAACGATAATGATAATGGAAATGTTCATGTTCAGACTGATAACCATAATAAAAATAGGAAAGTTAATAACGCCCCAAATACTAGCAAACAGGTCTGATTAGTCAATCAACAGAAACCGTCTTTTGGCTGCATGCAAAGAGGGATGATCAATGAATAAGTTATTCCTCTCGTCTTGAGGAAGAGCAAGTGTAAACTAGGGGATCGATTGTGCATGAAATTACATTGCAAATTTAACCAAGATTAAAGCCATTTTGGGGGAAGGGGACTGGAAAACAACAAAGAAAACCTTCTTTTCTAGACATGATAAGTAAAGTATGTTTAAATTCTCATCTTGCTAACTCCATTGGTGTATGCATGATACATACATACATAGCCAGCCAGTCAGTCAACTAGCGAGTCAGAACTATTCAAAAACTAAAGAAACCTATGTTGACAGTTTTGGTTGATGGTTTCTAATAATAAAATGGCACTTCCTGGCCAGCCGTCTTCACACAGGTATTATATTTCGGAGTAAATGACTATATGAATGCAGTTCCTGCAGACAATTGCTACCTTTCCATTTTGTACGCCTTATTTTTCTCACACAGTCATTTTTTGCCATTTCCTGTCATTTCTTTATTTACCTTGTGAATTCCTCCACACCCTATCCCCAGATTCAGAAAGAAGGCAGGTAATGAAAGGTCGGCGATCTTCATTTTTTTTACCGTCTATTTGCGTCGTTTTTACATCTTTTTTTCTTTTATACATAAACGCTCTTACCAAATTTATAAAAGCATCCATGCAGACATAGAGAACGAAACGTGATTAACGCAAGCACAACCTATTAGAGCCCCCCCCCGATATACGAAAGTAGCGTGTTCCCATTAAGTATTTCGTAAACTGAAATAGCGTGAAACAAAGAAGAAATTACCATTGATTTATATGGTAAAATCTTCTGAGCGTTTTCGGACTTCAAACAACCATTTTTTTCCAAAACGTCAGCTCGTTTCATCTGACACTATCAATTACTCTCTCGGGCTCTTTCGATTGCTTATGACATATCTTGCTTACAGATACACAAAATAAATAAATGATGTAGCACAGATAGTCGAAGACGAAGTTCAACGTTATGGCAGCTTGAGGTATTTCGTAAAAGCAAAGTGGCCTAGACCGGACCTTTGTGAAGCAGGGTTATCTGTGCACGCAAGCGAAAACTCACCTGGTGAAGATGCTGCCTTTATAGTATTTATATAAATATCGTTCGGCGTTCAGACCTAAAAGAGGGTCTACTTAGCTGGTGTTTATCGCAAAATTATGTCATCTATTCCACCCATTCGCAAGTATTTATATTTTGTGAAAGTAGCTATTTTTCGAAAGTTCAATGCCCTAATTGTTGTTGCTCTTAACATAACGCCCCAGTTGCAACATTCTTCAGCTCCCCCTCAGGATCCTGTTGTATCGAGTAAAAACTTGTGTTAAAGACAGACAAAACAATAGTCAGGAAGATTTATCGACAAAATTACACATGATATATAACACATAATTTGATTTTTAGCACAATGATGAATTCATGACAAAGGGCATAGATTTATAATATTGGCTGTAATGAATGCGTAATGTTGTAATCCGGACATTGTTATCTAAATGTTCGTGTCCCAAAGTGATCATGATAAGCGACTTGCTTTGCATATAGAAAAGGTGGTTTGTAAAGAAATAATTCCTCATTAAGACTTGGACAATGCCCGAAGATAGTAGCTGTGTGTAATATAAACAAGTAGCAACGGCGCCAATCGTAGCATAAGTTAGTTACGACACAAAATATAAAATGAACAACTCTGAAATTTTGAGATGAGGTATTATTATTATTTCTATTGATATTCGGACCATTCTCATCATGGTTGTTTTTCATACAACGTTTCGGCCGTTGCACATGGACACATAGTGCAGTGGTTACAGCATCAGACAAATTACTTCCCCACACCTACCAGATGATACCTAATGAAGGCCGTAGAATGCAACGGCCGTAACGTTGTATGAAAAACAACCAAGATGAGGATAGTCCAAATATCAATAGAAATAATAATATAAACAAGTGGTGATCAACTGAATCCAAGTTTTTAATTGAAAAAAACCTAATTTTATTATTATTTTCAAATCATCAAGTATCGAAGACGATGCTAGCTTCTTTTTTCCTGTGGTATTTTGCTTTTTCAAGCATGAGACAACAACAGTTGAGTGCGTAAGAGAATTACTTTTCAAATATTGATAGAAACTACGCACCTTTGTTCTTAGTTCAAAGTAGACTATCAGAAACTGCCAATCAAAACTGTATCTAAAACTGACAACATCGGTTTCTTCAGTTTTCTAATCCGTCTGTCCAGCAGTATTGATGCTTGGTTTTTGAAAATTCGGACTCTTTTTAAGCGGTCACCACCCCGCAAAAGGCAGGATATGTAACTTATTCATTGATGACTTTTTTTCAGTTTCTCAATTATCACCTCGAACACGGCGTATAAGACGTTGAGTATGTAACGATCTTTATTTAGTGTCTAACCAGGCCTGTTTTTTTTTTTGTGGGTTAGGTCTCGCTGATACTATTTTCTAACAGTCAGAGACAATTACACAAACTGTGGGTGCGAGTTCAAATTCTAACTCTTCATTTTCGATCCATGCCGATCACTTAACGGCCATAGGAAGTAAAATGACTTTGATGTTTTGATAAGCAGCAACAAAAATAAGATGAAAGGAAAAGTAATGCTTCGTCTAGGAAACTAAAGGTAACACAAGACCAATACATCTACTGCTACAAGCAAGAAAGAAAGATGAAAGAATAATGAATTGAAAATTGATAATAATGACAATGCTTCAGATTTACATTGAAAACAATAACTATTACAACTACTTTATGTAAACAAGCAACATGATTAGGATGCAAGGGAAAATAGTTTCTAAATGATGTCAAAGCTTCATCTAAGAACTTTGGAAAATTTCAGACAGTGCTTCAGAACAATCATTGAATACAATGCAGACTTCGTAACACGATTTCTTCCTATTAGAGAGTTATGCCAGAACCGAGATTTAATCTCTAATTTCTATGAGTTCATTCCTCTGATCTATCCGGGAGCTGTCAACTTTGCAGGCAATTTTAATTTACTTAGTTCAAATTACTTTGGAAGCAGTGTGAAGCAGCGAAAATTTATTGACAACCGGGTAAGTTTTAATCCACATGCTCATCCGTAATTGTCTTTAACATCGTAATAATTCACATTGTACACACCGGAAACTATCAGTTATGTATGATGACCACTCTCGCGTCTTGACGTTGATCACTTTCAGCTTCTACTTATGAGGTAACCCCTTAGACACAAATGACAACAAAGTATAGAAATAGACCAATTCAGTTAATCCAAATATCCATCCGCTCTGTCTCAGCGATCTCATGTCATTTCACCTCTCAATTAAGACATAGGATTACAAGGAAGATTCTTAAATTATATAAGGTTTTAGGTTCACTTATGAAAATCACTGAATATAACCTTAATGTCATTACGGTAAGAACATTAATGCCCGCTGCAGGTGTTTCTCTATACCTTGATAGAATGAATATAGCTCGGCCTTTGAATCATGAGTGCACATTAGAATATATATATTTATATATATATATATATATATATATATATATATATATATATATATATATATATATATATATATGCATTAGAGGGTCCACACATTAGAGATTGAATGACCTACAGCTGTGTTGGACACAAACGAGCCTTGCCTTTGAAATAAAGTTGCCCTTACTGTGATTGGAGAAACCGTTAGTTCAAGGCTGACGTCATTGGCTTTGTTCAGCTGGTAAGAAAATTCCAAGCTAGACACCCAACTTAAACCTTCCTCAAAAATTCTCTTCTGTCAGATGCCTGTTGGCCAACATTGTCGACCCACGTGGAGCAATTTTGCCTCATGTCGTTATAACTTCCTCAGCTCTTGCCAAAAATGTCACTTAAACTGCATTGGTTAGAGATGGAAATACTTATTTTTTTTTCAAAATAGAATTGATAAACGATTTTTTAAACTAAAGATTCACTGGCATGCAGCAAGGATCGAACTTTCTACAGTTGTAATGGTCTGTTGGACTAGCTTGCTCAAAAGTGTTTTATAGCAGGGCATTCACGTTCAAATACTTCTGCAAAGATATATATATATATATATATATATATATATATATATATATATATATATATATATACACACAAAAGATTAACTTGATGTGTCCTTATGAGTACCAGTATATCAGCGAATGGGGCAAATAGTTAGTCGATTGATGGCCATAGGACAGTGAACGCAGTAGCAAAAGAGCAGACAAGATACAGAGCTAGCAAAGTTTGCCGATAAGACATGGCAGTGATCAGTGCAATCATGGCCCGATCATGGAAGGGGATGTGAAAGGCCTTTGTCCAGCAACAGACTCACAATTACAGATAGTAAAGCTATTAGCGGGTATCAGCTCACGTGGGCACAATCATTCGGGTGATGCAAAGTTTTCAGAATGATTCCACAAAATTTTTCTTCAAATAAATATGCAGGATCCTTTATTCATAGAATCATTGTTCAATTATCAATATATTTTCGAAGCTGGTACCACCTCTCAGCTAAATAATAGCCTTCTAGAGCCTTATTAAATTAGATTTGAGACACTGCGCTATGGAAAAGTGTTCAACAAAATATTCTTGCAAATTATTACCACCGTAGAGAGTTCCTACTAAATACCCTGCACTTTTTGTGTCGTACCAAGGCAAGATAAGCTTACAAAATCAATATCCTGATACATGGATTTGATAGTTGAGTATTTTTGGTCAGTGTTCGAGCCTAGTTAAAAGCTGAGATTTCGAATACTGATTTCCAAGGCAGATAAACTTTCTTCAGTTTGGAAGATTAACGCAAGACAAACTTTTAAAGCACCCATTCGAACCTGTTCCCCACTAACCTAGGCTTATTATCTCTCTCTCTCTGTTAGTCCGTCTCTCTCCCTCTATTTCCCTCTCTCTACACCCCCCATATATATATATATATATATATATATATATATATATATATATATATATATATATATATAAATATAACTGGTAAATGGTATTTACTCATATGAATAGAATAGTATGTGGTTCCATACATCAGTGGGCATATTATCATATATATATATATATATATATATATATATATATATATATATATATATATATGTATGTATATCCAAACGTGTAGTTATATCGTGCACAAACGAATATACGTCTCCTTGAGCCTCGAACCGTTAGTGCAATTACATGGAAACAATGACGTTTGTTCATTGAAAATAGGTTGAATAAGAGAGATTATTATCGGTTGGAAACTGCTTAGAATTTCATAACTGTTGGCTTCTTTTATACTTTTGTCAATGAGAAAATTGTGAGACGAGTGGTTTGAGATGCAGATAAAGGAAAGTGCTCAATAAAATCTATATTTAGATAGCTTTCGCTTGTTTAATCAATTATGAGTTTATTTGTGATCACATACCCTAAAAACACAAGTCGATTCTTAATAAAGAAGCCATAAAACTTCCCTTTCGTTAACTACATGGTTTTCTCTTGGGTCACACCTAAATGTATATTTAATACCAGTTTTGGTTATCCTTGAGTTTTCTGGTCCTATAATGATCCGATAGCCTGAAGATTGCTAAAAGTTTTTCACTTTGATGGCTAAAATGGCTAGATTGTTTATTTCTCACTAATTTGATAGCCAAAAGATTAGATATGCTTCAAACCCGTAAACCTTGACCTGAACCCTAAATTCGGAGCCTTTGTATGAACTTACAAAGATGAGATACAAATAAGGGAGAGTACTCTATGATTGTCATCAACTAAATAATCACCTTGACAAGTCCTTAAGTATTATGTAGATCGGGATGAGAACGATCAATCACTCTTATTGCATTATTCCAGTCAATGCATTGGAGGTGGGGATGGGTGGCTTTAAGTCAATACCCCTTGCTACGGTGCACAATTGCAGCTACCCAGGCGTAAAAAGCAGATAAACAGAAGAAGACTTTTAGTGCCATATAGATTAATTATAGGAATTACGTTGTGTTGTTTGTGTATGCGTGGCAATGTTTGTTTTAGGTGCGTAGTAAAGGTTTTGCATACATTTATCCAGTGTATATTCGGCAATAATTATTGCAAGACCTTAAAGATGATAGATTATGTAGACTCGCTTGATGAAACTACCGATATAATATTTTGAACGCTAATGCATTTGAAATAATAAAGTATGAGCTATGATATTTTTTGTACCTCCGATATTTTCCTAGATGAAAATACTATTAAAGTTATTGCAGTTTCATGGTTATAAAAGTTGTTTCAAGAGATAACCGATTTTTTGCAGGTGGATGTTTTACATGAATATTATCATTGATTGATCTATCAGGACTTACAAAAGGTCCAATTGGTCACTAAACAGAAACTATCTGTGACGTCTTGTAATAGCGGGCCGTTTTTTTAATGATCAATGAACAATTTTGATAAAAAGGGTTGATCAATGAAAAGTTCCTTCTCTCGTCTTTGTTTGGCAATGATCACTAAAACATCAGAATTTTCGAAAAATAAGTGAGAATGCTGCCGGACACAGATTGAGGGATCAATTTAGCATACACTAAGATCGTGAATTGAATTCCTGCTAAAAATCCACTTCGAGATTGAATTTAATGAAAAAAAACAACAGTTTTTTGTAGACATCATAAAAAGTAAATGTCTAAAGATTCAAGCTCTATAGCTGCTGTGGTAAGACATCCTGGACGGATCAACCAAGAAAAAAAACATGCTGACAGTTTCAGTTAACGGTTTCTAATTGACATCTGACCTGATTGTGCATCTGATCTCGGGTTTTCTTGACCTTTTAGACGTGATTAGCACATACCATGCGTGCTGCCCACAAACTGAAATATTTTTTGGAGTTTGATGGTTGGATCAATGGTGGTGATAAGGTTCGAGAATACAACGTTCGGCTCATCGTTGTGAGAACAATTTTTCCAGAAAAGAATAAATCTTTCAGGTGAATTACACTGACACCAAAAAACTTACAATCATCATGAATAGGGCATGATTAAAATGTCCTCTTGATTTTGCCTCCAGTGGCATTCTCGATACTGATCATCGTCGAAAACCGGGAGGAAGTAAATGTTCACAAACTTACTACAACTACTACTACTACTACTACTACTACTGCTACTACTACTACTACTTTTTGAACAAAACTTTGGAAAAAAAAAGTTTTTTTGGACAAAGAAGTGAACCGGACATGACGTGACAACGTTCGTCCTCATATTACAAATGAGACTGTGCAAAACGTATTCTTCAGACTTCCATCTTCAAACTCCCACTTGTTTGGCCCATTGCAACACTGCTTTCTTGGTCAACGGTTCTAATAAATTCTAGACATCGAAAATTCTTTGAAGAATTAATTGAATCGAAATCGGAACCCTTCTTTCATAATAGAATACACAATCTTGCCAATATATGGCATGAGTTCAGAGAAAGTCGGAGTAAATACATTAATCGTTGAATTGGGATATGAATTGATATGGATAAAGTAATGCTGGGAAATATCATTTAAAACAAACAAATGATTTTTATGTATTTCAATGTATAAATCTATCGTCGACTCTTAACAGATTTACAGCAGAAGATTTGAATGTGAACCAGTGTTTCCGGTATGGTTTTGATTCTCACCCGAGAAAAATTTGTCAAGAATGAATGTTCGTTTATTGTATTTGTGATTTGTTGCACTCTGATTCGAACACATATATGCGTGTGTGAGTGTGCATAGATGCTTTTGTTTTACAGAATAGATATCTTTTATTAGACTGAATACTGCCTAATAATAGACATCATAAAAGTCAGAAAGGGAGAAAGGATGTATTCTGCAGGACAGTGTAAAATGAAATCCGTGTTAGAAATACCATAAAAGTAAATGAGGCATGTGGGACTCAATAGAAATCAGTCTGAGGTTGAGCGATCAGCTCACAGGCAAAGCGACTCCGATATTTATAATGACCAATTTTGGAGACATTGTCTTTACTAGATGAGCCGTGACATCCATCAACTGAATATGCAGATATTCACAAAGGTGATATGGTCATTAATCTGCTAAGCCTGGTACGACAGTACTCATTTGTGAATGAGGAAAATGTGAAATGGTTAGATATATAAAGATTCGGAAGATCTAAATTAGCATCCTATTTGGTAGCGTGCCGTTTTAGGGGTGATCAATTAAAACTTTTTCAAGAGAAAAAAAAATGATAGATTATGATGTCCTTTTTTTTTAGAGATCAAAAGAAAAGAAAAAAACAGGGGCTGGAGATATGATAGAATCCATGAGAAAACTTGAATGGCAATGGGATGGTTATATTGTGATAATGGCGGACAAATGCTGGACATCACGACTCACAACGTGGATCGCATGCAAAACCGGGGCCGACAAAATGTAAGATGATGTGACGAACTAAATAAGTTCAGAGAGTCCTGGATCCATGACACCCACGATAGAGAGGTCTGACGAATCTCGGGGAAGGTCTTGGTGCTGAGGGTGTTTTTTCCTGGTGGAGTGATTTGGAGAGATGTGTAAAATGTGGGGAAAATGCTGTATAATCTGACGGTTAAATATACTGTTCAATCTGGTAAGATTCACCATACATTGGGATAGAACTTTGCATTGGAATCTATTATATAAATGTGAATTATGTCCGTCAGTACGTCTGTGCATGTGCACGTTCTAAGATGATAGTTATGGAGAGAGAGAGAGAAAGGCGTGTGTGTGTATATGAGAGAAAGAGAGAAAGAGAGCGAGAGTGAGAGAGGTAGAGAGAGAGAGGTAGAGAGAGAGAGAGAAAGAGAGAGAGAGAGAAGTCTTACCCTACGTCAGCGCGTGGCAATCGGTGTAGAGGGAGGGACTAGTCTTTTGTGAGCGTGTGACACGTGATGTGGTTGTTGACTCACGGTAGACATTATTAGAGCAGCGAAGAGCGCAGGTACAGCTGCCTTTGATTAGCGGAAATCTACTTTTGTTCATAAGCGAGCCGCCATGGCTAGCTCTGCAGTGCCATCTGGAGATCAAGAGTGGTTCAGCAGCGTATCGCTAACTGGCCAGAGGCCAGCGCTCTACGCTGATTTCCTCGTTAGATTGGCATGAGCCTTTGTCTTTCTTTTCATTGACATTGGCTGACGGCATTTCGATTTGGCGGGAACGTACACAAGAACCTTGCTCGCTCAGGCCACACGGCTTATTCATAAACAAACACGCACATATATCCACTGAGACACACGCGCAAACATATACACAACTCAAATAAAGGTAAGATCACAAACACACACATATAAATATGCATTCACTTGCATACTAATATGTGTAAAGCACGTATTCATACTGACAGTCAAACCTATTGAGAGGAGCGCACAAACCTATATACAACCTAGACGAACGCACACACACAAACTCGCATTTATACACGTACACTCACCTGAATACAAATAGGCATGAAAGCATAGATTCATACCTACATAAACACCAATCTACATATACATATATGAATCCATTCGTATATTAGACACACTTTATAGATCGCTCCTGTTCATTAAGGTACCCTCTATTTTCATTTGTGCATTTCTTAACACATTTTAGTAAATATGTACTTTGATGCCCTTACGTTCTTCCTTATGAACAAACCCTCACGCACCCTGGGTAAAATGGACATCTTGGATGCCAACCGTGGCATGATAGCAAGTTCACAAGGCATCAAATAATATAATAGGTTGCATCACCCAATGCTCTACTGTAATGGCCTTGTACCAGACGAAGATTATATCAGTCAAAGATTTGATCAGACAATTGGATGCAGTCTTTGTGTTGCTAATATCATTAGCACCATAGTTCGTCCGATCCATTCTACAGCCTTCTTCAGACATGCAATCCGTAAGGAGAGAGTGAGATCTCTTTATTTATCCATTCATTTATTTCTACAGAGCCGATTAATATACCAGTTGGTATATTAGCTGTTGCTTTTGTTCACCATCAAACCCTGTGAAAAAGGGACAGCTCTCTTCCATTAGGAATTTGACGCTCGCAGAAGGTTGTAGAATGGATATACTGAAACGTTGAGATTACAACATCAGCAACACAAAATATACCTTCAATTGTTTGAATAAACCCGGGGAAAAATAATCAGCACTTTCTTTAAGCCAAACTTAGTTTAAAAACAAAGACAGGATATAAAAACATATTATTTCCCCCTGCAATCCAAAAGCAGTTCGAATAGGAACCTTTTGTAGGCAGAAATTGCGTCAAGAGAGAAATAATTACCATCTTTATTTTGAGGATCCACTCTTGTAAGTCGAACTCCAATGTATTATTCAGTCAGGGTTACACTCAAATTCATACAGAAAAAAGAATTTCTATTTGATCACAACTATCTTAAAACAAATAAAATTCAACCAATCATTCGATATAAAGCAACCAAACAAAAGTGACGCCCATGATGACGTCAAAACTATCACACGATAGCCCTATCAACTGAGGGCCTGCTGCCTTATTGAGGCAGATAAGCATCTCCCATCAGCGTCAGTTTGAGCCAAGGTTAGAACAAATATTTTAAATGCTGATTCTTTGCAACATAATATAGCATTGTGCTGCATCAGGATAAGTTTAATTAATATCAATGATTCTTTTGGCAGAGTTTTATCAAAAGGCGTACAGGGAACATAATAATCTGCCTCAGACGTCCTAAATCGTTAAATTTTTAAACGAAAAGAACTTTACAACTCGTTGAAACTTGAGTTCTATTGAAAAAAATGCATTATCATCATCATCATCATCATCATATGGACATAGAACTTCCCGAAGATTCTCTAGACCTATCCATCATGGTCATTGCAGAACTAGTACTTTTGGAATTTGTCTAGCTCGTCAAGCCATCTTACTTTCCATCCGCCACAATTTCGCGTATGATCTCTAAGATCCTATGTTATCTGTTGCAATGTCCAGTGGTTGTCTCAAATTCTTACCACATGATTAGCTCATTGCCATTTGAGTTTTCCAATGGTTCCTATGAAATCTTGGACTCCCATTTTCCCCTAATACACTGTGCTGTCATGATTTGAGGTTGAGCATGATTCTCTCCGTTGGCCGTTTCATGGTTCACAGTTTGAAGGTCGGTATCTTGGTTAAATTCCATATTTCAGCTTCATAAGTGACTTTTTGGAAGATGCATTGTTTGTAGACCCTCTTTTTCTTATTTTTAGGATTATTGAGACTGCTTCATTGAAACTTAACCAACCTAGTGTATTTCTTCGCTTGATCTATTTTTCTTTTTTAGATTTCATGGAGATGTATTATTCAGGAAGGTAGATGTAGTCTAGATTTTTTTAGTTCTGCGTTCCCGATTTCGAGTGTTGCCTCTGTCCTCAACATGTTTGATGTACATGGCGTATCTTTTATAGAAGTTCATGTTGAGACCGAATTTCTTGCTCACTTGATTTAATTGGTCTTGCAATATTTGGAGATCATTAAGGCTTCCAGCAAAAAGACGATGTTTTGAGCAAATTCATGGTTACTTAGTTATCCGCCGTTTTCCCCAGTCGGAAGATCATCTCAAAGTAGAGTGTAAAGAGTTTTGGTGAGCTGGCATTACCTTGTCACACTCTTTTTTTGTGAAAAGGCTAAGCCTCTTCATGTAACTTGATGAAGGAAATGCTATCTTATATAAGTTGCAATACTTTGGCAAATACGGGGCCTTAGCCTCGTTGTATGATAGAGTCAATGACTTTGGTGATTTCCACTATATCAAGGGCATTCTTAAAGTCAGCAAATGCTACAGCGAGTGACATTTTGTATTCTGCTGCTTTCTCCTTAAGTTGGTTTACTGAATAGAGATGGTCAATGGTTGAGTGAATCCTTCTGAAGCCAATGTGTTCCCGTGGTTGGTTTTGTGAAAGAGTTGGTAGATGAAGTTGGGTAGGCTTATTGGCCCGTAGTTCTTAATACGAGTATCGACCCACAAAGCAGTTATTTCAAGTCCCAAGACAAAATAACCCAAATCTTAAATCTTGTTGAATACGTGATAATTCATGTGGAGTGAATATCACCTATACTAAGACCTATTTCCAATTATTGCAATTCATCACATAGACGTACGATTCGGGGTGGGGGGACCCCTCCCCGCAAATTCTGGCAAAACATTGGGGAAAATTCGGGCAATTTATATTTTTGCTGCCAAAGAGGGCAGAATATATTTCTTTCAAGTTGCATGTTGTGTGATTTATTATTAATTGTGTATGGTCGATAGATAAAAACACACTTTATCGTGAATTTGTACTTCTGTTCTTATTCTGAGTAAAATTTCGGGTGAATCGATCGCCCCCTTTAACCGAATAGTTCCCATGTGTTTATGATACTTTAACAAGTGCAACAAATCTGTATGGCTTTATGCTGAAAAGCAACTGGGGCGGGGGGGAGGAGAGGACTGTTTCCCCTAGCCTTACGTTTGTTTTCTTATCACAAAGACGTTTTAAATTAGAGAACTTTGCTTCTACTTTAATCAGAAAAAGAGGCAGGAATTGGGCACAGCTCCAAAAAGGATGCTGTTAATCAATAAGGTAACACGGCAATCTAAATGTATACAAGCACTTCGTTCGTCGTTAAGAATATAGATTGGTATGTATGTAGATAAAAAGGCAAGCATTTCAACACAATTACAAAGGTGCACGCGGTGAAAGAAGAAAAAAAATCAATGAAATCTACCTTTGTGTGCCGTAGACAATAACAAATTCTTCGAAAGTTAACGAGCACACGTATGGTTCGTCTGAATTTTCTGGGAGATTTAAAAATATTTGCCGTTACTAGAAGAGCGAAAAGTCCTATCGTTTCTTGACATACGCGTATATTGCAGTATTTCACATACACACATACACACACACACGAAAAATACAAACACACACATATATGTAAGTGTGCCAGAAAAAAAACAGTATGAGTGTTTATATGTCTCCGTACGTGCACAAAAATTCCCGTTAATTAGAGACATGTTTTTGCACGCAGATGCACATTTCGCTGATTTCCCAGGGTTTTGCACCGTATAGGAGAATGGGTGATACTATGTCTTTTTAGATTTTCATTTCGGTATCCCCTGACGTTTTGCCACTCTAGAAACGCTTGCACAATGTATAAAAGACATGAAGTACCATCTGAACCAAACCACATTGGTACAAAATCACCTTCTCTCAACCATCGGCTCAACTACGTTATAAGTTGCCCAGACTTCGCTTACCTTGGTTGCATTGTATCCTTTCACGCGAGACAGGAGAAAAAGATTAAAAACAGACTGGCTAAAGCGTCTATGAATATATAAACATGAATATAAAAATACCATGACGACTATAGTAAATTGTATTTGAATTTTAAAATCGATCTGAAGAAGCTATGAGATAGCGAAAACTGTCATCGATGATACAAAATATTCTCTGTATTTTCATTAAAATCATATATATATATATATATATATATAAATATATACATATATATATATATATATATATATATATATATATATATATATACATATATATATATATATATATATAAAGAGTGACGTGTTTGTCTGTATTCGCTATTTTTTGTTTGACTGTAAAAAGAAAAAAAATGGTTTGTGGATTTTTTTATAACATCATGTTTTTTTCCAGTCTCATTCACGTCTTTTCTAATTCAGTTCCACCCACTTAACTCTTCCCCACTCTCTCTCTAACGCACACACACACACACACACACACATGAACACACACTAACACGTACACATATATACACATGCACATACACACATTCACATAACAACATATTCGAATGAATGCATGCATAGGTACACAACCAAAGAATTTACACTATTTTTTTTTCTTTCTCTTGATCAACTTCATCCCAAATTGATGAGCGCGACGACTGGCTCGAATTAGTCTTTAGTCTAATCACAAGTAGACTCGGAGGGTAACTCTGCATTTTCCGGTCGTGTCTTCAGCGCAATGTGAAAGTATTCATTAATCGTCTGTCCAAGTCATTACCGAGGCAGACACCAACATCCGTATTCGCCAGTGATGAGTTTAATTGCTGATTTTCTTTGGCCAGTCAGAAGACATCAACGTTAAATTAAACCAATGTTCGGTCGCCATTGCGCTTTGTGGTGGGTGAGCGCCCCCTCTATCGGCACTGCCCCCCCCCCCCGATAAGTAAGATTACGAATCTCACCAACGTCCATTTGTCCCGTCGAGGCTAATAAAATATCTTTGCGGAACTAATGTAGACCTCCATAAATTGGCTGATCACATTGACCTTATTCCGTAAAGACGTGTTCTGGCTGTCTTACCACCTTGATGAAGATATATATGGCCCGGTCAAACTTGTAATATAGCTTTTTCTCTCATTAGTGTTCGTGCAGAATTCCGGGCTTTTATTTTTCTTTGTTTACGTATATATTTAGACACTTATATATGTATACAAAAGACAAAAAGTCTTTCGATGCAAGCTTAATGTACCACCTCCTCGGAATAGATTGATTGCCTCTGGTAGGGGTTCACTGAAAATCTTTGAAAAACTGAATCGGTATAGTGTTTTCTTCGTGTTTCGTTTTTTTTTTCTTGAAGGGGGCAATTGTGTTAATGTGGTGGTAGCTTATACTTTTTGAGTTGTTTGTAACCATAATTTGTTGTATGGGACATAAAGGAAGGGATTTAACAGTAAGATATACTGGACGTGGGTCTGATTTTCATTATGATTATTTTTTTTTTCGGTATGTTAGTCTTTATGTTGAATCAATTATAACTGCAATTAATTATTTATCATTAATTCTATTTCTGTTTTTAATGTTGATGCGAAGGCCCCTTCTATGATCTCAGTAATTTGAACCTGAATTTTTCAATTTGGAGACTATATCATTACTATTGTATCGCGTATATGTAAGTTTGGGTATCAAAACTATATTTGAATCAAATTAATTGTAGTTTTTCGTGATAGAGTGTGGATTTGTATTTGGTGGTTTGGTGCCAAGGTGACAGTAAGTCAAGTTTTGGCTTAATTTGTGGTTGTATTAAGCCGTTTGATTGTGATTAAATATGCTATGAGCTGTATTTACAGGTTTGAGTTATTTAAACCTATCCTAATTGCTAGAAGTCTATGAGTTTAGTATTTTTTATAGTCTGTATTGTCTCTCTTATTGTGTATAAAGTATTTCGTAGTGGTCAAGTTTTGTACATAGTATGCTGTTGAATAATTTGAATTTATTGAGTGAGAGTAGGGGCTTATATATCATTTCAACATGAGTTGTTGGGGTGTTCATTGTTTATATCATATATCTCTCCCTACCCCCCCTCTCTCTCTCTCTCTCTCTATATATATATATATATATATATATATATATATATCTCATTCTTTCAATTGAATGTAATGGTAATCAGGTTTTAGTTTGAATTTTCTTTTATGTCTGCATTTTGACATCATTCCGCTTGACATTGATCATTTGCATCTCAATACTATATCATTTCGTTCCGAACTTCTTTTTGTCTTTTTCTTCATTTATTGTGACAAAATCTTTATTAAATTCAGTTTATACTGTGTTAAGACATAGGAGACTCTGACTGATGAGTTGAAGAAAATCATTACTAACAAAATACTATACAACTGTTCTCGCAGGAAACAAAAACTTCCTTGATGAAGGTCTTATATTCCAATTATATATATATATATATATATATATATATATATATATATATATATCAAAAAGGAGAAATTTGATTCGAAGAATGAAAGTGAGTGTCATATCTTAATTTTTTGGATGCGTAAAAAAACAGTTTTATGAATACATAATAGGCTGGTTGAAAGAGTATTAAAGTTTTGGGGTTTTGGGCGTTTTTGTCCACCTTTGCACTTTACATATGAATTTTAGTCCTGAGATGTTTTTCCCTGGTGTTATTGTCAGCAGGGGGCTCTATAGGCTCCCGTTGGTCATATACTGACATTATGAAGACAATAAGCTGTGAAAGGATATAAAATAGACATTGCAGAGAAAAAAAAAAGACTCAGAAGGAACCATGCGAACGACTTAGACCTCACTATACAACTCAATGGTGTGTGTTTAAACTCGAATCAGTCTCATAGAATAAGAAGATAGAGTCCTCTTGAAATAGGATCTCCAAAAATCTGATGATTCAGACCAGAAGAGCAGATTTAGTTATTGTAAAAAAAAAAGACTTACCATATTGTAGATTTTGTTGTTTCAACAGGCTATAGAGTAAAACGTAAAGATTGAGTTTTCTTATAGTTTCTGTGATGCCCCTGACTCCTGGTTTTTCTCTAATGTACGGTGTTGTCTTGTGATCTCACCTCGTAATGTTGAACATGATTTTCTTCAGTTCATGTTACACAGTTCTCGGTTAGAGGGTCAATCTTTTGGGTGTCTCCCATGTTTTAGCTCCATAGGTGACGATCAGGAGGATGCATTCGTTGTATACCTTTCTTTTTAGGACGAGGGATTCTCGTTGAAGGTTGATTTTGCTCTACTGGAAGCTTACCATCGAAGAATGATTATTTGATTGATTTTTTCTTTTGAAGATTTCGTGGAGATTCATAGCCTCTGGTTTGTGTTTTCGATTTTGATCTGTTTGTCTTTGTTGACATTTCTTTCACAGAAGTTCATGTCGAAATCAACTTCCTCACTTTCTTCATTCAGTTTGTACAGCATTAATAGGTGATCGTGAGATTTCTCAACAAAAGAGACGATGTCATCTACAGACCTGAGGTTGCTTAGGTATTTGCCGCCGATTTTGATTCTTTTGTTTTCCCAGTCTGGGTTTTTGAAGAACATCTGGGGGCAGACTGAAGACATATAATCACCTTGTCTCACCCTTTTTGGAGTTGGAAGGGCTTGGAGTCTTTACACAGCCAGATAAAGGAACTGTGGTGTCGGTAAATATGTTGCAAAAAGAGACTCAGGATCATTTCACCTCCAGTGATAACCACTGGATACTAACTGCGTATAAATTCTTCTATATATGGCGCATGCATGGACAAAATTATATGAAAGGTGATCGGAGAAGTCTTGGACCAAAAATCACAATGTTGCATTACTCTGAGCTTCTTAAAGACGCAGTAGAAAGAAAAGTCAAAACTTGGATTTCACGACGGGAAAAGTCATAGTACTTTTAGAAATGAAAGAAATAATATTCATTTATTAAATGATGTGATAAGTGATATTTTCTTAATTAAATAAGTAATATTTTTATTTGAATTATACCAACTAAATATTTTTCCTTGTGAATTAATGTACTGAGTTATCATTTATCTATCTGGGATTCGTATGATAGATAGATGGTTGGCCATGCAGCCAAACTGCCCTCTCCATGTTGACCGAAGGATTGGCAAGGGCCGATACAACATGACCCCAGTGTCATCGCAGTAGTTGCCAGAATAAGTGTGAAGACAGTTTAGACTACCTTCGGAACCCCATCTTTTGAATCTAGAATTGTTTTTCTCCTGATCTCGTTACCAACCAGACTAAAAACCCAGTCTGCCTTTTTATTTCACCCAATAGCTGGAAGAGGAGATGGATTCATGTCTTTTCCAAGGTTATTAGTGTAGAATGAGCGTTGACAGTTTCGATCGGAGCTTGAACCTGACACGCCAATCCCATTGACTCTTAACAGTTACGCCATTTATACTCCTCTTGAGTAATTAGTCATCATCAAGTATTATGTCCACTGCTGGACAAAAGCCTTTCCAATCTTCTTCTATGACGACAGCAAACGCCCTAACTTCTGCCATGTCTTACTGACAAACCTTTCTATTGCATCCCTCTATCTTGTATCTGGTCTTCTCACATTACCTTTA
The DNA here is from genome assembly GCA_963457665.1 of Thysanoteuthis rhombus. Lineage (NCBI taxonomy): Eukaryota > Metazoa > Mollusca > Cephalopoda > Oegopsida > Thysanoteuthidae > Thysanoteuthis > Thysanoteuthis major. The sequence continues at coordinate 34,147,362 of OY735205.1, forward strand.
CTGTCACATGAGAAAAAATTAGTTAGTCTCTTGTTCAATTGGTTTTCATCTCTCCCTGCTAAGTGTCCAGCCCATCTCGATTGTCGTGTCCTCATTATTAGTATAATATCCTTCAGCCCAGTCTTCCTTTTGATCAATGTTGATCTTCTATATCTCAGAGTTATCCCAATCATTCAAAATATAGTTTGAAGATGAAAAGTATGAAGACAGCAGCAATATTCCATGAACCCTCCCCCTAGGCGATGAGCGTAGAGGGTGAGGCTCTTGTCCAATTAGCAAGCACTTAAACGTGGAAAGAATAAAAGAGATAACTTCAGAAAATAAAAACTGTACGTTTTGTAACTGGAAGATCAAATTCGCCATGGTTCCTGTAAGGAATAAATGAAAGAAAGTAATTAATACAGGATCAGCGATTACAGAATCGTTTTATTGTAGAAGCAAGAGGAAGAAGACAGTGACTTCCGATTAACAGGTTGACCTTGCATTCATTTCCTCTCCTGTGGCTCAAATTAGAAGTTTGAGCTCCCATCAAACAAAAAGCTCACCGTTCCCCGGATCACATCTCCTCACAACGTGTGATCGGACCGTAGGTGGCGAAATAGATTAATGAGAATCTAAAATGAGCCTTTATTAACGGGAGGACAATGGTTGGTCGGCGAGAAGGTCGGCCGTCTGATCCCGAAAGATGCGCTCTGTTGACAATGCATAGCTTCCACATAAAGCAGCATGGCAAAGCAAGGAGATCAGCGGGGATCATGTGATTAATTAGTTCGTTATGCTGACGTATATAAATGTAAACAGATGGTTACTTGTGAGTGATTAAAAATAGGTCGAGCAAAGCTTTTGAAATTGATGTATTGTGAAGTGAACGAAGAAACCTCATCATCGGTATATAAATATGTGATAATCGAAAACGTTCTGTTTATTAAATAAATATAAAAGACAAACATTTATCTCTATTGAACAACATATTTACAGAGGACTTGGATTAACGCATCCTCATTAACATTTCGGGGTCTGCCTATGTAAGATATGCCTATATGAATTAATGGTAATCGCCAGTTAGTTATACACCATTTCAGCTCACGAAATATTCTGACAAGAACGCTCATTTTTGTGTAGCGGGGAAACCTGTACGTACTATATTGTTGTAATCTTTATAGAGTTTTAACCTTGATGTAATGGTTATGATTTCCAGCGATGATTTCCAAGATAGACGGACCTTCTACGTTTTAATGAAAGTTCCCCCTTCTTGTTCAGCATGTCGGCGCTTGTAAAATCAGCTATAACTACTAAAACTATGTATCTCTCTCGAAGTGGTATCTGGAGTGCTTGTATCCTTATAGGACAAATGGTCGGTGTTCAAGCCAAGGTAAAAGCCAGGAATTTAAATACTGATATCCAAGGCATGTATTCATGGTCGCACAATCTTTTAACCAAATCGCTTTATCAACACGATCTTCTACAGTCATTTCCTGCTTTTTGGCAAAACATTTTACTAGTTCATCTATCATGTTGAACTAATCAAAGTGAATATGTCAATTTTTTTATGTGACGTGTTGTCATAATTGATTTTGGGATAGTTTTAACCAAGAAGCTTAGATTGTTTCGAATTTTACGACGGCCGTAGAACGTAAAAACAACCTGCACATAGCGGAAGAAAATCCAAGAAAAATAGGCTGAAGGAAAGACAAGGGAAAAAATTTTGAAACCAAGCTAAGTAAATATTAGTTATCTGTCTATTGTACACAAAGGCACGCCTTATGGATTTACAATGCTTAACCTAGACCGGCTGAAATTGAGAGGCATACAATCAGTTTTGAAAACATAGCAGAGGTTGTGTATGTTTGAGACTAGCCTGTTAACCACTGTTTCATGACAAGGTGCCCAGAAAATCATGTTATATCCATTTTAGGTGTGTTTTTTTCAACTCTGATATCGTTAATATCTGAAACACAACTTGTTCGATCAGTCCTTAACCTGCTTGAATCTACGTGCGTACACACGTGTTGGAACAAATGAACGGCTTGCGTAACATATATTCTGAATGAAGGAATCAATAGTTATCGCCTTATCTCAGTTTCTATTCATTTTTTTGCATCGATTTCATTCAACACAAAGCTCATTTAGATTCACCAGCGGATGTTTTCGAAACTGGTATTACAACGATTGGAAAATGTTGTGAAAGGACAATTTACTGCTGAATCAATTGGTTTCTTTCAGTGGTTGATGGGGACGTCATTTACATGTTTGACAACATAAGATTGTTTTACGATGACAGTTCAAAATATGTATTATTAATGATTTCAAAATTTTAAAGATTTTGCTTCCATATGGACACATAAGCACACAAGTGCCTGTTCACACAAGTACATACACATGTTCACATTTACGTTTTAAGCATATTAGTTGGGTGCTTTTCGATTTGTATCTGTTCGTAATCTTCTCCAGTGAATCGTTATGCTTCTTTTATTTCCCATTTCCATGGCTTGTCTCATTCATTGGCTGGCCTAGGTGAATGTATCAATTAACCCTCAAGCCTCACCAAGTCTTATGGCATTTTGGAGTCTTTATCATTAGACATTACATATGTCTTCGATCAGTTCGTCTCATTTTTGCTCTCTCTATTCATATCATTCAACATGTTATTTAACTCATCTGATGTTTCCATTGTCATTGAAACATCATAAGCAAATCTTAAATAATTCAGATATTCTCTGTATATGTTTACTTCCAGTTTGTCACAGGTCGTTTTCCGGAAGATGCTTCAAATGTTAGTTGAAAATAGAGCAGGTTATATTTTCTCACCTGGTCTCAGTCTTTTTCTGATCTTTATCCTGTATCTTACTTATATCTTTGCATAAACTAATTATTTTATATTCTGAATATACGTTAGCATCTTGTTATTGAGCTGAGTATTGTCACGTGTTCAACCCATAGAAATGCCTTTTCATAAGCAACAAAGCCAAAGTGGTTAGTTGTATGCTTACGCTTCTTCGATCAGATGATTTATTGTATATAAGTAGTCTACTATTGAATATCCACTCCTAAAGCCTGTCTGTTCGCGTGGTTGATTTTTATCTGGAGTGTTTTCTAAGTCTGTAAGTATTTTCGTGAATAGTTTATGGATGTTAGGTAATAATGTAATTGGGTGGTAATTGCCAAGGTTTTGATCATCTTCTTTCCTCTGAAGTAGGGTAAATGTGAATAGAAATACGTGTAATTGTGTGTGTATGTATATCTGAGTAAGTATGAATGTGCGTGCCTTTATGCAAAAAAGTGCACGTCTGAGTTTTGGAAAAATGAATCAAGATAGCGTTTCTCCTGTGTGAGTTGTGTGTATGTGTGTGTGTATGTGTGTATATATATATATATATATATATATATATATATATATATATATATATATATATATATATATTATAAAATAAAGTTATAAATCTAGCCATAAAGTAGCCATATATACAAATAAGTACGTTTAAATGTATAATTGTCTCTATTGTCCTATGCTTTCACAACCTAAAACTTATAATGGGTTGGTGTATGTGAAATAGATTGAAAGGACTACACATAGATACATATATATTCAAATAGTCGGAGGTGACCCGACGGATCCTCTTTCGTTCGCTACTATCCTTCAAATAGGAAAAGTTGCGACTCTAAACCCTAACCATCCCTACGTAATCATACAACCCCTATATATGATGCAAACATGATAACTATTACACAATCTGAGCCGACCAAATCGAGTTATAATTAATAAAAGGGATGTAATAAAATGCGTAATAAATTAGCTATATGCGCCTTAGTTTTGATCCATGCATTATTACGTAAAATCTTTGCTGATATATGCTAGTATATATACATCAGTTCATCTTATTGTGCATTCCATACATACACACGCATATACATATATACATATAAGCGTGTGTGTGTGTTTATGTGTGTGTATAAAATAGGTTATTAGGTTCAGAACAAAATGAAAGCATCTTTTTGTCATTAACTGCAAAGCAAGGAAAATAAAGGGAACGATTCAACAACATTTGATAACTATGAATCTATGAATACATTTTCAACCTTAGTAACAACAGATAACCACGAAAAGATACTTACATACATATAAACAGTATATATATATATATATATATATATATATATATATATATATATATATATATATATATATCACTTTTATGTACGTGTGTGTTTGTGTGTGTGAGTGCAAGGGAAAGGGGTGATAGAAGAAGATCAAGAAGCACACAGACATTATGACAGTAATACATTGTTATGGCAGCAATTGAAAGGGTACATTATTATCAAAGGGGGAAAAAGACTGATTAAGCGAACAAGAGTGACAGGCTGTCAAAAGTAGAATGAGACAGCAAGGATTTCGATGAATCAAATGTCTCCCTGGCGAAACTGTCTCAATGCCAGGCCACCCCCAACCCGTGCACCCTGTGTCCACGGCCTGAGGCCAAGATGTCCAATGGCCAACGGTCAGAAATACTTTCAACTGTTTGTATTTCTTTTCATCTTAATTACAGCCCGGTGCTTCTAGCTTGTTCTCGAAGTCTTTATTAATTGCCACGCTTATTAATTTGTGATCACCTCTGGCCATTACAGCCATTACATTCCTTATTGGAAGCATGGCTACCCCAATCACTGTTCCAATTCCTCATCTTTGCTCTCCTCTGCTCACATATCCCCTGAACTTACTCTCCTTTGCTTTCTCTTACCTTTCTGTATCTCTCTTGGCCATTTTCTATTCTCCTACTTTATTTAGCTTTCATTATCGTCATAACTTTCATACTCCTCTCTCCTTGAAACTCTTTACGTCTCTCTTTCATGTTTCATCTTGTTTACATATGCCATGAAGTTGGAAGAGGTATATGTATTCATTGATGTATGTCTGTTATTCCGTGCAATATCTCAAAATGTTCTCAATGAATTTCAATGCTATTTTACGGAGGGTCAGCCATGAAGTAAAGAAGAATTAATCAAATTTTAGGGTTGATCCCAGGATTGTTCCGAAATCAGGGGTATTTTTCATATTATGAGAAGAGGTAACAATAGTCTAAAATATGAAAAATCTAAACACAGATACCTTCAATTCATTGTAGCTCTAGATGAACTGATTTCAGTTCAATTCTTAGTTAGTGTTGGGCGTTTGAAAAGGTATGTACTCTTTGAAAATAGGTTTTCATGCTTCCCTTAATCCCATCTAAAATAAGTTTTTTTTGAATGAAAGCTTTTTTCACCTTTTTGGCCTTATTTTGATAAGTTTATTAATAACGACCAGATTCTCCAGAATCTACATACTTTTAGATGTTTTTTTTTACTCTATTTTATATGTTTTCCAGAGGAAATGCGATAACAAGTAATTTTACTCTCTTTCATCAATTGTCGAACTCCAGCAAAAATTTGTTTTCTACCGTAACAAGAATAAGAAATTTTGGGGAAAGAATTATTCACTCTTCTGCTATAACATCACATTACACTAAACCTATTCGTAAGATCAACATTTCCCGACGGTCATCTAAAACCACGACCATTTGATTTGAATGCTGCTCTCTCACCAACTTAGCTCAACTGACAAGTCTTGTATACGTACGAATTCATTTATGATGTATACAATACAAAAGTTACTGCAATCATCTTCAGTCAGAATAAAAGAAAAGGTGGAATTTGACCCTGCATCAGTCGGTGTTGTTCTGTCTTGGTTATCGTACATCCAAGATGCTCTTATTTTATACTCCCTCTCTCTGATTTTCTCTCAATTTATCTTTTCATCCTTTTTCTTACTTACCCCATTTCCAACACTTTTCCCTTGTCTCTACTTTTTTGATTTTCATTTGGCATGAAGCTACAATAGTTAGTGAGCTTACCTTATCCAGCGCATGGCTAAATTAGCGGGGCATCCAGAAAAGGTCGAATTACGATTCATTGAGCTAAATAAAAACTTTCATCTCGAAAAGGGATAAAACATAGTGATACTGGCTCACCCAAACTCTTCATAGCCTGCATCGAGATTATCTTTCGAAACCTAGACTGAGAAATTAAAAGAATCGGAATAGATGGCGAATACCTAAGTAACCTTAGATTTTCTGACAACGTCTTACTTTTCACAAAAACATCCTTCACACTTTCTAAGTAATGCTGGACGAACTGAACGGAGAGGGCAAGAACGTTAGACTAAACATGAACTCCAGTAAAACAAATGTCATGTACCATAAACTTTTTGAGAACAATGACAGAAATCCGAATAAAAAAACGCAGGCCTGGGAGAAGTAGGCCACTACATCTATCTCAGACAACGAATCTCTATGAAACCTTCAAAGGAGGAAAAAAAATCAAATGGAGCATCACTCAAAAATCGAAAACATTCGGTAGAGGAAGTTTAACGATAAAAACAAGGAAAACCTCATTAGTTTTGAAAAGAAGAGGTAACAAACAATGCACCACTCAATAATCACCTATGGAGCTAAAACATTGAACATAACCAAAAGATTGACCCTCAAACTGAGAACCATACAACGCGTATATGAGAGAATAATGCTCAATATCACATGGGGAGATCACAAAACAGCGCAGTATATCACAGGAATCCGAGTTATCATATATTCTATTAGAAAACTCAAATGGTAACGGGCTGGAATCTTGCAAAGATGTCAGACAACCATTGGACATCACGACTCATAAAATGGTTCCCCAGAAATCATATGCGAAACTGTGACAGGCAAAATAAAAGATGGCATAACGAGCTAGAAAAGTTGAGAAAGTATTGACTTTGCAACGCCAATGACAGAGATCTGGCAAATCCTGGGGAAAATCTATGTCCAACGACGGACACAACGAACCAAATGGAAAAAAAGGTTATTTATACTATGTACTCAAGAAAAGGTAGTTGTAACAGAAGAAGAAATATTCCGATGTCCCCTCCCCCAATAAAGCTTTTGCTTAGTTTGACAGGGCTCACAGATACAATATATAAGTGCTTCTCTCGTTACATGTCAGTATGAAAAAGTTAATTTAGGATCAAACCCTAGAACAACCAATATTGATCTGTTCATGGCGAAGGCATGAAGAAGTCAGACAATGGTCAGTGATTTCGAAAGAGTGTCCTTGAGCCTTGTTACAAATTCCAGAAATGACCTCAAGTGACCTCTAGTGACCTCCAGCATCAACCTCATTTCCTAGAGCTTTTTTGTAAAGATATATCCTTACACCAATTGTCTACGTCTTATTTGAAATATTGTAGCCAACAATTTAGAAAATTCGCTAGAAATTACCAGAAATGATTAATGGTGACTTTCAATGACTCTGATGTCAAAATCATATTTCTAAATACTCTGGAGAATCTACTTCTATGCCGAATTTCAGTTTCATGGGTGCAAACTTGTTGCTAACTATTTCTGAGGTTAATATTGTATTGCTTACGACCTTTGCCAAGAAAAGATGTAGCTCTTTGCCCAATTTCAATTTCATAGGTGCTAAATTATTTGAAAATGACCAGAAATGACCTCTGATAACCTTGAATGGCCTCAGAAGTCAACTACACATAAATTGCGATTTTTACCATGATAGGATATACCCATATGCTAAATTTTAGCATATTTGGTGCGAAGTTCTGGCTCACAACTCAAAATTGGCTACAAACCTCCAAGGTCAACATCACGTGGCTAATGTTTTAAATCAACTTCTCCTCAGTCTTCTTGCAGAATGTCAGATCGATACCCCCCCCCAATAAAAGGCTCAAATATTAGTAAAGGTATGTACAGTATAAATGCTACCAATGTTGCAGTAATACTCTTCCGTTCGAATAGAAGTGGGAGTGGAGCTTGGTCTTGCAGCAGGCAGGCTTGTTTTATCTTTTTTGATATTTCATCTTTCTTCTAAGTTTCTCGTTTTGTCTTTCCTCTTCATCCTTTTCTCATAGATTCTTTAGTATTGATTTTTCTTTTCCTATCGGATATACATGTATCTAAACCTTTTTCTTCTTGTTATTTGGCGTATTTTTCTCATTGTCACTTTGCATCATCCATTGCAACTCTCTCTTCCTACTCCCCCACTCTTTGGACTCTTTCCACCCTCTCCAAATCTTTTTATTTCTGTCGCTTTCTTCCTATTTACCTTTTCTTGTTTTTTTTCATATTGTATTTCTTACGCTCAATTTCGTCTCTTTTCTACGCTTGCTCCCTCTACATCAACTGTGACCGTCTTCTCTAATTCTCTTACTCTAAAGTCCTTTATCTTCTTTATAGATATCTTTAACCCTTCTTATTTTACACGCTTTCTTTGTTCACCCTTATATTTTATCTCTTCTCTCTCTGTACGCTCACGCCCCAGCAATATCAATTATAAGTCTCTCCTCTCATTCTCTAACTCTTACGCCCCTTTTACCCCTATCTTATTTACATTCCTTCTTTTATCATCACCCCCAACTTCTTTTCTCTCACTTGCTCCCTGTCTCTTACACTTCTGGTCTCTCTTAGCTTGACTCTCTCTTTCACTGAGTACTTTTGCTTTCTTTCACTTGACCAAGTATCTCCCACCACCCTCTCGTTCTGACCTTTTCTATTTATCTTTGCTTTAGTCTTGTTCATTTCTAACAACTGCCCCAGGATCCATGTTGATCTTCCGACTAAGCTACCCCAGTGGGCATGCTCTTTGATGTGTGCATTGTTACTCAGAATGGCGTGTAATTGCAGTCCTAATCAAACAAGACAGTTGTAATGATTTATTTTGAGAAAAAATACTACCCAACGCGACGACGTGGTACCTCCATATAAATGCATTGCAGTAATCAGTAATTCTAGCAGTGTGAAACACTTGTAAATATCAAACGATCCAAAACTTTAACAGACCTGCTTATCAAACATTAGGTAAACTCTTATCTGCCCATTCAAAAAAAGATTCGGATTATTTCATGTACGGGCCGGATACCTGTCATAGGGGCGTGTTATCCAGCTTGTTTTAAGTAATGTATAATTACACAATTTGAAAAAAAATAATCAGTATATGATCAGAATTATTTATTGATTTCTGCAATATGATTCATGGATATTTTATATACAGATTCATAAGTAGAACCAAAATGTCAGATCGATGTGATGTTCATCGGTTGATTGATAATTGAAAAGAAAATCGAAAAAAAATCCGTCCAGAGTAATATTATATATCAGCAACATCATGCATCAGCAGCAGTTTTGGTTACGGGTACTTCCTTTATAGTCATTATCACGCAAAGGAGATGTCCTGAATGGCATTTAGGATATCTTTAACACATTTTTTCTCTATTGTAACCTGACTTCAGATTGCCTTCTTCCTATAACGTCTTTGCAAGTATCCTCAAGATTTATGTGAAAAAATATATTTGGATTCTAGGGTTTAATTCTGAGAAAAATTAAATCTATTACATCATTTTACAACGGTTGATTTTCGCCTGGAGTCAGATGAAATATGAATAATTGTTATGTAAAATGAAGTTTTTTCTCTTATTACTCCCTGTATTTATAGATGCACGTACACGTGCACGCGCACACCCGCATACAAACATACACACGTACATACATGAGGGAATGGATATATATGTGATCTAACAGAATGATTTTAAATTGCGTCTTATTTTATGAAAATTCCTTTTTGAAATTATCTCCCGTCGTCACAGGCTCAATGTATCACTCGAACGTGGCAACGTAGATAAAATAAACAAGTAAATGCAATGATATGGGTTGACAATACTTGAAATAAATTGCCTCAAGAAGATGTGCTCCTTGTGCTCTTGTTACAGCAATGTAGTTGCAGAAGATATTGTTATAATCATCCGCATCATCTAATGTACTTACGGTAAGTAATGACCTAGAATGGCACCATTTTACCATTTTAGATAGTTGCAGAAACATGAACAGAAAAATATTGGTGGCACAATGAAATTTCATCTTCAAAGAATTTTAAAATTCATGTGAATAGTTTCTGACGTCTATTGCAGGGCTTATTTGTGTATAATGTTTCTTTTGTTTTTCTACAAGGTTCTAAATTGAACAGATTTCTGATGAAAAGACATGTTTTCATCAAGTTATTTTGGTGTAATTTTTTACTGAACAATTTCAAACCATAAGATTTTCAAAAATAAGTAATTATCTTTTTTTTACGGGAAATGTATATTTTCTCAGAAAATGAAATTTAAGAAAATTTATCAATATAAATTGGTACTAAAAATGAAAAAGTTACCACTGCTTCCATGAAAATATACATTCCTACCATTCATGCGAGAAAAAACAAAAGCCTTTAGACTATATTAAACTTTGATAACTAAATAAACACATTGATATATTAATCCAAAAGGCAGTAGTTCACCCAGTAAATAAGTTGATAAAAGTTAATGTAATTGATCTGATAGGTAAATCCAAGTCGACATAAGTAGTCTGTTCAGTATGACACGATGAATCTTATATTTTTCAAGTCCAGTCGTCGTTGTCGTCGTGGCAGCAAATGTATTTACATATTTACACGAGATTATAACTCTTTTCTTCTTTTACAACTCTTTGACGAAAAAGCCTTTAGACTAATCATTTATCATAAAAATGTAAGGAAATATATTGAAATGAATCAGTATTGAAATTGGAAAAAAGTTACCCTCTGCATCAATGAAAATATACATCTCCGCTACACACGTGAGATACAGACAGGAGCCTTTTGATTCTTTTGTTTTTCAATTATTACTTTTTGCTCACGATGAATTGATAAAATAGTATTTACTCACGTGGATAGAAATATTGAACGTGTCCATTTGCTTAACCACACTGGCAGTTTATTTCGACTTTAATCTGAAATGGAAGTGAACTGGTTGAATCGGAGCTACTGAGGTGAAAACTTTCGGAATGGAAAAGTCAGAGTCCAGTTAAAATTTATAGCTTCACTTGACTTATCTTGTAAAACTTTTCCGAACTTTTATGTCCTTTGTTCACCGCCATTAAAGGAGTAACGCAAAGCAAAATTTCAGTTTTCCATTTGCAAGGTCATAGCTTACAAATTAGAACAGACAAACAGACGGATTTCGATATATATATATATATATATATATATATATATATATATATATATATATATATATATAGTTTCGAATTAGTTCGAAACCACCCAGCATTTTTCCAATAAAGTCATAGAATCAGCATTTTTAAACATATTTAACCACTAAAGTAGTGTATTTGTTTTACGAATTACGTAAGACATACGTACTGATGATATGCACAATCCATAAATTGTATTTCGTAGTATTTGGTATGTCCACCGTTGTTTTCGTTGACAGCCTGTACATGGCGTGGAATACTGTCAATTAGCCTTCTTGTATTCATACCTTTTTTTTAATCACCTCAACCAAGTCTTTGACACTTTATGACTCCTTTTCTGTCACTTTATATTTCTCAATCGTCCACGAATTCTCAAATCCTCAACCAGGTTGACGTTGGAGCTGTTTTTAGGCCATTCAAGAGTTTTCACTCGCTGTTTGTTGAAAGATCTTCACAATCTTGGATCGGAGGGACGGAGCCCTATCTTGTATGAATATTCTGCATTCATGAATGGTCATATGGATTTCAGATTTGTATTTAGGGAGTTTGACTTACCTTTGATCATCCATAGCATAGCTAGAACGCAGAAAATATAGCCAAGCAGTTTTGTTGGCTGACATTGCACTCTAAATTTATTTTGCTAGTGTACTTTTTGTCATATTGCTTTCTGGATGGTCTATGCACGTTTAATTTTTTCACAAAAACTGCTGCAGTATTGACCCGTCGATAAACAACACTTTACTCCAATCTTCAGCGATCAAATACAGATTTTCGCTTTGCTTTCATGACTTTCGTCGATTTCAGAAGCGGGTTTAGATGATTTTAGTCCAAATTCATTGCTCAAACAATGCAAAACTGTCATTCTACTCATTTTTGTGTCCTTTGCCGATGAATCAGCCTATATCTGTTTTTTAATTGAACTGGTTTGAGAATACGCAGCAATGCTCTTCATCAAATGATCATATCTGATACTGGTCTACCTTGGGCAACCACTTTCCTTTTTGTCACTATTAGTCCCGTGAATTTTAAGATTGACAATTTCATTATAAATTGCTGTATTATTAACACCGTATTTAATACTAAAGCCCAGTTACGAATAACCTTCGTTGTGTAATGTAACAATTTGGGCGTGGTGAATATGACTGAGAGGAGTGTTTTGTCCATTTCATCATTTAAAAAATGATTGCTTATATCCACCAAATTCACCAACTAAAAGACAAAATGTAGATGAATGGTGCTTAGCTGGTCCAAAGACAAGACAGGTGGAATTTGACACGATAATTATGTGCAATCAAAATGTCTGTGACAATCTGGCGCATTCACCTCAAAATTTCATTTTTTTCTTATATAAAAACTTCATTTCCAAGAATTTTAGTCATTATATACTGTTTTAGTGTTGCTTCATATATGGTAACAATGCTCAGTATTTTGAAATGGAGCGTAAATAGATAAGGAAGAAGGAAAATAATGAAAAAGAAAGTTCGGATAGAGAAAGGCGAGGGATAAAGAAAGATATGAAGAAATAGACAGGGAGTTGGAGTGAGAAAAATGTAGAGAGTGGATTCACTGATAATAGAAGGAGATAAAAAAAGGCAATGTAGAAAAGTCAGGAGACAATAAATCAAGTGGAAGAAAATACAAAGAATATTGAACTAGAAAAAAAACAGATAAAGAAGTGTGATAGGGAGAGACAGAGGCAGAAAGAAAAGAATAAAAGAGAAAGATTGTATGCATGTTTTTTTTTTATGGAATAGTGAGCTGAGTATTAAGAATAGGCCCTAAAAGTTGTTAAAGGTCGAGAAACCATGAAAGAAAGAACCAAGTGTACCTAGAAATAGGAAGTGGCAAGGAAAGAGAGGGTGTGCCGACTGAGTAGAATGGAAGTGAGAGAGAATGAGATAGATAGAGAGAGGGCAAAAGGAGAGAGAGAGAGATAGAGAGAGAGTGGGAGAGATGGGCAGATATCGTGAGTAATCAAAAACAAAATAGAGAAATATACAGACATAGGATGAGAAGAAAAAAGATGGAGAGAAAGCGAGAGAATGATGGAAGAGAGTGAATAGAAATTTGGAGAGACTGAAAGAATGGGCAATATAAAAAGTCTTCAGATAGAGAAAAGCGGGACTCAGAGTCGGAAGCTGAATAAATAGATATAGTGAGTATAAAGAAATGGAAAGTCTGGCTCACCTGGACACAAATCGAACGGCGAAGAGAGAATACAGGAAGAAATGTCCAGACGGTGAAAAGTGGAAGAGAAAAATAGAGAAAAACACAAGGTTACGATAACGAAAACAAAGAAGGGGACATAATCAAGATGTACAACATAGATAATTCGACAGATACGAGAAAAACTAGATAACAAAAATACGACTGAAAAATGCTCAGAAACAAGAGAGAAACAGTTAAGAGATGTTTAAAAAAAGCAAAACACGTCTGGTTAATCACTCTAAAGAAACCTGTAACTAATGTTTTTTTGGCAGCATTTTCTACGCAGGTGATAAATTGAAATAATGAAGGAAGGGTGAGCAATATGTAAGTTACTATTCGTGCCTTCTCTCGTTTGTTGGAGAGTGATCATTAGAAAATTATCTGAACAATAAAAATAAAAAAACAAGAATGAATGCTGTTGGACATAAGTATAGGACCAATTTAGTATGAACTCACATTGCAAATTGGAACCCCCCTTCTGAAAACATTTTAAAATACAAAAAAATTTGAGTAGATATGAACTTTCAAGTCGTCTAGCTCTATTGATGAGTCATGTACGCGTGATAAATACACAATTGCATAGCCAGCGAGCAAGATCCACTTAAAAACTGCAGAAACCCTTGTTAGCAGTTTTGGTTGACTGTTTCTAATCGTGGTAAATAAACATCTGAGTAGTGTAGGGCGAGAGGGAAAGCTGTGAGTGAGAGAGAGAGAGAGAGAGAGAAAGAGAGAGGGGGGAGAAAGAGAGAGAGAGGGGGGGAACTGTTAAAGCATCTTCTTGAAATAAATGACAAAATCAAAGGACCCAGTAAGACCCTGAGAACATTAAGAGGTGCGAAAAGAGGGACTATCTCACAGTTTTTATTTACCTCCCACCGTTTTGTCACACGGAAATTTCCGGTTATTTTTTCTTCATCCAGATTTCGAGTTATCCCATTCATCTCTGTAAGCGTGAGATATGTGTAATTAACTGTGTTATTGGATTACCATGGAGTTTGTCCACTAATGCCCGAGGGAGCTGTCTATACTGATCTGCAAGAAAGTCATAATAGCTCGATAGGTATTGTAATAAGAAAAATGATAACAATGTTAGCAATAATAGTAGTAGTAGTTATTATTCTTGCTGGGGTAGTGTTTTTGGTGGTGGCGGTTGCAGTTTGCGATGCATTGGCGGAAATGCTTGGGGGAAGTGAAAAGTCGCGGTAATAGGTCGCGCAGTGTCTTTTCAGTACATTTGTATTGCACTGGGCCGTGACAATGGCAAGAACCAGTCTTTTATGCGTGGACCTGGTCTCTACTTTCAAATAGTCATCAACGGTCATAAACCAATGCATAATTATAGAAAATGATAGGCGACAAGTTTACTCCGGAATGATTATGATAATAATCGGTATTATCAGAGCTATACCGATTATAATAAGTTTGATGAGACAAAAGACCAGCACGATCATCAACGATGGAGCCTCACCAAGCTGAGCTGAATATTGAACACTTTGGACCGGGAAATTCTCCGAGAGATATCTCGTTAGCCACTTCAGGGCAATAATTAGGCTCAATGAGTCATCTATCTGATAGATTCGTACCTTCATAGTTATTTACTAAGCTTAGATTGGCATGATGTAAACTATAAATCAATGATTCTCATTACGGGTGGGGTGGGGGGAATATCGCTCCAAGGGGACAAAAGCTGAGGTTGGGGATAGTGGGGACGATAGCTTGTTACATGATATCTCTTAACTATGATATACAATCTTTCAGTTAGAATGTGTTGAATTAAAATGCGATGATGAGTGCAAATACAAATTTGAAAGAGACCCGATGATTGCATTGAGGCTGTCAAATACAGCTAAACAGCTCAATCCAGACGTGCAGTCTTAAAGGTGGCTTTAGTGCAGTCAATGAAAGTAGAACAGATACGTGCATATGAGATATAATCTGAGGCAAAAATCATAAGTATGAATCCAAATATTGAGTATCTACCAGCAAAGAATCATTGGCAAGGTCATATTAAATAAAGAGAAAAAAACGTAAGTAAAATGTTAGTTTCATTGAATGATATTTAAGAGAATATCTCAAGAAAAACCCCAAAAGGGTACAAAAGGACAAAATGGTCGAGAAACTCTAACTCGAGTTCTAAATAATAGAGATTTCATATTTTTCATGAGTGGATGCTCTCAATTTCTTTTCGATGTCATTCTAGTTTCATTAAAAATTTTGCAAGAGCGATTTCTCTAAAAGAATGACCAAAAAACCCAGCCCATCACCATTTTTATCGTTCATTTATATCCATTACCCTGCTCCTCTTTCTGATCCATGTTGATCTAGTTATTCCCAGCATTGCCCTTTCCATTGCTCTCGGTGTGATTCTGAGTTAGTTTTCGGGTGGCTCTGTAAGTTTCCATATTTTGCATACGTACGTCATCACTGGTATAATACACCGACTGCCATCTATAAAGTACTATGCGAAACCCAGAAACTTACAAAGCGACTCGGAAACCAACACAGAATCACGCAAAGGTCAATGGAAAATGCATGTGCGTGTGTGTTGGATGCTACAAATTATCGCATATCAACTTTGGTCGTTATTGCTAGGTGCAGGCTACTTAACGGAATAGTTTGTTTTTGAAATACGAAGGCTCGTACAAACTCTTTCTAAGCTAAGTATGAATTGCTAAGATCAAACCGGACCTTGAACTTGTGTTCTGTCATTATATTACTCGTACAGAGAGCAAAAGCAGTAATATTGAGGCGCTTTGCAAGATACACCGGACGAAGAGAAGGAAGTGTTTTGGCAAGTCCATGTTTATATACAAGCAATCGAAGAGTATTTATTCTTTGATGCGATTCGGAAGTTCCTCTTCTCCGGTCGTTGATATAAATTTACTCAAAAGAGAAAAGCATTGTGTCAAATGTAGAAACATCTTTCAAGTCTTCTAAGCACTTACTTAACTTCCGTTATTGATTCTTGATATTCATCGTCAGTTTCCGAGGAAAAATTTCCGCTATTACTTGATATGTTTCTTCTCCGATTACTGTTTGAAAATCATCCTTGTTGGAAAAGCGCCCATGATGTTAATGTTTGTTCCCCAGGGTATATGAAAGGAGATTAATTCGACGTTAGTGTTAAAAAGGATGAATAATTCGTTATAGATTCTTTCTTATCAATTTATTACACGTTCTCACCGTTTATCACACATACGATAAACGAAGAAAAAACAAAAAAAAAAAAACAAGAAACAAAAAACAAAACAAAACAAAAGGTAATGTTGAACTAATAAAATAGCTTTAGTACAAGTAAGCTTTGTGTTGAAACTTGAATCGTAAAAAATCTGTTGAGAGTATATACTTAGCTATTATTGTGAAGAAATATACGTCAATATCAGAATCTATTGTAAAGGAAACAAAATCATTTATTAATATATATATATATATATATATATATATATATATATATATATATATATATATTTCAAATCTCATAAATTCAAGTCTTGACTTATCTGTCAATATTATGTAGTTTGTAGATGATAATAGTTTGTTATTCAAGATGATTTCTTTTTTGATGTCAGGTTCAATACCTTTTCCTGTGCAAGTTAAAATTTACACTAAGCAAATTAAAAATGCAGTAAGTAAATCATGGCATGCAAATAAGAGACTAATTCAACTAAATTAAAAACTATGACGAGCAAATTAGAAAAAAGAAAACAACGAGCCAACTAAAAAATACGGTGATTGCATTTTTTCTCGCCGAAATAGATCCAATATGCTAGGACTTTATTCATAGTCCCCATCATGAAAACGAAAACCCTATTCTAAACACTCACCCCTGACTTGTCTGTTCAGTTTGATTCCAAGACTGACTGTTCAAGAGAAAAGACGAACTTGTATATATTTTAAGTTGAGTTCCAGATCAATCAAGTTGATAGATTCTTGCCACATTACCCGAAGAGGAGTTTAATACTATCAATATTTTGAAATAGTACAGATAATAATAATACCTCATCTCAATAATTCAGAGAAACCTTTTGTTGGAATATCTTGAGGGTGTTGGTTTTGTTTTCATAAATTCAACTCATTTTACAATTAATTTAGAGGTCTGCTTGTAGCTTGTAGTTGAATTTAGATTTGTTATCAAGCACATTTGATGCTACAAAAACCGTTGAAATAAAATTTGTTTAGGGTGAATGATGAATAAGTAACGGGCATTATAAGTATTTGGAGGCTGTCTTTGATGCAACAATCCTTAATTCATACTTCTAATAAAAAGTTCACGAGGGGTTACAAATCAGCCATCAATGCTGGAACACTGACTTTTGATATTTGTGACACTTGACCACCTCAGGCACAAACTGATTATTTTGTCCAATTTGGACTTGGTGTTTTCCCCCCGAAATAAGATCAGCAACATAAATGATTCTCATCAAACTCAAAGGAGTAAAATCTGTTTGTCTATGACGTCTCGTTAAACTAATCCTATATATAAAATCTACATATTCCCTACGGTGTTTTGTAATCACGACTATGCAATTGGCGAGCGGCTTCCTTACTAACTGAGCTAAATGGATAAGTCCTGAATAACAGAAAATTTATTCATTATATATACAATAGAAAACTTGCAGTAATCATCTTGAGTTGGAATAGAATTGGCGCTGGAGGTACTCAGCTGTCTCAGGCACTAAAGAGTTCATCTTATGTTAAAGTTGTTTTATAGTGCAGGTTCAATGTACCTACAGTATAAAATTGACCATTAATTAGTTTCAAATCTTGTAAAGAGGGTTGACAAGTACAAAATGTATTGTGGTCTTTTTTGTCGGCAATGTAGCTTCTTATTTGGCTGTGGTCGGTGTTCAAGCCAAAAAGAAAATCGGGATTTCGAACGCTGATTTCCAGGGCAATCTGCTCTTTCCTCTTTCAAATATTAAAGAAACCCATTCTTCCGACGACTTCCATTCTATTCAATTAAACCCCGAATCGGAAGAAGCTAAATTTAGAAAACATCAATCTTTACAATCTTGCATGTTTTTGTCAACCATCAATTGTTTTTGACAAGCATTTCTCTCATTTTAATCAGAAAAAGTCAACTAAAACTTAAGTTTTAATCTGATCCGGCTGGCTGGCTATGTATACATATATGTTGCATACTGCCTGCACCAATGTAGCTTGAGGGCTGAAAATTGAGACATTTCCTCTTCATTGATTATTAAAAAAAAATGCCCCCGATAGCTTTTTCAGGGGGGTTTCAATTTGCAATTTTACATAATTTTTATTCCTCGCTTGTTTTTTGTTTTTGGAACCCGACTTTCTTTCTGATGATCACTGCCCAACAGAATGCAAGAAAAATATCATCCAATGATCAGGTCTTTTCCAGATTTTTGTTTGATCACCCCAAACACAGCATACTGTTAAAATACATTGGTCGGTGACAACTTCTATTGAGTATCTAACCACACCAATTTTAGCTGCATTTTGTCACATCCATTCAGACCTCGTTATTTTAAATGTATTGCATTTATTCGAATCCGTATATATGGTACAAGTCTGCCTAAAATAATTGTATTTTTTGATAGCTGCGCAATGGATGATTTTGTTTCTATGCCACAAGATTTGCAATGTCTCTTTCAATATTTGACTTTTTGATTTTCAAGTTACGTTCATTATTTAGTCGTTTTCGTTGTTGTTGTTTTCATATAATGCATTAAGCAGAATGTCCACTCTCAAAGGTAAGTTGTACAAAACTAATCTCTGAAAGGCTTTTCCTGATAAACCTGGATAAATATTCTTGACTGATAACCAAGACCAGGATGACTGAAAACTAAATATTAGAAAAAAACACTTTCAATAAACCAACGCATGATAGCTCTGTTAAATTATCCTGTTCATGTATATTTTTGCAACTGAGTGAGTCCCTAATACCATTTTTGTAATATTCTGGTTGAGGAAAGTAATATCTCAAAGCGTTTTTAAAACGTTCCAAATGTTTAAAAACAATTCCAATCATTTTTAGGAGCTCTGTATGATATCAAATAAGGTTGGAAATGGATCAAGAACGTTCTTTCCAAATAAATTCTCTCATATTTCTAATTTCTTTTCTCGACTTCTTGATTTATCTTCAACTTTAAAATTTTCTACAGTCGTTGCTTGCAAACTCAAGTCTAACTCTTATCATTATCATAATTGGATCTTCTTGTTTTCGAAGGTTGAGCTTGCTCTGCCAAAGGCTTGCCATCCTAGGGTGATTTTTTGCTTAATTTCTTCTTGTTTCGAGGGTCTCAAGGAGATTAAAAATGTTTAAAATCCGTTGACATTTTCCTAGCAGTGAATCATGACGGATACCACTGTGTTTCCAGACTGCATTTTGCGTTTCTATTTTCTTTTTCTATAAGACTCACTGTTCCTCTCGTAGCTCAAGCATCATCCGTGCTAACTCCGATACATTTTGACCAGCTAAGTTAATTCATTTTTATAAAATTATTTAAACAAGTGAAAAGTGATGACCGTGGACTGAGAGTTTGAAATGTTTCACAAAATAAAAAAAATATTCATGAAATTTGCCATCACATTCATATCAAATGAATGCAAGTAAATTAGCATTGTTGAAAATATGTGTGCTTTCATCGAGTTGCTGACTCTTTGATACGCCTTCAATCAGTTGATTTACAATACAGTTAGACATCTCTGCAACCTGACCTCTAATTGCAGTGTCAGATAATGAAATTAGACGCGAGATAGACACTTCATAAGATGCGGTAACGGCTTTTACATTATTGCTATTAGTCGCAGTTTTTCTTATAGGTGTCAATTTCA
Source organism: Thysanoteuthis rhombus (assembly GCA_963457665.1). Taxonomy (NCBI): domain Eukaryota; kingdom Metazoa; phylum Mollusca; class Cephalopoda; order Oegopsida; family Thysanoteuthidae; genus Thysanoteuthis; species Thysanoteuthis major. The sequence goes on from OY735205.1 coordinate 34,167,443, forward strand.
TTTGGCAAAGTCAATCGACCATATTGTTTATCTTTTGAGTCGAGGTGACGCTTAAGCTTTGCTGGTTGCGTAACTCCCTTTTGATAATATGAATTAGTATTTGACGCATACTGATTTATCCACGCTATCGACATGAATACTTAGAAGCCCACATTTTAAGTTCTCTTCAAAATATTTGCATGTCTTGGGAATGGCAATCTTCTCAAACATTTGGAAATCGAATCATCACCATCATCATCATCATCATCATCATCATCATCATCATCATCATCATCATCATCCTTTCAACATCTGTCGTTTGACATAGACCTTCCCCAGGATTCGCCATAATTCTATATCATGTACGTCGCAGAGCCAGTATTTTCTGAATTTGTCTAGTTCATACTTCCGTCTTGTGTTCTGTCAGCTTTAGTTTCTCGTGTAATCTCTGAGGATCCACGTTGTGAGTCGTGATGTCCATCGGTTGTCTTTCATTCTTACAACATGGCCTGCCCATTGCCATTTGAGTTGTAGACAGTTTCTGTGATGTCTCGGACATGAAGTCATATCAGGTGCTTTATTTTCATAAGATGACACGAAATCATTTCCTATTTCGGATATTACCAAAGCACTGGTCTTCAGTGGATCATTCATTGACTGAGATAAGAAATATATAAAAAAACAAACTTTTTGCTTCCAGTTTACGGTTCGAATCCTATGGTGTTTTGTTTGTTCATCCATGTCTTGATTCTGAAACTGATAGAATATTATAATGTTGCAGTATATCATTTCCGTACGGTCGGACGCAAGCACAGAAAAAACACCACTAGACACCCGAACTTTGTTTGGCGTGCCCCAGTTTCAAAGTCACTACCATAGTTGTTCAAACGATAGATCAGATGTCATACATAGGCTTCCCGAGGTCGAGTCTTACTGAGAGCTTATTCTCGTAAAAGATGATTTTTAAAGAGGCAGAGTATCAATCAATTATACTATGACCTACCTTGTGTCAGATTATGTATATATTGTCTGATAAATATCTTCTTTCTTCTATCTACTGATACCTAATGGTACTCTTGGACTAGAATGTATTCAAACTGACAAAATGACGAGCTAGCGTTGGCAATTTGCTTTCTAAATTTTTAAAGTTGGTTAAAGAAACAGCCAAAGAGTTCTTTATATGGGTAATCTTCATTAATATCTTATTCTTTATATTATCTTTTAAATTTTCATTTCATTTAAAAATTTTAAATCCGTTGAAAAAATTTTGCCTTTCCGTCTCATCGGCAAAATGAATGAAGAGTCCTTGTCTTAATGACCTCAATTCAATAACTGAAGTACATACAGTGGCCCTTTACCTTCCCTTACCGACCTGAGCAGAGAAGGGAGAAAATCAAAAATACTAAACAAGCAAAAAACACGGTATTGAATGCGTCTCAAGAAGGCTATCATTGTCGCGCCCTAATCCTCCTCCTTTCATTGATTGGAGTTAAACGACTGTTGACACACTTTGCCAAGCTGTTAACGACGGAGTTTAAATCATTTTCGCCGCCAGCCGACGTTTGTTTTTCAATTGAGGATTCCTTATACGATTTCAAGACTGAAAAGAGAGAGAGAGAAAGAGAGATAGAAAGAGAGAAAGAGAGATAGAGAGGGAGTGAGTAGAAGAGAGAAATTTAATTAATAACAGCAAGTGAAACAAGAAGTATAAAGCAATGAAAAAAACAGTAAACAAAAACCAAGAATAAGCGCTGTAGGTTCCAAACAGTTTGATTCCCGGTGGACGGACAGAGAAAGAGAAAAGAAAGCAATTTAAATGATATTGATGGAAACAAGAGTTGGGTGGGAAAGTACAGATCGGTTGAAAATGAAGTGGTGTATGGTGTTCTTTAAATGAAAAAAGAAAAAAATAAGATGAGGGTAATGAAGGCAGACCGGGTGTGGTTGGGAGAAGGAAAACGAAGCAAAAGATCAGGAAAGAGAGAGAGAGAGAGAGAGAGAGAGAGAGAGAGAGAGAGAGAGAGAGAGAGAGAGAGAGAGTGACGGGTAGACAGAGAGAGAAAGTGTGAGATAGAAAAATATAGAGAAGGGTAGAGGGAGAAAGAAGGACACAGGAGAAGGGGATTAAGAGAAAGGGAGAGGGAAGGCTGTAATAGAGAGATGGAAGAGTCACTGAGTAAGAGAGAGAGAGAGAGAGAGAGAGGGGGGGGAAGAATCTGTAAGGTAGGCTGTGAATATAGAAAGAGAAAAAAGGGTGTAGGAAGCGAAGCGCGGGGAAGGCAGGAGTGTGTATGCGCGGGAAGAGGTGCAAGCGGAGAAAAATCGATATGTCAGGAAAAGGGGGAAAATGAAAAATTAAATTAAAAAAAAATGTGCTAAAAACAATTTAAACGGGTTTATCGGGGAAAATGTCAAGGCGAAAACGAGCCAAATCTCGCCTCAAAAGCTGTAAGCAATTGTCAACAATTGAATAGGTTACCAGGGCAATAGGCCGCTAATAGAGAGCGGTTAATGAAAATCTCGGGAATGGTAGGGTAGGTGGACGGGCTACTTGCCATGATTTACTGCAACGACTCACCACGGCACGTCACAAGTGACGTAGATCAGCTGGTACTCGGCTTGTGAGGACTATTGACTATTGCACAACGCCGTAATCGCTTGCGTCAGCCAAAAACGCTTCTTCTGTTTGCGTGTGTGTTCGTAGCTCACCACTGCACGTCAAAGGTAACTTGGATCAGCTGGTACTCCGCTGGTGAGGACTATTGACTATTGCACAACGCTGTAATCGCCTGTGTTAGACAAAAAAGCATTTTTTCTGCATTTGTGTTCGTGAGAGTGAGCACTCTGGTGAGATCAGTTCATGTGTGCATCATACATGAATCTAGTGTTGATATTGGCTTGAATCTATCGGGGTACAAGGGGCGTGACGAACGGCTAACAGCAGAGACAATAGAATAGACAAACCGAGATCAAACTCCGATCAAGGTTGTTTTTACATTCACTTCGCACTAATGCAATCAGGAAAAGGCATGAATATATCTCTTCACACTCTAGGCTGTGGGTAAAATAGCAGAACAGACTACGCTCTCTAACTGGGGGGGGGGTAACCAGTCTAGGAGAATAACAATTCTAAATTGAAAACAGGGAATCCATCAAGCAGTTACTATCAAACTTGTGAATGATTCACCGAACGACAGAGAAAATTATTTTAGGGTGAATATAACTAGAGTTGCGAGAGAATGGCAAATTATGTATACTCAGATATTTGTATTTTTCTGCATTTAAAATAATTCTCTGTGCTAAACAGACATAATAAGAAAACATTGTTTCTAAGAATCAGATTCTGAATTCTAATAGTGTTTTTCACTATCTTTATGTAGAAGGATTTAAACGACTTTTCGCTATTATTGTTGTTTTATCACTCATTGTTTTCTTTTCATATTTTTAGGATGTTCAATAATTTGAAGAAGATAAAAAATTTGTCAAATGAATTCCTGCTTATGATAGAAAACCAATTACGTATGAAATTATACACAAGGAAGTATAAGGTGAAAACTATCAAAAAAAATAAGTAAATTTAGTTGGGGTAAATTAGATTCGGTGATAAATACTTGAGGGTGAGAGGAACTGGAATAGTTCTAGAAGTGCTGTCCTTCGTCTGGCCATTGTTGTCTTTAGTCCCGTTCTGGCAACCCTTGTGACGACATTAACATTTAGCTGTTTCAGCCCTTGTCCTTACTTTAGACGACGTTGATTCTCTAAGGCATCCTGCATCCTGATTCAAATATTTACCCACAATAATAGAATGAGTTGGTTTCAAATTAGTGAACGAGGACTTTGAGTCAAGTTACTTGGAAGTGAAAACGTGACCTTTCCTTTTAAAAGTCTCCTACACAAAGATAGGATTTAATTCACACCCTGTTCACCCTTTCCACTATATATGATTTGGTTTCTATTTCCTTTGTTCGTTCTGACTGTTTTTATTCAAGATGAAAATCAATGGAACCAACCTTCGATGTCTTGAGTTTACAAAATGCTTAGTTTTTTTCTGCATGAGCTCTTTCGTTAAATTCGACTTTGAAATTTTTCTCACTACTGAAACCTAAAAATGTATATCTCTACAAATGTACAATGCAACTCTGAGAAGGAAACAATGGCAAAGATATTTAGCAGGCAAAAGTATTACTAAACAAATATGCACGAGACATGACACGTCCACGGGACGTTGAGAACACCAAATCCCTCATAAATGTATTCATTGTCCTATTGATAAGTCCGATCTACTACAGCGTCAATGGCCGTAGCTCAAGCATAAGTGTCAGTCAGGATATCGAATGCAGATTTTCAAAAGCGGTAACCCCTCTCAATTGGGAAGGTTTGCACTGCAATGTCTTCCTTCCCGATTCGATTCTCCTATTCGGTTTTGTATCAAGACCAAGGAAAAGAAATTGTTTGCGAGATATTTTGCCAGCCGATCAAGAACAACCTTTGCTTTCATTGCCATCTTTTTTTCAAACACTATCAGATTCAATGCCAGAATGAAAAGACCCAAGACAAAGAAATTTCGTGCGAGATATCTTGTCAGTCATTCAAGTATGCTTAATACATTTATTTTCTCTTTTCAATGCTTGATAATAAACCAAGTCTCTTACAGACATGAAATATATTGTTGTTTATTTCATCGTTATTATTTCTATGAGTTGATGTATCATCCATTCTCTCGTATCCCATCATATAAGAAGAATTTAAAAAAAACGACAACAATACAGATTGACAAAGCAAATAAGGAACTTTTTAAAAAACAGTGCTAAACTCTCCAAGACGTTGCGGAAACTGGTTCTGATGGTGACATTGAGCTTGCAGCACTAGGTTTGCTCTTGGATACTTACCTAGTTTATAGCTGTGCCTGGTACTAGACAAAAACGTCTTGTGAGGATCGAAGTCATTACTTCTGTCAAGTGTTGTGTAAGATAAGCAGGCTAATCCTCCCTAGGCACTGGACGCACACATGGAACTGTTTATAGCAAGAAAGTTAGAGAATTATTTACTAAGCTGAGCTTAATCTGACACAAGGATGGGGCTCTGAGCTAAAATTGTACACTGCAGTTGTTATAGTCTAGCGAGAGTTGATTGTTGACCATTGCATCACAGCAAATCACTCTAAATCAAGATGCGAGCAATATGTAGGTAAATGGAATTGAGAAAGAAAAACACGATTTCTCATGTACTGACTGCAGTGGGCATGGAGCGAACGAAAGGATTGTTCATTTACTTGATGCCGTCTTGTGAAATTTGAACTAGTGACTGCTATGTTCCTACGATCGAGCCGAACTAGAAGAATGAGTAATTAATAAAAATGATTGAAGAAATGAAAATTTTAGATTTTGTAAAGATGTTGTCTATAATTTGGGAAGTGTCATCAACGTTCAAAGAATTTGTCAGATATGCTATTATGTTTTAATTGACACTAGCAGAAAAAATGCCCCTTGTTACACACTGATACCACAGAAGATTATAGAATAGATTGGCTGGAACATTGTGGAAACGAAAAAACTAACAAGAAAAATAACAACAATAGCCGAAAAAGCTCTTTGAATTCTAAACAGTTTCGAAATTTTTGCTTATTTAAAATTTTTTACAATAATGATGATCTAATTCTATGTATTTCATCTACTTTTATTGTTGAATTTTCTTCATTACTAATCGAGCCCAGATCAGCTATAAGCATGTTCCTCGGAATAACTTTTTTTCTTTTCAACTCGAATCAGACAATGATGATACTTTTTTTTAGAAATTGTTGTCGGAACATCCGGAAGAGTTGCGGCACAAGAATGGTTTTGATAGTAGTAGTAGTTGTAGTGGTAGTTGTAATGGTATTTATTGAAGTAGGAACAAAGCAATAGCTATAGGCATTGGTAACAGACTTGATAATCATTATAAAGATGAAAAGATCAACCCCACAGTAAGCGAATATGGCAAATTAGCCCGGAAGACACAACTCGGTGGGGAAGGTGATAAAGAGCAGAATCTGTCTAAGAGATTGGTGCACATAAATTACTGCGGGACTTTGAGATTGGATCACCCAATTGATCACTCAAATCCAGAGCAGAAAATCAGATCTAGTTGTTATGAACAATAATAAATGAATATGTTTGTGGATATTGAGTCAGTGACTGGATTCCAGTGTTCCGACAGACCACAACTGAAAGAAACTGAAAGACTAGATAAGTACCTTTACCTTGCAAGAGAATTGAAAGAAAAAACAAGGAAAATGAACATTACAAGCCCTACGAACGGACCCAAGGAGCCGAGTAAAGAGGCTGGAAAAATGGAAATCCTAGGAAGAATCGACTCAATCCAGACGTTAGCACTTCAGAAATCAGTGAGAAAACCCAGGAAAACCATTGAGTATTGACTAGACTTGCTGTCACTTTATCTCCAGTGAAAGCCACTGCCGACAACCACTACTGCTACCACTGATAATGATAACATTAGTTATTTAATAGAAACCGTTTCACAGCCAACGTTTTTTGGCAGCAGACTGTGTTAGGGATGATCAATTAAGAATTAGGAAAAACGGCTATTAATCAATACTCTACTCCTCCCGTCATTTGTTGAGTCAATAAAATAAATAAAATAAGTCAAATTTTCCTAAAAGCAAAAGTGGATGTTGCTTGACACAATCAGAATAAACTTACATTGAAGAGGAAACCCTACTAAAAACCTACTTCTGTGAGGCGTAAAAAAAAAACTAAAAAAAAAAAAATTTCTTAATAAAAAAAATCATCTGCCAAGTTCGATTGGTGTAGTCTGAGTGCATGATACATACATACACATAGCCAGCCAAACCAACTTGAAAACTGAAGAAACCTACGTTGACAGTTTTTGCTGACGATTTCTGAAGTAAATATGTTAACAGTTTTCGTTATGTTATGAAATGGAATGATTCCTGATAATCGTAGGATTAAAACGACTGGTAATGCTAGTGATAGAGCTTAACATCGATTGGTCACGCTGTTTGCTACAGTAGCAACAATGAAAGTAATGATGAATTAAATACTATAGTTTCTGTACCAGTAAGAGTAATACTCGTACCAATTGCAAAAATAAACCGTAGTAGTCATTACAGTAACAATATGATTATGATGATCATCATGATCATGATGGATATCGTGTAATCTCAAATAATCTCGTGATACACTAATTGTATTTGTTCCACAAGTAAATTCATGGTACGAGTAATTATGCTTACATCTTTTTATTTTCCATTTTTTATTCATATTTTTCAGAGTTCATTTAGAAAAGTTCAACTAGCAACTAAGGCTAGATACTTAAATAGACTTACTTTCTTCTATCTCTGCGCGTTTTTCCAAATCTGATACTTCTATATTTATTCATGTACTTTTTTTTTTATGAATGACTGACTGGGGAGAGCGGTAGGGCGTGGAAGGACATTATGCTTATTAAAAGAAAAAAAGAAAGAAAGAAAGACAAAACTTCACACAGTTGGATGTAAAAATAAATGAATAAGTACCCATGAAACTAATGCATATCCTAAATGGATCAGGGTTGCATTATTATGTTTGTCTAAGACATTACCTGATGGCAAACTGAGATGAATGATGAAAAGATGCCACAAATGTACCACGAAAAAACAACAACTGGATTAAAAGACAAAAAAAGACAAAAAAAATAAAGATACCAGAAAAAAATGAATAAAAATTATTGGGAAATGAAGACATGAAAATAATGCCGAATGTGAAGAGAAGCAAACACGAGAGAAACAAAAAGAAAAAAAGATAAAAGAAAAATAATTATAAATATAAATTAATACATAAGAGTAATAAAAAAAAACATAAAGAGAGGAATATCAGAAGTAAAAAAAAAAGATGATTGAAAAAAAATAATATGGGAGATCAGTAATGCAACAAAACTGAAGCCGGAGAACAAACGGGAAGGAAAACAAAGCAATGTGAGTTGAACAGGAAAATAGAAGGAAATGTGGTGGAAAAAGTGGGAGGATGGTAGAGTGAAGAGTCACGAAGGATGCTGAATATAAATCTAAATAACAATGAAGAAGAAGAAGATGATGATGAAGAAGCAGTAACTTGCACTAAATAAATAAAAGCCATTGCAACATTAGCAAATAATGACCAATACAGGCAATGATTTTTTGGCACGAAATCTTTATCACTGGAATCAAGAATAATTTTTAGTCAAAATCTTTTGAATAATCTAATTTTAACCTTTTCTCTCAAATCTCCCAAGCCATCATCACCATCATTATAAATTATCATCGGCTTGACTGTTACTCTTAGGAATTATACTAGTTATTAATCTTTCTGTGGTAGACAATGTTGCTAATACTACAAAAACTATCATTTTTCCACTAGTAAGAATATCGATGGTTTTATCTACGTTTTCTGACAACTGCTGTGATAAAAATTATTCTAATCGTAATAGACGCTCTTGCTAATGGAACTTCATTTTTATTAATTATCAGAAACCGTCATGCAAAACTGTCACCAAAATCTTTTACAAATATTTCTTTAGTCTTATATTTGGTGTGGCGAGCAGACTAGCTGGTTATGTCTGTAAGCATCATGCATACAGGCTGCTTCAAGGGAGCTAGAGGGATGAAAATTTGAATATTTTTCCCTTGTTACGTCTAGAACAAACTTCCCTTTTGAAAATTGCCCCTTTGAATAACTTGTTAGTGTGTGTGTGTGTGGGGGATCGATTTGCAATGTAAGTTTATTCTAAATTGATCCAAAGATTTGCTTCCAGAGATCATGCTTGTTTGTTTTGAAAAAATAAAATTTTTTCGGTGACCTCTACGACAAAAAGCGAGAGAAATAACATTCATTGATCATATCTTTTTTCTATTTTTTTAAATTGTCCATTCCAACATGAAATACTCCCGATTGACCTGAGTCACGTGACGGTTTCTGCTGAGTGACTAACCAGACCGGTACTTCATGAACTTGTGTGTTCCATCTATATGTCTGAGAGTTGTTGCTAGAGAGTGAGCGTATCACAGACTCCTCAAATCACCAGCGCATTTCTCAATATCCTTGCAGACCCCAGCAGCACTGTGATCTGGATAGCCTCAGTCCTTCCTAAAATTTGTCTTAGTTCCAGTTGCGCCTCTAAAATTTGTGCTTTACGGTTTATTCAATTCGGAGATGGGGTTATCGTATTTTTTGTTGTTTTCATTCTCTTTTATCTTCACCCTGTGGCATGAATAGGGTGGTTTCTCTGGATTTCATGGTCCCAGATCATCATCATCATCATCATCATCATCATCATCATCATCATCATCATCATCATCATCATCATCATCATCATGTTGCTGTTGTTGTTTTTGTTAACGTTGCTTTTCTTCTTTTTTTTCTTCTTTTTCTTCTTCTTCTTCTTCTTCTTCTTCTTCTTCTTCTTCTTCTTCTTCTTCTTCCCCTTTTCTTCTTCTTCTTCTAATTATAACATTCGTCTTCTTCTTTTCTCCCTTATTATTCTTATCATATTTCTGGAATTCATTATTGTATGGTCATAATTCTTGATACAGCCACTATAAGCGGCATTGTCATCCCCGAGTCGCTGAGTCCTGTCGTGCTCCTTTGAGTATTTTTTGTCATCTTAAAAAAATTATCCCATCAAAAAATCAAAGCACCAAAAAAAAAAAAAAAGAAAAAGAAAAGAGTCATAAACCATGTTTAGGCAGGCAGGTAGAAAAAAAAAGATTTATAAATAAATGAATAAATATAAATAAATAGGTAAAAATAAGAAAATCACCAAGCAAATGGAACTTTTGTTTTTGTTTACTAGATTAATTTTGGTAATACACAAGTCATTCAAGATATGAATATAAAAACGAGATTTTTTTTCTCGGAAATATTAAAAAAAACGGATTTCGTGACTGGCCTGTGGTTAAACTAACGTATAATTCTCAATTATAAGAAAGATACAGACTTCGTGATTTGTTGGTTATTAATTCATCAGATGAAAAAAGAAGTCTTTCGACGAAAACAGCAGCATCACCGTGAAATAGAAATCGCCAGACAAGATGCTTTATCACCAGAAAGGTATACTGAATCCTTTAGTGGAACGATTGACCTTGCATTCTTCTTTTCTCTTTATAATCCAAAAAAGCAATTCCTAATTAATAAATGGTTGGCTTGTCCATGATTTGTTGCATAGCGAAACTGAGTTATATTTGAGGAAAACTATGTAGCGCCAATTTCCAGGAATGTAAAAAGTTGCATTCATGACATGGAATATTTGAAGTCTTTTGTAGACCTGTAATCCCGATAGAAATGTTGTACCAAAATTTACAAGAATACTCATTTGAGCGTTTCCAGTTTTTTGTATTTACAAATGTCTATAAAATTAATACGTAACCCTACATCATCGATCGGTCTTTTTGGACAGTGGTAGGGCAAGCCATCAACAAAAGTTGACGATTCTTTGAAGAGGAAATATTTCGTGTTAAGACCAATTTGTAAACAGCGAATGTTAACAGCGTTTGTAAGGAATATGTGAATTAAGAGTGGTTAAACTGAGATAGACAGCGTTTTTTTTCGATCGGTTCATAGCGTTGGTAAAGAAAGGAATAGAAATATGGTATGGAGAGTGGGAAGAGAAAGAGGAATATTTCTCCTTTTTTATGTCACACTACATCATACTATTCCCCACTTTTCTCAACAGAAAATATAAGAAAGTAAGAAAGACAAGACAGAGAAAGAATGAGAGAATAATAGAAAGAAGGCAGACTATGCAGTGTTTATAACTAATGTACACACTGCATATCGGTCATAATAATATTTTGATTTTCCAATCAACTATAGTACGTTTTGGACGATATTTTCCGTTTTATTCAGGATGTGATCATTTTTTTTTGTTTTGAACGTTTCCAATTAGCTTTGAAACTCATTTGGAAACAAATACTTTCATTACAGAAACAAATGTATATAGATGTTGTCAAAAATGTAAATACAGCGTCGCAATTTTTTAACAGAGTCTGATTTCTTCTTTTAACCTCTCACCACAGACGATATGTGGTTAATGAACTGTTGTCTCATTTAGTAAAGGTCAGTTTTCCTGCTGCTGCTATGATTCAAACATCTACATAAATATAATAAGCGGGGATAATAAGCTGCGTTCAAGATGACATGTAACACAATTTATTATATCCCGTTAAACTCTCTTAATAACATGTAGAAAATAGGCAACACTCCTTATCCTTTGAACTTTGCAAGCAATTAATGTTGCTTATTATATAAGATCATTGCTAATGTGTAGGTGCTGAGCGGCCGCACTATGTTAGCCGTGTTCTATATCCTGGAACAGTTTGCGTTCTTTCAACACTAAGGCTCTTGGGGATGGTATAAATCCATCTTTTCCTTCCCCAGGTATGGGTGAATGGCAGGGAGACTGGCCTTTTAGTTAGATGCATGTTATAGTTAGTTACACGTCTAGGAGACTGACAACTCTGGTTACAACTGGCCCTAATGGGCTCTGTCGGGCTAGTTTGCCCCTGAAACACCCACGAGATTATCATCTGTGGTTCTCCAATGACCCTGCACTTGATTAGAGGATGAAAAAGAATTTTTATTGTTTTAACTGCTAGTCTTATCTTATTTAATTCTTATTTGCCCGCCTAGTCAGCATTGATATAAAAAAATATTTCCGAATTAGGATAAATAAGCTTTTCGTCATGTAGCCAACATCCAACTACAAGACTAAGCCTTTGGCTATTTATACCTCTGTTAGTATCGTAGATGTTTTCATAAATCTCTGTCTATGGAACATAGTCTTGTACTTTATGCTTTAAAGACAACTAAAATAGAAAACAGTTAACAACTACCGATTTGTAATTTTGCAGTGTTCTTTGTTTGAAGTTGAATATTTATGTCCAATTAGTAGAACTCCCAGCGTTGCTTAGTCAGGAAAGTAGTCTAAATGGCCCAGAAGGTTTGTCAATTAAGGTATGTTCAGCCTAACATAACACTATTGGATTCCCGTGAAAAGTTATTTTTAATGACAGGAAGGAAATGACTTTCCACAACGTATATAACAGTCTCGTGTTTAACGCATTCTTTACGTTAGCGCAATTTAAGGATATACCTTCATTCAATACTGTTGACATCGTTTGGGAAGAGAAGATGGACTAATGCATTAACTTTCTTAAATATATTATTGGCACATATAGATAGATAGATTACCGTGGTGTGAGCGAATGCAGACATTATTTATTGTGAAGCTTCAAATCACATTGATTTTTCAAGTTATTTTCGTTAATGCATTCTACTAGTACTCTGATTCAACGTATCAGGTTAAAATGCATATATATATATATATATATATATATATATATATATATATATATATATATACACACACACGCATATATATATATATATATATATATATATATATATATATATATATAGAGAGAGAGAGAGAGAGAGAGAGAGAGACTTTTCGAATATATATTTGATTACATCTCGAAATAATTAGGAATGATAACATTCGAAATTTTCAGTGAGATAAAAATTGGAATGAAGCTGAACATAAAGTTACTATATGAATATATGATATTATATGCTTATAATAGCCCTTTCCAGTCAGTAACACTTTCAATAATTTCTGATCATACTCAATCCACCTCTGGATTTTCAATGCAAAACTTAGATATTGTGCGTTGAAACATGCTAAAGCAAATACTTTAGGCCAATTATGTGAAAATTCTGAGTTTAATAATCCCTCTAGGGTAAGAAATGATTTATCAGTACTGAAGTGACTATAGTTGAACAAAGGGGTTGTGGAGTCGTGGAATAATCAGGGGAAGCAACGAGGAGAGCTATAACATTGCCTAGTTTTCTATCATTTTATTCTACTAATATAGCGTGGAGTGGAAATGGGATAATGAAAGATGTAACTGTGACCAGATTTGAATGGTTGGATTTGTAGCCTAATCAGTAAGGCACAGTTGCATTCAGACAGGTTTCCAAAGATAGAGTATGCAAAATCAAATGTCGATAGGCTTCGGTAGTGAGCTTCATCGAACGTATCTGGAAAGTGTCTTTGTGATGGCCACATTCACACATACGTCCGAAAGTGCTGTCTTACATATCTCTCCGTACAACTATGTTTTCTGGCCCCAGGAACGAATTTTTTTTTTTTTTTGGCAAGCAAGGTTGTATAAAAGATTTCTGTTGAATGCAGAATATAAAAACGAGTTTTCTGATATTTTCTCTGCATCATGTTTGCATTCTTATTTCAGGAGAGGCAAAGAAACATTATAATCATGGTCAACAGCATCTTTGTTTACAATCCTTTTTCTTGGTCGTATCTATACCCCAAGAAATTACATACAGATTTTTCTATCGACGAACACGACACATCTCTTGCAAAAGACATAGTTTGGCAACTCTTTGGCCAGAGACACCGTTGTATCTCCGAATTTTCGACACACAATTTGACTAAAAGTACCACCGAGAATAATGCAGTGATTGATTATGTTTCATGATATTGTTACCATGCAGATTGAGTATTAAGACATCAATGTTGAGCAAGAAATTGCACGATTTTGTGGTTAAATCATCCAATTCTTCTTTCAAACATTAATGGTACCATCATTATCATAATCATCATCAGTCTTGTATCGTCTGTCGTAGGACATGGACCTTCCCTGGGATTCGCCACATTTCTCTATCGTGGGCGCGACGTATAAGACGGTAATGGTTTTCCAGTGATCATGAATAATCTGTGAAGGAGTTCCACGTTTTCACCCTGACCGTTACCTACGAAGAGTTGGCTTTTATAAATTCGTCTGTGGGGTAGGCATATGGAAAATATTCTTACCATCCTTTAGACAAGCCCTTGAAGTTAATGTTCTCAATAGTACATTGTTATCTAAACATCTAAGTTATACAAAAGATAAATGAAAAGATGAGAAGATAAATGATATCTGATTAACTATCACTATTCCAAAACGATTGTATTATCAAGATCTGATGTTTAGATATAACATTGCCTTTAATTTATTATTTGTCTGTACAGGGATGCAATAAAATGCTATCAGATTCCAAGGAGAACGTAACAAAGGGCGGGAAATGTTGAATTTCTGTAGACCTCAATCAAATCAAGTTTCAATTTGAGCAATTATCGAAAAAAAAAAATTGCTACTTTCTTAAAAAGAAGTAACAATCCACGAAGGAATAATATTACATTAAAATCAAGATACTATCTTTTTTCCTTTCGTTTAAAAAAAAACAACAAAAAAAAACTAGCTCTGTAAGTAATTCGAATGTGTCTCCTTAATTGGTACATTTGCTGCTTGCAGGTGGGAGGATTTATGTATATATGTGAATTTACTTCATTCATATATCGAATAAATGATTAATAGTTTCGAGACACGCAACCAGAGAACTTGCTACAATGAATATATTTGTATATTTTTATATGCGTATACACTTTCTTTTATACAGAAAAATTTACAATAATCGCGCGTATACACACACGCACACACACACACACACACACACACATATATATATATATATATATATATATATATGTATACAAATATATTTATATATATTATAAAGAAAATTTAATCATTGCTTCTCCATTTGCAGATTTAAATACACAGTGAAAAAATGGCGCTGTCGTTAATTTGGGTGAATTTCCCGAACGATATTGCTTCTTGTGATAAATTGTTCACTTTTTCGCTCATGCTGTTCTCTAATCGAATCTATTACCTTGTTTCGGTGCTGGTAAAATAAATACTGAAATTGTTAGAGGCTAAATGCTGTAGTAAGTATGATCGAATCTTCTAGAAATTTTGGCGCTGGGCCAGCTTTATTTTCATTGAGGAAAAAAATTTTCCATGAATTGGTTGAACATTGTTTGACGGGTTGCTTCCTCGATGGTGCAATCAGTTTCAAACCGCAGCAGTGGCAATACCTGCAAAAAGGAATAGAACAGTACAAACAAACCGCCGCGTGTTCAAGACTGGGTTGAAGGCTAGAATTTTGATTCTTGATTTTAGAAGTAGGCATCATGTAATCTTTTTACTCTTTCCTTCCTGAGTATTTAATCTTTTATGATTTAACTTTGTAAAATATCAACATGTAAGCCTACCTTGTGGTTGGTGTAACTGTGTTTTTGCCACCGGTGCCAGATATCTGAGTTCAAAGACAGGCAAACAGCCATAAGTTTAAATGCTCATTTTCAGAGTAGGCGTCCCTTTCAAACTGAACGATCTGTGCGACACAATCTTTCTAATTCAATCTCAGTACTATTCGTCAGGTTTTACAGTACAGAGCTGAGCTTGGTAATTATCTCTCCGTCACTCTCAGACACATTCATATACACATAAACTGAAACATCGACACACATATACAGCGCAGATTCTGCGTCGAATACATAGATATGTATGAATCTTAATATATATGTATACTTAGAGACAAATTGATTCATTCTTACAGAGATATGACCCACAACGTCACGCACATGTAGGCGTATGTATACCTATGTACAAAACTTCGTACATAACTGACTGAATACAAAAACATACCTTTTCTCTTCATCAACAATATACTTATGGTCTTACTTTTATCATTAACTCATATTTAACACTCTTTTCATTAGATATTGAATTAACGCAAACCGTTTGCAACCCTTCATTTTGTTGTAAGTCCCTGTTTGCGAGACATTGCCAACAGACTTGCGCTCTGGCTATGTTCCTCGGCTACATCGAGCAGCAGGAAGGGTGCTTAGCAGGCGGACAGCACGAAAAACGAAAAAAAAAATAGATAAATTGATAAATAAATAATGAAAAAAAAAGTTGTACAGACAAAATGGTTGAAGCAGAAGACTGGGGAAAGTGGTGATTCCTTTCTAAAAAGGAGACAAACACGGTGAAAATCAGCCCCCAGGCTTCTACTCTTACAGTTAATTCTAAGCGGCGAATACTTTTTTTTTTCTTCATAATTCTGTGTCGTGATGTTGGCAAGTCGTAATTCTGGCGACCAGCCTCTCATTTCCTTCGCGCTCTACCGCAATCATTCACATTTTATCAGATGCTTTAAAAAGAAGACACAATTTTCTTTTTACTGAATTATTCCATCTGTTTTGTAGAGACGTGGGTTCTCTGTTAGCGCTTTCCATTGTTCGCCGTAGTATCTGGCCCAGCCATACAATTCCAGCACAATAAAAATTGTCTCTCGACCCGCTAAAACCATTTGCTGGGAGAGATAGCCTAAGGGTAAGGCTTTAAGCTCAGCAAATTGACTTTACACAGCAATTGTAGCCAGCGAGCCCCACGCGTGGACCCATTTTTCGCTAAGAGAGACAGGGAGAGGAAAAGACACGGAGGAAAACATATCGAAAGAGAAAGAATGAAAGAAATTAGGAAAAAAGAGTTGAGGGTTGGGCGTAAAATAGAGAAATAAATTAACAAAAAGAAGGGGCAAATCGAAATAGTATGTAAAAGGTTGGGTGAATGAGTTAAGAAAGGGGCAGTAAGAATAAAAATTTGGAGAGAGCGAGAGAAAGGTCTATGTACAGAAAAGACAAAGATAGAACGATTGCGCAGATGGAACAAAAATGGAGAGGGACGCGCAAGATGGCTGCCTAGGCGCGTGATTCTTTCTAAGCTGGCACTAATCAAATGCAAATTATGCAAGCACTGACGGCGATCTCTTCTCGAGAAGATATTAACGACTTTGACTACAGCCTGGTTTGATACCTATTTTCTCTAAATGGAATCTTCCGGTTCGTACTGTCCGTTCCTATATCAAATTTTGGACATAGGCTCCCCTCCTTCAATAAAGTTCTATATCATTATTATTATTATCATTATTATTATTATTATTATTATTATTATTATTATTATTATTATTATTATTATTATTATTATTATAATTATCATTATTATTATCATTCACAATAATAATAATAATAATAATAATAATAATAATAATAATAATAATAATAACAATAATAATAATAATAACCTTCGCATCGAGGGAGTGATCAGACATTACCATTTAATATGTGCTCTGATGAATATAGTAATTATGTCGAAGATTTTCTCACATACAGAAAGAGGAGCAAACAACCGAGGAAAAATGTCATTAGAAAGTATTTTTCATCCCGATGGTCAGTTGTCAATCGTCCCTATGTTAACATCCACCCAACTGGACAAAAAATTTATAAAACATCGGTATTCATTAAACTATTGTCCTACTCGAGGAAATCTACAATAAGCATATGTATTCAAATTGGGAGCAACTTGAGTCAGTGATCGAAATGCCATTTGGCATAATTCAAACCTTGAAAATATGAAATATGATATCATCATCATCATCATAATAGTCATTTTGATGTCCGTCGTTGGGCATACACCTTTCCAAAGGTTCGCCAGGTCTTTCGGTCGCAGACATTGTAGCGCTGATGTGTCTTTGACTTGTTTAAATCGTCTCGCCATCTTATTTTCTGTCGGCTAGTTTTGCATATGATTTCTGGAAATCAACGTTGTGAGTTGTGATGTCCAGTGGTTGTTCGACATTAGGTTCTAATCATTTTTCAACTCTAGTTCTCACAAAATTCATCAAATGGAATGTCTGGGCTTTGCTTTCGTATTTGCTTACCTGGGTGTTTACGTATGTTCGTGTATGAATCCACATAAATATTCAGTTCGTGTGTAATTACATATATATATATGTATATATATGCATATATATATATATATATATATATATATATATATATATATATATACCTGTTGAGTGGCTGAAGTAGCAGCGTATCTTCCTCAGCCAGTAGCTTTAGTAGTTTTCAAATCAGCGGTCAAAACATATTCCACTCAACTTTTTGTAACCCGGAATAATTGTGTAATTCTGGCTGATGCCAGTTATCAATGTTGAAGCCAAAATAGAATCAAGATACGGAATGCTGATATTCCAAACATACAGTACCTACAGCATAATCTTTTCTTCAAAATAGCTTTATGCTTTATGTCTATGTATTTGATACATCAGGGCAATTGCGTGTATTGATTGAACAAGTAATAAGTATTTGAATTTAAGTATAGCGAGCATGACTATTTTTCTATTATCAAGTATTGGTTTGGCCCCAAAGGCCGTCCTGTGTTAGTCGCTAAATGACATTAGGAGTGTTACAAAAAGATGGTTGTTGATCTTATTGTGACAGCTGTCAAATCAACGTTATTCTTTTTTTTAGATTGTCAAAATTAGCGTGATTTTGCTCATCAATTCTAACATTATCGAAGAAAATAAATAACATTTTAGACAAATTGTGCTTTCCAATTCTAGAAAAGTGAGAATGCTTCTCAAACTAAAATAGAAAAAAGAAAATATTTGTGCAGATTTTGGGGAGAGTATTGTGAATGGTTTGCAAAATTCCACGAAGCTGCATGGTTGATAAGATCAATTAAGGTGGACGCTCGAACCAAAACATTGCTTTAGAGTAATCAAACTTACATATTGATTGAGGCCCTAACACTCAAAATATCCGAATCAAGCGTCGAAACTAATTTGAGTTAGCTCGGTTATATTAATCGCATTGATGAGTGAATTTCAATCAAGCAACAAAAATCTACTGAGTCGGATTTAAATATTCAAATATTCAATAAATCGTAGGACATTTTATGTCATGTTACACAATACATTGTCATCTTATAAAGATTATCTATTTTCGGGACTTCTTTCGAATTTTAATTCATCATAGCCATATCATTTAAAATACTCGTTATCGCTAAGACCTCTCTCAATCTTGACATCTACTTGGCTGACCTCAGTACAAATACGGATAGCAGGAAACAGAAGTAGGAACGTTGAGCAGCACAAATACTCCAAGTAGTGAGGCTAAACTTACCTAGAAAATAACCATTCAAAATTCTAGCCTTTTTCTCCTCATCATCAACAACCTTTTAGCGTCCATCATCGAACTTGAACCTTCCCCAACGTTTGCTAGACCTCTGTATCGTGGGCGTCACGGAGCTAGTACTTCCTGACCTTATCTAGTTTGTCTCACCATCTTATATTTTGACGGCTTCAGTTTCGCATGCGAACTCTGGGGGTCCACATTGTGAGTCGTAATGTCCAGTATTTGTCAGCTAATATTGCAACATGACAAGCCCGTCACAATTTAAGTTTTCTTATGGATTCTATGATATTTCGGACTCCTGTTTTTCCTCTAATAATCTGTGCTGTTTTGTAATCTCTCCTTGTGAGGTTGAGCATGATTATCTGTAATGCATGTTGTATGGTTCTCAGTTTAGAAGTCAGTCTTTTGATTAGGTCCCATGTTTCAGCTCCATACGTGACTCTCAGAAGGATACATTGGTTGTTTATCCTTCTCTTTAACATTAGCAGACTTTTCTTGTTCTTGAGAGTTGAGCTTGCCCTGCCCAAAGCTTGATCTTAACCATGACGTAGGTAGATTTAATTTTGTGAAAAAAAAAGTAAACTTTCAACGTGTAGCACACAGACTCATCATCATCATCATCATCATCATCATCATCATCATCATCATCATCAGTCTTTTAACTCCCGTCGTTAGGCATACACCTTTCACATGATTCGCCCGATTTCTCAATCGTGGGCGTTGTTGAGCGAGTATTTTCTAAATTTGTCCCGTTCATCTCTCCATCTTGTATTCTATCGGATTCGATTTCGCATATGATCTCTGGGGATCCATGTTGTGAGTCGAGATGTCGATCGATTGTCTATCATTCGAGCAACATGGCCTCCCAATTGCGATTTGATTTTTCTAATAGATTCTATGATGTCTCTGACTCCCGTTTTTTTTATTCCTTCTATATTGTGCTGTCTTGTGATCTCTCCATGTGTGATTGAGTATGATTCTCTGCCGGAGGTTTGCCATCCTAGGGCGATTCTTTGCTTGATCTCTTCCTCTTTTGTGGTTTTCATAGAGATTTGTTGTCCAGGGTAAATATAGTGGTCTACTTTCCCCAGTTTTGATTCTCTGATTTTGTCAGTTATGTCCTTATTCTAAATGTGATCGTTACACATGATTTTCGTTTTACCGGGGTTCATGCGTAGGCCAACTCTCTTGCTCTCTTCATTTAGTTCATCTAGCATTAGTTGGAGGTCGTGTAGATTCTCTGCAAAAAGGACGATGTCTTCTGTAAATCTTTGGTTGCTTAGATATTTGCCGTCTATTTTGATCCCTTTATTCTCCCACTGATAAAGCTCAGCTCAAGGTTCATGGCCAAATGACAATCAGGAAGATCGTGTTGAATCAATTTTTACAAGGGTGGGAGGCATATCCGTCTGCCTCTCTTTAAGAATGACATTATAATTTCTCTTTGAGCTCGAACATCGACATCTGGCTTCATTTTACAACGTGCAGCTACTCTATCCACCAGAACATATCTCCTAATGGTACCGTATCGATATATTTAGAGAAACGGACTAAATTAAGTCAGTTAATCCTTTTTATCTCAATCTGAGTACTGGTGTCAATTTTCAATCATATTTAGGTTTAATAACTTCTGTATTTTAAAGTTTGTCTATGTTAAAATTAAACACATTTCATTTACAATATTGATTGTTTTACCTGATTATATTTACATTTTTCTTTCTTTAAATAGTTTCTCGATAATCCCCGGAGCTAAAGAAGCCAAATTTTTGCTGTCCAACGACTTTAATGACACCTCAAAGTTTTCATTCTAATTCCACATGAGATTTAGAGATACTAAATATAGAGAACCTTTTGTATTAAACATCATCAACTGAAATCGTAAGGTATCGGTTGCCCGAAGGTCACACGGGGCGTTTCGCGCTAAGCAGATGTGCTAAGAATTACAATTAAAACGCCTATTATTTTCGGAAAAGCTGTAGTTAAATGAATTAAACTTAATGCAATATCTTCGAAATTAAATGCTTTTGGGCAAAATTTTCCAGAATTAAATCTCAAATTTTTAGAAACACTTCTAAAAACGTTTTTAAATCTTGCTTCCAGGTAAAAATAATTGACGAGCTGAGATGAGAAGTTGTTTTGAGAGAAAGGAGAAAAATAAAACGATGGCCTTAGAAACCTTGTTGGGAGAAGAAAGGGGGCACATGAGATTGCAAAGGAAAGGCAAAAGGGGAGACGAGGAAAAAAGGAAGCCGTGGAACTATCGTGAATGAAGAAGGCGGGTGGAAAGGAAAGAACTTCAACATTTACAAAGGTAGATCAATTAAGGAAAGAAAGAAACAAGTCTGGTTAGTGATTCAATAGAAATTGTCATGTGGTCAATGTCTTTTGGCAGCATACCGTGTTGAGGGTAATCAATTGAAAAATTGGAAAAAAATGATCGATGAATGAATTACTTCTCTCACCTTTGGTTGGGCAGTGATCGCTAAAAATGTTCAGAAAAAAAAGCAGCTGAACGTTGCTGGACACAAACTAAGTAACCAGTCAGCAGAAACTTACATTGCAAATTGAATCCTCACCCACTATAATATCTAAAGGGCTGGATTAGAAAAAAAAAAGAAGATAATTTCTTAGTAGACGTAATAAGGAATAATTGTTTAAATCTAAGCTCAATACTCCATTGGCGTGGCCTGTACGTATGATACATACATGCACAGTCAGCCAGCAAGAAAAGCTTAAAAAACGGAGAAACTTATGTTGACAGATTTTGTGACAGTTCTGACTGACAGTTTCTCACCAAAGAATTGTAGATTATTGATGTAAGGAGGAAGTGCGGGAGAATAAGAGAGAATAAATTCTTACGAACGGAAATGATTTTGAGAGGGAACAAAGCAATTTACATCACAATATTTGCTGCAAGAAAACAAACTCAGTGTCACACAAAGAGCGATGGAAAGATCAATGTTATGAATAACTATAACGGATAAAAAAAATCAAGACGAACATATTAAGTTAAAAGATATAAGGAAGTGATGGTCTGACAAAAATTGGGGTTGGCAGGACACTTTGCAAGATGCAAAGATGATAGATGGTGCATAATGCTAGTCGGTTGGTGCTCAGTGGATATTAAACGCAGT
Source organism: Thysanoteuthis rhombus (assembly GCA_963457665.1). NCBI lineage: Eukaryota > Metazoa > Mollusca > Cephalopoda > Oegopsida > Thysanoteuthidae > Thysanoteuthis > Thysanoteuthis major. The sequence continues at coordinate 34,189,471 of OY735205.1, forward strand.
AGAAGAAGACCACATACAAAAGGGAGAAATAAAATAGAGATGTTTGCTGGTAAGACAAGGCAGTGTTAGCACAGTCACGGGCGGCATGGAAAGAACTGGGAGAGACCTTTACCCGACACCGGATTTAAATTGGCTGCTGCTGTAAATGATGATTTGGAATATTGAAGTTTTTTTCATTTTTCGTTAACAGTATGCCTAGAAAGAAGAATCCTTTTTGTTCATGTCATAGCAGGGGTTAGCGCAGTCAAGATCGGCATGGAAGGGACTGAAAAAAGGCCTTTGTCCAGCAGTGGACTCCTGATTATCGCTGTTGCTGCAGCTAATGATTATTTGCAGAACACCAAGAAAGAATAATCCCGTTTGTTCATGACATGGCACAGTCAAGGTCGGCATGGAAGGCCTGGGAAAAGGTCTTTGTCGAGCAGTGTATGATTATGATGATGATGATGATGATGATTCGCAATATGGAAGTTTTTACATTTTCGTTAACAGTACACCCAGAAAGAAGGCTCCTATTTGTTCGGTGTTCACACTGACAGTTTCACTATAAATGCAAATCTGAATTATGAACAACGAAAGAAAAAGGGACGAGTCAAGTCACGTTCAAAATGCCACGATGTGAAATGCCGATTCAACTCAAGGACTGCATATGATTTGGATTATAGCAAGAAGAAAAAAAATGAGCATGGAAATAAATTAATACATAAATATATAAATAAATAAATAAATAATATTTCCTTAGCATATTTACACCGACATAACTGCCCTCGCAATTCTATCTATGATTTTAAAAACTAAATACATCGTCAAATTATATTCAAAATCAAGATATCTTAATTTTGAAGATTTCAGAAATTATTGATTAACATTTTTATTTATTATGATCCGTATCATTATACAGAAATGCTCTCACTGAGATGTTTTGGTTAGCTAGTTCGTCTCGCAAGCGAATCAATTATTGCGCTGAGGCCGTTTCTCACTGGGTGCCCTACTATTGGTCTTTTCTTGCACTTGAGGTGTCATCTGAAGGTCGAGACGATGGTCTGGTCCTTTCATCCATTTGTTAACTTCTCTTTTCATTTTATCTGAGCAATTCGTTTGCAAAGCTCGTTGAAGCTTCAGCATTAACCGTACATTTCTGGAACATGTTCCCTAATCTGTCCATCTCCAGCCTCTCATGATTGGGGTCTCTCAGTTTGAATTCAGACTTGTTAGTCTCCTAGAAAAGTTTTCAAACAACGCTTGAAGAGCCTAGTCTGTCCTGGTATCTATCCATATTTTTATAAGAGATGAATTCATGCCTCTTCCAAGGCATTGGTGCATGCTGTCTCAGCCGGAGTTTTAAATCAGTTTACTGATTCCATTTTCTGTGTTGCTAACCGTGAGAACAACCATATCGCTTGCGACCCGGTATTTTCTTTTAAATATACTTTCAGGGATACCCTGGGGATATAGTTATCGAGCCAGTCTTACGGATTCATATTATATTAGTTTGATCAATAGTGGATACCTCATAGTTATTATGGCTATTATCAAACTAGGACAGTGCCAGTTCCAAAAGTGCAAGTTTTGAAGTGGGCCGATTCCATGGTGTGTGTTGCACAGGCTGCCATTATTATCGTGTAGAATGATTATCCACCAGCCGTACGAAAAAAAAAGTTTTGAAGTATGTCTATTTCCCTTGAGCATTGCTAATTTAGATATTTTATATCTAAATTTATATGATTGTTAAGAGTGAATTTGAAGTAAGATCTTTTCATTTCAAAGATCTAAGAACCTTCACTGTCAACACCGTTCAGCTACGTGTGCTGGAAAATAATGATGACTGCCAAATTTATTCGATGGCCAGTTCTCGAGTAATTGCAAAGCATACACAGAGGTTCTTTCAATTGTTGTTGGATGTCTGGATGGAACTAAAAGCAGACAGATGGTCAATATCATGGCACGAATGATTAGGTATCCCCTTTTGGTACCAGGAGTCAATGTTCTGGCCTACGTAAAAGACCAGTATTTTGAAAACTTTGAAATCTGTTGTTTATGTAGGTAATCCCTTCCTGGACTTGGATGATCGTTATAACACGATTTCCTCACACCGTCCAGTTTTGAGTCTTACTAAGCTAAGCTAAGTAGACGTTGAAAGCTGTCAGCATTACACTTCCTTTCAATCATTAAACACCAAACAATAAGAAAAAAAAAAGATGCCCAACTGACTGTAATATCAGATTTCAGCGTCTTTGCATGCATATTTGTATTTTTGTTACAGCCACGCTGCAAAAAGCAGCATATCGTTGCAACAATTTTTTGTCATCAAAATATCATTAAAATGCTTTAATATGGAGAATAAAGCAATTTCTTGCGCAATTTTCAGCTAGATATAAAGTGTGAGATTTGCGTTTATCAACTCGATAATCTATATCTAAATAACTGAGGAATATCAGATGCTAATCATAGAGCAGTTTTCCATTAAAATATAGGTTTCTATAAATAGGGAATGACTTGGTTTCGATTTTAAAAACAAATGAATCGTCAAGTAATTTAAAAGAGAGAGAGAGAGAGAGAGAGAGAGAGAGAGAGAGAGAGAGAGAGATAGGGAGAAAAGAGAAGAATGACTATGAAATATCCAGAAGTGGTTGACACACACAATGTGTGATAATGACAGGAATTATATAATGATGGCACCAAGTTTTGCAATAGAAGGTGCTATTTCCATTTTAGCTAAATAAACGTCAAATGGGTATTCTGTTGAAACTTGTTCAAAGTTTTTTGTTCAGGAAGTTGATTATTGAGCTTTCTGATATGTATAAACCTGTAACATCATTATATGCAGATTTTTGTATTTTTGTATTTTTCTTTTCATCTGGTTTTCTTTCGACTTTCCATAGCTTTTTAACTTCATACCTTTCCTCTCTGTAAACTTCTTTTCCTCTCCTCCTCGCTGCCCCTTCTTGAATTCCTTCCTACTAAATATAATTATGTAGTTTTCTCGGTCAGATAACGTAACTGATTGCAACTCTGATGAGCCAAGGATAATACACTCTTAATCTATAAACAATGGTATCATTGTTGTGCATTCTATTCTGACCAGTGCAATTAACTTAAAACATGTTGGAGTCAGAAGTGGCTCCATAGATTTGAAAAATTCCATCACACAAAAATATTTACTATGTTACCCAAGTCGCTTACCTTGGACTCAAAACATTCATTAAACGAAAAATTCGTTAAATAAGAAAATAAATTTGATCCCCTCATATTTAATTTGAAAGGGTCGATAGCCTATGACTATGTCTTGAAGAAATGTACTCTTATGCCACATTCCAGCTTCCTAACAGCATAACTATGGCCTACAATATGGAACATACATACATGCGTAAATTCATTTTATACATATATAGCTTATGTAATACCTTACGTTTGATAGTAGTAACTGGAGAAATAGAGCCTATTTGATGACTTTTCATAATTGTAGATATTGTTAATCAACGAGCAATACCCTTGTAAAATTATACGTCTACCAGGTTTCAAGTTAGTTCGTCTGGCAGGCCAGCTGACTTGCTGACTATGCAACTATTACGTATACAAACCGCACAAATTGAGCTACAGGGCTACAGATTTTGACATTATCTCCCTACTATATCTAGTAAATTAAAAAAAAAGAATTCGATCCCTCCTTTGATAGGTTTTTAGTAAGGGTACAATTTGCAATGAGAGTTTATACTAAACTGATCTCTTAGTATGTGTTCGAAAAACTCAAACTTTTGTAGTGATCACAAACCAACAAAAGCCAAGAAAAAATAACTTATTCATAGGTCACCCCTCTTCTCAATTCTCTAACAGATCTCTCCCAACACGTTATGCACCCATAAAACGTAAGTCGCGTGACTATCCCTATTGAGTAACTCAGCAGACATGTTTTTGTTTATTTTCGTCTGTTTTTCTCATCCATTTGGCATCGCTTTCTTGATTAAGCGGTCATTAAATATTCTCTAATTAAGCATTATATTTTCTTTCACGAGATGATAACACCTGGAGAGCAAGCCTTTCCTGTTGTGTAGGTACTTGACCTATTCTGTCTTCCGGCAATAGGTTGATTTCAAATTGATGACCTAGATCATTTCATCCATATTTGAGGACGAGTTTTAATTAATTCGACAGAGTAAATGGCCAGCAAACAAGCAAACAGACACAATGAACTGTGACCAAAAAAAAATAAAGCTTACTTCTAATCACGAGATGGATATCAACAGTTGAGTAATCACAAGGCTGATTTACCATCTAAATTCTAGTTTCCTTATCTCAGGAGAAAACAAAAGTAATTTGATCTCAACATCAATAGGTAAATCTCAGTGATAATAGCGTCGGACTCAAAGATCTTGGTGTTGAACAGTGTTAGCAAGGTAGTTTTTCTAAATCATGTGCTAATGTTGTGAATTCATTTTAACAGGGCGCTCTGTTTTTGCAACCACATGCCAGACTGAGCTTAAGCCATATTTAACTGACCCCCATTTCCTGTGAACGGGATATTACACAAGGTAAGCTTGATGTTTGGAACTTCACACTATAATGTAAGGGTTAGGAACTTCCTCAATAGATCACGACCCTGTCACGGAGTGGTCCCTGATCCTTCTGACCCAAACAACATAGCACTATGCTAAGGGCATCGCATCTGAGTCTGTCAGGCCAGAAATGACCTTCAAAGTCTAAATTTGATAGATAAGCTTTGTAAATATCTCCTTGCTGAAATAGTTAGGTATTTCCCACTGGTTCCAAAGGTCGTTGTTCAAGCTGGAGGATTAGGTCCAATATTTTGAGACCTGAGTTTGTTTTTTCTGGAGGTTGGGAGGCTTTCCAAACTTTGGAGATTGATGCAAACAATTTTACGTTTCGCATCTCAAGGTTTGTCTTTGTGTTATACTGAAATAATCTTAGCAAAATTCGTTAGAGGTGAACTAATTTCTGAGTAGTCAGTTTTTTAACACTCAAGTTCGTCATGAAACATCGATTTTGAAATAATTCAGAGAAAGCTGTGCACTTTACCAGCGTTGTTACCCCAAGATACGTAATGTTCATGGATATCAACTGAACACTAATTCAGAAGTTTTCATTATTCATTGCAAAGTTGAGTACAAACAGAATAGAAAGCTCTGTAGTTGAGTATAAAATTATAAAGTAAATTGTTTTGCCTATGGTTCTGTGTTTGAAACTGTTCATATCATATGTTGCACTCTGAGAATAAAAAAACAGATTTCTAATCACGTTAGTTCAGATTTTTTCCCTTTCAGCAGTTTAGTATTTAAAATTTAGCTATATGGTAAAATATTCACCAGATCTGCCATATCTTCATACACTTGAAAAATGTACAGTTGTGTTCACAGTACATTTTGAATAGAAAAAAACAAGCCTCACTGCCACAGAGTTAAAGCCAACACTCAAAATCGTGCAAATTCTGCAAGGATTGATCTTGTTGTAAGGAGTGAAAACAAATTCAACTAAAACTTGGATTGGAGTTTGACACTATTCCCTTCCATCATACATGACATTGATTGAATTTTCATACACTGTAATTTCACTCCATACAATTATTTGTGATACGGTTCACCACGCTACACAGAAAAAGGCTTTTGAAATCCGAAATGGCGTAAAGAAGCAGTTAGCATTAATCTATAGGTGAAATATTTTTATGAGCGTTCCTATTCCCCCCAAATGATCGTACGTTAGGATGAGTCGTTGGGGGTTGAGGTGGTTGAAGGTACAGGATGCTGAGGTGTAGGAGTCAGAAATGAAGATGCTTATCACTATGGAAAATAAACCATGCCCGAATGTCCTAAATATGAATCTGATTCGAATTAAATCATCTGCCCGAGGAAGCCTAAACACAAAAGAAACATAAAATTGTTTGTGTTGCAGATCCTTGCTCCATTATATTAATACAAAATTATACAAAATCTCATTGAAATCTATTGAAATACTTTGGATGTATCGTGTTGACTGACGTCAAATTTTGGCAACATTATGAATGGGCATTTTAACTACGGAGTGCATTGATCCGTTCGTAAATTTAATTAGTCCTCTTGTAGTCTATCATCCCCCAGCCTTTCACAAAATTTCATAGAAATCAACTTTTGACGATATTGTGTGTACATACGTGAACGTATACGTAAATGTATGAAAAGAAAAAAAAGCAGACAAAAATATCTCAATCGAATGGATAGACAGACAGACAGACAGACTGGCAGAAAGACGGATGGAAAGACCCTAGCAATATACATATACTTCTCCAACTCCGTTTGCAGTAGTGAAAATATAACTAAAAATTATTCATTGAATTTATGTTAAACTAAACCAGTATTCTTTGTTTATTATCATATAAAATCGTTGTTTTTAGCTTTGGTATCCACTGGAACCCTTCCCTGTCTCTAATTTACTTGAAGTTTTCCCCTTCTGGTGTGCCTTGAGCCTGATTTTGTCAACCATCATATTGATCCACTTTAGTAATAGTAAGCTTAATATATTGGATCAACGAATACAGAAAAAAATCCCATGAATTTAAAAGTAAAATAACTCTCTGGTAAATTATCTCTCTTCATCTAGTTGGTTCAAAGCTCAAATCCACCAGAAGCATCGTGGTATCCATTTTGACAATCCCTACTAACAAGAACCAGTCTATATATACTCTTCTAAAGTCAGTAACAAAAAGCTTGTAAGCATTAAAAGGTATTACTTTTTTACTGAATAAGCAAAGTCACCAACTTAATTCTCTTTTCATAAAATCATATCGTTGATAGTTGGTGTGCTAGTCTAGCATACAGTAGTCACTAGAGTATCGTGAATCATCTATACAACTTGTAAGGAAGCTTGTGGATGCGAACATAACCTAGAACATCACGAAAACTGTAAAAGAGTGTCTTATTTGTTAACTGATATTCATTCTCTGGAAAGCTTTGGCCACTGGCATAGTTGGATAGATTCGAAGATCTGAACACAACTCACAAATATGAAGAAAGCAAAGTTCCTAGGGAAAAAAATCCATGCCATCACATGTGATACCAGTACAGTGATGTTTTTGTGAAACGTTAAGCTTCCTCATCTGAAGTTTTCAATTCATTTTTACTCAACTTTTTTAAAAACTTAACCGAACAATAGAAATTGTAGCAAAACTGATGAATGAATATATATATATATATATATATATATATATATATATATATATATATATATATATATATATATATATATGCAGGCACGCATACAGGCGCATATACCCTCTCACTCATAGATACATATACACACAACACGTATACACAAATATATGTAGTATAAATGAAGATGGATAAAAAAAAAGCAACTACCAAAAACCACTTTAGTAACCTCAAAAGGAGTACTTAAGTACGGCAGATGCAGAAAATGTTTTCTATTCTGTTATAATGGTCTCTCATCTTCCACGCATTTTTACCTTTTGCATTAGTCTCTGGTATGTTGCTCGTCTAGAAAAAATGTTGTTTTCATATTTTAACAAAAGTTTAACAAGCTAGGTTAGTATATAAACCTGATTACTACCGACAGACTTACTTGAGCCCTTCGCCATCCATGATTGATACGATTGTTCAATTAATGATAATAATAATAATAATAATAATAATAATAATAATAATAATAATAATAATAATAATAATAATAACAATAATAATAATAATAATAATAACAACCCTGTTAGCAATGGCTTAACAGCCGAGAAAAAGTCATTGTGGAGACGATATAAACCACAGCGCTGCTGTGACGGGTGAGGACGATATGGAAGAGACCTTGCGAAACATACTATCACTTGGCCTCCAGCAATAACCACCAGGCAACTGGTATGAAACTGTAATCCAAAGAACTGTTGTGGACTGTAGGAGTGTGATAAGGAGAGCAGAAGACTTGAAGAGACTTGCTATCACCTTGTCTCTTGTAGAGACAACCAGGCAGTTACAGTAGTGATAATAATAATAATGTTCAGATTCAGTCGTCGTAAACAAAAACAGATAAACAGAACTTGTAGGCAGATGCTGCAATTCAAGCAGACACCAGAGTGAAATTTTTGAGAAAGTGGAAAGGTTGAAAAAATCTGGACTTTGCGAGCAAGCTGAAAAAAGTTTGGGACATGATACTGGCAGTTGTACCCATTGCTTGGAACAGAACCCAAGGTGTCCTACAAGGAAGAACTGGAAACCTGTTGAAGAATTGAAACTGTCTTGACGACAGCATTACTGAAAACTGTTAGAATACTGAGGAAAGTGCTGTAAAAATGAGAAGACTTGATGTTACTTAAGCCGCCATCTATTACTGGTGAAATAACTTGATACATGTAATGATAATTGCAACAGCCAGAAACTGCAATGGAATTAACCGAGAGGCCAGAGAACTAGGGAATGCGAAAAAAACCAAAACGGGAAGAACCACCCAAGGAGTTGCAGATCCCACATGGACAAAGCTGTGCAAAGGAATTCTAAAAAGAAAAACTGAATCTTTCCTAATGGTAGCCAAGAACAGAACTAGCTACATAAAAGCTAAGATACGCGAGACAAAGGGAAGAAGCAGGTAGATTATGTAGAGATGAAGTTGAGACAATTAACCACATAGCAAGCGAATGTAGCAAACTATTTCGGAGGGAATACAAGAACAGGTATGACTTGGTGAGTAGGGCGGTCCACTGTAAAGCTTGCAAGCATTTATGTTCGACCAGTCAACCCAATGGTGCATACACAGACCCGAATCACTTTTAGATATTTTTTTTGGACTGGGAGATTCGAACGGATCACTAAATTCAGGTCAGGGGATCAAATCTAGAGGTAGTAAACAACAAAAAAAGAACGTGCCAAATAGAGGCCTCTGCTGTCACAGTAAACCATAGGGTGAAGCTAAAATAGAGTGAAAAACTTGATAAGTATGTAGACCTTGATAGGGAACTAAAGAGGTTGTGTAATGTGAGGGTAGCGATAGGGGCAATTGTGGAGGTGAGTCCCAAAAACGACCCCTAATAAACTACAAAGAAAAAGAGGAACTTCGAAATCGGGAAAGAAGACCATTTAACAACAACAACCCATAAGAACAGCTAAATGGACATCACCCAGAAAAAAGACCCTGTAAATGTTTGCTTGGTAGAGAAAGCGATTCGCTGCAAAAAACACATCATAAGTGAATGCAGCAAGTTGTCTAAACAAGAATATAAAACCAAGAAAGACAGAGTAACAGTCATACTCTATGAATTGTGCAAACCACTGAGGTTAGACAATATAAACGAATAGTATTCGTACACGTGAGTAACAGTCAAGAATAATTAAAAAGATTAAAATACTTTTGGATTTTGACATCGAGACCGACCATCCGATCTAAGGTGGGAAACCTAATCTGAATTATCCTGAACAAAGGAAACTGATTCCGTTGGCACTAAGGAAGTAATGGTCTGTCAGATTAGCTTGCTAATCCTTGCTAATCCGATCACGTTATTGATAATTTTGCTATTATTCGGCAGAGATTATATGATATAATAACAGCACTAGCCATTGTCCACAATTGACCTTCTCATAGTTAGAATGCTTCCATTTTTAATTTCTAATTTTCAATTTCTCGTACGGTCAATTACGCGAAAAACAACATCATTAACAGGAGGAAGGCTAACTTCTCAATTCACTGATGAACCATTAAATGTAGATTTTATTTTATCGCCAGAATTACGAGAAAGAAAAAGAATACTTCTAAAATTCTCTTTGAATTATACTAGTTCGTATACTGTTTCAATTGTTTGTTAGTTTTTTTTCATTTTCTAGAAAAAAACCCGTTTTTTGGAGGTGCAGAGTAGGCGAAACAATTAATAGTACAGAAATTGAAATCGGCGAACCGAGTTCAAATTCCGGCTGAACTAATTTGTGATCAGTTTGCACGAATGCCTTTGGGGGAGTTATGTATTCACTCCCTGGCTCCCAGCTATGAGCAAAACAGCAGTGCAGACGGGGCCCTTTTGTTTGAGAGTAGGATTCTCAAAGAAGGAAAGAAGCAAAAAAAAAAAAAAAAAAGAGGAAAAGAAAGGAAAAGCAAGCATTTTGACTGTCTTAACTCGCTGAGCGATGGAGAAAAGGAACCAACGAAAGAGTGGATTTTGTGTGTGGGAGTTGATCCTAATTTCAAATAAACAATGCAGGCGGGAGGCGAATGATCTTCCTCTGATTCTCTCAAGCGAGGATTACCCAAACAGTCACAACAAGCCGTTTGAAAATCGTCCATATTTAAAGCAGCTGAGAAAAAAAGCTTACGCAGTGGAATTTTTTCTCATTGTCTTCTTGTTTCTAACTAAAAATTAAGAGAAGGGAGAGGAAAGAAATGGAGGAAAACTGATGTCTTGATGTTCGAGTGAAGTCCAAAATAACTCAATGAAAGAGATAAAAACCCGATGAAAAAACAAAAAAACCCAAAAAACAAAAAAAAACAAACAATAAAAACAGGTCTGGTTAGTCACTAAATGGAAACCATTACGCGACGAATGTATCTTGACAGCATACTGTCTTGGAGTGATCAATCAACAAAATTGGATAAAAGGGGTGTCAATGGCTGAGTTACTCCATCCACCTTCTGTTGGACAGTGATCACTAAAATTTCCGAATTGAAAGAGAAACAAAATAAGCGCGAAATCTAAATCTAAAGATCAGTGTAGCATAAACTTACGTTGCAAATAAAACCCTTCCCCTTTTTTTTTAAAGAGGGGTATTAAAAAGAACAAAGGTTTTCCTAACATAATGAAGAGTAAATGTCGAATTTTCCGGTTCACTGGCTTCAGCGGTGCAGCCAGTACGCGTGATACATGCAGTCAGTCAGATAGACAGTCAGAACAACTTAAAAACTGAAGAAACCTTTGTTGACAAGTTGGATCACTGTTTGGTTGACGTTTTCTAACAATACCCCATGCCCCTGAAATCTTAGTAACTAAAATATGACTCATTGGTGATTATTTACGTCTCCGCCCCCCATCTCTCTATTCTCTCACAAAACCCTCTTCTACCTCCTCTCCAAAATTCCATTTTTTGCCTACTAATTTTTTCTTTCCCCTCAGATGCAGTTACCGTTCACTCGAGTACTGACGATAAGCGAAAGCTCCTTTCTGAAACATCTCATTATTTTCAGTAGTCTGGCTTAATTATTTAAGGAACAAGACAGACAAGAATGGCATGTCACGATCCGTTCGAGCCGGTGGTAAAATAAATTAATAGCTGCCAGTGGACAGCTTTCATGCATTTCGAAATTAATAGAATAATTATATACAAGTGGATAGGAAGAGTCCCTGGAGAGTTGATAGCGCGGAGGAAGGTCACTTCATTAGTATGTTCTGCTCCAGGTCCGCATAGACGTCTCTGGGCAGCAACTGGAGGTATATACTCTGACTAAAAGAGAGTAAAACATGGGTGGATCAAAACGGCGTTGTGTGTGTGTGTGTGTGTGTGAAAGAGAAAGAGAGAGAGAGAGAGAGGGGGGAGAGAGAGAGAGAATAGGAATATAATAAACCAACAAACCAACAAGCAAGCAATTTTCTTTATAAGTTGTCTATCCGAGTAACACAACGAGGCATTCATCAAGTAGTTGCAGGCCTTTCGACAATTGGTTCCTTTTAATAACACGTACCATTTACTTCGGCTTTTTATTTTTGCTGTACATAGTACGAAAAGAAATTAGCAAAGAGATATGCGACTACTCGTCGGATATGAAATGGGTGATCTCGTATACATATATATATATATATATATATATATATATATATATATATATATATATATATATATATATATATATATAAACCACGAAATATAAACCATATATATATATATATATATATATATATATATATATATATATATATATATATATATATATATATATATATATATATGGTTTATATTTCGTTTATTTCTATTATGGTTTTTGTTTGTTTTGTCATTGTCTGGTGGTATTTAAAAAAAATGTCCCCTCCAACTCAATTCTGATGATTCTGTATTAGTTCAGCAGTTTCGCTTTGTCTGCATCCATCACGAAAAATAAGGGCAAGCGTTGCCGGAAGAAAAAAATCCCCAGCTTTAGATTAATAAGAACCCTTAATCACACATACGCACGCACCATCCTTATATATAAATATATATATATATATATATATATATATATATATATATATATATATATAAGCATGTATATACGTATAAATGCAGGTATGTACATCTGTATATCTATGTATCTATCTGCCTTTATTTAACAATACACATGCTTGTATATGCATGTACGAATATGTACATAGTCGCATTGCACATATTTGAATATATATATAGGAATATATGTGAATGTATGTATGATATGATAATGTAAATTCCATGTCTATGTATATATATATATATATATATACACATACATATATATGCATACTTGCATATATTGTATATCTATATATGCATAAACGAAGTTGCATAAATGCATTTCTCTCTAATTATATGTATGAAGTATATATATATATATGTATGTATGTATGTATGTATGTATGTATGTATGTATGTATGTATATATTGTGTACATATTATCATACGAGTATATATATACGAACCAATATGTACACACACACACACACTGACAAACACACACACACACACACACACACACACACATATATATATATATATATATATATATATATATATATATATACATCTACATACCTGAAAATATACGCATGTAAATATATATATATATATATATATATATATATATATATATATATATATATGAAAGAAAAATGCAAGAAATAAGTTGAGCTTCGCAAAACCAATCAACGACAACAACTCAAGGGAACTGCATTCAAAATTAATGACAATCACGCATAATGGCTGCCATTCTCTTCTCCAATGTTAAAGTTGTTGTTGTTGTTGTTTAATTGTTTCTGCCTCTTTTTCTATTTACTGCCAGAGAATTTGGCTTCTGAATTCGGCATGACTCTTATGTTCAGTGCAAAAACTAAACAGCTGAAATTTCAAAATGCAGATAGACCATTTTTTCACTTTCCCGAAACATCAAGAATATTATTTGAGATAAATTTAGAAACTGGGGTTTACTGGAATGAGAATGATAGGAAGACACGGCAAAATGTTTTTTCTTTGAACTCCTCTTATAATTTCATTAAAGATCTGAATAATTCCAAGGTGAAGGCTATCCCCAACTCTGAAGATCAGTATTTGCAGGGTTTTGTGCATTTCCATGTAAGATTATGTGTCCCTTCTGTAACTGTCAATTAGGTAGAAATCTTCAGCGTTATATTTTGTTTAAAGGAAACTATTATGTAACGAGACGATAAAGTAATTAACAGTGTTTTGAACACAATACTGGGAAGATGGGAAAAGCTGATCACCATGTTTTGTTGAAAATCAAACATACGTATTATTTCCATTTATGTCAGCTGCATAGGTTCAATTAATCTGAGATGAAGAGAATATACGGATTGAATTCGATTACCCGCTGCAAATCAGGACTCACAACGTGGATTTCCAGAGATCACGAACAAATTCTAAGCCGGCTGAAAATTATATAGTATAACGATTCAGAAAGGTCCAGGAGATATTGGCACCACGACGGCCGTGATAGAGCGATCTTGCAAATCCTGGGGAAGGTTGACAGACATTGAAAAGTTGATGACGATGAAGGAAAGGTGAAAATACTGATAAGGTCTTTGAATGAAAGCAAGGAAGTTATCACTGTATTGAGAACAATTGTTTACCTCTTCCAATGAAGCTAGAAGAATTATAAAGGATTACTTATGTTCGCTTGTCTATTTGTCCACACAATATTTCCATGAATTCTCAAAGAATATCAAGAATATTTTGTGGAAGGGTGGGCCATTGACTAAGAAAGATTCATTTAAATTTTGGGGCATATCCGGAATGCTTTTTGGATTGAGATATATTTTTCACGTATCAAGATATTATTCCAAAATATTTCATATGGAGTATATTCTCACTGAGTGCTTTTTAATTATTGCAGCAATACACCAAGCTCAATTTCGTTATCAAGTTTGTGCAGTATCTAGAGATTTGATTGGACAAGCAAATCAACAATATCAGTATATTAAAATGTTCGCCATTTGAACTTTCGGAACTAAAATCAGCACTGTCGTATCTTTAGGGTTGTCAATGCACAATACTGATATAGTTGTGGCTGGTCCCTTAATATTCCTTGAGAGCATTCGTGTGCATGCTTGTGTTAAAGATTCAAAAATCAATCTACGAAGCAAACGTGCTGTCTATCGTTCTTTACTGATCCGAATCGCAGGTGATTTACCAGCGCAATTTACGTCTTTTGAACGCCATCACCAGTCTTGTTCTGCACAAGAACAATGAAAATAGTCAGCACTCAAGCTATGTTGTAGAAGTCTCATCTGAACTAGACACACCATGTGTTGAGGATGGATGACTGGCCGTTGCAATCATCATGGATCAGTGGAGAGGAGGGGCAATACAGAAGAGAAGCAGAGTCTTCAGCCAATTGGGAGATATAGCGAAACAATATATTCCAGGCAATCATCCCCTGTGAAGCAAACCGCAGAACTGAAGCAGAAATAAGATTTAGAGCTCCCTCCCGTCGCCAAACCTTCTCCTGCAGCCATTGTGAAAAAAAAATTACCTGTCCTGTTATAGTTTCGCCAGCCATCGGCAAAAGTGAAATGGACGTGAAATCTTTCCCTTAATCCACGGAGCACCGAGAGGTAGTTTCAGTAAACTGCAATGTATTTTAAGAATATATGTAGACACAATTTAGCCTGATCTGGCCCAAGGCCATAATCATGGTGCATCTATACGACGCAATACATGTTATCAACCATTGCACCATGTCTGGCACTCAGAGTAGCACATATATACTCAGCTGTGTGTATGTGGCTAAAGCTTAACATTCATAGATACAGACATACACAGTCAGGCAAAAAACAAAAAAGAAAGCAAAACAACCCACACCTATTTGTATGTGTGTATCTGTATGGGATTAGGTTGGTTATACTTAACAAGTAAAAGAAAAAAAACGTTAGATAATAATTGCAGAGTAAAAAACTGTTTCCGGTATCTTGTGCAAATTTCCCCAGTAATTAATTGGCATTTCAAAAATTCTAAATTCCGTGAGAGCGCCAAAAGTAATTTGCTAATATGAAAGCAGCAACGAAAAAAAAGGGTAGAGAATAATGATAAAAAAAAGGTATGGTTAGTCATTCAATAGAAACTGTCATGTGACCAACTTATTCAAACAGCATGCCGTGTTGTGCGTGATCAATAAAATGTTACTTCTCTCAGCTTTTTCTGGGGGAGAGATCATTAGTCTCAATTAAAAAGATATAACTAAATGCTGTCAGACGCAATCTAAACGATCAATTTAGCATAAACTTAAATTGTAAATTGCCCCTCTCCCCACTAAAAAGAATGGGGGTGGTTGGAAAACCCCACAAAACGTTTTTCTTACACTTAATAAGGAGCAAATGTTTGAATTGTCAGCCTTCTAGCCTTTCAACTCCGCCTACACACGTTATACATACATAAATAGCCAGCCAACCAGCTAGCTAGACTGACTTGAAAACAAAGAAACCAATGTTGACAGTTTTGATGACAGTATTGGTTGACGGTTTCTAACTAGTGCAGACTACGTTGATGATAAGTAGAGAAGTATACAATTTCAATCAAGCAAGTACGGACAACTCTTCACAGATATTTGAACCTCTCATTGGAACGTTCCTAAACAACGCTCGTTCACAGAAAGTAGAGCAATTTTTCTTTACACTATTTTATATTTTCATTATTACGAATATTTATATCTCATTTCCTTCGTTTCTTTTTTCTATGGCACTGCAAAAAAAAAATCGTCATTTTGAATTTCAAGTTAATAATTCAGGAAGAAAATTTCGGAGTTACTTGCGTCTGATAATGGCTGGAAGCGAAAGAGAAGGGTATAGATACTGTACAATTAGATTTTGATCTTAAAGCAAATCAATTGCAGGATAATTCCGAATAAGAATAATTGAAATTATAGGAATTTTTTTCTCTTGGAAAGAATTTGGATGACTCCTCCAGGAAATAAGACCGACGTAATAAAAAGAGGAACTGGTTTTCTGCACGTTTTCTGAAACGCATGAGGATGCGAATTTGGTCAGTTGTTATAGATAAGAATTAGATACATTTATATACATTATAAGATTTAGATTCACTGCATACATATATATATATATATATATATATATATATATATATATATATATATATATATATATGTGTGTGTGTGTGTGTGTGCGTGTGTGTGTGTGTTTGTGTGTGTACATGGATGTACAGGATAAACCATTGGAAAAGATAGAAGCATATATAGGTGGATAACTTGATTTTATTTTCATACTCATTACAGTCATATACCCACATGAATATCTCACAATATGTGATGAGATACATACATACATTCATGTGAATGTATATATACACTCAAGCATACACACATACACTTATGTATATATGTGTGTGTGTATCAAAAGTTTTAAAATTGATATATGTATATATTCGTTGTCTGGACCAATTGATACATTGACTGTGTAATGACAGGAGATAATTTTCAATAAGAGTTTCTATATTATGAAATACAATTTATGATTATTCTGTCGGATCTTATATTCATCTCTTAATAAATAACTGTCGCGTTGAAAGAAACGAATAGAGCAGATATACAGTGAGAATAAACGAGATGGAAATTCCAAGTGAAAACAGTTATTTTGGCATTAGCATTACCAGCGGCTTTTTAGCTCAATAGTAAGAACAGTCCATATATATATATATATATATATATATATATATATATATATATATATATATATATACATTATCATAAAACGATTTCAGTTTCAATTCAATAGGTTCTTCAAGGTATCTATGGATAGCATAGAGTGATACTGTGCAATCGAAATTAGAGATGATTGAAAGGTTAAAGCTTTCGAGTATCCGTTGCTTTTGAAACAGCAACGTATTCCAGTTCTATGATGGTTTCTGCATCTGATTTTCAATATGAGGAAAATCTTGCATTGACCCCCTGTCCACCCCCCTTATTTTCCTATTCGTCATTCAAACAAGTCACTTGCTTACTTTAACGCTGGGCATTGACAATGGGTCCAGGTTTGAGCAATGCATAATGAAGTACATCCTTTGAATCCCATTAAGTACAGAAAAACGTTTCCTGAGTGAACTCAGGTGTGGAGATTTTTGTCGTGGTCTTCGTAACAATTCTCTCTATTTGGGATTCTCGTAATATTTTTCTCTGCTAGTGTCTATTTTGTCGGCAAATGATTTTTTTTTGTTTCGAGCGAGAAGAGGAAGACAACATCTCGAGTGCTGACCAATGTAAACTTCGTACATTGATATAGAACCATTTCTTTTTTGCATCAGAATTCCCCCAAAGCTTGCAAGCAACGTACTATACAGTTGAGAAGTTGTCTAATTAATACATATATAGAGATAATTAAGTAGACATCGAAGACTTAAAAAAAAAATCCACTGTTTTGATTGATAAAATGGCACTGGGTCAGGATCATTGTCACCCTTGAATATTTCTGTTAGATATCACAAAAATGAACTAGATCAACTAAATCATCAGAATATCTTGATGGTATATCCAAAGTAATTTAACAAAAACAGCACTCTTTCTCGACTTAGAGGTTGTAATTTAAAAGAAGGAATCAGTAATATAACCTATATTCAGTGATGTTGGCACACTGTTCCTCTTTGCATGCCCCGTTTGGCAATATGGCTTCCTTTAAACGTCCCTTGCAACATCTTTTAGCTTTGCATCGATAGTTTCTTCCGCTCTTTCTCTTTAATTTGTTCAAGATCTTGAATTTGTGCAGCATTCCTATTGTATATGATATGTTTTGAGACATGATTCCAGGTTTCTGCTCCGTCGAAATATTTTAAATGGGATAAATAAGGAGTCATTGCCGACTAGTTTAAAACTGTATTTCATTGTCTCCCGTAGAACCATTTCTGTCTACTTTAGGGTGAGTCATTTAGGTTCTATCATGGCAGACAACTTGGACCAAACCTAGTTTCCTCACACTAAGCAGTATATTTTGATCTAAAATCCTTTATTAATCTTTTGATTTCATGATTCCATTTATGCGATCAAGTTCTCAAGTAACAGACACACCAAAGCCGTCCAACAATATTGTGAATCCTTTACCACGCTCAACTTAACATAAGCTATTATCTGAAGGTTGATTACACAGTTTCATGATAAAAATGGTATGATAAAGCTCAGAGAAGAGGTTTTCAACCAGGGGGGTCCTTCACCTTGAGTGTAGAAGCTCTCTGCAATTTGTAGCCCTTCTAACAACACGGCCTTTATCGAATTCGCTCAGATCTTTCTTCTTGACAATAATTGCAGTATCTAATTGTAAATGTAAGTCACTGAATAATGATTATTAGTTTAGATGGAAAATTATTAAAAGCCGTCCTCAACTTTAGATTACTATTTTCATAAATGAATAAAAAAGAAAAAAGGATTTCTTTGAGCTGACCCAACCGTCTGTTCTACGTTGCAACTGAAGCGCACATAATAGTTCTGAAACTTTTGAACACAACACATTCTTTACGATTGGTTGCTTTCTTCACGTCCCTGCTCTTTAATTTAGTTGGGAATTACGCCAATTTTCCCTTCTTTCTTTTTTTTTGGTTGGTAATTCTAAATGGTCGTTTCGGTACGCTGGCTATGTGTGTCGTGTTTCTTAGAGACACATTACTTATAGTACATATAATTCCTTTTCAGTACTGGTTGTCTAATATTTATGTTCACTACAATTGTGCCGTTGTGTCGCAGTTCCTTCCCTACCGTAATGCATGTTTTGCCTGTAAGCGTTCCTTGTAGCTCAGGCGTTATTCTTTTTTAGGAGTTAATTGATTTCTATGCTTTTTCGTCATGTTATTGTAAGATTGTCAGTGTCTGTCATGCATGTAATTATATCACCAAATAATATTAGTCACAAGTACCGAGTTTGTATTTTAGTCGAATAATGATGGTTTTATGGTCGACGCCATAACATAAAACAGCAGTTGTAATTATGTAGATTATAATTACAGCTGCAGTTTAGACAATAACAAGTCTACCACATGCTGTTTTTTTTTTTCTATTTGCCTTTATGGTGCTGATAACAAAACTACCAAGTCCTGGGATCGAGCCTAAAACTTCAGAACTGAATCTCTGACAATGACAATCAAAAAAAGGTTTAATATTGATCAGCATCTCGTAACCACAGAAAGACATGGAATTCAACATATATAAAAAAAAGATAAAGATATGAGTCTGGGTGAATTTTCAAAGTATAAGTATTTATTTAGAAAAAAAATAAGAGTCAAAGAACGACGTAAAATCAGACGAGCTTCGATTTCACTTCACATGTCCCACTTTAATAGGGATAAGAACAGAATTGAATAATTGGTGACTGGACTGAGTGAAACAAATTGAAGGTCAAAGCCTTCATTATTCAGCATTATTTTCTGGCTGTATTTTCAGTATTAATAGCGAAGAGCATCTCCAACCGGTCCATTCAATCTATTTTCCGTTTCGCCTTATGAGTTCAACCATGTCTCTATTATTCTCCCCTACCGTAATACACATATATACTTACGCAAAATAAGAACAGATTCGTTTTTCCTCAATTATAAATACATACATACATATATATATATACATATATATATATATATATATATATATGTATATGTATATATGTATACATATATATATATATATATATATATATATATATATATATATATATATATATATTGGATTAAGAGAAAATAAGTGGGGTGAGATGTATGCACAAATTCTCACACAAAAACCAGAGAAAACTACAAAAACTCACACAGGGGAAAAAAAATGGTTAATTATTCGTAGCCTTCATTTTTTTGGATTGCCGCGTGCCAAAAAGCATAAGAAGGGCCTTAAAAGACATTTAGCCTTTCGTCGGTCGTTCTAAGTGATTTCGTGAGCCGAATCCAGAAACAAAGTGTGCCTGCAGGTTCATCTTTGTTCCATACTGCGTTGCTTTTCATACATATATCACGTTTATACGCTCACCTCACTCGATTCTCCGGAGGTTAAAGCGACTTTTAGGGAGGATATCGACACCAGCATGATCATATTAGCAAATAAGTAGGGGCACTTTTTTTTTTAATTCGTTTATTTATAGACTTGTTTATTTACCTATGTATCTATTTATGAAATGTGTCTACAAATAAAACGGTGGCATCATCTCTAATACCCCATTAACTGTAGAAAGTGGTGAAGAGTAATAGTTATTCATTGCAAGATAAAAGCACTTGTCACAGAACTAAGTTGCCATAAATCACGATAAAAGATAACGAAAATTACCGTCATTTGCAGGTAATGAGTTAATGTGCCTTACATGGTACGGCTGTTTTTTCTGTTTTTTTTTTTTATAGAGATCATTTGTTCGTTTTTTGTAGAGATTCTCCCATTCCTATTGGTAATTTGATTCTTTATTTAAGAGTCAATTATATAGTTCTCGCTTTAACTACGCCTGGTAGAAAATAATTGAATAGCCACACTATTCCTCCAGTTTTTTTTACTTACTTTTCACTCACGTAGCAATAGATAAATCACCAATATGACACAAAATAAATTTTGTTTGATATATGAACATTCTGGCCTCAGGAAATATACCTCAAGCAAACTAGATAGGCGAATTTGAAAAGAAGACTAGCTGAACCTTTAGAAATTCCACGGGTGTTTACTACAAGATTATCCATTACTCCATTCTCCTTTCCTCTTCTTTCCACCTCCTTCTTGCTTATTTCCTCTAATATTAGTCACCCGTCCGTATTTTTATTATTATCAATGGATTTGTTCACCAGCTGTACATGATAATTCTCTGAAAAGATCAAGTGACAGCTAGCCTCCGTAGACTTTCTCGCTGTCTTCTCAGTATTCTTGTCGATTCTAATAATGCCGTTGCCTGGATAGTAACAATCATCCGATAAGGAATTTCCAGTTCTTTATCGTTTCGAAAGGGTCTTTGAAACAATTCTAAACATTCTAATATTCATGACTATTCTTGAAACCCTTACTTTCCACAGTTTTTCCAATACTCTGACAAGATTCTCATATTCATCAAACTTTTCAAGCTATCTCCGTTTCATTCCTTTTTTTTACATTACACTCAGTGGTCAACTGCAGTATTCTCTAACTGGGAAACTTTGAAGACATTCAGAGTATATATGAGATTTTAAAAAATATTGATCATAAAATATCAGTCAGGCAGATTCCTGAAATTATTATACGACGATTCAATAGAATAGTTTGATCATTGGAGTTGTCACTGAAAATGACAAAGAACGTTATCAAAGCATATTCCTGAAGTTCTCATCAATTTGTGAGTACATTTTATCAAAAAGATTCAGTTTAGTGCAGATACAATGGCGTCGTATTGATATTGGATGATAAGAAAAAATTGGTTCGTCATGGAGTGATGAATTCTAAACATACAGGATGCAGCATTCTAGTGTTTTCAAGTTATAAGAAGGTTTCATATATCAGACATTGATTGCTTACCACTGTATTATCTCCCTTTATATGGGTATTCTTTTCCACCAAGAATGTTTTGCACTGGTCTGGGGGTATACAACCCGAAGGGGACAAATTATTCAAAATGTTTGAGAACCACTACTCCACTAAAAGTGCTACATCCACTATTATACAGACTCTAAATTTATTTGTTTGACAGCAATTTGATTGGGTCATCTTGCCTGAATAGGAAAGTCCATTTGAATGCCTACATTGAAAGCATCTTTACTTTTTCATAACACCAGTTTGATATATTAGGCATGCTTCTTAAACAAAAGTAACAGCAAATGTTATCGATGGAATTGTTTCCCCTTTAAAACTAAACTCTGTGTTAATTACTATCACATATATAAGTATATCCTATTTTTAAAAGAATCGAAAACATGAGAAAGCAATATCGTAAGTGGAATACAAGTAAGGATAAAGATGGTGGTTATCAATACTCAGTTGTAAATTTTATCAGACAGATCAAACATTCAACAGAGGAAATTTCAATATGAATATTGAACTAACAATAGGTTGTTGAGCTACAGAGTAATTGGCCAACCCTTGTGAATATATATATATATATATATATATATATATATATATATATATATATATATATATATATATATATATCTTAGCCTTTTGTTTGTCTGTCTATGCTTCTTTCACGCTTAAACTACAAGGCCTATCTACCCAACATTCAGTGCGAAGATTCAATAAGAATCGACTCCCCAAATAGGCTAATATTGGAAGTCATTAGAAGTAATCTGAGGCCATTGTCAGACAAATTTTTGGTTCTAAATATTGGAAACAAACTATACCAAGATTTTTGTGAATCATTCATCTCGTGAATGGCGCTAAAATCCTCGGCATAAAATTATTTTTCTATCATTTTTGTGCATTTTTTCATCGTATTTACGGATAATCATTTACAGTGCAAGTAGTAGTAACGCAGATGTTGTTAAATGCTATGACCCTGTAACTTACTTTCTTTAAGTATAACAACCAGGGCCTCCTATAATCAAGCCTTACCTTCTTCAAACGTATCAGCCAAATGAATCAGATGATTTTTTTTTTTTAATTGAAAGTAATCCAGAGTTGGTCTTCCTATGTCGCTGGTTTCTATTTCGCAGATTATGTTATTCGCAATATGATCCTCAATAGTTATTTTATTTATTTTATTGGTTACCATAGAACATGGACTGATAAGACTCTTGTACAGGTTTTTAAACCATAAAAAACATAGGGCTTCATGTTTACAGTACTTTACAGAGTTATATTAGCTTTAAAACATATATATTTTCAAGTACAGGTATACTCTCTCTATCTCTCTGTACATGGTTACTGTCTCACTTTGTATACAGAAGAGTATTGTTAGGGTTGAGGCATTTTATGGATGTCAACTAAAGTGATATACGTATGCATTCTATGAAGTATCATTACAGTACCAGATGTTCGACTTTGGCGGGTAGTGTAGAATTTTTTGCTAAATCTAAATTTCACGTGGCGTCTGCGCCCTGAACACGCACAAAATTGGAGGGTCAACTGGATTTTACAATGTTCAAGATGAAATATCATCAACCATTATAATTCTTTCCCGACTCAATTTACCTCCTGTCTGTTTTATTTGGTTCGTTGTTTCTAGAGATTCTCCCATTCCGTTTTTTACTAAAATTTCGTTACACCAGTTGGAGCAAAAAAACGTATTTATAATTTTTTTCCGAAATAAAATTTTACTTCTCTCATCAGACCCGCATTACCTATAGCAAACTGTCAGGTTTGGAAAAAAAAAGTTTGTAGTTGTGTTGGGGTTCCCACCAACGATGTAGCTATGATGCTGGACTGGGCTATTACTTTCCGCCCGTAGTACGACTATCCGCAATTATTTTCAAAAACACAAAAATATATCCAACCATAATAACGAATGAAATATCCTATCCCATATCACAAAATTTGATTCACAACAGAAGTGTGTATGATACTTCAAAGCTGTACTTTCGCACGACAGACGGCCGTGCGACAGACAAGAAGCAAGGGTCAGCATTATTGTTACATCGTTAATAGAACGAATCCATATAAAACCTAGATTTTTACAAAAACGTAGGTGTTATTGATTGACAGAACAAATAGAATATTATTTGGTTTCATGTGTTGTTTTATTAGAAGTTTTCTTTCCCTGAAAATGCCAGGTGCCTCAGTTAGTATATATATATATATATATATATATATATATATATATATATATATATATATATATATATATATATATGTGTGTGTGTGTGTGTGTGTGTGTGTGTGTTCATTTGTACATATGTGGATACAAATTGTATCTTGTATAAATAGATAATCGAGAGAAATACTTGAGAAGCAACTTTTCGATATTATTATCATAAGGTTACCTCCTTTTGGATATTACATGAATTTATGAAACGTATCATATGTGTGTATATTATAAGTATCACACACATGCACACACACACACACACATATGTATGTGTGTGTGTGTATGCGTGCACATGCATGTGTGAGTGAATATAAATATGTACATATCCTGGGCATGTATCCATATTGATCATTAGTATCATTCTTTTAGCATCCGTCGGTGGACATGAATCTTCTCCAAGATTCACTAGACCTCTCTATCATGAGCGTCACGGAGCCAGTACTCCTTGAACTTGTTGAGTTCGTCATGCTATCTTATATTTTGTCGAGCTTGGTTTCGCATGTAATCTCCGGGAATCCACTTTGGGAATCATGATGTCGAATGGTTGTCCGTCATTCTCGCAACATAACCAGCCCATTCCATTCGAGTTTTTATTTGGATTCTATGATACATTAGCCAACTGTTTTTGCTCTAATATATTTTGTTGTCTTATGATCCCTTTATTTTATGATGAGCCTGATTCTTTCCTGTACACGTTGCATGATTCTCAGTTTAAAGGGGTTTCTTCTTTTGGTTAGGTTCCATGTTTCAACTCCATAGGTGACTTCCGGGGGGGGGGGGGATGTACCGGCTGTATACCATTTTTTTTTAGACTAGTGGAATTTTCTTGCTCTTGGAAGTTAAACTTTGGACCTTCAAATGTTTAAAATCACTTATATACATATGAATGCATTCGTTTATACCAGGTGCAACACAACATTTCTGGGAGTAAAAAGAGAGAAATCTCACCTCTAATATAAATATGTATACATATAGTCGTGATGAAACTCGATGGTTAGGTTCATGAGAATGTGACAATCATAGAATTTTGTTAAGAAAATTAACTGCACTGCACTGCACTTGTGCACCTTGTGGTTGATTGCATATTGCATTTGAAGTCCTATTCCGTCAATTGCACGGCTTTATTTTTGTTATTATAAATACTTAATGCAAAAGTTTAGTTTTTTTCTTGGTAACTGTATTTGTTATTGACTTTTTCAGTATTTGTCAATAACGTCATTAAGCCAATTTCACCAGCTGGGATGGAATTGAGCTCATAAGAAAATTGAGGTATCAGTATCAAAATCTGGATTATTTATAAAAAATATCGTCTGCTTTTTTTACCCGGAGTACCTTGGGTGTCTTGTTTGCTACTCTTGCAATCAGAAAATCTTTCTAACGCCAGTGGAGATCTTGAAAAAAAGACAACAAAAAACAAAGCCAGTGTCGAAGACACTCATTAATATCATTCTTTAAAATTTAATAAATTTTATTTCGTTTCGAACAATTAAGTATAAGTAGCCTCATTTACCAATATCAAATGACGACACACAAACAAATTATAGATGGTATTATGTGTGGGTCAAAATATCCATTAAACGCATTAGATGCACCGATGCGGTTATTAATTCAATCATTAATCAATAAGAATTTATAAATGATATAAGAATTTTCTTTCCAATATCCATTGGAAAGCACGGATGAGAAAATGTTTAGTAGCTTAGAAAAATGGTGAACCAAAACTTTGGAGAAAAAGAAATCCTGTCCCGAATTTTCTATAAAGTTTGATGCGAGCACCAAGTCACTCAAAGTGAAAGATGCTAAAACATTCCGGTAACACAAGATAACGTTTCCAGTTATTTTTTTCATAAAGACCAATAAATGCAATGAATATAAGGGAGATTTGCTTACGGTCTTTCCGATGCAGAATCACCTTACATACAAACCAGTCTTTATATTGAGATGACTTCTGAAAAAAATTAATGTTAAATATGATTTGCTTTACGCACATTCGCCATCACCAGATAGTGTGCCATTATAACGTCTACAACAAATATTAATAGATAAGTAAATAAATAAATGAATAAATAATAATAATAATAATAATAATAATGATAATAATAATAATAATAATAATAATAATAATAATGAGATATATTTTAAATCGGAAGTTAGATACTTCACTAGCTATCATCTATAATGACGATAAAAGTATTAATATGCATAAAAAAAGGTTACATAATAACAAAGAAAAAAAAATGTACATATTTTGTAATTTTCTGAGGCTGGGACCCACTCAAATATTCTGACCCCACTTAAAATGCTTCCTGTATTTCTTAGAACATTTCCTTGATGATTAAAAAAAGTGTTTCTGCTCATATATATCTTATTTTTTTCCTGGCTGAGAAAGAAAAAAATATAGAGATATAATCTTTATAGGCTTGTTCTATTTGATTTTCCATCAACTTAGATTTTCCTGGTATTTTTGTCTATTTTTTTTTTCACAGGTAAGAAAAAGGAGGTGAAAAAAACCTTGATATGACCCGCACCTAAAGATATATCCTCGTATGTATTTGTGCATAGAAGAATAGAAGAATCCAAAGTGATGGGTTTCTTTCTTCTGTGACGCCTTTATTTGCAAAAACTTTAAATAGGATATTTATCACTGACTTGTGTATATATATATATGTGCGTGTGTATATATATATATATATATATATATATATATATATATATATATATATATATATATATATATATATTGATACATGCCTACCTAACTGCTCATATACGTACGAAGTTTCAAAAACTGATATATATATATATATATATATATATATATATATATATGTATACACATACATACATACATACATATATATATATATATATATATATATATATATATATATATATATATATATATATATATATATATATATATATACATATATATCGTGGAGTTAGGATTTGCTGCACAAACAGGTGTATTTGAAGAAACCAAAACAGGGCAAAAATATAAAGGTGTTTATGTAGCGAATCTTGACTCCATTATATTTTCAACTCTACTCAATATCACTTTAATGTTTAATGTTGAATGTATCGAACACTCCGTGAAATCATTTCACATTGGATATTGTCTAATATTATATTGCATTCCTAACTTGCATATATATATATATATATATATATATATATATATATATATATATATATATATATATATATATATATATATATATATGACCAGGTGATAGTTAGAATATTTGTGAATACATACCTATCTAACTGCTCGTGTACATGCAAAGTTTTTACGACTGTACTAATATATATACATCATATATATGCATATAATATAATATACATATTATATAATATACATATATATATATATATACATATATATATATATATATATATATATATATATATATATATATATATATATATACATACATTCATCTCTTCTTTACTCGAACAAGCGTAGTCTTTGAAAAATGAGTGATAATATTACTCTATTCTGATGAAAAACTTTACAAATTTGATACTGTTTACTCTTCATTCTAAGTTTGGGATAAAAAGTGCCTCAGAAACTAGTCAGTGGGTCACTAATGTTCAAAGTAATGCTGGAGAATAGATGGTAAGGTTTAAAGAAAAGGAATTTTTAGCCCAACTGCAGAGAAGGCTGCCGGAGATGTCAAAAGTACGAATTGTATTGAAGAACTTTTAAAGGAAGATTTAGCACAAACAGCATGTGAATTAATGGAAGAATTAGTAGTGATTAAGTCAACTGGTTTAAAAAAAACGGCTTATTTTGATGCATGATAACACACATCCCCTCGTTGCAAATATCCTTTTTTATCCTTGAATATACACTTTACGTGGAAGGTGGCTGAAGATAACAAAAAAACAAACAAAAACGATGTATAGTTTGATGACTGAATTGATATGAATAAAATGCTGAAAACTATTTCTCCTACCTTTTATATATGTACGGGTATGTATATACTATGTCCTAAGCGATACATCCACCAGATTAATAATCAATAATTAATAATTCAATAATCAAAAAAATATATACATGGATAAACATACGAACACTAGGAATAGATATCCACTTATCTTAGCTTCGTTAGGAACAAAGCAATAAATATGAAGTACTTACTGAGGATAGAACTCACTACTCTAGATATATGTACATGGAAGCAATACATATTGTACTAAAAGTTAACAAAATATATTTTTATTGAATACTACATATTTGTATTCATACCGGTACGAGGGTGGAGCTAAACAGCCAGCGGTAAACGTTGAAGCAATAACCTTATCGGTGGAAGGTTCGATTCTTGCTGCAGCTCCATTTTCCTAAATTGTTTATTCTATTCATCTTGTCCAGGGTTAGTAAGACATCAAGCATGTAATGACGGGAGATCATTGCAGATAAGTTTCTATATAATATAACGCAATTTATAATCATTCTGTTGGATCATATACATCCATTATATATATATATATATATATATATATATATATATATATATATATATATATATATATGCATATATATATATATATATATATATATATATATATATATATATATATATATATATATATATATATATATATGCATGTGTATGTATTCATTGCTGTGGCAAATACAAATGAATTTAATATTTGTTCCATTCATTCATTACATTCAGTTTTGGACACAGTAAATAAAAAAATACGCAACAATCCAAATAGTATTAGTAGTAGACGGAAAATGCTTTTATTTACCTTGCAAAACATAAGTAGATAAGTACAATGAATTTTCTTCCCGGCTTTTTTTATAGAATATATGACAGCATATGTATTGAATTATCATCTAACCTATATTTTACCTGCAAACTTCTCATAATTGTATGGAGATAAAATGTCTCTTCATGTCTGCATTGCATTAATAAAAAAAACTGATTGAGGCATGATTTATGTGGAAACTTCGGAGAATCAATCCAGGGAAAATATTTCCTTCCTTAAACTGTCAGTTTTCTCTTTGGCTTAAACATATTGGCGGCTTTTACCAGAGAGGTCATTTTGTTGCTGAGCTCGTTGATATCCTCTTCTGGGTCGGTGAGAAGTCCATACCTGTTTTTCAGTTCTAACTGGATTAGTCAATTCAGCTCTTTTGTCCAATTTCCTGCGTTCCTCCTTAGTGTTATTTTGACTTTCACATGTTATCATTCTGTGATCGCTTCCAACAGTGAATTTATTTTTGACCTGAATTTGACGAAATATCCCTCGATTAAATTTTATTTCGATAAAACATCCTTCCAATAAAAAGTTGTTCTATTAAAAGTCGACGTACTGTTTTAGCTATCAACAGCAATGGTGTATATACAATAAGTTTAACAAATTTCCAAGTAAAACTTTATATTATGACATAATGCTTCTCAAGCTACTCGAAGGAGATCCAAATCTGTTGGTGATGAGGAATTATCGACTGCAGTAACCAATGATCCATAAATATTGGACTTCAACAGCAACCATATCACGTTATCTTGAGATCATAGGAAAGGTTGGAAAACTGGGAAAATTGGTCCCATATGAACAGAATAAAATGTTCCATGGCAGTGTCAGACCCAACACTTCTCATCTGACTGTGTCTAAGCTTAGAGAATTGGGACATGAAGTTTTGCAGCATCATCCAATTTCACCGGATATTTCTCTGGTAGATAATCATTTTTTCACGCATTTTGACTTTCATATCCTTAATAAACCGTCAAGAAGCCATAATTCGTGCATTTACTGAATTCGTGATTACTAAACATGAAGAATTTTATAGATATGGCATATTATCGTATGACTGAGAATCGTTGGAAAAAAAAAACTATTGCTTCAGATGGGTCATATTTAAGCATATAAAGTTAGAATGTATGTATAATTGAAGTAAGTGTCAAGTTTAGTATTGCAGTGACATTGTTAACAGAAGTGCTTCTAAAATCTTTAATACTTTTTTTCAAACATTTCATTCTTAAATCTTGCTTGAAATCAATTGGATATGTAAGACCCACTTCTGACTGGGCAGGTCTGTTGAAGCTTACTTCTGCTAACGCCATTTGATATTCGACAATGGTCACCCTGTTAGTTACTGTTCAGGCTTGACATTGTTTAACTTCGACGATCTATCGAGAACTGGTGTTCTAACGTAATTTGGCGGTGACATCTTAGCTCCAGAGAGAGGTCCATCGATCCTACTCTATGAATGTCTCGCGGAGAGACATTGAGTGCTATTTTTTGAAGAATTGAATCACGGCCTACCAAACCAGAGATAGTTCTCTACCACTGGGTCATGGTAATCAGTCATTTGAATATGTGTGCCAAATTGGGCCAGGCTGCACCCATGTTAAGATGTTTCTTCATAGCATGACTCCCAACTACAGATATTCAGACGGTGTAAAACCTCTCCTATATACTTGTCCTTGAATGCATACTTATGTTGATCCCTGACTTGATATAAGTTTGTAATATTCTTTGTGTTGAGAATATATATTCGTATTAGTTTGAGAATGATTCTTGACCGAGGAAAGTTAAGTGATTGGCACATATACCTTTTCCAGGCCCTGGGAGACACATTAATTCTGGACTTTTTTTTGGGGGGGGGGGGCTATTTGAACGTTTGAATAAGTGAATGACGTTCGATGTCTTATTTGTATGAAGAAGCATAGCAGTTGAGAACGGATTATCCGTTTCGAAACAAATTCATCATTACATTTTTCTCTCTCTTTTTCTAAATTCCTGGAAGAAATCGAACGTGAACAACACCAAAAACGTAAAAACAAATGATATACTGAATAAAAACAGCAATGTACTATAAAACCATGTATACAACGACGAAAAATTTCCGCTTTTATTCTTTTAAATAAAACAGATAGAAATCCCTCTTGATAGCCAGAAAAAAATCACCCTCAAACTACATTTAGATACGGAAGAAATCACCTGAATATGTTAGGTGTCAGTGTTTTCAACAACATCCCAATTTCCATCTACCATGATTATATTTATTACAAGATGAAGCCATTTTCGGGGAAATAAGTTTTATCTCTATTCTTGAACGTATATACGATGCAAAAGACATATTCATCGGCAACACTCGTATTCAGCTACGTCGAGTTATCAGGGAAAATGTCCTAAATATATCATTGAATGAATGCTAGAGTATGCGATAAATCTGTTCATCTACTTGATATGAATTATGATTCTGAACATGGCGTCCAAAAGAAAAGAATATTTTTTTCGAGAACTTCATCGTATTCTAATGTATTAAAGGTATTGGGTCTTTCAAAATTTCGTTAATGTTTATATTTCAGCGTAATTTATTTTCCTCTTATTGGGGGAAATATCGATCTGTCTTTTTTGCCTCGGGTTAAAATCTTCTATTTGGGCAAAGAGACTTCATACAATTTTTCTCCTTAATGAAGAATATATATATATATATATATATATATATATATATATATATATATATATATATATATATATATATGTGTGTGTGTGTGTGTGTGTGTGTGTGTGTGTACACATGTATATATCAGTATATATATACATATTCACGCAAGTATGTGTATGTATATACAAGTAAGTATATATATATATGGTGTACAATATATCCGTCTATCTCCCTCTCTCTCTCTCTCTCTCTCTCTCTCTCTCTATATATATATATATATATATATATATATATATATATATATATATATATAAACTATAAAATGTATGTATATATGTAACCAAATGGTATCATTATGACAGTCGTTTCTGCCCTGTTACTAGAATACAATGCGTATATTGTTTGTTTGAACACATATGGAAGTAGCCAACATATAAGTATAAATGCAATATGCTAACAAATATTTCCGAATAAAAACATGCATTTGTATTTACAGGTGAACATACATACGTAGATTGAGATAACTTAAATACAAACTACATACAAGACACAAACCATATTACTGCTAGCTAATAAATGCTGATACAAACAAATACACAACTAACTTCATGTAAGTACACACATATCTCTTCGAACTCATATCCATGAATATACACACATTCAAGCATCAAAATATCTATATATATTATATATATAAATAAGAAATAAGTACAAGTACATACGAACATGGACACAGACAAAAATACATACATGCATACGCAAACACACTCACACGCACACACTGTCTAATACTAACACCAACTTACATTCCTCAATATTGGGCCATTTAATGTGAATTCTTCAGCAGTTGTATTTACCAAATCGATCGTATATATATATATATATATATATATATATATATATATATATATATATATATATATATATATATTGTAGAGGATAACAGAAACGATTGTATACTTTTTGAAAAGCATGAAATATCTAATGTAGTACATACCCTGACATCATTTTTAGATGTGAAGAGAAGTCATATTTGACCTCTGAGAACTACTAGAGGTAAAATTCAAGATGGCTTCCATTCAACCCAGTTCTGATACTTAAACGCGTTTAATTCAATAAATAGTGTAGAAAACGTTTAAGGTGATATTTTCACGAAAGAATGCCCATCCATTTGTTGATACGTTCCAGATCACTAGAACTCAAGGACATGCATTTAGATCAAGGTTTATTAAAAACATTTAAAAAAAAAACATTTTTGTATTGTCGGGTGTGTTTGATAACAGATCAAAGTTCTATCACAGTCAGACAAATGGAAATGTATAAAATTCAAGAGGCATCCAAGATGACCGCCAGATATCTGAAATACCCTCTACTCGCTCGTTGTTTAAACAAGCCAATTTTCCCAACAGTTTCTTGTGTTAGAAAATGTCCTTTGGTAAAAAAAAATAAATAAATAAACAAACAAAGTTTGCTTAAAAGACTTCAGTGCAAACTTTTTATAGTTTCTTCGTTCAAGTAACCCAGCGAAAAAAGAACTCTTCAGAAAAAATGATGAAAACTCTCTGGCGTATTTGATAAAAAAATGAATGAAAGAGAAATTGCTGCCGATATATATATATATATATATATATATATATATATATATATATATATATATATATATATATATATATATATATATATATATATCGGCATATATATATTTTGGAATTCAGTGATAAAGAAATCTCTCGTCAATTGGGTTTCTCCAAACCAAAAGTTTGAAAAATGCAATTGACGTGAAACAAAAATTTCTTTTGTCACTGAATTAATTAATTCTGGATTAAAGATATCAAGTAAAGGTGGCCATTGTGCTATGACCGAACAAAGGTGGTTACCCCAACATCGAGTTTATCGAATTATAGTTTTAGTCCTGCATCTTCAAGATGCTCCAACTTGGAAGATAAGATAAATCCAGGTGGTGTTTACCTGTTACATTATGTTTTAATTGAAGGGTCAAATTTACTATACAATCACAATGCTGATCTGGACCCCTTTTCAGGTCAACACACTGTATCTAAAATTTCCAAAGGAATTTCCATGACATTTTGTAGAAGATTGGGTAACGGGCTACAGAAGAAGTGTTTACATTTTTGAGCGGATCAACAAATTTTCTACAGTCACCTCCTGCATCATACCTATATTTGCACAGCTCAATATCTCCAAAAGTTCTCAATTTGGCTAAAGTGTTGGCAATGGTTTCAGTAGTAGAGTTTATATTTTGGGGCAGATCAAGGAATTTTTCATTTCCCACAGTCACCTCCCCTGCATCATAGCTATATGGATAGAACACAATATCTCCAACAGTTCTCTATGGATTTCAGTTACACAGTGTAGAAAGGCGGGTGATGTATCAAGGAAGTAGAGCAGATATTTTGGGGTGGATCAAGGAAGTTTTCACTGTTACTTCCCCTGCATCGTACCTATATATACACAGCACAATATTTCCAAGAGTTCTGAATTAATGACAACAATTTTGTCTGGAAAGTTGGGCTATGGGCTAAGGAATGAGTGTTTTCAGGCGGATCCAGGGAATTTTTCGCATTCATCTTTCAAGTATATTGGTTAGAATGAACTACACTGAAGAAATCCTTTTTCTTAAACACAAAATTTTTGAATGTTTCTTTCCCTTGAAGGGTTCTATTTTACAGCTCAACTGGACCCTCTCTTCCTACCCATTGCACGGAACTACAGCTTTGAATTATTGTGATTTATTCCCTTGACTTAGTTGGGAAATGATTCTGAAAGACGTATTTCAATCTCCAGAAGTGCTTTATGTATGATGTAATTATGCGCAAGAAATTGTCCATCTCTTTTTGTCCATTCTGCCATATTATGCCTCTGAAGTATTCCAATTATTTTTATTTTATTTCATTTTAATATAATAAAGGTGTGTTTGAATACCTCAAAGACACATTTGATACATCAATAGAGGCATATCCCGATATATTGCAGTTTGGTATTGTGCACTTTGCGTCATCCGATATATGGCGGTTATACAAAGGAGAATTCTGGGGTGCAATGACTGGTAAAGACAGCCTTTAAGAGATTTCTCCATAAAAGAGCAGGAAGTAAAGTCAGGATAAAGTAAAGCAAAGAAAATGATTGAAATACCAATTCGACATCTTAGGTGAAAAAAGTATTATTGACATCATAGGTGATGGAAGAATATTCAATATTTCATATTGACACGATATATCTTGAATATAGTTTGGTATATATCTAATTAAAACTAACAAACATAGGTTAATGTAATCAGAAATCTGTTGCATGTACATCTGTGCAAAAAGGGACAAAACATATAACAATCTTCCGTGCCCTGACTACTGCTCCTCTTGTTAATCCCTCTCTAAGTACCATTCCTATTTCTCTCTCACACTCTCAAAATATTTTGTTACAGCATACAGGTCAAAATGCCCAAGTAAAATTTAGAACCTGAAGGGCAAATGCCAATTATTAAGCTCTATAGAAATTATATCGAGCTCTGAATTTATAAACCTTAATAAAAATTTATACATATATATATATATTGAGCTGAAAATATTTTTCACGGGAAACCATTGCACGTATCTAATATATGTACTACCGAAAAAAACTTTCTTCATCTTATGTCCGGTCTTTACATGTCCTATTTGCTAGTTAGTCTTTTGATCCATGTTGTCATCTTTTCTTGCTGAATTCATTCATGCATTTATTTATCTAAGGAAAAAACATGTACAAATCGTCCAAACATCCACCAAGAAATGTGTCGTCAGCAACAATAGACTCGTACGCTCTTGCGTATATTCAATCATTGGCATTTCGATATTTCATTGGCGAAAATACTGTCTTGGATTTGGATTAAATACTTCCAAGGATGTCTGAATATCTTCAATGAAGGAATTGCATTAAAATCTACAACAGGAACATCTACACTTATACATGAGAAGATGTTTCTTATGATGGTTAAAATATACGTGCACGATTTAATATCCCCATTTTTTCGCTTCCAAAACAGTCAAAAGATGTTAATGAAAATGTAATGACATCTAGGTCAGTAAGTGCAAAACGACTGTCAGTATGATACCATTTGGTTACACACACATATATATATATATATATATATATATATATATATATATATATATATATATATATATATATATATATATATATATTTATATATATGTATGTATGATGGAGGCTTAATAAATACGTAGCCTGAGAAGCTAAATTATGGTGTGAGGTTTTCACTGTGCCATGTTCACTAGTATGTGATTATTATTCATCGCTGAATCAAGTGCATTGACAAAGGAAGCGTTTATGATTGGAAATAATTAGTTGTTATGTAAAGTGCATACATTTCTCATCAATACACTAAGGAGCTATGTGAACTCACACACAAACATACATACACATACACACACATGCAGATGCACGCACAGAGGGTTTTCCCTCGCAGTAGAAATATAGAGGCATTGGTGGGACCTGTGTGCGAAATGACCCTCTAATCAGACAGCTGTTTCGATGTATTACATCTCTTCAGTGTGGCTATAGACTTCCCATTATCCCATCCAGTACATATATATATATATATATATATATATATATATATATATATATATATATATATATATATATATATATATATTTATATATGCTGGCTATCCTTCAAATGATGATTTTTATTAATTAATTAACTTTTATTGATGAAAACATTTGCAGATGAATAAAGCTAACTTCTATACACTTTACTCCCGAGTCTGTCTCGTAGTTGAAATTATATATATATATATATATATATTTATATATATATATATATATATATGTATATATATATATACACACACACACACACATACACACACACACACATATATATATATATTTATATATATATATATATATATATATATATAAATGTAATTATGAATGCGTTATATCGTCTTAAATTTTACTTGAAATGACTTCCGTCTTATACGGAGGATATGTCATTTTGCTAAAGCAGTATGAATAGAATGAATAATTAAATGGGCCTGCAAACTTGCAACCGATAAAGTAGCCGCTTTAACGTGGCGTCGCTCTTCTCACTGAGCTAAATAGGCCACCTTATTGGTTGCAGTTTCAAACAATATAATGCATCCATAATTATATGATATACATATATGTACATATATACTTCGAAAGACAGTGAAATGGATTTATTATTGATTTACTAAACGAGGGAGACACGAGAAGTTGGATTGACTTATATGGATGTATATGTTAAAAACTGCTGGTATTTACCATACTCTTTTAGAAGATGCCATTGCTAAACTTTCTATCTAACAATATGCTCTTTAGTCAACGGAATGTCACCCAGTGAACTCTTTTGCCGATTACCAGACTATTCCTTTCTCAACCTTTTGGTTTGCCTCATGTCTCAATAACATTAATCGTATGTATTCAGAATGCAAATTTTCAAAATCAGTATCCCTGCATAAGCGAAGCGATTCAGAATAAGCTCTACTAAGTTCTTGTAGTCACAAGTATATCTCTGTAGTCGTAAATTCCAAGTTGTCCGACTAACTTACCTATTTATATCCGTATTTGATCTGTGGCTCAACGTATGTTTGCTTTAATTGTTTGTTAAATGAAATATTTTGGATGCAAAATCTCATTTCAAGAAAGCTGCTTTCCTTTGAATGAGATCGGTGCACTTGTAAAAAGGTTCGATTTTTAAGCAATACTAGGATTTATCTATCTATCTATCTTTCTTACTATTCAGCGATAGAAGCACACATACGCCAACACCTAACGTTATTTACAATATGAGCTCGACAGATCCGCTATACCAGTATAAAGAAATGTTTGATCAGAATATTTTCGTCCTTTTCATTCGTTAAATTGGAAGCTATATGTTCGTTGATTATATTCTGAATATCAAGTCACGTCACCGACATAACGTGAGAACGCAACAAAACAATTGTTAACTCTCAATAACCCCTATCGCAATAACACATCACAAACAACGCACAGTATTTTCTCCTCTTCCCGAAGGAACTTGCACACTGAAAAGAAGGATTCTTACAATGATATACCTTCAAGTTATCGCTGCTATTCGGCTTTGTACAATTGTTACCGAGGTCAAAGATGTTGCTATGTCGTCACACAAAGTCGGTGAATGATTATCAAAGACTGAATCTGATTATAGACAGGTAAATAACATATTATCTTGCCAGCTTATGAAATTAGCTTCTGCTCACGCCCTCTCACAGAAGATGAAACAACAAAATAAAGAAGAAAAACAAATGCCAAGTTATGAAAGTCCTATACACATGTGTGTAAATGGAATGAAAGCAAGGTGAATAGGGTTGTATACAAATACGGAATGGGAGAAAAAAATTAATGGAATGAAAATAAATATCGTGAATAAGAAAAGAAAGGGAACATTTTTCATTCGTCGAGGTGGTAATACAGGAATTTCATTAAAAATCGGATCCATAGGGTTTTCCGTACATAACATATTGTATATTCCTAACAACAGCCATTACAACCAACACAACCGCTATTACCGGCATACACCTCCGTACCATCATCGTCGATGCTTCCTCCGCCGGAACAAAAACAACAACACTGCAATGATAATAATAATAATAATAGTAATAGTAATAGTAATAATAATAATAATAATAATAATAATAATAATAATAATAATAATAATAATGACTACAACAACAAGAGAATGATATTGGTGGCAATGGGAACAATTATGGGTAATAATAATGATGATAATGAAGTTGATAATATACTAACTATAAAGGGAAATGCGCATCCAATATATATATATATATATATATATATATATATATATATATATATATATATATATATATATATATATATATATATATATATTTATATATTTATATTTATATATATTTATAAATATTTATATCTATATGTTTAAGAAAGGGACATTTTGATCCGACAGAATGAATAATAAATCGCTTTATAATTTGGAGAAACTTGAATCTGAAATGCTTACCCGTCGTTACACGGTTAATATATCCTTAAATTCAGACAACGTAAAAAGAATAAACAATTATCACAATGTTGAGTGCCTTGGTAGGTTGAAGCAGCGACATACCTGTAGCAGGTTCGATTCTTGCAGCTGTCACATTTCCTTTAATTAATTATTCTATTTACGTTGTCTAAATTGAATATATTAACCGTGTAATGACGGGAAATCATTTCTGATAAATTTCCACATAATATAACACGATTCATAATTCATATATATTGGGAAATTTATCACTACCAAACGACTAAATAACTGTTAACTCATTGAAATAAACATTTCCTAGATTTGTTTGAAATATATAGTTCATGTAAGGTGTGTTAAAAAAGGAATCAAACTTGTTCAAAAGCAGAATTATTGCTCTATCTACAAAATTAAAAGACTTATCGGTTTCAAAATAATCCCCCAGTTATTCATACACTGTTTCTTTTGTTTTTCTAGTCTTATACGTCGCCTTTGGGGATAGTGTGCATGTCACGTGTCTCATTTCCTTCCATCACTTTTGTCGTCTGAAATCGACGACTTTTCAGGCCAGATTTCAATTTGTTGAACAAAAAAAAACAACACAACTGGAGTTGAAGCTGATGAGAAGGATGGTTGCAAGACGATGGCTGTCTCGTGCTTTGTCAAACATATCGTTCATCTCAGCTGGCCCGGCACAAACTGGTTGCTGATCAAGATCGTTTTCCTTTTAAACCACAAATAACTCTACACACACGTTCACTCTGGCAAGTGTAGCTCAAAAACTAACCAATGTACTTTGATGCAGTTTTCTTTATTCAAAATGTCAACGTCACTGCTACAAATTATTCTTGCCAGGAACAGTCTGTGCTGTTCCAAAAGTTTTGTTTCTTTATGGACACACTTCTTGTGTGTATATATATAGGTGTAAGCAATCGATCAAGCATGATTAGATAAATTGACCACTAAACCAAAGTATTTACATCCTGTTAATCTACAATACATTTTAATCGATAAAACTAGAAAGTTGCTAAATATAGTTGCATTTTACTCTATATTGCAGTAATAAATGTTCCAGATTCAGGGTAACAATTAACTTTTTATTCAGTAAAAAAAATGAATTTATTCCTCCATGAATTTGATACGGAAAGTATTTACACGTACGAAAATATTTTCACGTATTTTTTTACGAAGTGACCGTTTCATGAATAAATTCAGTAATCAACAAATATATTCTGAAAGTGTTATTAAATTCAATTGATTAGTTGCGATTGTATATTTGGCACTGACATTTTCTCATTTTTTTTCGTGTTTTTTCCTTAAATGTGAACACAAATTTCAAAACAAAGTTATTTTCTATAAATCTAACCCTGAAAATGATGAAAAATGTTCTTCCCTTATATTGAAGAAATTTTTGTGTAATTTCATTATTATATAATTTAAATTTTGTAATACATACAGAAAAATTAGCTGAAACAATATATGACGACAACGAAGCAGATGCATCTACTCTCCACTACACTAACGCGACTGCAAGACGATTGACCGTTGCACAGTGTCTATGATGTTCATTTTCACCTTGCAAAGGCAGAATTCTGACTGCCTTTTTGTTCAGTTATCTTATGTTGTCTACGAAATGAGGGTGACTTACATTGTAACGTGTATCATGTACTGAATTTTAAAACAATTGGATAACTATGCCTCAGGAGAAGATATTTTACTGAATCATACATTGAATTACGTGCATTGATGAAAAATCTTTCGATTAATGATTGAATCATAAATCATTTCATATATATATATATATATATATATATATATATATATATATATATATATATATATATATAATTTCTAGAGGAGCCCGCTGGTTCTACACTGATACTAGACAGAAGTTGATACTCTGATCCTGGGCCAAGCGCTCAGGTACTCTGATCCTAGGCCAAAATGCTGATCCATACGTAAATGATAACATCTTTGACGGGTACTATGCAGGCAATGATTATAATGCCGATGACATAATGAACATAAACAACAAGAACAACAACGAGAACAACAATGACAAAAACAACAATAATAGTAATCAGGAGAAAATAATGAAGATTATATATTGTTGCGTTTAATCTCGCTCAACATGGGCATTCGTATCAAAGTATTCAACACGCGCATCCACATACACATGAACTCACAGACTCACGAATATATATACACATGCCTACACTTAGATTAATTCTGTGTACCGAGATACAGTTCATAGAATTCAAGATGTATACCTTCCATGAAATTAATTAATAAGATAGGCTTGGGCACTCACGCACATAGACCTTTGCATGCTTCGTTGATGATTTAGCTCAAACTCTATCTGGGATGCAAGCGGTTCACTAACCTTTTCTTCTAGCTTTTTTTTTCTATGAACCTAGAACAAAATAGCACAATGTGTTTACGTACGGAAGCTTTTAGGTTAATAAGCTTTCGTTCTCTGTAGTCTACGATTCAATATTATTAACATGAAAAATAGATTATTCACTTAATGATTGCACTCTTCATCTAAGAAACCTACTTTGAAACTTACTTTTATCT
This sequence comes from Thysanoteuthis rhombus, assembly GCA_963457665.1. Taxonomy (NCBI): domain Eukaryota; kingdom Metazoa; phylum Mollusca; class Cephalopoda; order Oegopsida; family Thysanoteuthidae; genus Thysanoteuthis; species Thysanoteuthis major. Next base: position 34,230,361 of record OY735205.1, read on the forward strand.
TTTAATGTTTTATATGTATACAAGCTGGGGTATCAAGCTTCACCCGGGATATTGAAATTTCAAATCTCATGTTAGGAGAAAGCAAATTATATTTCATAGAGATTTCATAACACCAAATTGGGACAGGTTGGGGATTTTACCCACACTCTCAGGCTGATCCACACAGGCTCACACAACCCAGTGTGCACCCTCAGCTCCCACCTTCCTCAAATCACAGGATAATATTTTTTCTCCAAACAAAATGTAAGTGCTGACTTCTCGTGTTAGCGATGCAGGATTCAAAAGAGTCTAAAGGTTTTAGAGGGTTTTTATTGATGTTTTCAGGTCAGGGTTAAAGTGTTTGCTTTAAGAAAATATGTTCTATTGTCGAGTTACACTTGAATTCCTTTACAAAATTATACCAGACTGGTACAAGCACCGAGAGAAATTAATACAATTTCATAATTCCCTATATTGGATTGGAGGTACAGTCCTAGTTTAGCATTATAGTTACATAGTAAATAGAGTCACCATCATTTTTTTCTCAGAAACTGACGAATTTCTGCAAGCTTTGAAGGTGTAATAGATTATCAGTAAATAGATTTAAGAAATGAGCATTCTTGGCCGGAGCTTTCACTTTTCCACTGATTACAATTACTGCGCCTATAACCACTTAGTATTAGAGATACATACAGACCCCAAATAAATTGACAATCTTCTTCTTGTAAAGTTCAAAATCAAGATATATGCTGTAGGTAATTTGAGAACTACTGATATCAATCATGCTTTCGTTTCTATACTGAATATGGATCTAACACTAATAGTTTTTGAGAATATCCTAGTTAAAAAAAATTGGACATATCTTTTTTTAAAGAACGCGAACACAGACCTCAGAAGAATGGACAATCTTTCTCGAAATTCGATTTGGGAATATCTGTAGAAGCTAAGAACAGACTTGCTGAATTCAAATGTGCATTTGTTTCTGTTCCGTGATGCATAGTTCTCGACATCTTAGAGTATATATGTATAATCTGGGAACAAAAATGACGATATTTAAAAACGATATCTATTATTGATAGAGACACTGAGCCAGACGAATTGGGTGGGGACAGAATGCACCAATCACATGCTTCATTCATAAGAAAGCATACACAGAAGAGGGGTCATCACTCGAAGCACTGCTTACAATTAAATCACTATGTTTTTCTCATTTTTTTCTCTCTTTCTCTTTAATTATCTATCCATCTATCTATCTATCTATCTATCTATCTATCTATCTATATATATATATATATATATATATATTGCATATACACGTGTAATGTTCGACCCCCATTTTCGTCCAAGAAATCATGGGTTTATCACATTATGTGTTAGATGTTTGAGTCAGGATTTTAAATCACCAGTAATAGATTTTGTCCATGTAATTTGAATTTTTGTAATTCAAACATGTCCCCCTTTAGTGTAAGCGTAAAGGAAATCTGATCTTTGATGCTTAGGCCAGTGCTTTCGCGATGCGCTAAACTTTTTTCAATGCTTTGAATAAATTACAGTATAGTGGGTAATATTTACTCTTAACACCATTTTGACAAATGGCGGTTTATTTTCGACGGGAGGAGAGAGGAAGCGTCAAGTCTGCCGAAGAAAGGTACACAGTATCGTTTTACGGTATGCAATGCAAATGGCCACCGCCATGACCAATGTTCATTTACATTTCAACTATGACCATCTTATTTATCGTATATCAATCATAGGACGATTAAATGACCAAAAAAAACCCCCAAAAAACTATCAATAATTTTTGCTTTGACGTACATAAAACTATGGAGGTGTGTGCACAGATAAGCCCCAAAAGTATATTTTTTTATCAAAAAGTGTAATTAAGATATATAACCATCTAGATTCAACACTATTAAGAAATTAAGCGTATTTCTCCATCAGATTGCACGATGTGAATTCGTCAGTTTTGTTTGTCAAAAACACTGTTTTCCATCGCACTTTGAGGAATTCACGGAAGGCAATCTGACTGAATAAAGGACAGAACTTTAATTTCATCATTGTGGTAATTTTACTTTTTTACAAGAGAAAATATACTTTTAGAGTCGATAAATTAGTTTCGGAACTTCTTTATACAGGTTAAACTCTGGTATTGGTTGATGTACATCATTGCAAAGTTTACCAATTTATTACAAAATGGGATACTGTAAGTTGACCATTTGTTATAATATTCTAATTATGAGACGGGACTATATATATATATATATATATATATATATATATATATATATATATATATATATATATATATATATATATGTCAGTGAGTCTGTGTATCAGAAATGGACATATTTGGTCCGACAAAACGACTATAAATTGCGTTAATATATATAAAAATTGATTTGAAATGATATCCCATCGTTATACAGTTAATAAATCACCCAATCTTCAGACCCATTTTCTTTAATTGTTTATCCTCTCTCTCTCTCTATCTATCTATCTATCTCTCTCTCTCTCTCTCTCTCTCTATATATATATATATATATATATATATATATATATATATATATATATATATATACATATATATATATATATATAGTGTTTATACATTATATTTTGCTGCAGATATCTTCAAAATCTGATTATCAAATTCAGCCTGCGTTCGAAATGGTGAAAGTTATGTTCGGAGTCAAGCTTTGAGTCTACGAATATCAACAGTTCGTCCAATGGCAGGCTCTAGAATATTTCTATCAATTTTATTACTCCAATATATTTTATACTGAACATAGCAGGCGTCCTAAACTGGAGCGTCTCATATCTTATACAATATGGTCATCGTACGGCAGGTTCAGCTTAGAGGGGGGGCATTTAGGTCGTAGTACTCCATTCAACTACAGACACCTGACATAATTGACCCGCAACGTTATTATTACATGGATTGTCCATTTAATAGACAACCTGTTTAATTGTGATCACTTTCGGGAAAAGTTTTTTTGATAACATTAACTCAGATTTTCGGTAATTCAATATATTTGTTTTTGTCGTTCTTTGTAGAAATTACGACTAGCGGTGCCGTCATCTGAATCTTGCTATATAGTCAATATGTTGAGATAGAAAAGGATTCTTTAATGATTTTAGTTTTTCAGCAAATGATTGATTCAAACAAGTACGGCTCCTGATTAGAAAGATTGATGGCAGCAATCGCTAAAAAACGTCTGGAATCAGTCAAGAGAAAGGGCATAACGTTCCATCAGGATAACGTTAGAGCACTTGTTTTGTTTTTGACCATGTACAAATTGTTACAGCTAAGCCTCTAAATGCGGGATAATCCACTGCATTCACCGAGTAAATCATGTTTGGACTACCATTTATGCCTAGTCTTTATAAAAAAATTCTCCTATTGAAGAAAATTCAATTCATGGATAACTAGAATGAACCTAGAACATCACTTTGTTGTGAAAGAAAAAAGTCCTTTGAGGTGGGAATTATGAAGTTGCCTGTAATATGGTAGAAAATGGTGGAATGAAGTAGTATATTGTAATGTTGTTCAGTTAAGTTAATACCGAAAATTCAGAAAGATGTCTTTTATTTCTACTCGATAAGCCGAACGAAATTTTCACGTAAACCAATACAAGACTTTTTTGAATTAATGGATTCTATCTTCAAGTGTTGCGAATCCTTCTATTTTTTTTATCCCTTGACAAAAGATTTTAAAAAATGGTTTTTATTAATATCCATTTTAAGCAGTTAATGATAATCGTATCTTTCCGACCCGATTAAACTCGTGGCTTGTTTTATTTCAAAGCACTTTTGTCCTCTATTTTTTTCTTCCATTTTTTTGTTTTGTTTTAAATAATCGGGTGAGTGTGCCAGCCGACAATATGAAGCGTTTTCTTGTATTGTTCACGGACCTCTTCCGGATTCTATCAGCCTGAGGGACATTGGGTAATCTGATGCTGCAAATATAATTCCTATTTTTCATTTAATACACTTTTAATCAATAATCATCTCCAGTTTCTTTTGTTTTCTTGTTTTTTGTAAAATAAGTGAAAAAGAAATAGGGGAAAATAAGACAACATTTAAAATGCAATGCCAGAATCAATTTTGATTCATCTCGAAAGCTTCTCGCCATGCTTAACTCCCTTGGGTAGTTTTTCGCTAGTAAATCTGAATTGCTCAAGTACATTTCTCTGCCATCGTAGCAGATTTAATAGGAAATGTATTAGTCATAAGCGACCTTTATGAATAGATATCAGAAAATATGTTAAATTAGGTCAGATGTTGTTAGACTTCATTATATTTGGGTAAAGTAATAAATAAAAAAAAAATGGTTCAAACAGATAAAATCGCAAAGTGTAGTTCGGGAACAACAAATGGTCTGCTAGCAGTTACATGTGTTTATCATGTGGTTCTTCAATCTACTCAAACGGTTACCTGCATGGAAAACAAAACAATTAATCGACTTCGACATATTTTTCTATTCTTACTAATGTCGTAGGGAAACACATGAATCCTCTTTGCACTCTTTCTCATTGCCAGGCATTTTAGATAAATGTCTCGCCACTAGCATACCACAATAGTCGACTCAGAAATCTGTGGATGAGTTAGCACTTTGGAAAGTCACTCTTCATTATCTTATTTGACCAGAGAGTGACAGTAAAAGGCTGTAACTCCCATAGTCAACCTCGGTAGGAACACGTTCATGATTTATAAATACATAACTTAATAAGATTGACCCCTAGTATTTCTTTTGGAAGGCCCAATGGAACCTACCGATACTTAATACAGGAAAAGAAATTATTTACCTGAATATTTAAATCAATATCTTCTAGTATATATATATCCATTGCCATAAAATAAATAAGGTACCCCAGTCATGATTCGATCGCACCACAACTGTATTCAATAGCAAATAAAAGGCACCATCGAATGAAGCGGGTCATCTCAAGTACCCAGCTACAATCAGAAATGCGAAGCGTATGAGTAAAACAAAGTTCTAACCGAGCAGTACCTATAATCAGCAGCTAGAGATAGCAGTAGAATTGAAATATAAAAGTATACAGTATGCGTATAATGCTAACTATCTGCCGTTATCGAATTAAATTTTGCTGTTTTAGTTTTTTAAATCATATGTCCCAAGTGTAGAGATTTGTGTTTAAGGATTTCAATTCTGGTATTGGTATATGTTTTGGGTCAAAATTTAAAAAAAAATTGCACTGATGGATAAGCTTGAAACTTGATGCTCCAGAAAAAAAAAATAAAATTCATAAAGAAATGAAGGTTATAGCGATTCCAAACACATCAGTTGCCGATAAAAAGAAGGAGAAAAAATCACAACTTGATCTTTTCATCCCTGTTTGGCTTCCGTACTTCAAAATCATGAGCTTTGGTTTCTGTTCAGATTACGCCAAAATCTTTTTTTGCTTCAAGATTTGAGGAAATATGATTCAAAACCCGCCTCAGTGAAATACTTAAAGCATAGAAACGCTCTCTTTCACGTTTGATCCTTTGAAAGGGGAAACAGTGTTCCTTCACTTTTGAACCCTAGGAGGGAAATTGAGTTTCTCTACACTTCTGAGCCCCTAAAAGATATATATAAACATATCGAATAAGAATATATATATATATACACACACACACACACACACACTATGATGATAAACTGAAACAATATATGCATGCATACATACATACATACACGCACGCACACACACACACACATACATACACACACACACACACACATATATATATATATGTGTGTGTGTATGCATGCATATATTGTTTCAGTTTATCATTATAGTTATGTAGTAACCCTCTAAATCCTTGAAACATTCATCCCAAAACCTTCAATTTCAAATGATTCCCCTAAGTCCATTGAGTATGCTTTCTGGATTGTGCCATATTTGCTGAGCTGTGCTAATGCTCAAGGCAGGGACACAATGATAAAAAATGTTAGTTGTTTTAAATACTATATATATTGAAAGTTTAGCATTATAGTTACATTGCAAATGATACCATCCCAATAAAACTCGTTTGTTTTTTTCAAAAGTTAAACAAATTCAAACTAGTTACATTAAGTATGCATGTAAATTTGTTTGATGTCTAAAAAGGGTTGACGCACAGTGACAAACAGGGCCAGTCATTGTATATAATACATATTGCTCATTAGAATTCAAAATCTGTTTTGTGAACATTGGGCTTTACATAGCTCATGGTTTTGTCTTATCTGATAAAAGAGTGCAGTGATAGTCGAGAGAGCGAATATTCCATTGCCAATGTCAATGGTGGTGATTTTTTTTCGGATGAGGAAAAAAGCTAAAAATCAGTAATGGTTGACTTACATGAATTTCCATCTATTCAAGAAAAATCTAACTTGTTTTTACTCTCGTGGTCGTCTTAGAACTTGGAAAAGTTGTCATCTCAACATAGTTACCAGGTTGCATCAACATACCCATATCCTGACACAACAGATGAGTTTCGATCTGGAAGATTCATTATATAATGCTCGATATATATGATTAAAGAAGAATTGTTGGATTAAGTGCTTAAATGAAGAGGGACTTTAGTAATATTATCTCGAATTTTATTTCTATGAGATGAAGCATTGTCCACCATTATTAATCTTCAACTAATATTTCTTTCGAATATTTCTTTCAAGTATTTATCCAAGTATCACAAGCTATTCAGCAAAGCGGACCAACTTAGAACCGACAGGTATTGTGGCCTGCTGCAATTTTTTTAACTGATCATCCCATGTATGGCATGTTGCCAAAAGAAGTTGATCGCATGACGATTTATATTAAATGAATAACAAGACCCGTAGGTAAATTTGTCAGACAAAGAAGCAGAAGTTGTAACAAAAATTTGAAATAAAACATTAGCAATGTACGGTTTAGGGCTTTTTCGTACTTTCCCACCGCACCAAATTTTGGTTATTGCTTATTTCGTTAGGGCCCACCAGGGCTTGGGGTTAGGATTATCGTTTCTGTCCCGGGGACTAGTAAAAATGATCTTCAACTTAGAGTGTTTCATGGTAAGGAAAAAAAAATGCTCCATAATTTCTTTTTCTCTTTTCAGGGTTCCGTATTTAAAAATCATGGACGTAGGCTTTTGGTGGGGACTAACAAAGTAGACCCAAACCAAAATCATCGTTTTTGATATTATGCTTTGTTAAACAAAACATCTTATCGATGATGATTTTTCAAAGAACCTCTTTTAAGGCCAGATTGAGGCTCAAATAAATTGTGACTAGATTTCATAATTCATTCTGAAATAGAAAGATAATTGTTCCATCCAGTGACTCAGTTGCAACCGAAAAAAAAAATCTCCGATAACCAAGTGGTATGCACGTTGACATAACAAATTGATACAGGATATGTTTACATCTTTGTGATGAGAGCTAATCCTGAAATAACCTAATTTACACTCCGGGAAAAACTGTGGAAGGAACGCTGGGGTAGCATCACATCTTGCCAAGAAACTTAATTTATTGCCCTGAGTACTTACTCAGGATAGAGAAAAATATATCTGAATGTAAAAAATATATATTTTGTACAAATAATCAAATATAGTTTTTTAAAAATATCAGAAAAAAACAGTTTTCAGAGATATATATATTTTAAAACTTTATGAACATTATTAGATATTTTTGGTTTCCTAAGATAATCTGATAGAAGCATGTCATGTTAGAAAACTTAATAACGCAGTCTAGAAATATTCGCTCAAGGCTTATCAAAACTATCCCACAAGTTATTAAAAAAAACTATTACGACATCAATCTACTTATAAAAACTAAAAGGAGATGAAGAAAATATTGTGACAGTCTTATTATAATATACATTTATAATATAACAGGAAAAAAAAGATTGAGTATTTTTTTGCATTATCGCTTTTTTTTTGCGCTTAAATAATTTTTCTTCCTCATGGTGAAATCTATTTTTTGGTCGAACCATCAGAATGAAATATGAGAATCAGCTAGCAATTTGCATTTGGAAATCAGCAAAAATCACGAACTTCTATATCAGTCGTGATTTTCATTATATAAGTCCAGGAAAAAAACTTTGGCATTGTTTTCAAGAGTTTTATCATGGCCAAAACAAAATATTTTTTTTTAATTCGAGTAAAAATAAATCAGTTCGTATTTTCTTTTCAATAGGCTATTCAGCTTATTTTTTCTCCTAATTTTATTTAGTAAAATGCCACACGAATATTCCTTCGTCATTTTTCATTTTTCATCAATTCAATACTTTTTAGTCAATATGTTATCAATGGTGCTCTTTTTTGTTCAGATGTGATATATATATATATATATATATATATATATATATATATATATATATATATATATATATGTACATACATACATATATATATATATATATATATATATATGAGATCTCCAGTAAAAAAAATTGTCAGTCGTTGAAGCTTTTCGTTCGAAAAAGTTTCGAACAATATTCGATTGCTTCCATAACACTTGCAAAAATAAAATCAAAATTTCCTTCTCATCTTAGTAGCAAAAAGTCTTTCTTTCATTATTGCAGAAGCCCTTAATTCAGAAGACTTTTCCAAATTATTTCAGTTCAACGAAAGAGAATTTGGATGTATTTTCCGTGGTCAAATTTCATGCTTATATATATATATATATATATATATATATATATATATATATATATATATATATATATATATGTATGTATTGCATCAGCATGAAACTCGGAGTCAACGCGGTGTAAATCTATCTACACATGTCCGATCCTTAGTACTGGGCACTCTCCACTCATAGATAACTCCAACCTCAAAGATAACGATTTATTCCACAGGAATAGAGCAATCTAGTGGATGAGGAATTTAAAAGGCTAAATGAATATAAAGCTTAAATTCAGCCTGACTGACTGTCCAGTTCCGTAACCCAGTGTTAGGATACCAGCCTCCGGGTCTTGAAGTGAACGTTACAATTCTGCCTCGCGGTACTGGATGGGATAATGGATTGTCTATAGCCACACTGAAGAGTTGTAATACAACGAAAATATATATGTGAGTGTGTGTGTATATATATATATATATATATATATATATATATATATATATATATATATATATATATATATATATGATGGAGTAATTTTTCGCTACACAATCATCGGATATTGTAGTGTATTATTTGTGTGTGTGTGTATGCATGTGTATGTGTGTGTGACTGGCTCTCTGTTCATGTGCATGAGTTCGTAAAGTTTCTATCAATCTATTTGTCATTTATCTGAATTTTTCCAAGTATTTATTTGCCATGGATCACATTCTGTTCTTGTGTTAACGTCTCTCTTTGGACTCGTCCCAAATGTTGTGAGGCACACATCATCAATTGTTGTCTAATTATTAGTTATCCTCTGACGAAATAAATCAGGCACCTACACTGTAGATTATCTCTGCTTGGCGATCAGGTTGACTTTGAAATGATTTATGCATGCATGTGTACAAACACCATAATTAAATTTCATTATGCCGTTTGTACACGTGCATGCATACATCATTGAATTGATCCAAGCATTTTATAATTGCAATATTTCATACAAGTGTCTATGTTGTTAATTAAAAATAATAATCATGTACTCCTTAAAGCGTACGATACATTGAATTCTAGTTGTTCAAAGATACTAAACGTTATTTGATCTGGTGCAATGCAACAATTGTAGGATTTTAATTGTGGATCAAAGTCAGTAGTAAGGGCCACAAGTCTTCAGTAAGTTGCATCAGCCCATAGTCAGTGCATATCTGTATCTAGATGAATGTATAGCTCCAGAAGTTAATGCCTCACGGCAATCTATATAAACCAGATGCTACCGAAAGATTTTGAGTGCTCGTTAAATAAATATAATACGATATATTTTCATGGTCAAATTCGTGTGTGTATATATATATATATATATATATATATATATATATATATATATATATATATATATATATATGTGTGTGTGTGTGTCTAAGTATGCTTCACTTTTCAAAAGTTCGCTAATCTGCTTATCGCCACTTCGTTTTTAGAAAATATCTACATTACCGGTTTCCCGACTTTCTGAAATGGCTTAAAATAAAGATGTAATTTTTGTGTGTACGTGGACGATTTTTGAGTATTCTCAAGACCAAAAATAACCTACTACAACTGCTGGCCAACAGAAGTGTGTTAGAGTTGACATATCAGTGTTTAGTGAGATTAGTGTTCATTCAACTATCCAAAAGGAGCATTGATTCCAGAACTAAGAGACAATCTACTTGTAGAAGGTTTTTTTCCCTTTATTAACAGTTAAGAAAATGGAACCTTACATTGTTTAAGCACCGGTACTTCTATCAGGCATCAAAATGAAACCTACATAAGTTAGCATGTGCACATATGCGCATAGAATCATAAAGTCGCTCACAGATGTACATTAGGTTCCATCATAAACACGATGGAAAGTATTTCCGTGCTTTCCCAATTCTCATCTGCAACCAGATATTTGGTCTTTTTAGCACAAAAATTACGTGACGTTCATCTCATAAGATAAATACCCATGCAAGTAACATACTGCAAAGAAAGAATATCAAATTTTTATAAAAGCGAATAGTTTTCTTACAAACATCGTTTTCTGAGCGGATATTAATTTTTGATATATGCTTCTCTTTCCTTTATAGCGTTACTCCATCTATCTATTTCTTATTCGGCCCCCCTTCTCCCTCTCTCCCTATATATATATATATATATATATATATATATATATATATATATATATATATGATAAAATAATCACTACGTAAAAATGTTTATGTTTCTGCCCTGTCTGAGCTTCTTCAGGCGAAATATGACAAACACATAAACGTATTTGTGCAGTGAATCTTTTATTTCATCATATTTTAAGCTCTAATCCATCTCTAATTAACTGTTGAATGTATCGAACATTTTCTGAAAAACCTATCATACATTGGATATTGTATCATATTATATTGTATTCCTAATTTGTATTATATATATATATATATATATATATATATATATATATATATATATATATATATATATATATATATATACAAATACAAATCTGTTAGAAAAATACTCGTACGATATCTGCCGAGGAAATATCCAGCTATTTTGATTATCTCAAGAAACATTTGCATCACTTTGGCAACCACTCAGGGTTTATCTTTATGCACACGTGTGAAAAGTCATCCCCGTGAGATTACTCAATCAGCAGTTAGACTCCATCGAGTCAGCTTGTGTCCTGTGCAAACCATCGTATTCCCAATAGCCGAGCCTGCCCATTCCTCATGTCTTGTGCAGAGTTTTCTTTAGCCAAAAATTGCAACATCTAGGTCTGTTAGCAGCTGCCTTGTATTTCAGATTCGGCTTCTTTCAACTCCTGGCTTTTTGTCGAGGAAAGGAAGTGGATCCAGATTTTGGATGTGAGGGAGAAGAATGCTGCTGGCAATCCTGACAGGGGATCTTCTTTTAAAGATGAATGGGATACTGAGATTTACATGTTTTACTTTCTCCCATCTATTAGAAATATCCTGAATTTATTCGCTCATCAAGATGATTTTTTTTACTCTTCTTATTGATATGTAAGAGGAAGCATCCACACATAATAATTTGCAATGGGTGTTTTTACTCTGTCACGATAGTTTTTTAATGATATAGTGAAGATATTAAAAATAGAATTTTATGGTTTGATGATGGAGTAAAAATGCTGAATTAAATAATAATATCAAATGATGATATTCAATTAATATAAATACAAATTGTAATATTCAATTGATGATAAATGTTTCTCTTTAAGTTCAACGCAGTTTAAATCTCCATTATCCACGTGAGTAATATTCGCCATTGGATTAAGTGCATGGGCCGGGGAAGAAATTATCAGGAAGAACAAATGTTTGTTGTGTAAAATAAATGCCTTTTCCATCGTTAGGTTGCAGACTTATTGATGAACCCACGCACAGATAGATAAATAGATTGTCGGAGAAATTTTCGATATATTCACATTACAGGAACCATACTAATGGAGGTAAGGTACTAAAAATTTAAACATTACTCATTATCATATCTGAAAGAAGAGTTCTACATTCTCCCCAATTGGTTTTTAGTCTAGCAATAGGGTAAGTTTGCAATTCTGAATTGATTCAGCAGTTTTAATTTTTTATTTAGATTTTTCTTTGAGCACCTCTTTTTCCAATTTTTTAATTGATCTCCTCCAACACAATATGCTGCTAAAAGACGTTGGTTGTGTAACGGTTCGTATTAAGTGACGAACCAGATCTTTTTTTTCTTCAAGTGCTATTTGCTCTACATCATATCCCATACGCTTCTCCAATTCAAATTTTAACGTCTTTTTGTGCATTCTGTATCCGTTGTTGGGCTCAAAATCTCTTTTTTAAGAATCCGTAACCATTTCTGATGCGTGCTTGCATCATTGCAATAAGAATCGGTGATTCATTTTCTAGCTTCCGCTACCTTTTTGCCAAAATCAAACGTCAGGAGTGAACCTTGACGAATGTACATTCTACATTTGACCATGATTTTTACAAAAAATTAAGTAAAATTGTTACAATCCCGCTAACAAATCTTAGAGAGTATGCGCTAGAATCCCACTAAAAACTTCATTGAACCTTTCCGTTACACCGAGCAGAAATGGTGCGATGAATATATGCCATCAAGTAAAAGGGAGACTACTCAAATCCCAAACTAAAATCAACCCATATTAACTCTGAGAACTGAAAGAAGGCAAAATTACTCTAATATCTATTCAATTTATTCAATATTCGTTGGCTTTTATAACTCAAACTATCGAGTAGCTGGCGTATATAGATTCCGGAGATTAAAAGGATGCAGGTTACTCTCTTCTGTTCTTTATTTTCAATCTGCATTGTTTACCAACAGCCGTAGATTGATGACCTGGGAATTGCGATAAAAAGCAATTGAAATAAGATGGAAAAAAAATTTAATAAAAATTTTTAATTATTGAAAATGCTCCATCCGAGAGAAAAAAAATCTAACTGAAACACTGCTAAATGTAACAGACAACAAAGAATAAATCTCAAGACTGCACAGGAAGTAAAATGAAATTTAAAACAAAATAAAACAGTGAATAGTTGATAAAATCGAATAAAATGATTATTGCCGCCATAAGCAGTCTCCAGATTGTTTATCACGGCTAACCATGACAAGTTGCAAGGCGCGTGACATTTCATAATATAACAGCTAACTTGTCGAAGTGCTGTCGTTATCACCTTCATTATCGCGTTTATTTGTTCGTCTGCTTTATTCATTTTAATTTTTCATTCAGCTTTTCTTTATTTCATTGAAACAACCTCTTTTCTTTTAAACTGTTTTCATTCTTTTCGTGGGTTTTCTCCGGGATTTCCCCAAGTGCTTTCCTCTATTTATTTTTTTATACTTCCTTAAAAATTGATTTTGAATTAGACGCCTCTCTTTTCCGTCAAGACAAGATTATACAGCTTCTATAGAGATGCTGCCTCCACTGTTATACTGTAAATTATTCACTTTATTCAGGAAGTACACCAAATATATGACACTCATGTGACAGCCATATCATACTCTGCCTTTATCGCTAATTAGTGCTTACCCTTTGGTGATTAATTAATCGGTATCACAAGAATAATTAACGCAGTTCGTGTCAGATATGCTTTTCAGGTGAAGAACTGGTAGCATTCTAAGGAGGAATGAATCGAGTGCAAATTTTATTGGCACACAGGTCGCAAGCGGTTCATCACTTCCGCTGACCAATTCTACGCCATTTTATGTGCAACGAAAGGTTGCATCTTGGGCCAAAGATTATCTTAAACGTCTTTCGAGACCATGATTTAGATTAAGCTGGTCATCGACTTGAAGGTGTTTTCCTTAATTTCATCTGTGCAGGTTGAGGAATTTTCTGCAGAGCTAGATTTTCACAAAGTGTGCACTGTCAGATGTCAGTCTGTGGAAGGCCGGTCTTACTGACACAATCATTCAATTGAAAGCAAACAGACTGGAAAAGACATGGTCACAATACTAGTAGGCTTCAGTGAATAACAAGAGGGATAGGAATGGGAACGAAAGGTAAGAATTGAAAAAGAAACAGTCAAAAGAAACAGGCAGCACAGATCAGTTGCAGATGAAATAAAGACGAGTAGAAGAGAGAAAAATGATATAAGAACTAGGGAGAAAATTGTTTTGTGAAGAGAAATTGATGGCTACTAAAAAATGAGATAGATTGAGAATGAGGCTGGAGAAAAAGAAAGAGCCAAAGATTGTACGCATCATCATCATCATCATCATCATCATCATCATCATCATCAGTTGTTATTTGCTGAATAAAGGCCTTTCCTTCCTTGACGAGCGTGAATGCAATATCTGTCATTTCTTACCGGCTAAATTTTCTTTGTCGCCTCTCCATCTTTTTTCCAGTCTTTTCCTACTGCTCTGAATGTCCAACAGGAACCATTCCTGATTGAATACGACTCTATGAGGCTGATTCGATGTGAAAGCAAGCTGATGACATATCCCTGCTATGTCTTTGTCCATTTTGTTCATTTCGTTGCTCGCTCAATTACTCTCACGGTATCCTTCAGCCGGTCCTAATTCGGATCCATCTCTGATTTCTTTTCTTTCACGAAGAGTTATTCCTAATATTGCTCTTTCCACTGCCTTTTGTATCATTCTGAGTTTGTTTCCATGTCTTGCTCTTGTTCGGCATAGCTGGTATTATGCATCGATTGTTTTAAGCCTATTGGCAATTTGCTTTTAAGTATTTATACCAAAGTCATCCCAGTCAAGTACTGGAATATTATCGTCGTATTAACTGAAACAATATCAAAGTCGAAGTATGCTGGGCTATAGAGAGACATTGCTCAAACATGAACTGCCATTACCATTAAAGAATCTTTTGAAAGTCTTTCACCTATTCCAGACCTTATTCTGACAGGTTCATTAACAACATCCTGATTCTCTAGACCAATGTCATAAATGGAATTCATTCTGACCATATTTAATCTTCGACAGAATTTCTTTGCATGGCTTTGATGCTACGGTTGTTCAATCATAGATTATGCTGGCATGTATTTGTAATTCTTTGTTTATATATTTGTCTCACCCGAAAAAGTCATGAGAATGTTATCATTAGTAATCTTGCCATCCCTCAATTTGCATAGATATGACCTTCCTTTGCTTGTAAGGGTTCTTTCGCAGAACATTTTTATGATGTTAGGGTTTGAATATTTCAATTTGAATCTATTCTTTATTTCTTTTACTTTTGAAAAATAGAATGGTAATTTCTTCTGGATTTATTGTTGAAATAGCACAGTTTTTCAACGAAAGTACAAAAAAAGAAGATTTTCATGCATTTTTTGATATAATCCTTCAAATAGATGGTAAGAGCCAGGAATCTAAGTTTTGGAGTCGGTTCTTATCATATTACATCCAAACCAGGAGGAATTCTAGAACACACACACACACACACACACACACATATATATATATGTATATATATACATATATATATATATATATATATATATATATATATATATATATAAACTAGGATTAGAATACTCTATAGCTTTAAATACTAGACGTTATTGTGTCATGTCAGTCACTTATTTCAAAATATGTCAATGTAATTCATGTAATTTTCGCCAGTGTTTTTCTATTTTACTTATACTTAACCAAGAGAGAGACCCGTAAGCTGAGAACCATGCAACGTGCACATGAAAGAATAATGCTGGGCCTCACATGGAGAGACCACAATACAGCACAGCACATCCGGGAAAAGACAAGAGTTAGAGACATCATAGAATCCATAAAAAATCTCAAATGGCGGTGGGCTGGCCATGTTGCAAGAATGGCTGACAATCGATGGACATCACGACTCACAACATGGATTCCCCGAGGCCATATGCGCAACCGAGGCCGGCAAAATGTTAGATGGAGAGACAAGCTAGACAAGTTCAGGAAGTACTGGCTCCGTGACGCCCATGATAGGGAAGTGTGGCAAATCCTGGGGAAGGTCTATGTCCAACGACGGACGCTAAAAGACTGATGATGATGATGATGATGATGACATTACTACGTTGAAGCAGATATTCCATTGGTTGAAAGGTTCGATTCCTGCGGAAGCCCTATTTTCTTTAATTGTTTATTCTGTTAACGTTGTCTACGCCATATACATATGTATTCATTACATCAATCAACAATCTGTTTATCTATCTCTGCATGGCTATATCAATAAGTCTGTAGCTTAATGATGGAATAGGAATTTATTCTATACAGCAGGCATTTTTTCTCCTGGATTATTTCTTTCCTGACCCATGCACTTAATCCAGTGGTTAATATTACTCACATAAATTGAACATTATACAGGCCAAATGGCACATTCACCATGTAATAACGGGAGATCATTTCATAAACGTACACACAAACACACACACATACACACACACACACACACACATATATATATATATATATATACATATATGTGTGTGTGTGTGTGTGTGTGTGCGTGTGCTTGCACACATGCATATATATATGTGTGTGAGCATGTGCTTGCACACACGCACGTGTTTGAAATAAATACGTCAAAACTGAGGTCTTCTTCCTCCTAAAAGTATTTAACAATTGATACATACATTTGGCCAAGTGATTAATTTCTTTTTCTATTCATTCCATGTATAAAGTCATCATATCATATCAGCTTTTTGACTTTACAATTGTAACTGCCTAATCGGGTCCCTCAATCTTTTCCTTTTTCAATATTAGCCTATCAATCTCTTTCTCTCTACATGCATATATATATATATATATATATATATAGATAGATAGATAGATAGATAGATAGATCGGGAGATATGCACAGGTAGGTAATGAAAAACAAAACTTTTGATGGACTGACAGAGCAGATGCAGTTGTAAAGTCAAAAAAAGATTGTAAAGGAGCAGTAAAGGCATGAAGAAAGCAACGAGAAAGAAAAATTGAAATGTAAGACAGCGGCTGATACTTTTGCTCTATTGATTGACCTAAGAAAGAAACACAAAGGAAAAAAAAGAAAAAAGACAGAACAGGAGAGATAAAAAAAAAAAGAAAGTGTTGATGGTGTAGATGACAAAGAGGACAGGATGTGCGATCGAAATCCAAAATGATAGCAGGGGAAGACAATCACGTAATAGGCCCTTCCAAATGATAGGATCGTATTCTATTGAAGAATTCTTAAAACTCATTCGCTCAAAGTGTACAGGAAAGAAAATGTGGGAATGGGCATCACAGTGCAGATAGATAGATAGATAGATAGATAGAAGTGATGTCTTCAGGACAAAGAATTGGATGATAGACAAATACCTACAAACGAAAACGGAGAACGCAGGAAATGTTCTCCTGGTGCTAAATGACGCGTTAATATTTTGCTCCAAGCAAATTAAGGGGGGTAGATCATGCAATCCATTATTTCGTTAGGCCCAGCAGCTCAGCAGATCACTTCAGCTTTCACCCGAAAATACTTCTTTGTATTTCATTGCGAGGCTTGGGTTACCTTAGTGTTGTGCTCTCTTGATTGTAATTCATTATCTGTTTCTTTGTGTCCTTATGTGTGTGTGTCTGCTTGCGTGTGCATGTGTGTCTGTGTACGCACTCGCGCGTGTGTGTGTCTCAATGTGTGTTGGGGTTAACATATGTGAGCATTAAAAAAAGAGGACGTTCCCGATGTCATCCTTCCCCCGTTTGTCACACATTTGGGAGAGATATGTAACGTTGAAGCAGTAGGGATAATATATTTCGAGGATTTCTGAAATATTTAGAACTTTTTTTACGGATTATTATTATTATTATTATTATTATTATTATTATTATTATTATTATTATTTGCAATCTCACACCAGTTGTCTGGTGGTTACTGCTGGAGGTTGAGTGACAGCAAGTCTCCTCAAGTCTCCAGCCCTCCTCTCCTCATTCTCATAGACCACAGTAATACTGTGTTTTACAGTTTCACACTAGTTGACCGATGGTTATTGCTGAAGGCTGTGTGAAAGTCTCCTCTGGTCTTCAGCCAACGTCTCTTCTCTCTTTCGCCTATCATGCCAGTGCTGTGGTTTACATTTCCGCTTTCATTTCCCTTCCACTGTTAGGTCACTGTTGATAATTAGTGTTGTATTCTTTATATTTCTAGCACTTTCCTCAGTATCCATGCAGTTCCTAGCAGTGCTGTGGTCTGTAAAGTCTCAATCCTTCCCTTTATCCTGATCTCCTCCAGTCTCGCCCTCAGTGTCTTTGGGACAGTTCGTAGTGCGCCCACTATGACTGGCACTACCCTGGCTTTCATGTTCCACATCTTCTTCAGTTCTCTCGCTAGATCCTGGTATTTTTCCAGTTTTTCACTCCCCTTCGTCTTTACTGTGTGATATGCAGGTAGGGCCACGTCTATTATCATCATTATTATTGTTGTTGTTATTGTTGTTGTTATTATCATCATTATTATTACGATCATTATTATTATGCCCAAAGCATTCTCTTCCATTTGACAATATCTTTTGAAAAATTTGTAACTCTGAGAATAACTAATCTCCGTCAATTGAGCACCGTATCTGCTTTCAGTGAAGAATCTATTTTGAGATGACAATACGTTTGATTGGGGCAGCCGAAGAAAAGCATTTACAGTTATTTCAAAGGATTTTTCAATTCCAATCTCAACCCATTCTGCTAAGTGGATGAGATAGTTGCATATTTGTTACCGGTGCGCAACGGACAATGTTCAAGTCCAACATGTAAAATCATTCTATCAGTGCGCTTTTAAATTCATTAAGGTCATGGATTTGTGCCGTAATGGCTGGGATATCACACAGCACTGACATCTTGTATCATACTTTATCTTTTGTCATAGATGGCCTTATTTTATCCGGCTGCCAAAAATGCTTATAGACAATGCAGTCATTTTAAATTGAATCGGAGACTTAATGTAATTTCTGGTATATCCAGACTTGAAAGGGTTGAAGTCAACGTCAGTGTTAGTTAAAGTCACTTGGAAACATTGTAACACGAATCAAATGATGAATACACGGAGATAGTCGAGAGGCGGGCATTGAATCGATATTGGCACACATAATCTGTCCTGTTTGCTTGATAATCATTGCTCTGACTGATCAGATCGATATATGAACTATAATGTCAGTTTATTTGCTTGGTTACCAAACGCTGCCCGGGACATTTTTTTTTCATTTGATTCAGACTTGAAGATTGGAATATGAAAGGAAGGTTTTTGCATCGTTACGGATAGAGTTCATTTTTTCGATATTAGAAAATGCTGCTGTTTACTTCGGATGGTGTATGTGTTTTTTTTTAAAATTTATTTTTATAGCCATCTGTGCAAGTAATACACGGAAAATTATTACAAAAAGGACAATGTTTTCTATCCAAATCTATACAGTTAACAGGCTAGGTTAGTCACTAAATAAGAGCAAACACGTGATCAACGACTTTTAGCGGTATGGCGCTTTAGGGGTGATCAATAAATCGGCTACTTCTCTTGCCTTTTGTTGGACACAAAAAAGGCTGAAGTTTCAAAAATAAGCACTACATTAACATTAACATGACAAATTGACCACGACCCAGTAAAGACCCATTTTTCCCGGCGTTGACAACTAAGATGATCCATTATCTGATGCCTCTGGTCTTCCCTCATCCTATGCCTGTATCTCTCATTCTCTCACTAATACCTCCCAATATTTGCTACTGCTCATGATTCAAAGGGTAATACAAACAACGATTAGTTTCATATTTGAAAATCGTCCTTGCCTACTCCATTCCTACCCTTATATTTAACTACCTAACTTCTTTCCTCTTCACTACCCTGTTAGTAAACTACCATTCTCCTTTCTTCCTACCCTCTTATTAAAATCCATAATTTCCCTTTCTCAACTTCTCTCTTTTTACCCCTTCAATAAACTACCTAACCTCTTACTCCCCATCATTTCTTTTTTTAAATAAAATGGGGGATATTTTTAAACAAAAATGAGGAGTATTTTTCCTCATTTATTCTAAGAAAGGAAGTAAAGTCCCAGAAAATTGGAACATAGGAATCATAATACTCTAATATAAAAAAAAAAGAAAACCTGAAAGACTTCAAAAGGTACAGACAAATATGTCAACTCAAATTCAATTCATCAAAGTCATCAACAACCAAATCACCAAAACGCAAGACGGAAACCAACTACGGGGACAATCTGTCTTCAGATGTTTTTCATCCATGGACCATCGCCATTCCATAAATTGACTACAAGAGAAAGCACCGAAATACAGATACGGTAGCATCTACAGACTTCAAGAAGGCTTCCAACTAAGTAGAAATCCCCAAGGTCATTGATGTTATCATCCTACAAGATGTAGATCCCCTATAGGCTGGCAGAATATGAGATGACTAGACATACTGGACAAGTTTGGAAGATATTGGCACTGCAACGCCCACGATATATAGGCGTGGTGAATCCTGGGGAAGGTTCATGTCCGTTGATGGACAATAAAAGACTGATGATAATGGTGGTGAGTTTGATTTAAGTAGACATGCCGTTGAACTGGTATTTAAAAAAAAGTCAACTTGAACTCTTTTTTTGGTATTCGATGTAGTGAAAACGTTTTGGCCAATTCATTCTACGTTATAGTTATAAAGTTATATACAGAATATGATTGAGTTTAAGTATAATCAGGACATTCGCTACCCCATAAAATGAATGTTCAATGATGAAACCAACAGTCCCTGCTTCAATGCATCTAACGGGACAGTATAGAATGTTCCAGAAGGGAAATCTGTCCGAAAATATCTTGTGAGCAAGCAGTGCGTCACTAGAGAAATAGAGTTGATGATCTTAAACGATGTCTTGCAAGAAAATTTAACTTGGCCGCTTACAAATACCAGTCCAACTGAACGTCTACTTAATTCAAAGTATTATTTTATAGGTATGAATTGGGAAAAATGTTCTCTCTTTCATTTAAAAAGAAAAAGATAAGGGAAGAAGGTTACGTAGTAAATTGAAAGGGTACAAAGAGAGAGGTAGAGAAAGTTAGGTAGTTGAATATGAGGGTAAGAAGGGAATCGGTGGGAAAGATACTGAGGCTGTATGGAAATCATTGCGTATGAAACTAATCTATGTTTGCATTATAGTTACGTAAAATCTTGAAGGGCAAGAAGTATTGAGTAGGATAAACGAGAGAATGACAGATAGAGAAATAGGGTGAGGCAAGAGCAGGGGTATGGGATAATGGATATTCTTGGTTGTCAACATGCGGAAGAAATGTAACTTTTCCCCAATTATTCGAGTATATCCCTCTCACATTCAAAATAAAGATTCTGGTGCGCATAAATGATAATCATGTACAAGTATAATCATGTTCGCATCTATCTGCTATTGACCTGTGCATTATACAAACCCGCTATATGTGTTTTATTAAATATCTTTTTCAAAATGCTTGAAGTCCTACGACTCCCAGAAAGTGCTCGAGACGTTGTGAGCCATTGGTCACTGCTGTTGATTATTCTTCATCTTAAAAACAGGTCTTGGCCTCACTTGAGGTTTGTAATCAATCAACCTATTGAACCAATGCAGGGAAGTCCGCAATGCTCTGATGACGTCAACAGTACCTTGAGCAACCTTATTTTCTAATCTGAAATTATACTTGATAATTCGCTTAACTCTTTGGCTAGACATTATTGATGTTAAGGACTCAGAGACGTCAAGAAGCAACGAATTATACTTCTATTTTCCATGATTCTGACACTCTGAATGTCGACTTAACTCTTAGCCAAATAAAATCAAATCGTCAATAATAGAAAAAAATCGGGATGATCTGAAACATATCTTTCGTTTTATTGAATTGCAATAACCACACACATGTATATACACGCAAGCACACAGACATACACAAGTGCTCTCTTTGTGTGAGTGAGCAAGTGTGTGTGTGTGTGTGTGTGTGTATGTGTGTGTGAAAAAGGGAGACCATTGCACATATGAGGGGTGGTGAAATTCTTTCCATTTTTGCTCATATTCTATTTATCAGAAACCATCAACCGGAGACGTCACCAGAACATAGATTTTTTTTCAGTTTTTAAGTGGTTCTGCAGGATATATATATATATATATATATATATATATATATATATATATATATATGCAATGCTCTTCTAACATGGAATGGAGCACTGAGTGGTGGATGAGAAATATATGCAATAAATAAATATATCGCTTGAATTCAACCAGTTCCGTGGAATAGAGAGAGGATACCAGTCCAGGGGTCTGAAGCTAAGGTTTCGATCCTACGTCGTGGTACTGGATGGGATAATGGATAGTTTGTAGCTGTGGATGACACAATAATACATATATATATATATATATATATATATATACACACACTTATATATATATATATATATATATATATATATATATATATATATATATATATATATGAGTGTGTGTGCACAATTCTAATCAGGAACAACAATGTAATAGGATATAATATCCGATGTGTGCTGGGCTTATTTCATAAAATGATCAATACATTAAAAAATAAACATAAAGTTGATTTTGAGTGGAACTGATATTCAAGCTTTACTCTCAATCATAGGGCTGAAAATCAACATATCCACTCATTATTATGTCTAGAAAAACATTTTTCTTTGTTTTTTGGAAATTACCCCCGATGGGTATTTAATGATGGTGGTTCAATTTGCAAAATGAGTTTATGCTAAATGGATCCCTAATTTTTCGGCAACATATACGCCTGTTTGTTTGTTTTTTTAATTCAAACTTTTCCAGTGATCACTATCGTTAGTAATTTATTCATTGAACATCCCTTTTCGACCCCCCCAATGACGTTATTTACGTGGAAATGTCCATTGTGACACATGAGTGTGATACTGCACCTTCGTACACGACCAAATACTTTTTAACTGAGAAAGTTATCAAAGCGTAGCATATTATAATTCTATCAATGGCTTTATTCTTAAATGTAGCTCTCTATCTATGATTCTGTTCTGTAGAAGTAGGAAGTTGGTGATCCCCACTTTTTCCTCCCACAGGAACAACCATACTTGACTTCATGACACTTGAGTACAACGAATCTAGCTTTATTGCCACAAATGCATGAGATGCCATAAACACAGTTCTTAGTTTTATTCTGATCTTTTGGAGGCTTGTTTCTTGTCAGGTGTCTCTGAAGAGTGGAACTGCTTTTGAGTATTGCCAAGATGTTGCATGGACCGCATTTCCTCTTAATCTTTTCCGACGCCCCTCTGATGAAAGGTTGACAGACTGTGTCTTTAAATTCTCTGCCTGAACAAGAACGTTACCGAGTACGACGGGTAGCTGATGAAGGCCGGAGAGTAAAAAGGTCGAAATGCTGTGACTATAACAACCAAGACGGGGACAGCTGTCCAAAAATATCATTGTACAATGACAATATTTCTTAATCTTAGAAATTTCAGTAATTATGGATGTCGTATACAAAGAAAGGTCATAAATAATCTGTGATAACTAAACTTTATATACTTTGGAGCGAAAAAAGTCAGTAGAGTAGATATCTTACAAAATATGATACCGAAAAGGGCTCTAAATTTTCCAATGTATAACCATAGGGAAAGTTTTCAGCCGTTATACTAGTCATGATCAGTTCAATGTCCTATATATTTACGAGATTCTCAATGCTAATCGCACGAGCGCGGACAGCAACATAAGGGTGTGAAACTCTTTATTGATTCACAATGTCTAAAATAAGTAATCATAGTATTTTTCTGGAAATACTGAACACAATAAATATGTTCTTATAAGGGCACACTGATAGACTATAACAAATAATTCCTCTACAGGAAAGCTCCTTTCCAAAATATATAGAATTATTCTTCTTTGCAACAGGGCTGCTTTGGGCACTCGGCGTAAATGGTATCAAGAATGAGAAAGGTTTTCCTGAAAGGTTATTCGGACTAGTCATATGCTTACATTAATCCTCGATTGTGAGTCCATCTTTTAGCGATACGCAGCCACGTTGTTAATTCCTTAGAGCCTCATTACCTGGAAGCAATGTGCACGAAGTGTAAGCATTCATATTTTAAGATCGACATGACGAGCAAATAAAAGAGTTATAGACATTTGCATGAGTGGTCTGGGAAAAACACTTGAGTGGCCGGCCGAATTTGTTTAATTTGCTCAGACCCTGCAATTCACTGCCATAACGACGAAACATAATCGCATTCATTTGGACTTAACTAGGAACATATCATTACGTATATATATATATATATATATATATATATATATATATATATATATATATACGGATATATCCATATGTATGTATACATGAGTCTAAAATCTATGTACACGTAGAAACATATCGATCCTTATACATGATAACATCTATACTCATATATACACGACAGTATGAGTGTATATGCGACATTAAATTCACATGTGAAGACAAACATGCACGTGTTCATGCACATACACGCATGTGCATGCACACACACACACCTACACGCACACACAAACCTATATATAAATATATGTGTGTGTATGTGTGCATTCGGGCACACTTGTACTAAGGAAAACAGATTTGAATTACTTTATGCCTGCCATATAAGCGCACAGAGTGCATTAATTTGTAATCCCGTATCTATAAGAATGTATATTTGAATGAGTCAACATATGCATAATACAATGCCAATATATTAATGAAGTAATATATATATATATATATATATATATATATATATATATATATATACATATATATATATATATATATGTGTGTGTGTGTGTGTATTTATCTGAAAATCGAAATTTGTTTCTATATCTGAATATGTTTGAAATATATATATATATATATATATATATATATATATATATATATATATATATATATATACGAATATAAATGTACGTATTTTATACATTTGAATGCAAATGCACTTGTACATACCGGAGCATCATACATCTATACCTACATATATTCATACATATCTATCTCAATAAATACATATACGTACGTATTTACATACTTTGTTGTGTCATATTTTATTTTCTCATTTATTCCACATTATTGTACGTTATAATTTTCTGTGGGGCCCCCCAAAATATCCGGAATTCTTTATAACAGTGATCAATCAAACCCAGAAGGAATGAGTGTTAGACAGTGACAGAGAGGTAAAGACAATGTTAGGAAAAGAGAGAAAACACACACACTCATATATGTATAAGAAAAAGTGAATAACTGAGGAAGCGGTAAGACCCAAGCATATAAGCAAGAAGGCATGTCTTCCAGATGAGAAATGGTCAGTGACTTTCCTTAAACTACCGTTTTCGTTTATTTAGATTCGTGAGCAAATATCTTGCTATAACTTTAAGCAAAATTGGCTTTCTTCCAGCCCTGGCCTCCACTCGCCTGTCAGGTGACAGAGAAACTCTGAGTGAGTCACAGTTGCGTGCATGTATCTATCAGCCACTGCTTCAGCCGTCCATCTTGAGTATTAGGCTTACCGCTTGTGAAAGTCCCTCGCCCTTGCTTTCTGTATCACGTTCTGCCTTTTCGTCTTCGCGGGTTACTGGTGTGTTCCAGACCCCCAAGCCGCGTTCACGCTCTCTCACACACATTGTTGTCAATGTGGGATGGACAGCTGTATTTTACCCGCAACGTTGCGTATGCTTTTCGTTAATAGTTATCTACCCTGACTTTTGGAAATAGTTTTGGTTACAGACGTCATTTGATCTTTTGTAAGGCTGCATAGCTTTTCACTCTTGCCTTCTTTTTGCCATAGTATCTGACTTCTTCTTCTACTGCCTCACTCCCTAATGCGCATGCACACACGTATGCGTACTCATATGCACACACACTTATGTGCACTCAAGCAATAAAACATTCATACACACACACACGCGCATATATATGTATGTAATTATAATAAATTTATACAACTGCTGCATCAAAAAGAGCAGCAATGCCTCAAACGAACACTTCATCGGTTGATGATGACCCAGGGGACAGTATCGGTTTTGGGGCTAATCCTCACTACCGCAGCTCCAAGCATATGCAGCCCCTTCCTGATCTTGGAGCCTCTCGGTATATTTCATTCTCTCTGTTGATGACAATCTGAGTCCACTCAGGTATGTCGAGACTTAGTTGGCAACAAAACCTCGGCATTCGATTTCGATAAGAAATATATTGACCGTTTGGCCAAACATATTATACAAACATATTTATACGTATATACATTCATTTTGTTATATCTAGGTGAGCTCATCAATAGCCACTTTATCAGCACGTTACCTGTAGATTGCCAATTCCAAAATTGCAAATTTTGAAAACTTGCTGTGTTTGGGAAAGGGTAACCATTCTTCCTTCTAGCAACGTTTCTAATCGTAAAGTAAATAATACCTTTACACAGACACACACACACACACACAAAAGCATTTGATCAGGGCTTGGTTTGCATTTACAATTATTCAGAACCTATTATTGAAAGTAGGCATAGAACAGCCGGCACACCCAAAACTCGCAAACACATGCATATATAGATGTATATTAACATGCTCATCTCTATACATTTGTGTGTATGTCGAGCCACAGAGTTATAACCCTACGACATAAAAAAAAGATCAAAATTGATCAAGAGCAGACCAAATTGAAAGATATACGAGCAAAACGATAAAAATGGTCATGGGGTTAGCACATTGCGAGAGGCACGTTCAACAAATGCAGCAAAAAGTTAACCATTTGGTGTCCCAAGGATAGAAAATGCAGTAAAAAAAAGACTGGATACAATATGAAGTCGTGAGTTAGAAAGGCATGCTTGTGAAACATGGCAAAGGTTTACGCAATCGTGGTCGTCATGGGAGGAGCTGTCTGGGCTTAGGATGAACATATGCACGAGGGTAGTTTAATATTTCTGTATCCTGGAACGTTATCATTAGCTGAATTTTTATCTGAAATTTTCTCCATATGATGTTTGATGCTAAAGTCATCTCTCTGTCTCTTTCTTCCCGTGTCTATCTTTTCTCTAATATATTAACAGTTGGTTAAGCTTATACTTGTATCATCATGAGAATGAGTCAAACCACTGCAATAACAAAACAACCCCCCCCCAAAAAATAAGAAACAAACATGTTTTGAACATAAAAGATTCGTCTTGAAAGTATTGAACCATTTAATATCAACAAAACTTTGGGCAATGGCAACTTAGTCCCCTTCAAACTTAGAACCTCACACACCTATCCCAGCATCCCTTCCTCCTTTCAAAATAATCTGCAAAGTGCTCTTCACAGATTTTCATTTACATTTCCCTTAATCTCATCCACGATCTGAAATCTATTCGGGAAAATCAAGAGACACAAGGGGATAGATCAAGACTGTAGGAATTGGATGCAAACCAGATGATAGGGATTTTGCCCCATCCCTTTTCACAAGAGAGGAAAAAAAGCTCAGTCATTGTAAATACATATATGCAAATTCAGTCGAGGTTGCTCTGATTTGTGACTGAATTGGCTGACAAAGTTCGAGTTTTGGCCCAAGACAGTGCAACCGGATCTCGAGATGTTTGGAAAATTTCCGGGCATTCCTCGTGTACTAAAAGATACTCTTGAAAATTAGAAAAGGTCCAAACGAACCGTCCCACGGGAGCAGGAAGACCAAATTTTCCTATTAATTCATATAGCTGACTCAGTGCACCACAGAATAAAACTGAAGGAGAACGGAAAAAATATCCAGCACTTGCTCGGAAATTGAAGAAAATGTAGAACATGGTCGTGAAGCTTAGGTCCGAAATCAGCAGAGAACTTGAAATCGTTACCAAAAACCGTTGCAGGGACAAGGAGAGAAAATCGGTGAAAATACTGAGAAAAGTTCCCAGGGATATTAAGAGGCTTGCTGTCACTCAATACTTTGTGACGACAACCAAATAGCTCAGATGTACAAGTTGTCGTAAGAATATAATTATATTCTCATCTTGGTTAGAACACCATAAATCCTTTATAGCTATAATTTTCATAATATAGATCCAAAGATATTCATCCTATACTTTTGGTAACAGCGTATCTTCTAAATTACCTCCAGAGTATCTCGTTTTCTTGCCTAATTTAGTTTCTCTGTCCGCTGAGAGCGCCCTATTTGAACTTTCACTCATCGATAAAAGCGCCTCTATTATCTCCTTTGTGTCCGTTCACTGCTCAATAAAGAGCCTTATTGTCCAAAAGAAGCTTCTTGACATGTTTGAGAATAACTATAATGACTTTCCTCTTGATCTCTAAAATGAGTACTCTTCTCCAGTTTTGAGATGGTATGCATGCTTATTAATAACAATTTCCAACAAGAGGACTTCAGCTGTAATAAACATTGGCTATCGTGTTGGTTAAAGACTGCCAAGGTTACCCTACGAACGTCAGCTGAAATTAGCTTTTAAGATCACCATTAATCTTTTTTTAGTAATTTTGGTTTCTATCAGAAATCAGAAATCTATTGAGATTTCTATAGAACATTATTGTTACAGTCAGAAATATGATGAAAAGAAACATATATTATTGTGACAATCAATACAGTAATGAAACAAAAATAAATTAGACCTATATTTTTTTCTCTAGAGAGAATCAACTAGCTATCACATCATAGAGATTATCATATTCATTCAGTCTCTCTTGATTATTGTAGTTATCATTATTTTAAATCATATTTTTGGTATCATCATAGAAGATTATTAATCTATAATCACAAAATAATCAAGAACATTTCGAAAGATTCAATGAAAAGCAATTCAACAAACAATAATTGGAAGTTAAATTGATAGATGTTTGGTATTTTGAACTCATGAATTAGGATACTTGCTAAAATTCTATTTACAAAAAGACAGATTCAAGTGTGTAACATTTCACGATGTTGAAACATTTTTTAAATTGAATAGAAATAAGTGAAAAACATTCGGCTGACGCAGAATTTTCTAGAAATTTATGACGAACCTATTTATTTGTATCAAACCATACCATCATTATACAGTCACTGAATTATTTTCCTTGGCTTTTCATGACATTCCCTTCCACGTAAACTGAGTTTTACATCATAAAAAAAAAACATCTTGGAATAATTGCGGGGAATTTTCGATATCTTGAACTCGTCAAAACTGTTGACCACACGACGAGGAACAAACAAAGCAAATGATATTTCAAGTGTGATAGTTCCGGAAAAAAGACGCATGTGGAGAAACTTCACTCCTCTCATACAGGTTCGTTTGCTGAGTCACATTTGTAAGATGTGTACGGGCGTTGTTATAATTGCCTGTCTTGTCTAGAAAAAAAAATTGTCGTCCTGTTCAGACGCTTGTAATAATTTTGCACTGCAAAATGTTGTAAAAAAACCCCAAAACATTACACACGGGGCTTCAAGAGTAAGCACTCACTGAAAATGGCGTTTGTGGATAGTCTGTAAACAGGGGCTCTTCTCAATTACTAAGCTTAACTTGATATAATGCAAAGCCAAAAGAGATGTA
The DNA here is from genome assembly GCA_963457665.1 of Thysanoteuthis rhombus. NCBI lineage: Eukaryota > Metazoa > Mollusca > Cephalopoda > Oegopsida > Thysanoteuthidae > Thysanoteuthis > Thysanoteuthis major. The sequence continues at coordinate 34,259,871 of OY735205.1, forward strand.
GGAAGACTAGTTTATGTATTCTTTCGAGTAGAAACGACCATCCAGCCTTGGAATTTATATTTTCACCTGGGCTTGAACACCGACCTCTGGCACAGTTGGATAAAGTGCATCTACCTCAAACACGTGGCAAACGCTCTTTACCTCCCTAATGCAGCGACACCATTAACATGTTCACTGGTACATGACACTCATAAGTCTTTAAACATGTTTTATGCTGCCTCTGATGCACATGTGCTGATTTTTAACGGACTAAGCTGCTTTATCCAAGGTTAGATATGGATACTATTGAAGCATGTAAAAAATACTGGTGCATATTTCAATATATTGTGAAGAAAGTTTATTTGGTAATTGGTAGAATGAAAAAAAATATTTTCCATTTTTAATGCCCGACGTTAAGCCCTGTTTACGACTGAGCAATGATATAAATGGATGCGAGTGACGTAATAGTTACAACCACAAAAATTCGATTCGGCCGATTAAGTTCGAGTTTCGGCCCAGGCTGTTCACTTATAATAATACTCTTAGGAAAGGCAGAAAACCACTCCCCGTATGATTAACGGGATGATTAGCAGGATAGTTGAAACCCTGTACGGCACATCAACTAAGAAAGATTACTCTGACAGAAAAAAATAGTGGTTACTTGTAGAAATAGATGGTCCCAAGCTTAGGTAGAACCTACTTGCAACTCAGACCATGTTTATGGTACTATGCTCTACAAGGATTTTGCCGGAATAACCCCGCAAAAAGAGGATAAGTTTGCTTTTCAAACCTTTTTCAAGGCACGTGAGTTTATTGCATCTGTATCTATTGAGATATTCCCATTCTTAATACACAGACCAAGCCAAAACAGAAAAAAATGACATGGGAAAATTTTCTTTCTCCAGTCGAAGTGGATTTTCAATATCTCGCGGCAACTCATCTGGAACATTCTTTTCACTCGCAAACCATTTTCTTTTCGGCAAACTTTCTTTTGTTCGGTTCGAAGATCCGAAAGCAACTCGCACTTCCGCTCCTCAGACCTGAGGGGCCTCTTGTGCCAACGGACAATTACTCGACCAATTACTGACCAGTAGCAGCCGCTACCTCATATTTCCGAAGAGATTTTGAAGAGCCGCTACTTAAATGCATGCGAAGGATATGAAAATACGTTCAATGGTATTCCTTTCTACGACGGTGTATGTACCCACCGAGGAAAGAGGCATTTGAAGTGCCGCAGGCTCTGCAGAGGACGTGGCTTGTTACCTGGTTATTATCCTGTGCGACACTAATGAGTATCTCTAGCTTGGGACAGGAGTAAATCTAACATTTGACTTGAATTAGCCACTAAAACAATTCTTGTACACAATTGCATATAAATACATGTGTGTATTACGTTATATATAACTAATCGACAGGCGACAGAGACCTTGTAATTTGAAAGAGACTGGCAAAAAGCATTAACCGAAATTACAATTTAGATAAATTCTGATAACGTCGGTCAGGACTATTGACACCCTTTTTTTGTATAGATATCTTCAGAAATTAAAATCTGTTGAATTTTCATAATCAAAATATTCAACAAAAAAAGTAATTTAACAAAAAAACAGAAACATAAGTTTTTGACTTACATTCAGTAATTTCAAAGATGGAAAATTAAAGCAGTAATCAGTTATTTTGGTGCCCTTTCTCAAATGTTAGCCATCTATAAGCTTCTTAAATCCGTCAGCTCGTTGTATCTCGCCCCCTTTTCTTTGAAAATTGTTCAAGCTTTTGAATGTTCGCAGGATTCCTGCAGCAGATGGTTTGTTGAAACTTTGACTTTTTGCACTCTCGAATGATTTTGATAGGATTTAGGCCAGTACTCATTACTAGCAAGTGCAATATATCCTTTTCTTTTCAATCATTCTTGTGGGCTTTAAGATTGTTCTTGTGCCCAAGTACCCGTGATTTTCCCGACTAAACACTGTTCTGTTTGTACCTCTTGACCTAATCCCTAACCATTGAGAAAACATTCCTCCTAATTTTCTTTGCACAGCATACAGATTAGGTCCTTGATGTTGCAAAAATAATTTTCAAGTTAAAAAAATCGATCACACGCGCAACCGAGGCCGACAGAATATTGGATGGAAGAACGAGCCAGAAAAATTCAGAAAGTACTGGCTTTGCATGATAGAGAAGTGCAGCGAATCCTGGGGAAGGTCCATATCCAACGATAGACGATGATGATGATTATGATGATGATGATGATGATGATGATGACACCAAGTTAAAATACAGTTGGCACTGAAATATAGCTTTGATTGTCATTATATTCCGACTCGAGCAACAAATGTAATCATAAGAGAGAATGAGAGCGTAGACGTATGTGTTCTCTAAATCCCATCAATGTTTCTTGAATTTCATATTGATGCAACTGCATTCAAAAAGATTCAATAGCCATTTGAACATGTATTGCTATATCTTTATAGTTTGAAACTAATAAGAACGAATTCCATCGAAGGAGAAAAAGAGAGAATTTTGACATACTATGAGGAGAACGACGGTATTAGTGCTACTACAAAAAATCGAACAGGGCTAGTACTACTTTTTGGAGAATCTTGGGAAGCATGGTTCTGGAAAATAACCAAAAGGGTCTACCAATTTGACTGCTGCAAGTTTTTATCACTTTCTTCAAAAGGTTAATTCTGCTCTACGGGTCTTCAAGATCAACTTGATTTTAACCCATTAACGGCAAATGACATTGAATTGCCGGCTAACTCAATTTAATTCATTGTGATTAAAGGCAACTCAGTACTATTTTTTAGTCATGGATGTTTGTCTTGCAATGGATAACTTGTGATGAATTGTCTTGCAATAGATGGAGGCTTTTATTTTGTAATGCATAGCTATTATTCTTCACCTTGATGAGTTAATATCACTCGAATGAATTCTCAACCTCGTTTTCTGGTAAAAAAGGAAGCGCAAATTTTAACTGATGCTCATCGGAAAAGTGCGTCGAGTGGGCTATTTATTTCAGGTGATCCCAATTTTATTGGTATACCCCCCGAAAAGAGGAGCTAGTTTTATTTCTAAACATTCATTTGGTGGAGGATCACTTATGGTGAAGGGAGCTTTTTCACCCAAAAGTAATGATGGATTGTACGTAATGGCTGACAAGCAAAACCTTCTGTGTTATATAATAGTTTAATAGAAGAATCTTGTTCCATTTGACAACCACCATTGGGAATGTCATTTTGTAATCCAGCGGGACAATACAACCATTCACAATGCCAAAGTCACTGAGGTGTGATTCCAGTGAAAGGACATTATGGACATTGCAATCAGATTAAGATATATCTATGAGAAAAGAGATCAGTTTGGAAGGTGGAACGTCTTAATCTCCTGCAGAAAGCGTTGCTTGGAATAACCTCGGCTTGGAACATTGTCCACGGTGGAAAACATTGCGATTAATAATTATCAACACTTTCACGATTAACAAAAAGAATAATGAATTATTCAAACCTATTTCTAATCTCGGAACGGGTGATTTTTCAAATGTAACTATGCGATAGGAGTACGTAACTATAATTTGATTCTAAAATCGAATTCCCCAACCAACTGAGCGAATAGAATAAAGTGGATAATGTTCTTTGACCAATATCTTGATTTAGAAGCTATAATTCAAAGTGTCTTTCCACTAGTTTATACACACACGCACACACACACACACACACATATATATATGACAGAAACACTGACTCACGTCTGTTGTTATACCTATTGATCTGTCATCGACAGATACGTTTTTGAGTGACTTACATGAGCGAGCCCTGTTTCAAAAAATCAAAAGATGTGTAGTATAGAATAACATCCAATATGATAATACCCTTTATGAAATAACAAAATTCATGTATGACATTACCTATATATCAAAATCATATGAGAAAAGAAGTTGGTCTTCGATCAAGACTGCTAGGGTACGATCTCGATATAATCGTTTTGTTTTTTTTAATCCGTAAAATGATAAACAGCTGATGATCGCAACAAAATCTACACAGAGTACCATGATAACAATGTATATGTAAAGTAGGGGAAAAGCATTGAAGAAAGTCACATAAACTGCATTGACAGATATCGGAAAATAAATGACTCAAGTTGCACAGAATAATTTTGATAGATTTTTATAATGTTTAGGATTCAGAGCAGAAAAGATTTATAAACTATATATATATATATATGTGTGTGTGTGTGTGTGTGTGTGCGTGTGTATGAATGCATTATATTATTTGAAACCCAATTTGTTATGACCTACCATTATTACATGGAGAATGTGTCATTTGGCCTAGACAGCGAAACAGAGCTAAAGGTTTGATTTCAACAGCAGTCCCATCTTCTCTAACTGTTTATTCTATTCATGCTGTCTAGGTCAAGTGACACATTATCCTTGTAATAACGGGAGTCTATTTTAAAAGGAGATTCAGATATAATGATACACACGGAATATTCTGTCGGTTTGTATATCAATTACTCAATGAAATAACTGTACTCGTTGAAAATCAATAGTGCTGACATAAACAATGTATGCAAAAAATAAGAATATGTGAAGCGAGCAATATATATATATATATATATATATATATATATATATATATATATATCATCAGGCATAGTAACTCCACTCCATGAAGACTGAGATCGTTCTAACTTCTACAATGTATTATCGACAAATCCGTATATCTCATCCCGAAATCTTGTGCCTAGCATTTCTCTCCTGTGTTTACTATACCATGGGCACCAATCGGTCAGCTTTTTGCAGTAAAAATTAATTAAAAAAAAGGCATTAATCTAATGTGCACCCAAAATATTTCTGTTTCAGACAAAGGCATAAAAAAGTTTTAAATCTAACTTCAAAACAAAGAGAGTTAACACCGTTTCTTCTGAAAAAAGTGTTGTTGAATGCGACAGTAGGCGTGCATGCGCGTACAGTCGTGTTCGTACGTATATGAGGGTCGTACGTATTTCTTCCTGACATTTTATCACGGTTGTTTTGATATCTGTGGGGTGTATTTTAATTATTTCCACCATCACACACACACACACACACACACACACACACACACATATATATATATATATACATATATATATATATATATATATATATATATATATATATATATATATATATATATATATATATATATATATATATATATATACTTTTATTAAAGCACGAACAACTATGATTAAAACAATCTCACCACCATACACTGGAATGTACTACATAATCATCAGATATGTGTACGCACACACATGCACGTACACTTTCATACATTTATAAAGATGTTCTCACGCACACACACACACACACACACACATATATATTCATATATATATATATATATATATATATATATATATATATATATATATAGAGAGAGAGAGAGAGAGAGAGAGAGTAAAAAGACCCCTTTTAGTTAAATATCTTCATATTTTTCCACAGAATATCAGTTTATCCATACATATGTATATATAAACTCGTAATTAGTTACGCATGCGTGTACCCATTCGTCTACGCATAAGCAAAGTATACGTTTACAGTCATATTTTTTTGGTTATAAAATCACACAAGCGTATTATTCTGTATCCCAATATCCTTGATTCTCTAACCATTATCAGATTCAACTTACGAGCGTCCCCAAAAACGAAACCCTCGTACATGGTGGGCTTCAATGCTTCAGTACAACACTAATTAGCATTTACGCACTGGACTGACACCGCCGCTCAAATAACGGGCTAACTATCTATCAAGAATAAAATTTGTTGACAGTTTTGATTAGGATATAGCTATAAAGCAGGACTCATCAATATTATAGGGACCAGCTGCCTGACATGTGTGTAGTTGTAAGTAGATGTAAAGAGGGTGGGTATCACTCTTATCCCATGCCGACCACCTCGACCCTTGCCGAGATGGGCCCCTCCCTCTTGTAGTAGTGATTGATGCTAAGTCGTACCGCCACAGCAGGACTTCAGCTTGAATGTTTAGCACGACTAAGTCAATTAGATTTACCATATGAGTGAAAATTATATACTGGCAAGCACTCAACCATTCCCTTTTTGCAAGGGGGATGGGTAGTGTCGAATGAGAGCAATATATAAAGGTGTTGGATCCCAAAAGACAATGAAAAATAGAATTAAAAAAAACTGTATAGAATAATATTAAAAAAAAAAATTGTACGAAAAAGAGAGAATGTTTTGCGTGGGAATAGTGTGATGAATGAGGCATGTTATTCATGCACATACATCAATCAAAAACATGAACCCTTATATATCTATCTATCTCTATCCCTGTCTCTATCTATCTACACACGTACTTATTAAGAAAAAAATACGTGCATACACATTATAGATACTAGCTGAAATACACATCTACGTCGGGTAAAGTTTCTGAGGAGTAAAAATAGGTCAACATATCGGATATGCAAAAAAGAGTTCCCCCTACACTTTTGACCTCATAAAGGGGAAAAAGTTTCCTTTCACTTTTGATCCCTGGATGAGAAAAATCTTCTATTTCTGACATTTTAAAGGGAGGAACAATATTCCCTTCACTGTTGACCTTTTGGAGGAAAAAAAAAAAGTTTCTTTTCACTTTAGATCCCTCAAAAGGGAAAACATTTCCCTTAATTTCTAATCCCTTTTAGGGGGAAAAAGTATTCCCTCACCGATAATCCCTTAAAGAAGGAGTTTCCCTTTATTATGGTCCCTTGAAGGTTGGAAAAGTCTCCTTTCACTTTTGATGCTTAAAGGGGGGAAAATTTTCTATTCAATTTAGATACCTCATAGGGGCAAACGTTTCCCTATACTTTAACCCCTCAAACATGGAAAAGATATCCCTTCACCCGTAATCCTGTGAGGAAGGTGAGTCTCCTTCATTATTACCCTTTAAAAGATAGAAAAAATTCCTTTCGCTTTTGACACGAAAAGAGGGGGGAAGTTTCTTTCAACTTTTGACTCTCTGAAGGAGAGAAAACTTTCCCTTCAGTTTTGACCCCTCGTAAACAATTAAAATGAGAAGGTATTTGTATATGTATATATGTATATTGAACAGAAAGTAAGATAGTACTTCAGCATTTTAATTACATTGTATATAGAACGCCCTCTGTAACCCTTAAAAAGAATCACAAAACTTTTTACTTTAAAATCTCTTCAACATATACATTGAGTATGCTTTCCGTATTTGCTCAGGCTGCGCCCATGTTTTGTTGGTTTTTTTAGCGTGACAGATTAACAGATTCACATACACACACGGTATGACACATCCCACTCATATAGACCGATAACAACTTTATACTTTCAACAATGCTTGCATTCATCCTTTTTCTCCTGATTTTTCTTGCAATGCGCCTTTTTGTTATTTACCTGACAATAGCATTTTTTTCTCAGAATCCCCAGTTTCCTAATTATTCTGGCAATCACCATTTTCCTTGCTATCAATTCCCCTTCCGTTTTTTTCTGGCAGACAATCTCCTTTTCTAGATTTTTAGCATTCAGGTTGAGTGCTAAATATCGCTAAAAAAGATTTTATGTGATGAATTACAAAAGCGGTGATCAAATCAACAAACTCTCCTCTTAAACCAACTTTTGTATAGTATATAGAATATATAAAATCATGAATATATTAGGCTTATCTATTCAGGTCAGTAAAAGAACTTTGTAGTGATTTTGTAATTAAGGTTGGGAAATAATTATTGTATCTATGTGTTTGGTTTAGTCTGACGGTATAAACAAACAGTGGAGAGTTCACAATCCAAAATTAGGCGAGGATTGTTCATGCTCTTGTTGTTACAGGATGAAACAAAGCAACTTCAACTTGGACTGTTGTTTTACAATACATAGATATATGCACATGGTGTGCAAATACATTCCCTAGCCAAATAAACCGAATCCCTGTTTTCAGGGGAGAAGATAACTTTTAATCTCACCACATGATCCTAGGGTACCAATTTAGCATAAACTTACACTGCTAATTGAACCTTTCTCCAGCAGCCTTTTTGGGGAGGGGAATTTGAAAAAAAATGTTTCTTCTTGACAGAACTTTAAAGAGTAAATATTTCCAGCCCTCTGGCTTCATTGGTGCAGCTTGTACGCGTGATGCATACATAGCCAGCCTGATCAACTTGAAAACTGAAGAAACCTAGACAGTTTTGGTTGATGGTTTTTTGATAGACGCCATCAATTTTTTTTAGTGTTGGCAAATGACGATAATGTTTATGATGATGACAGAAAAAGCTGGTTGAGTGACGAAACTGCAGCTTGTATCTCCTTTCCACGTTGGCGACTACCAACCTTTTCATATTAACCCCGGGAAAAAAATCCAAAACTACCCTGACATACGACAAAACCATTCCGGGAGTCGTGCAAAAGAAGACTCTTCGAAACACAAGCAATGCTAATTTGTACGCACATGCGAGTCCACGCAGAAAACAACGGAGAGACGCTCACATAAAATCATACTGAAAGTCTGCGTACAAATATGTCCATACGTTCACACATAAATGCTTTACAGATATTAGGAAATATTCAATGCAGAACTTGAAGGCACGAAATGGCTTCTTCGAAGTTTCGGTAATTTTTTCATTTGACTTCAAGAAGGTATAGCGGTTTTAAACCAGCATACACGGATTCTGAAGTCATACAAAGGCTCCAAATAGTATCATTTTTCATTAAGACATATACTCAAACAATATGTTCATCAGAAATTGACAAAATATTGAAATTAAACGAGACTTGCAAATGAAATAACTCAAATCAGTAGTGCATTCAACGCCACTAAAATTACCCAATGACCAAGGCACGATCTGAGAAAGACTTTTAATTTGATGGTGTCTTTCCATGACATCTGGTACGTTTTATGCTTGTTAAACACATGTTCGTCAAACCAAAGATTCTTTCTCCGATAAAAAAAAATAGGTACTTTATTTATAGGTGGACTGATATTGAATGATTTGTGGACTGTTTGGCCTAAGCAGAAATTAGAACGTTGTCTGGACTAATAACCTTTATGCTACTTTGTATCACCTCAGAGTTGCTGGATTTGGAGTTTTATCCCCGAGCGACATCAGACTATATATATATATATATATATATATATATATATATATATATATATATATATATATATATATATATATATATATATATATATAGAGAGAGAGAGAGAGAGAGAGAGAGAGAGAGAGAGAGAGAGAGAGGGGGGGAAAGAGGGGTGGGTATTTTAGCAACACTAAGTTCTGCTACACCCTCCTGTGTGGGTAAGAGATGAAAAATTAGTTTTATCAGAAGATTCAAATAGTTTGTGATTTTTAGTTCATCATCATCATCATCATCATCATCATCATCATCATCATCATCATCATCATTCTTTTTACGTCCATCGTTGGAAATAGACTTTCACCGGGATTCGCTGCTATTCTCTATCATGGGCGTTGCAAAGCCAGTATTTCCTGAATTTGTCTAGTTCATCTCTCCATCGTGTTCTGTCGGCCTCAGTTTCTCATGTGATCTCAGGGGATCCATGTTGTGAGTCATGATGATTCTTGCAACATGGCCTGCCCATTGCCATCTTTTTAAATTAGTCTCTATGACGTCACGGACTTAACAGGCAAAAATTATTACAACATAACTGGCAAGTTTTCACTGTTATGCCACATTCTCTAGATCGTTTATCACGGTCCTTACACATCAGCCAGTTCCGAAGAAATAGTATAGCTCTTTGGGCAGAGTTGTTGTATTTTTGCAATAAAGTTGGCGACAAGTCAGGAACATTCACACTGAAACCAATATTGACCTTAAGCGCCGGATCGAATGGCTATAACATCAACAAAACAACACATATGTGGTGGCTGTAAGGTGAAATAAGATATGATGATGAACGATAAAGATCTATCTGTGAGTAAGCACACACACATGCACACACACACACATATATAAATATATATATATTATATATATATATATATGTGTGTGTGTGTGTGTGTATAAATATATTATTGATATATACACAGATTTGTATTTGTGTCATTATACGTATGTCATTTTCATAAGCCTTTTAACGTCCACCGTTGGACATAGACTTTCTTCAGGATCCGTCAGACTTTTTTCTTATAAGACATGTTCAGGTAATTGTTCTATTAGATCAACTAATTTTCCCTGGTCTTCTTTGATACTCATTAATTCTTGATTAAGCTTCTAAAAGAAATATCGAAAAATATGTCACAGGTAATCAAACAATAAAACTGACATAGTTCAATGCACTAAAAACTAAGAAAATTTACGTTGGGGGAAAAGTTTATGATCAGTATTTTCAAACCTCTTGTGAGAAATTTTTTTTATTTTTATTAAAAGCGAAAGTTATACCAAGTTTAGTGCCTCAACCAATTGGCTCTCCCAAAAGGAACGTGTTTATAGTGAATTTTAGACGTTGAGAAACTCTTTTGCAGTCATTCGTTCATCCAGACAGAACCCATTCTCAGTAACTATAAAGCATCTGGAGCAAAATTACTTTCTAGGCTGATCCTTTATTCTGCGTGACGGACATTGATGGATGCGCAGGTCACAGACAAGGCTACATTCTCCGGCATAGTCATTCAAATAACGCCCCTTCTGTGAAAACCATTAGAGAAATCTAAGCTAATTGGTTTCCACATCAGGACAAACATGGATTGATGTGTATTTAATTATTGGACCTAGTTTTTCCTCCAAGAAATTCAAATATAACTGTGAAAGTGTCAGAAATATTGGACAATCGGAGCTAATGATAATACCATCTAGACCACCTAACATTTTACAAGTAGAGAATCAGATAATTGTCACTCAAAGACACATACACACACATTATATTATAAACAAGTAAAGTATGTATGTATGTATGTCTGTACTCTCAAAAGACCGAGAAGTACACGTAACAGAGGAAAACTAAGGACATATTCGAATTCAGCAGGTTTCAATCTACCAACAGAATATAATTTTAGGTCAAAATTTGCAAAATATTCATTGATTCTGGTGGGGTCTACATTCTTGCTTCCTGGAAAAGAGTCTTTTTTAAAAGTATTTTTATGTGGCATTTTCTCAAAAACCTATATATATATATATATATATATATATATATTGTATCATTCATTATAACCTACACACAAAATATGTGGTAACTGGTAATATAATCGGTGTATTGAATTTGATCTCTGGCGGAGAATGTTTCGTTTTTTATATCAATTTATTTAGCTTTCAATCTATTCGACTTTCAAACTTTCCGTAGCTTTGTCTGATTCGAGAAAGGAAATATTGAAGGTTTTGTAGAAATGAGTTCTATTTACAGTGTAGCTATGATGCTAAACTGCACCCTTACGATTCATTTGTCATTGTCTCAATGAATGAATTGGCCTGACCGAGTTGGGATTGCACGTGAATCTCTATAAAATATCATTTGGTTTTCAGTGTTGTTAGATTTGGATTTTTCCCCGGACATCGCTGGGTACCCCACCTGGAATACATATAGAGAGTGAGAGAGAGAGAGACAGAGGGAGACAAAGAGGGGAGAGGAAAAAGGAACTGAGAAAGAGAGGAATATATTATCAACATGAAGCTTTGCGACAAACTTCTGTGTGTAAGAATTCGAAAGAGGTGTTTTATTAGAAGATTTAAATAGTTTGTGATTTTTAGTTACTACACAAAAATTGTTAATGCTTAACTGGAAAGTTTTCACTTATATGCCACAGTCTCCCGATCAGATTATCATTTATTCTGGTCTTTAAAGATCAGAGAGTTTTTAAAAAATATAGCTCCAAGTCATAATCTAGCAATAAAATTGGAAACAAGTCAGGGACATTCTCGCTTTGGTCCTGTTGATCAGAAATGAGACAAATCCTGACCTTCAGCGACGGACCAAGTGACCAAAATATCAACAAAACATTACTGAAGGGGCTGGTAGTATCGTGCGACAAGCTATGATGTCGAATAATAAAGATCTATCATTTATTAAACTGATATATCTTTCATTAATATGTACACAAATCATTATACGTATGTCATTCTCATCAGCTTTTTAACGTCTGCCGTTGGACATAAAACTTCCTCAAAGTTCGCCAGACTTCTCTATTGTGAGCATTGTGGAGCCAATACTTGCTGAACGTGTCTTAATCATCTTGCTATCTCATTTTTTGTTCGCCAAAATTTTGTGTATGATATTGTGAGTCTTGATATCAAGCATCAGCCCATAGCCATTTAGTTTTCCAATGATTTTCATGATATCTCTGACCCCTGGTTGTTGTTTTACATAAGTTTTGTGACCTCTCGGCATGATGTTGGGCATGAGTCTCTCCTGTGCATGTTGCTTGTTTTTTAGTTTGATTGCCAATACTTTAATTAAGTTCCTCGTTCCAGGTACATGGCTGACAATCAAGAAGTCACGTTAGTTTTGAACCTTCCTTTTTGAAACTCATCGGATTTTGGGTTCTTAACAGCTATTCATTTTTCTCTTTTTGTCAATGCACTTAACGCATGTTCATTAATAACTCAGTTCCCAACATTATTCAGTGGAAATATCAGGCTACGGAATTATCTAATCCCGTATAAATGAAAATACATCAGTGTATTGTATGTTTATCTATATTTTAATGTGGACTCTTGCGAGAGTTTGATAACGTTATTCATTGGATGAAATCGATCACCTTAATATTTTCTTTCTCAACAAGATTTGTCTGAAGCTTAGATATTGTTGATTTTTGAAACTAATACTCATGACTTTTCGAAAAGAAGAATCTTCTTTCTTGTTCATACATTTTGAGACGATATACGTTGATTTAAGAACTTTTTTTTCTGTCTGGAAAGAAAATAAAATAAATATTCATTAATTATAAGTAGAGTGAGATCGTTATAAAGTCAATTATATTTACATTATTTTTCTCACTTCTTTACATTTTTCCCTGAATTTGACGACATGAACGTTTCTGTTCACTCTTGTTGCACCATCAATGATTTAAAAACTCTTCGATTCTTAAGAATTTACGTAGGATTTCTTGTAAGATTTTTCAATCTTTTTTTGATTTGATAAAACAAATATTTTGACGATAATTTTTTTTTAATACAAGTTTGGTACTATTTTTTTTTTACAAGTGTCATGTTCCATTTGTTGCTGTTTCTGAAAAAATGTATCATAATTGAAATTTCTAAATCTAATTAATTTGAATCTTTTTTTCAAATTTCACTTTATTCAAATAAAAAAAAGATGAAATATCGTCTTGATAAAAAGTCGTTTCAATATAGTTGTTTCAGTAAAAAGTTGTTTCGATGAAAAGTCGTTCCGATGAAATATTGTTTTACCATGTGCGCGTGTCTTTAAATGTCTCACAGTTTATCCAGTTATCTGTCAATACATACATATATATATATATATATATATATATATATATATATATATATATATATATATATATATATATATATATATATATGTTGGAGGACTCGATCCCAGAACACATCTATGTTTTTGCTCTTTTGGGGCTTCTCAAGGCAAATGATTTGATTCATTTGGATCCCTATTTAGGACGTTATTGGTAGGTCTATTTGACTGGGTCGACAACCTTCCACCTATTCCATTGATATAACTTTTCATCTTTTCCTTGTTTAGTTTTTGGTCACTGTTCGTTTTATTTTACATCGGAGAAGTAGATTCCTCTCTTAATGATATAAATTATTGTTCAATATTGAATGTATCGTGCACATTATGAAATAGATCCATCACACATCAGATACTGTATTAATAATCTGTACTTTGACTTATATACATATATATGTGTGATAGTTTAGGATCCTGATAAACAGATATGTATGTGTGAATATCCTGCATGTTTGTATATGTTCGTATTTGTATGTTAGCATATATGTGTGTGAATGCTCCTGTGTGTAGATATTCTTGTACATATACTGCACTAACACAAAGGTTTTTGCATACCTGTAAAAAATAAATTGTGGATATACGTGCAAAAATCCATAAAACTAGCAGTACCTAAGAACTTGAAGATAATTTTGCAACAATCCAAATGCTTGTAAAAAAGATTACGATGCTAATGGCAAAAAGTGATTATATTCAAGTTCCTATCCAAATATTTACTAAGATTCGCTTAAGTCTGGCACAAGGACTCAACTATACGAGCCATGGAAGATAGAGCCCTTTCTTTCGAACTTCAAATTTTAATCAACTAATCCTTTTCAATTTTACGGATCACGTCTTTGATGTTTTATTTCAACTAACCAATTTTTCAAGTCATTAAAATCAAATTCTAATGATCATCAAAAATACTTTTTGCTTGGAGGACGACTATTGACTCAATTTACAAGACGCGACATTTTTTCTGGCAAACCTTCCATACTTTTGAATGTGCGAAGAAGTGGTTCTAAAATGGTAAGACAAAATATTGATTGCTTTGCATGCACTTTCATCATTGATTATGCCAATTCAATAACAACCAATTCCAGCTGATTTTAATTCGCATAATATCTTTATAACAAAACTTTAATGAATAAAATATCAAAGAAATGTACCATTCTATTCGCCCATTTAAAATCGTTGCTTTTATTAGAGTCTTTCACTTAATCTTAGGATCTGATGGGTTCTTTTACACTAGAAATCCTAAGACCAGTCTGCAATAGCATTTTTTTTTTGATAAATTCATAATTATATTTGTCCAATAAGATGTATGAGTATAGAGTACAATAAAGGAATCTACACACGAGCACGTAAATAACATACACACATTTATGTATATACAAATATATCTAAGTACATAATTTAGAATCATGACATAACATATATACACTTAATATAAGTGAAAGTACCGAAATGTTTCCATTGAAGAAAGACAATGCGTACGTTGTTCCTGGAAAGCATGGCTCGCATATCTCTAGAAAAAATCTCGCTTTTAGACGTGGAGCTGCAAAGCAAAGCTTATTCTCAGGAACATCAAGAGATAAAGACAAAAGATGCAGATCTTTTTTAACGCATTTCCAAATTTGAATTTCGGAATGTTGATCAGGGGGATCAAGTCGACGTATATATCTACGAATGGCTTGAACTGAAATCAACTTTACAGATGACACACCGGTGTCACCGAATGTTCAAGTCGATCAGTCCTGTGTTCACGTCGGTCTCCGATGCTTAACGCGATAGGGAGAAATTTTGATAGCAATACTTTGGAAATCTGCTCGAACTAAACTGTGTTATCAGTAGCCTTTTGGGAATATGAGATCAGATGAAAAGTTAGCTCTGTGATGTGCGATTGCGAAGTTAAAACAGGCCTTGAGCCCTGTAATCCGGGTTGCTTATATAATAGACGGAATTTCTCCTCTTTATCTTCTATGTATGAAGTGACGCTTAGAAAGGGAGATAGGATGGCAAGTTGCTAGGTTGCAATATTGGATGGCGAAAAACATTTGCATGAATTAATACACAATCTTGACAGAGATTTTTATTAAATAACTAAAAAAGATGGCCAAATGAAGAGAGAGGATTAATTTAGCTATGAACGAAGATTACTTATATTCTACATGTGTGTGTGTGTGTGTGTGTGTGTGTGTGTTTATAAATATATGCATAGATATTTGAGATTATATATATATATTTCGTTGATGTGCATATCATTATACACTGATTTGCGTTTGAATAATTATATGCATGTGCGCAATTGTGTGTGTGTATATATATATGTATATATATATATATATATATATATATATATATATATATATACGTTTACTTATGTCTATATACCTATATTTAGGTACATATACATCTATCTATATATGATAAATAAGTATGCACATGTATGTGAATACATCTGTATATGTATACATATCATGTATTTGTGATATGTATACAATGTGTACTCAACTGATATTTGTATGTGTGCTTTTCGGCAAACATACAACTCTCTGTATATACATATGAATATATCATTTATCTTTCTACCTGTCTGACTCGCTGTCTCTCTACATATACATGGATACACAATATAGTTATCTACAGGGGGAGCTAGGTGACTATGCATTCTTTCCCACCACAGTGTATCCTTACTTGGTGTTTCTTAGAAGTAATAACAATATACATAGTCTCGGATAGAATGATATATTTTTTATTTCTAAATGAAGAAATGTATGTTCATTATTCATACATATGAGTGTATACAAAAGAATGTTTACATATATGAAGCTGCACCTATATGCATATATATATATATATATATATATATATATATATATATATATATACATATATATATATATATATATATATATATATATATATATATATATATACATATATATATATATATATATATATATATATATATATATATATATATATATATATATATATATATATATATATATATATATCCAACCAAAGGCAACATTAGGAGAATCAATTTTGAAGTACACATGCAGACACATGCACGTTTCATAGATACATAATCACGTCCGACCCAAAAGGTGTGTGAGTCAAGTAATGGAGTGTACATTCACTGAAATACACTATCACGTGTAAATATGTACTGATACAAGCATACATATTTCCAGAAGCATTTTTTAGTGCATATTTCATTTTAAACACATACACACACACACACACACACACACACACACACACACACACACACACACACACACATATATATATATATGTACTCATACTTGACATTTGCTGGGGTTAATTAATTCAGATAAATTTACGTTCACTTATAATAAATAGACCACAAAATCTTGCAATTCTCTGCATATAAGTATTTAGTAAGTAGAGTGTAATTTGACACGAATCGAAGTGTCAGTTATCCAGTAAGCATCAACTTCAATCTATTATTTAATTGTCGATTGACGTGAGAGGTTCCCTGGCCACACAAGCAAACATACACTCTCACAGATATATATATATATTTCATTACAAATATTCGTTGATATTTTATACTAGTTAGTCTCCCTGAAAGAATCATAAATATATAGCTTCAGAAAAGCTTAGTAGAAGACCCCATGGTTTTAAACAGATGGTATGAGGTATTTTTATCACCAAGATTATCATCTTCAAGTTGAAGAGTCAATTGTTACGGACAGAGATATACTACATATAATTTAAACAGTATAAGAACAATTAGCGGAGTTAATAAGTGTATGATATATATATGTATATATATATATATATATATATATATATATATATATATATATATATATATATATATATATTCATATATGTATATATTGGATGTCTGCTTGTGTGTCTGTATAAACATATTTAATGTGAGGGGAGGAAAAACTTGTTTTGGCTTCAGTGGGAAAAAAATTCGACAGCAAGAGTGAACAGATCAGCCGAGATAAGTAACGATGTGGATATGTCGAAGGGTGGGTTATCCCTAGCCTGAGGGGCTTTTGGTGGTAAGGTTGCTGACAGCTGCAGCCAGCCTTTGGTTAGTGTCACCCCTTGTCCCAGAACTTGCTCTTTTCCGTTGATCGCTAGAATGTTGGTAATCTTCATGTACTAAAACCTGATTGGCTTGAGATGGGAATGCGACAGACAGCTATGGGGTGGCCTATGGTTGGTTGTCTCCCCATCCTTTCCCCAGAAATTCGTCAGTTTTTAGAAAAAATGTTTTTCAAGCTCTTGAGGGTGTGGTTTTATTAACATTGTTGCCAAGATGCTAAACTAGAACGTAAATTATCCTCCAGCTAACATAAGTACCCATTCGAAGCATGAAGTTAATTTGATTAGCTTCCTTAGATAACTTTCCTACTTGTAAAAACAAAGTATCGTTTGTTGAACATAAAAGTTTCACCCAATGTCGAAATTGACCATGGATGTACAAAAGGGCATAAACTAGTCAATTACATAGGATTGTATTCAAAGCGATAACAATCTCATTTATGTATTAGTATCTG
The DNA here is from genome assembly GCA_963457665.1 of Thysanoteuthis rhombus. NCBI lineage: Eukaryota > Metazoa > Mollusca > Cephalopoda > Oegopsida > Thysanoteuthidae > Thysanoteuthis > Thysanoteuthis major. Next base: position 34,277,808 of record OY735205.1, read on the forward strand.
TTTTTCTTTCATGTGTTTTTCCACAACCGATGGTGGAAACGTTTGACAAAAAATTGTGCGCTGTTTTCGCATCAAATTGTGGAACTTTACAATTTACAATTGTTATTCATACGATTTTTACATTTTCAGTTCTGTTGATGGGAGAGCCAGAAAAAAATCTTGCATTTTACTTATAGCGGGGCATGTATATGCGGATGCGATTGGTTTTACAAAAAGCACACACTGACGGACACACACCTAAACACACACACACACACACACATACGTATTCTTATAGACAGATGGATATAAGATTGGATTGATTTAAATAGTTATGGCTGTGTTGGGCTAGATGCATGTATTCAAGTGCACATACACATATATATTTATTTATATGATCTTATTTATGCATATATGCCTATATTTATTAATAAGCGCATCTATATTTGCTGTATATCAAATGGCTTATACTATACTATGTCTGTGTGTGTGCGTGTGCGGATATGTTTGCTTAAATCTGATAAAGTTGAGGAGTTATAAGCAATAAGACGTATAAATAATTCCTTAGTGGCTCCCAATGAAATGGAATAAACGGAAAATATTTCCTTGATTTCTGCGAAAGTGTTTCTGGAATTTGAGATCATTCCAATAAATGGTGAGTTGGAAAATTACTTTTTCTCTTTGCAAATACAATTGAAAATGGCGCAAATCTATTAAGGTGACAGAAAAATATAAAAATTAGCTAATCATTCTCTGTTTCGACGCACATGCTTACAGTTCAGGTATTCCTATACACGCCTACATACATGTATGAAATTATATAAATAGAGGTTTTCCTGTTATCCGAAAGTACAATGTTCCTCTAAAAATCTTTCGCAAGCCAAAAAGTGAATAACCAATTTCAACTAATTTATATGATAATTTTTTCCTCAGATCCCCCCAAATAGTGATGGCTGTATGTCAGGCCGAGTTTTATCTGAGGTGTTTGGACATACGGGATACTGGAGTTCAGGAGAGAAAGAAAAAAAGTGCGCACGGTCTCTATAACGGGCAACTGTGAAACAAATGCTGAACGTTATTTTTTTGCATTTTGAATCTTCTCGTATGAGCAAAATAGTTGCTTTAAACGCACTTCCATAATGCAGGTGATACCTGTATATCTATGGGAACAAAATAAAAAAAACAACAACTTGTGTGTGTGTGTGTGTGTGTGTGTGTACATGCTGGAATACAGGAAGTGTGTATGCATTCTGATTCTCTAATATGCATGTAATTATCTAGAAAGACACTTTGTTGTTTGTTAATCTGTGTGTAACATAGACATGATGATTTGAAGTTAAGCTCTGATAATAATACTGATACTAATACTACTAATAATAGTAATGATAATACTAATAATAATAGTAATAATAATGATAATAATGATACTACTACTACTAATAATAATAATAATAATAGGGATACCCGCAGCTGTGGAAGAAATATGCCGAACAAGATTGGCCATAGAAGCAAAGTCATAAGATGTAGAAAAAATATTTCCTCAAATGCACAGAACTGCACTTTCCAAAACAATAAAATATTTTTTTTTTTTACCGAGACTTGAACAGAGGAAGAAAGCAGAAACATAAAACCACATGTCTCAGACACATAGAACTTCTGGTGCAACGTATGGAAATGTCATACGAGACACAACGGATCCTCAGAATTGTTACAAAGAAAAAAAGAAAAAAAGAAATGAGGGTGGAGGTTGTTAGGAACTAGAGTGGAATAAAGCCACATTAAGGAAACTTGAAAATGGCCCACTCGAAAGTTATAGGACATGATGGTGTCCACGGATAATGGTTTGAAAAACCATCACATTACATGACAGACTATCCACCAGAATAGATGACCGGAGAACGATCTTCAAAAGCACACTGTGAAAGGCAAGTAACTACGGACCAATCATGTGCTAACCATTGATATGGAACATTTTGACTTGACAGATTGTAGAGAGAATATCTATTAACGTTAAAAGAAGAGGATCGACCAAGAGGATGCAGAGAATGAACCAAAACAGCAAATGGCTTGCTCTATATTGATCAGATAATTCTGAAAAAGGTGAAGGGAAGAAAAATATTGAAAGGGATAGATTGATTTCAAAAAGCATACGTTATCGAAAATAGCTGGATACTTGGATACCTCAAGAATTAAAAATGGAAAATCAGTGGTGAGATTCATAGAAAATCAGTGGTGAGATTCATAGAAAATCAGTGGTGAGATTCATAGAAAATCAGTGGTGAGATTCATAGAAAATCAGTGGTGAGATTCATTGCAAAATCCATGAAAAACAGGAAAGTAGACTTGATGACTGCAAGAGAAAGCTGAGCAAAGGTGAGTATGAAAATTAGAAACTTTCAAGGGTATTCGCTCCCCACTACAATTCGTACAAACCATGATATCACTTGACAGATTTTTGAAAAACAGCAAATGATACCAATATTGGGGCTCGACGGGAAAAATCAACCACCTTATGTTAATAGACAACGTAAAACTATTTGCAAATAAAATAGGGAACGTAACAAAATATTGTTCAATTAAGTTGAAGAATACAGTGATGACACAACGATGGAATTTGGAGAAGAAAAATTCACGCTATTGGTAAAGTGCATTGAGAGGCTAATGGCGTTGGAGGGAATGGTTATCCGGACAACAAAACTATTAGAGCATTGAGCATAGGGATCTGAGAAAGCATTTGCAAGCGTGCAGTGAAAATATTAAGTGCTCGAGGCAGTGCAATTGACTATAAAATGTAGCAAACGGTAATGATGGAAAAAGGGGATTAAAAATGAGAACAAAAAAGACTCCATAGAGGATTCAAAAGACAGAAAATATAGCAGATAAATGATCATGGATATAGCTATGCAAAGGACACCTGAAGAGGGAAAAATATCCCTAAACATCTCAAGCCCAAGCAAATGCTTCTGGACAAACTATGTCACGCGAAGATCGACAGAACCCTGCAAAACAGCAAATGCCGCTTCTGTGAAGAACAGGGAGAGAAAATTAGCCACTGTAGCAACAAATGCAGCAAATTACCCCATAAGGAGCGCAAGAACAGGCGTGAACTACACAAATAACTACGATTCGATCATACAAACAGATGGTCCCAGCACGAAATAGAGAGTGTCCTGGAAAGAAAAAGCCATCAATCACTTCTAGCCTTCGACATCCAATCTGACTACCCCATCCAAGCAAAAAGACTAGGTTAGCTCTATGTGGACAAGGTAAAGGGGGTGAAAAATACAAAAGTACCAGGACTTCACCCAGGAGCTAAGAAAGGTGTAGAACATGAAGGTCAGAATAATGCCAGTAATAGTAGACGCACCCACTGGAATCTGAAAGAATACTGACGATAGTACGGGGAAAAAAAAGAAAAAAATACCTCCATTGGCATAGACTAGATAGCCAGAAAGAACAATGCATATGTTAAAAGAGTGGGGGAAGGCGGAGACAGTACAAATTCCTCCGCTGCTGTGATGAGTGAGGTGAGCTGGAAACCTGAGAAACGTTACTGCCTTAGTGAGGGCAAACCAAAGCACTGCTGTTAAATGCAGGAATACTGAGGGGTAAGCTAGGGACTTATGGAGACTTAAAGCCTCTCAGTCTCCAGAGATGAACACCCAACCTCTGCTGTGAACATCATAGTAATAGATCAGTGGACGCGCATGATAAGTGTCCAACGAAATATTCATAGATAGTTGAGAAAATTGGATTCAAAGTTCGACGAACTTTTGTTCTCAATATTTTCGTTATTTGTTGAAGTACAATGCTCATTATCTATTTTATTGTGGAGCTTGTACACGCAGCATTTTGATTTTGGTGCATATTTCAATAAGGAATCCTAAATATTACAAATGCTATAATACACAAAGCGAGATTTTTTTTATACAGAAAAAATGATTCCTATGTTTTGCTTATTCTCACCATAAGTATTTTCTGTAACATTATTATGCAAATTAAAATAAAAAATTTAGTATCAAAGCTTAAAAAAAACTGAAATGAGCATCTTTTAATCTTAAAAATTATGAAAATATTGTGGGTAAAAGTTGATCAAATAGTAACATGCGATTTTCACCATCGTCTTAACAGAAACAAAATGGCTAATTGTGTTGAAAAGATATGGCATATTCATATACGATTAATTGCAAGATGCGTCTAAGTCATAAAGCATATTGTTGAAGCTTCACAATGAAATGAATGCAGAGGCTTTAAAAATAAAGATATTGCGAGCGAAAATTCATCAAACTTTGAATCCGTTTTTCAGAATGGCTCGAGTTTGGCACTTGCGACATGTAAACACAAAGCACAAAGATATATATATATATATATATATATATATATATATATATATATATATATATATATATATATATATATATATATATACCGTCTCATTTTCTGTGGGTTACATGTTTCACATAGGATCTATGAGGACCCTCGTTGTGGATGTACCATAATCACTGGAATATGTCAAATGCACTTACGAGACACGCGGAGAGCATTTCTCTAAAATGCATCAATTAATCTTTTCTCCTTGGCTCGAACTGCAAACAGACCGAAAACAATTTCAACTTCTGATTGGTCGAACGCATTTCGCCGTCCCCTTTACTTTTCCAGTGACCATTGATCGGCCGAAATCTGAACACTCCCGCTTAGAGGAAAGCCTTGACTTATCTTCTGATATCGCTGTTTTAGTTTTCCGTGCTCTGCCATTCACTCTCTTCATCTTGCGAAGGACGAACACACTAACACGTAAAGCGCATATTGCAATTTCACTACATAGATCGTGATATCAAACCGTTACCTGATATTCTTGCAACGGGACCAGTCCATTGCCATTTGACTTTTCTAATGTTTCTTATTATATTTCTGATTCATATTAGTATTTTTAGTGCCGAGCAGCCTTGTGATTTATCCATGTGATGTTAACCATGATTATCTCCGCTGCACATTGCATGGCTCTTAGTTTGAGGGCTAATTTAAGTGAGGTGCCTTGTTTCAACTCAAGAGCTGATTATCGTTATAGTCCATTAGTGAAAAGTTTGGTGATCTGGTATCGGCATGTCTTACCTTTTTTTCGAGCTTGAAGGGCTTAGAGTCTTTTCGTAATTTCAAAGGAACTGCTTTGATTTATATGGGGTGTACGCCTTGTTGTATGATAGCATCAATGATTTCCACTCAGTCGAAGGTCTTCTAGAACAATTTCTACTGCTTGTGGCTTTGCATATTCTGCTGCTCTCAATTTTTGTTGATTTACTGAATGAAGATGGCTTATGATCGAGTAGGAGAAACTTTGAAAATTATTCTTTGCTCAACTGCAAGAAATCATGTACTCATTTTTTTGTGTTAGCGTATTGAATGCAAAAGCAGGCTATCTGATTTAATTAGTGGTCATATTTCATTGTCATATTTGGCTTAGTGTTAGGGTTAGGATTTTCGCCAAAAGAATAACATGTTTCGTTGTCAGTTTTGGGTAAGATTCTTCGAAAAAATTCTTGCAAACTGAAATAAGCTCGGGGAGAAATTAAGATTTACATCAACCTTTTCATACGATGAACGGAAAATAAGGGTAATTTCACAGTATTACAGTTAAATTGTTAAAAGAACTCCAACACTAAATTTTTTTGCGATTTTATTCTGAAAACTACAAAATCGCCGAAAGGTTAGAATTTCTAAAAGATAAAATGCATATGGAATAAAATGAAATGAATCTTCTTCAACGGAGATTGAACTCGGTCCACTGATTATAATTAGCGTGCTTTTTAACCACTGAGCTTTTTCTATCGAACTGCTAAGAAAATAAATGAATCTTTTAATGTAAGCTCATAAATTTGGAGTTTTGATCCCAAATTGACTTGCAGGGACCTTTAAGATCAGTGCCACTTATCCTGAGTTATCCATAGGGCCAATCTCACGGACAAATTTGCAGCTCCTACACTGCAGCGATTTGAGAGTCTATAAGAAGCATGAACATAAGCAAGATATCAAACGAAGAAACAAATCATCGTCCTTATAGTAATAGACTTACTGATGCTAGCGATTTATTTACCCGCATTTTCATACTCATTTATAGGCATAAAAGCACCTTTATTCTTTGAAGTATATGATCCGTTTAAAACTCATGCAATTATCCCTCCATATATATATATATATATGTGTGTGTGTGTGTGTGTGTATGTGTGTGTGTGTGTGTGCGCGCTCGTATTTGCGCGTGTGTGTGTGTGTATGCGTGTGTTGAGTGCATGTGTGTGAGTGCATGCATCGGAACATAAATGTGGTTGCAGATGAATATGATGAGAGACACACCTGATACTTATTTGATCACAGAGGACTTGTCTGGCCCAGCTTAGCACATCTCCTCTTATTAATTGCTAGACTTGATAAATGCTTTTTCGTGCACCCTTTAGCAAACAAATCAAACAATATAGAGCCTTTGAATCTCGTGACACACGAACGCCTGGTAGCAGTCTTTTTGAATCATGCAGCTCTAATTAGAAATTAAATTAAACAGGTGCTCAAACTTTGCAAAGAATGCCGCTGGAAAAAGAAGCAAACAAAAAAAAAAAAAGAAGTTACACAAAACTAACATCCTTACAACTTCAATAGACATTTACTTATTTACATGGTTTGTCATATAACGATAGGATATGATACGCCGAACCATTTCCATGATAAAACAAAATACTGGAGTATGAAGTTCTGGGACGACAGGACCGAAACATGCTTTTAAGAGTGTCATGTCAGAACGCGTTTCAATTAATGCTTTTTTTTTTGGAAATTCATGATGTACCTTTTTTTTATAAATGAAATTTTAATAAATGTTTCATTGATAATGAAATTCTTAAGGTGAAAACTTGTTAAGAAGAAAAAACAAATGAGCACAAAAAAGAAAAAAAAGTAAATTCATATAAATTACACCATAGAAATACAAATAAGGGTACTATTAAATAAAAACTCATAATGTACTGAGAAGGTAATTTTTAGAATATATGTGATCATATATATATATATATATATATATATATATATATATATATATATATATGTGTGTGTGTGTGTGTGTGTGTGTGTGTATATACATATATATATACATGGATATATATGTGTAATGGAATCAATAATTCAGAGTCCTAATGATGAAAAAGCATATATTTATCCATATTTATTTCTTTTCACATAGTCTCCATCCTCGTCAATGCACTTAATTCAGTGGCTAATATCGATCACATAGATCAAACATTATACAGTGAAAATTTGTGGTCGAAATACAGCTAATGCCTCCATGTCAGGCTATGGACAATTTGATCCATCCTCATATTTACATGTGGTGAAATCATAAAGTTCCCAGAATCGTGATAACTACATTAGTTATAGTCTGTGTGATGAGCTTGCTAACTATTACTCCACGGCAAGGAGGGAGAATCATTTGCTAAGTTCAGTTTGGTTTGACATCAGGCTATAACCATCACACTGACGAATAGTCTATGCGAAAAACTTACAATCAATCATTTTATAGCATGAGCATATACGCATATAGATGCATATCTATTCTTGATGGGAGTAATGTTCGATGTCGTATACGGGGGAAACCATATTCAATACTAATATCAAATATTTTATAATATTAACGAGGTTTTGCTTAGTATATATTTTATATTTACGTTTATATCAATGAATACGGTGAGTCATCTGACGGTTTGATACAAGGTTCATTTCCAACACTCATGTTGAGGCAGCTTCTGGGATGGAATTTGGTTTGCATGTGGACTCTGACTGACCTGTAACCATGCTGCCCCATAAACAAAAGGATCGATGCATTGTGCTGTGACGCATTCCTTCCTTCACCAGCCAATGACACGTTGGAAGATATCTGAGTAAGAATACTTCTCACTCGAAGAATTTTACATATTTGACATGAGTTTGCCCATAGGGACCATGAAGAGAAGTACAAACTGAGGGTAAGATGGATCGCTGGGAGACGCTGGAAACTGTCAAGGGAACCTCAGGCGGTTCAGCGTGGCCCCAGGCTCAAACTGCTTCCGGTCAGGAATATTTGGAAAGTGTCAAAAAACCCTGCGAAGTGAGAAAGACATCAGTTTGAGATTTGTTTGGCGTGTTATAATTACAGATAATGCTGATTAACAAGTACAATCTCCAAGTGCACTGCACGGAGATGAGATGAAACATATGGTTATTTTTATAATTCACAAACTTTGTCTTCTCCTTTTTATCCAAATTGAAACCAGTAGATATTACCTCCACGGTACTTTTCAGCATTGTCGAATCGGGAACCGATCGATTTCAACCCAGAAATCGTTCCATAAATACTCTGAACTAGTATTCTGGCCAAAACAATTTGGCCTTTATTGAAGTCACTCAAATATTTATTCTTTTTCATAACTGCAACATTCAACACATTGATATGAATTATGCAAGTCCGTCTTAACTGCTTATATAACTCCGAACCTGACCCACAGAAAATAAATATCTATAATTTCTTTTTTAAAAATCATATTGAAATCGGTTTAGAGAATGTTTTGCTATATGCTGAAAAAAACAACTATGAACACAAAACAGTTCTTACAACATAGTATGCATATAAAAATGACTTGGCTTTGCTAACACCTTTTTATGTCGTAAGTCAATGGGGTCTGTACGTGAATACGGGCCCAGTCAATGGAGTTTTAAGGGGAAGTACTGAAGTGAGCACCGATGACTCCACCCTTTTTACATAGGGTTTGCATGCTTTGGTTCACCGATAGTGCAAATAGCATCCAGCCCCCTAAGTCATAGGTTTGACTAGAGTATCCTTCTCCTGAGAGATGCCCTAACTAGCCATGTAGTTCTTAAGTCTCTTTGCAAGATTTGTACAATATGGCTCACTTGAGTTGTTGGAAATACGACGTGAAAACTCAGTAGTTGATAGATGCTAGAACTAACTGTACTCCTGTCTCTTAAGAGCAGTATCACAGCAGTACGAATGTCTTTGCTGTTCGAGCGCCAATCCGAGACACACTACTTGTGTAGATACTGAGCTGGCTGCAGAGCTCTGCTGTCCCTTCAGAGGGGGAAACTGACGGAATACATATATATATATATATATATATATATATATATATATATATATATATATATATATGATTGTATTGTGGATGCAAAGTGATCCGACAGAATGTAGATGAAATTGGCAATCGGGAGGGGAAGTGAAAAACTCAAGAGATAGGCATTACTTCTCAACATTTTTCATCATTATTCCGTGGGTGCACTTCGATGCATTTCGACAGGGGCTGGGTATCTTTTTCAGAGAAAAATTTTTTGCAACGGTTTCATAGAGAAAAATATGCTATTTACATTTCGATATCAAAGAGAAAAATGCGAAAGTTTCTGTGCCTAGTTGTTCAGTAGGAGTGGGAGGGGAGGTGTTTGCGTCTGTTCAATTTGATTTTGAACAAGATGTGTCTATGTGAGGCGGGGCAAGGGTATGTATGTTCCCCGTCTCTGTGGGAGTTTGGCTTGTCTTAAATAAATTGGGCAGTGATCTATTTCATAAAAACACACACATATATATAGATACATATATAATCGAGTCAAACACAAGTAAAAATTTCTCTATGTATTGGGTAAAATGTGAACAGAGCATTATTATAATTACATTGATATCATACTAAAATTAAACCACACTACTTTAAAAGAAAACTTTTTCAGAAAAAGTGTTATTTCATATATATATATATATATATATATATATATATATATATATATATATATATATATATTAGAACAAATAGATAGTTATATAGGTAGATAAATCTAAGAAAGGATAGATATACACTCAGAAGATATGTCTTTATTGATCAACTTCAATGCTTATATCGGCGGGAAAAATATTAAACTGAATCAAAGATTACTTTTATAACGCAAGTCTTAATTCAAATCAATGGGAACTTTGCATGCAAATCACAAAGGAATTTCAAAGATCAATCCAAGAAATGATTCTCTTGGGAAATGTCTACTTGGCTACTGTCGTCGAAGAAAGGTGACAATTGTCACATTCTCAGCCTTTTTATTACATTAAGATATCCAGGCAAATCATGAACTCCAAGCATCTGGGAACAATCAAATTCTGATTATGACTTTGGAACGCACAAAATAGCTTTGAAATCATAAAATCTTGAATAAAATACAGACAACTTAAATTCAGTTGAAATTCTATGCAAACAACTATGTGTGTGTGCCTTTCAAGATATAGCGACTAATAACAGCCCATCGATTATGCGATGCTGATGCAGGAAATTTGACATCAACTAAACTTCACTGTTTGCATACAATAATTTTAGATCAATTCTGTGGTCGTCATATTCATTTGGTTTCAATGTGCAATTTTCTAAATTGGCTATACCCAAAGAAACATGTGTATGTTAACAAACCTTGGACGGCCAAGTAGCTTTGCAAAAAACATCTGCAAAGAAATTTGAGTGCGACCAACAGAACCACTAGCTGTAGACATGAAATATACAGGAGAGGTGATAAGAAACTTCCTGTGGCAAATTGGCAATAATTTCATGGTAATTGGTTGATTGTAGTCAAACTAGGTTTACTTGGACCATAAAATGGTAGAATTTCCCAAAGTAAAGGACTAAAATTGAATTTGTTTCGCGAAAATACAACAATATTTATAGAAGGTTACATATGATTCCTAATCAGGAGTTAATTCTCACCGTCCCTGTATTTTAAAGAGATCGTCTTCGCAAACGGGAAAAATGTTGGCACAAAACATTGTTATTAGCATTGATTTTTGCGAGTTTCTCTTTCTTCTTATTTTTGTTGATTTTTATCTCCGCGCCCAGATAGGAAATACAAGTTCAAATCTCGTCGGAAGCTTATTCTTTATTTTTGATCCATACTACTTCACGGTCGTAGAATTAGAATACGATCTGGGTGATATGATATAAGACAACGAAAATGAAGTGAAAACAAAACCATAAAAAATCGGTGATACTGATTAGCTTCATCCATCTAGACTAACGCCACAAGGTCGAAACAAACAATATGCTATATACTGAAAATCGGATAATGAAAATGTAATCAAATTTTAATTATCTATTTAAATTTTACAGCCTAATGGGTGAGGCGTGGTCACGGTGAACCAGGCTCCTAAGGATAGGAAATGCAAATTCAAATACAATTAAGGACACTGCTTCTTGTAAGGGATTGAAATTAACCGGGAGATTATTAGATTCATAAACTTAGTCCTCTCTTTGGAATAAATCTGTATGCTAACACAAAGTTTATAACCGAATTCTGATCTGAAATTGTCACTGTATAATTTTCGATCTATGTAATTGATATGCACCACTGCATGACATTTTTGATTAAAATTTCCATTATAGTATTTTAGCACTAAAAGTGATAAAAGAGTAGAATGATTAATAGAAGAAATTTACTACAGAACCAATGAATTGGAAAATAGACAAATAACAGGTCTGCTTAGTCATCCAGTTGAAACTATGACCTGACCCATATCTTTTGGCAGCATGATGGATGGGGTTGATTGATCTAAAAAATTCGAAGAGCTTCCTCAATTGAAAAATTACTCCTCTCATCTTATGTTGGGCCGTGATCCCCTAAAAATCGAATTTGAAAAAAAAAAACAAAAAAAAAAAACATGCGTGAACACAGTCAGACACAAACTAAGAAACCAATTAGCATTAACTTACATTGCAAATTGAACATCCAACTAAAAAACTATTCGGGTGGAATCTTCAAAGAATAAAATTAAAAACATTTTTCTAGACGTAATAGATATTAAATGTTATTCTTTCAGCCCTATAGCTCTATTGTATACGCAAAGTATAGATAGATTGTCAGTTGAAAACTGAAGCAACATACGTTGACAATTTTGGTGACAGCCTGCTTTGACAGTTTCCAATATGACGGGAGTCATCTTATATTGCCCGAACAGGGGCTGAGTGAGGGAGTTATCGGTGATTCCTGTTCCCACTGTATCCGAGTAAGTATGTTTTTTTGGACATTCATTCATGTATCATTCTTTTACATTCATTTCTATTATTGATCTTTCATAGTTTAGACATAGGGATATACCATTTATCGAAAAAGAATACAGAGCTTCTGAACCAGGACAGAATCACCCCAGGGAGAAATTTCCGGGTTTCAAGGGGCTAATGGGACTACAGATTGGCAGTGTCGAACTCTTGGAATATTTCAACTTGACAATTCCATGAAGCAATTTTTAGGAATATTTTTTCTTAGTACATTTTTTGAGTACAACAATCTTGGAAAGGTAGTGGCGAGAAAAGACCGTCTGAAATATGATAATAAAGGGCTGAAAAGACAATAAAAAATTGAAAACCACTGCTCCAAGATATCATTTATACCTGTTCATTTGTTATAATTTAAGGCATAAATAATACTTGAATACATAAGAGAGGACAAATCAATATAATTCAACAGGAAACCTCTTTCGGGCATTAAATCAAACCTCTTTTAGTTATAGCGGAAAACTTATTAAAAAAAAAGAAAGTTCATTCTCAATTAAAAGCATCAGCATATTTTAAGGAAAACTAACCTATTTTTCTGGTGTGCGTATGTGTTTGTGTGTGTTGTAGGGTCTTTACTTTCTTCTTTGAAATTGTAGAGTTAAAAAGCATCAAAAAAGTTCTGCATCACCGAATACACAGCGGGCTCCATCCTTACCCCAGCCTAGTTTTTTTTTGATAATTCGATAATTAAGTTGGTATCTTTTGAATATATCAGTCCACAATCATAAGAATGGCTAAAGCAAATTTGCATGAAAAAGGTTATATTTATTATTTCCTATTGTTAGAGATTAATCAAAAGATTTCATTGCACGATTGTAAACGTCAAGCAACTTCATGCATCTATCTGCCTACCCGCCTGCCTAATTATCTATCTATCTCTCAGTTCTTCTATCTCTCTTACTATTTGTCCATCAATCTAGACAAATGCATACCCCAGAATTCCTTTCGTTTTTCTTTTGTTTCTCATCCCTATATCGCAATCATTTTGGATCTATTTATCTATTCCTCACAATTCTAATCTATCTATATATCTCTTTATCTATCTCTCACAATTTATCAATATAGCAATATATGTGTTTTGTCCCTTTCTTCCTTCCTATATTTCTTCCTTTCTTTCTTCCTTATTTCTTTCTTTCTTGCTGTTTACATCCATCCCTTTTTGTTCTCATCTATGTATCTCTGTCTTTATCGATCGATCAATCAATCGATTAATACATGTCCTGAAAACCAATATCTTTTCAGTGTCTTTGATCCTCTTCATAATAAAGAAAATATATATTTTAAATTACTAATCAATATAGACTTCGTCTTTGACCCGGGTTTAATATGTGGAATAAATTGGTATCAAAACTATTTACCAATCTAGTGACCTCAATGAAGATATGACCTAATTTAAAAGCTGATGTTTAACTTTTTATCCAAAACTGAGATTCCTTGTGATCAAAAAATAAAGACATTTTCCCACTTCAGCATCCATACATTCAATACCTTAAAAATTAAGAATGTTTGTTTAAATTTTTGAATGTCTGAATTCATGTTTTATAAACTTCCAAACAGTTGGCCCTACAAGCTGAAAATATGTATAAAAGAGTAACTTGACCACATGAGGAACACAAGATGATTGGCAATGAACTCTGAGGGTAAATTTGACGTCTGTTCGATCTTGGCATTTAAAAATCTAACGAGACAGTTACTCACCAAGGCCTGAAAATTTGTATAAAATGATAACCGACCCGAAGATTGTACATAGTATATGTGATGCTGACCTTAAGTAAACTCTAAAAGTACATTTGGAGTCAGTATAGTTTGGTAGGGTTAGATCGATTATGGTATTTTCAAATCTGACACGAACAGCTGCACCCCAAATGCTGCATATCAGTGTATAAGACTAACTCCATCCCAGGAGAAACATTGGATATGTAATACTTACATATGATGGCCCTTAAAGGTCAATTCAAGTTTGGGCCAATTTTGTTTGGCATCTAGCGGTGACAGCTATCCCCATGTTGTCTGTGAATTTATGTACCTGTGACTTGACTCCAGGATGGAAGTAGGATAGATGAAGCTGACCTCTGAAGATCAATAAAGATCAATTCAGGATCATGGCAATTTTGGCATCTTCAAATCAAAATGAGCCGGCTGCAAATCTATGTACAAATGTAACTTGACCGCAGGATGAACACTGGATAGGTGGTGACATCAAAACATAAATTTTAGGTGAGATCATTTTTGGCATTTACTAAAGAGGTCAGTTCTGACATTCACACATTTAGGGAGGAGAACCACACTCTTGGGGATGTACATTTGTGAATACGGGCAATAGGACCATCGGAAAACCATATGTTAGTTTGATTTGACCTCTTCAGTTCGATCAAGGTAGAAGTCAATTTTTGGAATTTCTAATCCGAGGGAGACAGCTGCATCCTACTGTTAGCAAAATTATGTGCATTCGTCTCTAGACGTAGGGTAGATGACACGTCAGCAAAATTGTGTGCATTGGTCCCTGGACGTAGAGTAGATGGCATTGATCGGCAGAGACCTCTAATGGTCAGTTCAGGTCGATTAGTGAATTTTCAAGAAAAAGTAAATCTTTCCATTTTTGATCCACCTGCTATGTTGCTATCCTAATTTGAGAACCTATGTTTTTGAAATTACTATATGAGCTTTCAATATCGATTACTTTTTTCGGGCAACACTGGGTAACCTAACTTATATGTATATATATAGTCAGATATAGTCAGATATAGTCAGTTCTGGACGGAGAGCCATCGCCAACCTGCAGTTCTTGCTATCGAGTTCCCTCAATTTAAAATGAATACGTGTTTCTATTAAAATATCTGCTGGTTCAGTTCCTGAAACACTATGAGGAATCCTTAATTAGATTTAGTCTCCATGTCTTCAAATTTATTCATTTCTGAACCGCCCACTTCCTACAATTTCACCGAAAAGGATTTGATACGATCGTCAGGAATATATGTATATATATTCATAAATATGCATGCATACATAAAAATGCATATATATATATATATATATATATATATATATATATATATATATATATATATATATATATACACGATTTCGTATGAATATGCATACACATAAATAATTCAGACGTCAAAACACTTTAATAATGAATGTAAGAATATGGCATAAGAGATATACGTGATACGTTGATCAACAAGAGAAAAAACAACTCAAAATCTGTGACGTTGTGTACGAAATTCTGACAGCATTCGATTTCATTAGTCAGCATCTCTTTCTGTAATAAGACAATTTGTTTCCAATTCAGTCAGGTTGTTATATATTTGATCAAGATTCATAAATTCATATATTAGGATATATATATATTTAACTAGTACATGGATTAATGAAGTAAGCATTCACGAGTGACGGATCCAGGATTTCGAGTAAAGGATTGTTCAAATGGAAAATTTCTTTTCGCAAAAAATTAGGTGGAATCATATTTCAAACAATAAAAAAGTATCTCATGCTTGAGTCATAGCTTTTAGACATTAAAAAGCACTCTCCAAAATTATCAGAAAAAACAATGATTTAAAATTTGGCAGAGAATAAGATTGAAGACCTCTTACCTATATTAAATGAAAATAAGAAATAAAAAAATGTTTTCAAGATTGATTTAAGATTACTTGCGTTCATTTGTGTTCAAAATATCTTTATTTAGATTTTAAAAAAACAAAAAACTTTTGAGCTGTGGATCATCCTGAACCTCTGGAACCCCTTGGCACCCCTTGATCCGTGCCCTAGGACTAAAGATTAAGCCGACGTCAAAGGCCTGCTTGCCTTCCTGGATAATTAGATTTTGAACGTCTGACATTTGTTAACTCCAAAAGCGAGTGCTTTCGCTGGAAGTGAATTGGCTACGATTTCAAGCACCACGCAGGCCCCATAGATAGAAATTTCAAGTTTTATGAAAGTGTAGACTGATGTAAATAATACTTAGCCTGCTATTCCTCATCTTCTCGTTTCCTGTACATTTTTACATTTGACACATGTTTCAAATCAGGAAGTAACGTTCAAATCTTTCGAGAGGGTTATTAAAGCG
Organism: Thysanoteuthis rhombus; assembly: GCA_963457665.1. Taxonomy (NCBI): domain Eukaryota; kingdom Metazoa; phylum Mollusca; class Cephalopoda; order Oegopsida; family Thysanoteuthidae; genus Thysanoteuthis; species Thysanoteuthis major. The sequence goes on from OY735205.1 coordinate 34,293,957, forward strand.
TAAAGGATCACTGGACTCTCGAAAAAAATGCAACACGATCCTAAATGCAGCTCTTTCAATTCATGTAATTTGGCTTTTCGTCTTTTACAGCTGTAAAACGACACCTGAATGCCTCCTCTTTAGAATATAAATGATCGCAGTTTATTATTACACGGTTATGACTTACGTGTACATCCTTGAAGTACTACTTTATACAGTCGTGATGGAGTGCCTGGCGTTGAGCGATGGTTAGCAAGCTATACTATTCACTAGTGTACTGAAGTAGGCTGCCGATGAAACTTCCAAAGAAAACACCAGATCAGGCTAGCAAAAAATCCTCACAGATTCAAAGGAATATAAAAAAACAATAATAAAAACATCAAGTTTGAATGGAAATATGACTGTATTTTACTTAATTTTACAAGTAAGCCACCATGATTACTCCCTCTTTTCTCAAGTTCCTTTTAAGATATTAAGCAATTTGTCATTAATGACAAAAACATTTCGACTTTTTTGCCAGGTGTCCATTTCCCGCCTACATTTTGATTCATTGCGTGGTTATAACAGGAACTACAACAGTATATGTATCATACGAGATTCAAACACGTTTAATTGATGATTAAACTATCAACAGGTTATTTTGAACATATTTATTGAATAGATGAGTTATTTTCAAGAATTTATTTTTCAAGGTTAGTAAAAGCCCAGATTATAAACTATTTTCGAAAAATAATCCCCAAAACCCAGATAATTGGTGAAAACTCCAGATCTTGGGAGACAACCTTACTTTGGCTTGCCTGTTCACAAATAGAGTGGGTCAGATCATAAGAAGAGTCTTTGCTCTTGTGGTCAGGTGCCAGACTATTCGGAACACAAGGAATGGCCCCAGCCCCAGTCGAAATTTTAGTAACATTTACTAGAGAACAGGCGCCTGCCCCAGCTAACACGGGGCATATGCAGCAGCGTTGAAGACAGGTTGCTTGCATTTTAGTTGGGATATATATATATATATATATATATATATATATATATATATATATATATATATATATATATATATGTATGTATATTGTAACGTGCCATAGCAGAGAGTCCTGTACATTCTAGTAAAAACATCAAAGTATATTTTTTCTCTTAACTATAGAAATGCAATTTTAGCAGATGTATATATTCTCTGAGTGCTTTCTAGTTTCAATTTGTAGTTTAGTGGAACTGTGAGATCCACTGTCTGACTCCTCTTAATTTGAGGTCAGTAGGTGCGTTCACTTGACCTGGATTGGATGACCCGTAAGGATTTCAAAAATCAATAGAAATTTACTTTTTATGTCCTCTCGAGTTGTACACAAACCATTGGCTTTCACAGCTGAATTCCTAGTGGATCAATGCCTCTACTCATATATATATTTATAAGTATATTTTGGGATACTTTCTGAGCTAATGTGATACTTCTGCTTTTTTTTATTTTTTATTATTATTATTATTATTATTATTATTATTATTATTATTATTATTATTATTATTATTATTATAATAATAAGCAATCTCACACCAGTTGCCTGGCGGTAACCGCTGGAGTTTGAGTGACAGCAATTTTCCTCAAGTCTCCAGCCCTTCTCCCCTAGTTCTCATAGGCCACACTAATCCTGCAGTTTACAGTTTCACACCGGTTGCCCAGTGGTCATTGCTGAAGGCTGAGTGACAATAAGTCTCCTCAGGTGTTCAGCTAACATTGCATCTCTCTTTCGCCTATCATGCCGGTGCTGCAGTTGGCATTTCCGCTTTTATTTCCCTTTCTCCGTTGGGTCGCTGTTAACAATTAGTGTTGCAGTCTTTATATTTCTAGTATTTCCCTCAGTATCTGCGCAGTTCCTAGCAGTGCTGTGGTCTGTACAGTCTCAATCCTTCCCCTTATCCCGATCTCCTCCAGTCTCGCCCTCAGTGTCCTTGGGACAGTTCCTCGTGCACCCACTATGACTGGCACTACCCTGGCTTTCATGTTCCACATGTACTTCAGTTTTCTCGCTAAATTCTGGTATTTTTCCAGTTTTTCAGTCTCTTTGCTCTTTACTCTATCGTCTGCAGGTACAGCCACGTCTACTGTTTGGCAGGTCTTCCTCTTCTTATCTACGATTACCAAGTCCGGTTTTCTTGCCTGGATGAGCTGGTCGGTTTGGATGTCAAAGTCCCAGGAAAATTTGTGGTTGGCATTCTCCAGGGCTGCTTCTGGTTTGAGCTGATACCGCTTTTCCGCATGGTTGAATTCCATTCCCATCGTTGCTACTCTATCGTGTCTGTGCTTATACTCAACACTATCACAGTACACAGCTGTGCTGTGGTTCACAGTTTCTCACCATTTTCCCGGTCGTTGTCGCTGAAGGCTGAGTGACAGTAAGTCTCTCTAGGTCTTCATCCCTCCTCTCATATCTCCCTCACCTATCACAGCAGTGCTGTGGTTTGTACCTCCGACACCATTTGTGGTGTTTTTGGTTTTTGTTTTGTTTTTTCTCTCTCCTATTCTCCTTGTTAGGCCCCTGCAAACAGCTGGGCGTCTTAGATCTCATATTTCTAATTCTTTTTCCAGTTTCTTGCAATCCCCAGCAGTGCTGTAGTCTGTAAAGTCTCAATCTTTCCTTTCATCCTCAGTTCTTCTGATCTCGCTTTCAGTGTTTTTGGGTTGTTTCTGAGTTTGCCAACTATTACTGGTACTACCCTGACTTTCATGGTCAACGCCATTTTCAGCTCTCTTGCTAGGTCCTGGTGTTTTCGTATCTTTTCACGCTTTTTTTCTATTTTCTCTATGATCTGCAGACACGAATACGTCTGTTATTTGGCAGGTTCTCCTTTTCTTGTCCATGATTACCTGGCCCATTTTTTTCGCTTGGGTGTTTGGTCATTTCGGATCTAAAAGTCCCTTACTTATTCTACAAATTGTAATGGTACAAGAGTAGTTGATCTATAATGTTTTGAAATAAAGATGGACAGAAGAAAATATCTCAATATAATAAGCCATTTTAATTGTTCTGATCTAAAGCCTATGCTTTCCAATGAGAATGATTTGGATTCCACAATCCTAATGCAGCAATGGTCATTTGAATGTCACTGTTTAGCCCCTTGATTCAGGTCAGTCAGGTCTCATCTATAGACCCGTAGTCCTTGGATATCTGTCTGCCAAGCAGAACTTGCATATTGCAGTAAGGGGGCAGGGGTTCAATGTGTACGCTATGGCCGACAAAAGCCAGCGAGACCAGGCTACTTTTGTCTCCACATGGACACACACACACACACACACACACACACACACACACACACAGAGAGAAACACAGATATGTGAGGCCCTATATTATTTGGCCTATGTTCCATATTTGTCCCTGTTGGGGGCAAATACATAATCGTTTTATTATCGTCCTAAAAAGGCGCAAATGGAAAATATACCTTATTGAATCGTATGGGGAACAGCAAAACAGTTGAAACATATATTTCCCAAGGAATATTGTGGTCTGCAAGCTTCTTGAAAATGAGGAAAAAGTGATGTTATTTTTTATATCATATTATGAAAGGCATTAGCATATATAGCAAGCCCTAGACAACGTAAACAGAATAAACAATTGAAGAAAATGGGGCTGGTGCAGCAGTTATTCTACTTACGTTGTCCAGAAGGAGTGATATATTGACCGTGAACGACGAGAGATAATCTCAAATAAGTTTCTATATAATATAACGCAATTTATAATCCATTCTGCAGGACGAAGTGTTTCAATTTCTCATAACTGTCGCCTTGAAAGAGACGAATAGACCGAGAATGAACAAGATGAGAATTTGTTGTCAAAGCATTCATTTAAGCCTTTGGGAAGAGCATCGTTACTTTGAAGTGGCTACCCTCTCGGTGACACATTTGTTTCTCTCGGCAGCCCTATTTCCTTTAATTGTTTTTACTATTTACGTTTTTTAGGGCAAGTTATAACAACCATGTAGCAATGGAAGATCATCTCGAATTAGTTTTTTTTCATATGATATAACGCAATTTATAATTCGCACACAATTATGCTATAAAAGAAATGGATCTGTAATCTGACAGAAATAATTGCGTTCTATTATTTTACAATGCTATTTGAAAGGTTCCCCCGTTGATGATAATGTTTTATAATTATTTTTGTGGGATTACATATCCATTTTTTGATGATAATAATAATAATAATGATGATAATAATAGTAATAATAATAATAATAATAATAATAATAATAATAATAATAATAATACACCAGGCAACTGGTGTGAGATTGCTAATAATAATAATAATAATGATAATAATAATAATATATATATATATATATATATATATATATATATATATATATATATATATATATACGCATAGTATAAAACCAGAGTGTGTGTGTCTGCATTTTCATGCATATATATGCATGTGTGTGTGTGTTTGTGTGTGTGAACGTATACACATACATGCACCTGCATGTATACATTTATATGAATTTTGGTGTGTACTGGTTTTTGGAGCCGATAGTTTTCCACGTTTCTTTCAATTTCGAGGATTCCTCTCGTCAAGGGAGATGAAAAAAATGGAATATGCCTCTTTGGTCGAATTTCATTTTTCTTTCAAAGGGAGTTGCAAGGGTTCTATTAACCGTCGCAATGAGATCATCCATGCAATCTCAGCATTGTTTATTCCTTCGAATACCACCCTGCTCGGGCGTGGCACTGTGTTTGGGTGTCAATGTCTGTGGGGTGCTGGTCTCAATACGGAAGCAAAATGAATAAATAAATAAATACACACAGAAATTAGGCATTAATCCGTTGCACGGTGTTAAGTAGAAAGACGCTAATCATCTGAGAGAGAGAAAGAGAGTGAAAGAGAGGGAGAAAGAGAGGGTGGGAGACAGAGAGAGAGATAGGAGATAGATAGATAGAGAGAGAGGGGGAAATAATTACTCTGTGAGTTTAAGGTTATTTATCAGGACAGATTTTTATCTGAACTGCTAAGTACTGATCGAATGAGTCGGCGAGGTGGAGATGGCGAGTGTGAGGAAGGTGGAGAAAGGTGCATAGCATACATATTCATTTCTCTCCTTTGGGTATTCGGGCCCGATGCTGAAGCCCGCACAAGTAATTTCATGGCTAAAAACATTAATAGGTAAAATAAATAAGAAGAAAATTTGGTAAAACAACAAAGCAAAAGGATATATAACTCTTGGGATTGGAAAGTAATATCGCTTTCTGTCACACCTCGGGAGGTGTCTGGTGTTTTATGTATTCAGTCATAATTAGAAAGACACAAAGAAATATATGCAAAGAATAAGGGCAAACAAAAAAAAGAAAAGAAGATTTTTCTATGTGTATTATTATTTATCGTGCACTGGTGAGAGTACAATGAACGCGAAACGACATTTTTGGAAAATGGTCAACCCTGACCCGACCTTCTTAACAATGGCACAGTCTAGAAATAATGAATTTTAAATACGGGCTCTGTACCCTGATTTTTATTCAGAAAAAGAGTATTTTAGTGAATATTAAACATCTTAGTTGTGAGATAAGACGGATTACTTTCAAAGGGCAGATGTTAGAGTGATCCTGCGAAACACTCAGCGCATTGGACTTCAACACAAAACCGTTACCCATATTGTGAACTCATTGAATAGATAGCATACACAGATTATCAAATCATATGGGAACCAGCGAAAGTCCTTGATTAAAGAGATTTGTGGCTGTAATTGAGACCATTAAACGAAATATGTACCAGAACGTATCTAGTACGAAAGAATTGGCCGTAACACATTCAAGAATATATGAATTCATATAAGTGAATAATAACTTTTACTTTGCCTATAGAATGAAAACTCTAATGTCTTTCTTGGTTTACTTAATGATCATCATAATCATTGCACTTTTAATGTTGGTCATTTGACATAGAACCCCCAAGATTAACCCTATCTCTCTAACATGGGCATCGGGGAGCCAGTTCTGAACTTGTCTAGTTCGTCACACTATCTCATATTTTGCCAGTTGCGTCTTCGCATATGATCTCTGAAGATTAACGTTGTGCATTGAGGTGTCCACTAGTTCTTGCAACATCGCCAGTCCATTGCCATTTGAGTTTTCTAATGGTTTCAACGGTATATGCAACCCACTTTTTTTCTCTAATATACTGTGCTGTCTTGTGAGGTTGAGCATGATTCACTCTTGTGCACGTTGTATGGTTCTCAGCTTGAGAACCAATATTTTTGTAAATTTCCACATTTTCCTTGAGTCACTATGTTTCACAATCATACTCAGACTTTAGACTCCTTCATGAAGGATACGTTCAATTGACAAAATTTACGGCGAGGATGTTAAACTAGCCACTCTAGGTGGGGATGTCTAAGATATCCGAAGGGTCCATGATAGTTCAAGTGCAATAAGTTGCCGAAGGCCTCGGGCAGTAACTAGATCGACCCCGGCTTTGTCCAATGCACCCTAGAACAGGATTTTTCGTTTTCATAACCTAATCAGAGATGATGAATAGGAGAGCTGATTATGGGGAAGGGAATAAAAGGAAGTAAGATGGGGTCGTATTACTGTTAGGGGTTAGCGATGGGAACAAATGAACATACACACCGACAGACAGACCAAGAGGCAGATGGACAATGAGATTTAGAGAAAGAAGGAGAGTATGGGTGAAAAATGCCGAAAAATATCAAGGCGCTGTTCGTCTTAATGATGCTCTTCATCATAGTGATTTGCTGCATCGTGGCAATGACGAAGTTCTTCTCCCCATCCGTCTGGCCACTTACTAATACTGAACCCGCAGCTATAGTGTCAAACTGATATCGCTCTCAATGGGTACAGTCAATTACGCTCAAATAGCAATTGTTTTTCTTCATCTATCAGTACATTTTTCTTCTTTTCTTTAATTCTAATCCTAAAAATTACTGCTTACTTCATTTTGATTAACCTGCCAAAAATTTTCGTGGCTAATTATGGACGCTTCGCCGAGAACGACACCAAATCTTGGGGGAATTTTTCTCATTTTGATTGTAGGATAATTATCGGTTATTGCTCGCTAGCATAAATCTAATAGTTGCCCTAAAGGCCAAGCTGTATTCTATCAGAAAACTCAGATGACGAAGACGTAGCAGGCTTCACCTGTGCCAGGAATGGCCCCTGGGTAATTCTCAAGGAGGGACTTGAAAGTTTCATTCTTGAGAAAAATAACTCTCCAATTTTATGTCCATTTTTTCTCCATTTTTTAATGTCTGTTTCTCTTATTTATTTTTCCATAGTTTTATTTTGTGTGCGTTTGGGGCCGCGAAACAAAAAAGAATAGATGGAAATTAAACAGATTTTGAAGGCAAAACAGACATGCTTAAAGATGAAGAAGAGAAATTAGACGTTGAGGAAAGAAGACGAAGGTTTCCGATAAAGATTGTTGTTGTTTTTTTTTCTCAACAACAAACGGAAAGGTTGGAATGAAAACAAAGAACAAATTTTGAAACAAATAGACAAAAAACAAAAAACGATATACAATGAAAGAATAAGAGACAAAATATAGAGAATAACAAAAAAACTCATTTACGTTTACCAATATACAAGAAATGCTATCAACATTAGTTCATTCGTAAGGCCCCTCGACACTCTTCATATCTATGCATGATTCAGAGGGTTTGTTTTGTAATCTTCAATTTTCGGCAGAGGAATGAGAGCTAAGACAAAAATACAACACCATGAATAGATGACGCTGAATACAAAAAAAATCATAAAGAGACTGAAAGAAGGAAAGAAGGGGGAATGCAGACAAATAAAATTACTTGCCTTTATTTAAAATAAAGTTACCAAAAAACTAGGGATTTATATTAGTTTGGGCTTTTTAAAAACTTTTTTAAAGTGAAATTTAAAGGCTATAAAAGAAGAAAAGTAATCCCTTTGGATGGAAGAAAAGAGACAAATATAGATAAACGCCATTCTCTGATAATTGAAGGAAAGACTTGAAGGTTACAAGATTAGAAGTTATCAGTGAAAATCAAGTAAATATAAAAGAAAGACTTTCGACGAAAATGACGCCTCCATATAAAATCGTAGGTTTCCTCAATTGGTGGGTGCGTACGAAAAGAGAGAAGAATGTTTGATGCAATGTTTATAGACAAGACATTATCGATCAATCTCAATGACATTAAGTGTTGCTTAAGTTTCTTAACGTGTGTAATGCTTCATGGAAGAAGGATCAGATTAAATGACAGTGTTATTGAAATTAGGCCACTTATCTGTTTATAAAAGTCAAAATTAAAAAATTAAACAAACATGTGCACACAATCCCGGCCACACTGATGAAGACAAAAAAAAAAGAAGAAGAAAACACATGGATATAAATAAAATAATTTTTGTTGAATGTCGAATTCATTCGCTATCAATATTCAGCTTATATAAACACGTTCAAACAGAACACCTTGGCTGCAACATATGTTTAGGGAATCAGAAGAAATTGATGACATTTTCTCTCTCAACCCTCCCTCTCTTTCTTTCTTTTCCGCTCCATCCCTCCCTATATACATAAATAGATTGATAGGCCGACATCTATCGATGGTGTTTAGGATATGTTCTAGAAGTTGCAAACATTTGCACTGTCTTTGGGATCTATTCCAGTTATCGGTAGCCGTAGCATCTTGATTCTCCTTCAAAAGGACGGTAGAGCCCAATATCCAGCTCAGGCATCTACTAACTACGGAATATCAACAGATACCAGGAGAAGAAGACTTCTTTCAAACCTGCGACCGTTGGGCCTCACTCCTATCCGTGCCACCTTGGTGGACCATACGATGATAAACCTTGTTTTAAAGGATGAGGTCAGCCCTGCACCCGTTGTACTTCACTCTGAAATTCATTGTGCAGAACGGAGGGATATTCTGCGTACAGGCCTCGCTCTGCAAGATCCTTCTCTCATGGCAAACTCTGCAAAAATCTTGGTATGTGGAGTCAATCTACATGACACACACACACACACACACACATATATATATATATGTATATGTATATGTATATATATATATATATATATATATATAGTGAAATCAGTCAGGTCAATGTGAAATTTAAGAAGACGAGTTTTGTCGTTTTATTTTCTATGCTTCCAGTCGACGACTACCCCTAATCACTCGATACGAGTCACACCCTATAGGAAAATACCGAGGAAGTTCAAAATGAAAGTCTTACTTACCAGAGAAAACTAATCTTCAAGCATCAGCCTGGTGACATAGGTTTCCATAATTGCTGAGTTCAATGTCTTTGTTCGGCGAAGCATTCATTCAAATACGTAGGCATTCTAATTTATCTTCCTTGTCAGCAATTTCAGGGAAGTTAGTACGTGAGAATGAATTTCTGTTTTGTGAAACCAAAAGCGAAATTTCTGAAGAAAAATCTTTTAATAGAAACAAATTATCAAATGAATCAGAGTTTCCTTTTCATCCTTCTAAAATCGTGTTTGAATTCGATTAATGACATTGAAAAGTCTGATTTACTAATTAGATTGATATCAACGAAACCAATATACACTTTTAAAAAAGAATGCAATCACAAACGAAAAACAGATTGTGCTTGTCCAAATAATTGTGAGCAATATTCTTATATGAACGATGGTATATACATATATATATATATATATATATATATATATATATATATATATATATATATATATATATATATATATTACCTAAATACAGTAAAACATGTATATACGAATCAAATAACTATTTCATATCGATATAACACATATAAGCAAAAAAAATAGTGAATATCAATATACTCCAAACGTATTTAAACCAAAAAACTATCGTATGTCTTATGCTATAACGTCCATATATTTCTAACTGTGCATGAACAAGCAGAACTTTTGTGTTTCTTGCCTATGATCTAATTTTTCCCAAAATGCGTATTTCTGTAGGAGGGAGGTAGTCTGGCAACTCTTCCAAAAAGCAATTTTAGTTAACCTTTTCAATCTCATTTTTCGATCCTGAACAAAGTTTTAGCAAGATGGAAATAATACTTTGCTTTATCAATTCAACAATTTAATTCTATTACAAAAATCGTTTTCAGGAAATTCGGATTTCAGAACAATAGGATATAAGTAAATGCTAGCATAGTTGTGCTGATTGAACTAAAATTTGGTTCTTCTTGCGTAAAGAACCCTTTTTTAAACTTTTAAAACTAACCCATACAAGCCAATCTTCCTTGTAAATTTTTTTTTTGCTAATATCCAACTAGTCCATAAAAAAGGAGAGTATACAACCAATACATCCTCCCAATAGTCACCTATGGAGCTGAAACATGGAACTAAACCGAGAGACTGATCTGCAAACTGAGAAGCATGCAACGTGTACATTAAAGAATCATGCTCAATCTCATATAGAGAGATCACAAGACAGCACAATATAACAGGGGAGAAAACAGGAGTCCTAAACATCATAAAATCCTTTAGAAAACTTAAATGACAATGGGCTGGTCATGTTGCAAGAATGACAGACAAACGATGAAGATTACGACTCACAACTTGGATCCCCAGAGATCACATGCGTAACTGAGGCCGGCAGAATACAAGATGGAGAGACGAAGTTGACAATTACAGAAAGCATTGGCTCCACGACGCCCATGATAGAGAAATCTGGTGAATCCTGGGGGAGATTTACGTCCAACGATGGACGATATAAGACTGATGATGATTTTTATGCTATGTAAATATATCAGCACTATGGAGAAAGCCATCGAATTGATCTATAAAGATGAAAATTGACCGAGTAACTAAATTCAGAAGAGAAGCTAGTGGACGAATATTTCCACTTTTCTAAAATCTAAGTTGTTCAAAAAAGCTTTTTTTCGTTTCATTTTGATGATTAATCTCATGAGAGTCAAAATCGATTTCATTACTTCATCTAAAAAATTCAAACTACTCAAAACTCTCAGAGCTACCTCGCTAGAAAATAGTGGTTGCCAAAATCATATCCTAGAGTATTCCTTACGTAGTCAGTCCGATCCTCGTGTTGTGAGTTCGATCTTCGCTAATTTCCCACTCCTCAGCCCTAAGCAAAACAGTATATATTAGTTTGTCTAAAAATGATGGCGTTTTCTTTTCTCACCTTGATATTCGACAATAGACGAAGCAATTTGTAACGTACAAGCAGAGTATATCACATGTCATATTGAATGTTGCACATGTTCATTCAAAAACTATTGATAATTTACTATTACCCTTCTCTTTACACTTTGGAGTATCCAGCCCCTATCAACAGTGTGGACGAAAAGGACATTTGTTGGATTTTTCCTTCATGAGAACAGATTTTGGAAGAAAGCATCTGAAACAGCGCGAGGCATCAACCAAGGATTCGGTCAAGGATTGGTTCCTTCCTGTTCAACCGGTCCAGCGCAGGTTTCAAAGGATTTGTCGAGTAATGAGAGTCCGGTAATGAAATCATCCTTTGGGAAGCAGTAGAGGCAGACACTCGATCATCGGTCCGTTAGCTCACATGAATAGTGGGAACAGGCAAATCAAGCATTTCTATCCATATGAGTGCGATTCAGAAGAGTTACAAGATGGATGGATTGGTTCCACATGGATTGACGGAAGACCAGACAAATTGGTCTTACAAGATCTGTTCAAATTCGGCTCAAAACTGACACTCTCGAAAATAATCGATTTGAAAATCGAAGTTCTAACTAGTCCACATTATTCTTCTAGCCTTTTTCTTTTTCTAAAATTTCAATTTTCAAAATTATCTTGAAGAGTTTACAAGAACGATTTCAATGTCAAGGGTATAAATTACCTTGTTAAACATTAGCAAAGTTGTATTCAATCCCTTGAATACTGCTTTGATTAAACCTGTAGTCTACCATGTTTTTTCTTTTTAAACTTAGATCTTTGGAAAACCCCATCACTCTCCGCCCCCCTCTCTCTCTCTCTCTCTCTCTCTATATATATATATATATATATATATATATATATAATATATATATATATATATATATATATATCGCATAATATTGTATTGAAACTCCTGTCATTACACGGTGAATGTATCATTTGGTCACGAGAACTTTAATGAAACAAACAATTGAAGAAAATGGAGATGCTGCAGGAATCGGACCAGCAGCCGATAGATTTCAACGATTGAGCTAATTAGATGCCAGTATTGCAAAGACACAAATACCAATTATTATCATTTAGAAATAGATACCCTATCGGTCTCAGGCTCGATTTCTGCATCAGTCCTATTTTCTTTTATTGTTAACTTTATTTGCGTTGTCTAAGCCATATTATAAATTTACCGTATAATAACAGGAGATAAGTTCAAATAGAGTTTTAATAACGTAACACAACGCGATTTATGATCCTATACATATGTAGATAGATGGAGAGAGAGAGAGAGAAAAGTAATAGGAAAGCTGTTATGGAAAAGATTCTCCCACACATGGAAAAACAATTGCACTAAAAAAATGGGGTAGCGTGATATTCACTATTTGTATGACTCTTCCAAATCTATCTCTACTACTGAAGTTGTAGGGGAAAAAAAAACGTTTCATTTTGGGGGGGGGGGGTTGATGTATTGAGCTTACCGATATAACCATTTATTTTTGTAAGTTGCATCCTATTAACCAAACATAAGATAAATTCGATTTGCTTTTTGAACTTTATATAACAGTAAAATCTTGGAAAAAATTACATTTTCGTTAAAATTTTCGTGTAGTAATAAGATATTTTATGCACAAAGGGAAATTTTATTTCCAAGATTTTGAAGTATGGTCTAAATTTTGTTGGATGAAAAGAAACTAATATATGTATAATGGTACTTTATCATTGATGATTGAATCGAACCTTGTTTTTCAGTGCTCTATGTAAAGACTGGGCGTTTATATTTTACAGAAAATCAATTCTCTTAATAGTAAAATCTGGGAAAAACTTTTAGATTTGAAAGAAAAAGATGAATGTAAATTATAATCATGCATATGATAGTATTATTCTACTAATGCTCGCTGATTTTCAGTGTCTAAGATTGGGTGCAAAATTCGCTACGACGAATTTTAGACATAAGTTGCAAAATTCAGTGATAATCAACAGCGAAATACCCAAGTGGTTCAAATATTCTCCGTCAATGTTTTTCCCGTTAGTCTTTCGAGTGAGGCTTTGGAAGAGGTTCACAAATACATTTACATACGACAGGTAATAAAGTTTGAGAAAGACCCATGAAAGCGTAAAAGAATGACGCATGGTGATTGGCTTGAAATCGTTTGGTATAAATGAATGAGAAAAAACCCAGCTATGGCACGGATGGACATTATCTAACTTAGAATCGAACAAAAATCCATGTATACAGCAATGTTATGGATAATTCCATGAGATAAAGAAAGATCAACATGGATTAGAGAGAAAAACCAGAGTGAAGAATATTATACACATAATTAAGTAAAGAAAATGTAGATGAGCTCAACGCCCAACATAAAGACATGACAACAAATGGAGCAAAAGACCGATCGATTGGTACCCACGAGACAGTAAATGTAGTAGGAAAAGACCAGACACAATGTAAAGAGATGAGATAGAAATGTTTGCCAGCAATTCATCGTAGATATTGACGGATTCATGGTCGTCATGGAATAGGATGGGAAAGGTTTTTATTGAGCAATTGACTCACAATATATAAATATGTATATATGTGTGTGCGTGTGCATGCGTTTGCACAGAGACGTGGTGCTACAGATATGCAATGCACTAATATCTGTATGATGGATATCTAACTACAATAATCTCAACATTGCAGATCTCTCTCCCTCTCTCCCTATCTCTATCAAATGCTTGCAGTCCGTAACACACACACACACACATATATATATATACACACACACATATATATATATATATATATATATATATATATATATATATATATATATACATATGTGTGTGTGTGTGTGTGTGTGTATTTATGTGTGGAGAGAGTGAGCGATAAATGGATGTGTACATATATATATATATATATATATATATATATATATATATATATATATATGAATATCCCCTCTCTCTCTCCCTCTACACACACACACACACACACACACACACACACACACACATATATATATATATATATATATATTAGGACTTCAAGCATTTGTTTCCGGAGAGAGATAGAGAGAAAGAGAGATAGAGAGATAGAAAGAGGGTGTATTTATAAATAACAGAAAAAGCCAACATGAAGAACCGTTTGCCCAGAATGCAACGAAGTGTAATTTGTTGAAGGAATATGGATGAATTAAGACTAGTTGGACAAATTCAAAATGTCGCTGGGAGTAGGGTGGTCCGTCTATCTGTATGTCGTAGAAGTGAGGACGAAAGGTATAGGGTTTTGCGCTAATTTAAAACTGGACTGGTCGATGGTGGGGAGCCGAATGAAATACAGGCCAATTACTCGGTCTTCTCAGATTCGTGAAGGTGTTTACAAGTGTTTTGGCATCTCTTCACCCGACATTGCTATGATGAAGGGCCGGCTGATGAAATATGTCAGATGAAGTCAAGCATGAAATAAAGGACGATGCTATATGTTTACACTATTTAGCTATGATGCCCTTTTCACGCTGCGTTGAAGGCTCTATGGATCTAAGTGCGTAAGTCTCTCTCAGGAAAAACCTCCGTGTGTGTGTGTGTGAGTGTATGAGTGAGTGGGTATTTGTGTGTATGTCTGTATGTAAGACTGTTATTGTGGCACAGCGGATAAGCGTGCCTCAGCATTGCTATGCATTTGTATACGCATGCTCACGAATACGTATACGTTTGTAGATAGCCGGGAATGTTCGCATAAGTATTAGTGCAGGTCACACACACACACACACATACACGTATATATGTGTGTGTGTGTGTGTGTGTGTTTGTCTGCTTGCTTGCCTGCATGCGTGTATGTGAATATCTGCATGCAAAAATATGGCTGGCTCTACTGGAATCAGATGTACAAATGGGAATAGAAACATACACATAGATATGAATATGATTATGCTTATTTATATATTAGCAGGATTACCCAGTCTTGTACGGGTTTATAAATATCTGAAATGAATACAATCACATTTGTTCACTTCATTTTGTACCATCGTTTAAAAAAGAATCTGACTATTTTCATTTGGCCCATGAATCTTGATTTTTGTCAGAACTTCTGTCTCCGAACAATCACGATACTACTACTACGACTAATAATAATAATAATAATAATAATAATAATAATAATCAATCCCATCATTATCATCACCATCAGCAACAGCTGTTTAGTGTTCATTGGACATAGACCTTACTCAAGATTCGCAGCAGTTGTCTTATGTTCTTGCAACATGACCTGCCAGTTACCAAGATGGAAATAGTTCTATTTTGCCTTAAGAGATCCACGAAAAATAAGCAAAAAAATATAAGACGTGAAAAGATTTAAAAAAAACTTCTCGCAAGAATCATTTTCTCCCCAAATACTGTTCTAATTAACACAATTACTACGTGCGAATCATTTCCAAACAGTACTTTTTTCAATATCGATTGCATCATTTTTCCTTTTCTCGAAAATTTCTAAATAAGTCTGTAGCTTGACACGTATTTATTATTTGAATAATTATCTGAAAGTTTCGTTTTGTAACGTTCGATCTATCTGACTGATATTCAGACCCCAATTAAGTGCAATGTTAAAGAAGGGGATTACGTTAGGAAATATTCGTTATACGTGATAGATGTTTAGTTCATAATTAGGCTAGGGTCTTACTGATATACCTAAGTATGTGAAGTATGTGTAAAAGTATCTGTGTGAGTTAGAAAGTCAAAAATGTATATATGCGTAAGTCTGCACTTGGGTATCTGCTTCTTATCTTGGTGGGGCAACTCACTTGTCTCGAGTTCATATTTTTTTTACTCATAGGGATTTGCGGTTGGCACGTACGTTTTTGGCCTTTTCAAGTTTTTCTTGCTCATTCGACCAAGAGTTTTCTGTGGCAGGTTTTCTCGCTACATCTTTCCTCCCTGTTTGTTCCCTTTCCAAATATCTTCATTATTTATCTCTCTGTTTTATTCCAATCCATCTATCTATCTATCTATCTATCTCACTGAGTTTATATCTGTTTGTCGGCTGAAACTGGGTCGAATTTCTTTCCGCGAGCTTTACTCGGTCTTCGAATCCTACGTGGTATAGTTGTAACTCTCTTTTATCCCTTAACTTACATTTTTTAAATTTGTTAATTTCTCTCTTTCCTTTGTATCTTTTTCCTTGTTCGTTCGTTTCTTTCATTTTTACGTGTTCTCCTCATACATCCATCTTGGACTATCTGTTAGAAATCGTCTCCAGCAGCTAGATTTGGGATTCAGAAGCGTTCAACTTTCAACAATAAATTTCCAGTCCGCTACCAAATATCCATACAATCAAATCAATTAATGTATTTATTTGCCTTTAGAACTTTTGATACTTTTGCATATATCTATTGCACTACTTTCGTTTGTTTGTCGTCTTCCTTCGTGAAGTGCCTGGAAGTCAGCAATCCATCCTACTTACAAATAACCATGTTCATTAGCCAGAAAATATTTTAGAGATCTATATGGCACATATCATTTTGCTTTTGTATTATGAAGACAATCTAAACTTGAAACCTGTTTATACAATAATACAAATCATTTCAAGTTATATTACAACAAAATACATCGACTCTGACTAACTCTCCGCTGTCAACAAGAAAATTGTATTTTAGTGTTGAATATCAAGCCTTTGGGATTCAGATTCAAATTTCGGTAATCTGTTTTTCTCAATTATTAGAAATCTGTTTCTGTGACCATTTGTTTTGAATTTATTTACGCCAAAGTAGCATATGGCGTTATTCATTTATTTTGCATCTGCTTATTTTGCTGTTTCATCTGTCAACGAAGTTAGAAGAGGAATATAAATTCACTTTTGTCTGCTTGTGTGTCTGTTATCGGAAACTGGATAAGCTGGCACAACGCAACGGTGAGCAAATGGCTTTTTGCTAAGCAAGGAAGTCTATCTGCTTGACAATGCCCGTCCACAAGTTACGAAACCGACACAGGAAACAATCCTGGAATTGGAATGAGAAGTTCTCCCACGTATTTTCAAGGTTTGTCACGATCAGCGTATTGTTTCATTGTTTTGTTCGATGCAACACTACGAGTCTGGTCAGAGTTTTCAACAATTCAAAGATACCAGAAAATTCTTCGACGAATTCATCAAGTCCAAACCGGAATCGTTCTTCTTTTATGGGATACGCAATATAGCTGAAAGGTGCTATGATGTCATGGAAAACTGAGGGAAAAACCTTGATAACTGAATAACCATGCCATGATTTATGTTAATAGAATATTTTGTCAATAACTGCTGGGAACGTTTGCGTCAATCTGGCATAATATTTGATATCTCCTTTTCATTTTCAAGTCCTAACTTTATCTCGATACTTATAAAGCTTTTGTACATCACAGGGCTGAATTTTGAGTAGGAAGATTGGTTTGCTTAAATCTTTTAACTATTCAGGGGTTGGCCTGCCATAAAAATTTGCATCTGAAATCATAAATTATCATATGGGTTCAAACACCGTCAAATGGCGCCAATGGGTAATACCCATTTACATGAGGCACCTCGTAAGTGCCCTTTACCTTGAAAAAAATACAACGCAAATAATTCAACTCTAGCAGCATCAGCGCAAATTTCTACAGGTTTGGCCATTTATCAACTTAGCAATCAATGAGAGAGGAATTTTTAGCTAGGGACGTTCACGTTGGGTTACTCAGTCGACGGTGGGGCACCATTGAGTGAGTTTGCATATGAGTGACCGTCGCATTCACAATGAACGGACCTGTCCATTCTTCACTTATCGTGAAGGAGCTTTGCTTAAACATCGCACCCCCCACCAGATCTGGTAGACCCCCTACTAAACTCTCTGTCACTCCTGCCTTTTTCCAAAACGATTTAAGACCGTGGGCCTGATTAAGCAGGACACGACATGGTAGCTGATAGTGATCCTGAAAAAGGACTTTTCACACAGTTTTGAAAAGTGCAAAGGACTCTGGGATAAGTTTGGGGTTCGAAGAGGAGTACTTTCGAAAGGACCAAGAAGCCATCGCCCTAATAATGATATATTTCTAAAGCATGCGCGACAGTTGAATGTAGGACAAGGGCCATTGTTATTGTGCTGGGCTAATCCTGTAAGTAGCAAGGGTACTCGAAAATCAGCATTCGAAATTTACCTAAGCTCGAACAATGACCATTGGCCGGAAATTTGCAACTACCTTAGCCTCGGAGTGAATTATGCTTCGTATGTTTGTTTTTTTCTTCCCTTCCTTTTTTTTTTTTCTTCGGGTCAAAAAATATTATTTTCCTTTCATATTTTTCTTCTTTACGTCCCCCGCTCCTCTCCTCATTTTCCTTATAAATATGCATTACTATCCATTCGTCCAGGTAAATCTTTCCTTTTTTTTCTTTCTCTGTCCATTCTTTCTCCCCCGACCTCCATCATGTCGCTCTTGTTCCCCTCCTGAAGGAGATCCGTCTTTCATTTTTTACACAATCATTTTCATCTCGAATCACAATAGCCTCCATTCACCTTAATGCAATACCTTTGCACTTCTGAATTAGTAGGAGACTAGCCACTTGCCCCCAGATGCCCACCGGTCAGTTGTAGTCTTATTTATGCTGGCCGCATCGCTTTAGCGAGTGGATATTGAGCGAACTCCCAATGGGTGCAATTAAATAGGTGTCAACAACGTTTGACGTAGGCCAGGCGGTCGGCTTTGATCCTTTTTCGCAAGCAGCCTGGTCACATTCGGCTATTGGTTGTTAGTGCAAGTAATCTGTCAACATGGACAAGTGGCAATTCAAGACTTCTTGTCGACCGTCCTTCTTTTACGTGTCCCTCTGATGTCGGCTCTACGCACTTGAAATGCGTTGTTCTTTTTGCTTTACCTTTCAATGAGCCATCTCACCATTTGTTAAGCCATAATCCCACAAAGTACCATGACATTGCAACATTGTAGCTTTTGTCATTGGTTATCTACTCGAGGGAATTGCATGAGGACATCATCTTCTTTGTTGTCTCCCGCCAATTCTAAATGCAACATATGATCACATATCAGAGGCCGGTTTTACTTCTTTCCTTTAGTCAGAGCTAGATTTTTTATTTTATTCTTTCTTTTCTTACTTCTGCTGACAAAGTTGGAAGAGGTATATGTATCCACTAGTGTCGTCTGTCCGTCCGTCAGCCTGTGCACGAGATACTTTCCAAAAGTTCTCAATGGATTTTTGACGATATTTTGAGGAATGTAGGGGCATGGGCTACAAAAGAAGTGAAGAAATTTTGGGGGCGGATCCAGGATTTTGTTTTGGATTGAGAGATAGTTTTATAAAACTTTACGAAATTAGGTTAGAACAAACAGTAAATAAAAATGGTAGATTTTTTATTTCAACATGAATAACTGGATATTTTACGAAACAGGCCGGCTAACATTCTTTATCTCCCAATCAGAAAATAATTCCTTGACCCTCTCTTCAAGGAAAGGTGGGCCAGGGGTAAGGAGAGCTTTATCAAGTTGGGAGGTCGATCTATGAATTATTCCGATTGTAAGATATTTTTCGTAAATTAAGACAAGAGTCCCAAATATGGAACTCAATCATGTTTATCAGTTTGTTTACACTATCAATATCTCCAAATGTTCTCAATGAATTTTCATTATATTTTGTGGAAGGTTGGAACGTAGGCTGGGAAAATATTGTCAAATTATGAAATAGATCAATAAATTATCTGTCGATTGATTGACTGAGACCGTTAGTAGGCTGATTTTGGTAGACCATTTGCTAATGTAGTGAGTTAAATTTTAACTGTGTTTCCCTCATATGTAGTTTTGTTCCATACTAATCTTAGCCTACTAAATATGACACGTTTAAGTTTTACTTGGTATATCCCCATGTAGAAATGCTTACTTAGTTATCTTCGTATACTATCAATCCTAAAGTAGATATGATCCTCACAGGGCATCCCATACTTGCCCTCTCCAAGACTAAGCTATGCTTAAAAAGCACGTCAAATATTTCTCGTCTTGGAGCTGTTTTTATCAGACTTGTTTCATAGACTGTTACTTCTTTTGTGAGTTTTATTCTTGCCGAATGCCTCTTACTTGTAACCTTATACAGTACTGAGTAAAGCTAGGTAATTTTTTTATGATATTTTATAATTATTTCTTTGAATTTTTCAGAAATGTTGGACTATGGGCTACAAAAGAAATGATAACATTTTTAGGCGGATCCAGGGATGTGTTTGGTTTGAAAAATAGTTTTATGATTCTTCACAAAAGAGGTTCAAGCAAACAGTACATTAAGATGGAAATTAAAGCACGTTTATCATGTTAGACGTTCATGGTCATTTCTGGTATATTTTAAGGGTGTCATTTGGACTTCAGCCTCCTGTTTGAATCTTGGTAACCTGATCGGTAGAGCAGGCAGGCATAAAATTTATAAAGGGTATGGGCTTAAATCCTACCTAAGGCTAATTCTTTATTTTCCAATCGAATCAATGTTGTTTGCTCGCTGCCAAGAGTAATCGGTCTGAGTGAAATTTACCCTAAAAATAGCAAAACAAACAAATGATAAATTAAGATGAAAGTAAAAAGAATAGTCATAGAATTGAGATTAAAACTAAAAATTAAAGCATGGTTTAATATGATTATAATATGATTGCAATATGATATATTTTTTATATGATAAAAAATAATGTAATTATATAATCATAATATAATTATAATTTTAGCTCATAAGTCAGTGGGAAAATATCTCCGTCGTTGTAATTGATGGGGTTGCGTAATGATCACGCTGAATGAAATCGGAGAGCGAGTAAGAATCCCAGCTAATTTTGTTTATGTTCTCTTTGCACTAGTTTCCTTTCTCCCTGTGATCGGTCTAATTACCAGATAACTTAAAATATCTTGTCAATAATGATGGCTGGCAGGTAAGTGAGCATTTTTAGCAAACCATTCTCTCAGAACTAACTTGCATGCCCAAAATGAAGCCGTAAAAGCTGCTACTTACTATTACCAATCATCCAATCATAATATACCTATAATCCGCTTTTCGATAAATCGCTTTATGCACAGGGAGAAGTGGATTCATGCTTTTCCAAACGAACTTTATGCAATGTGAATATAAACAACCTTGGCTGAAATTCTCACTCGCTCTCCGATTTTGTTTAGCGTTATGCTTTTTTGAAAAATCCACATTGGTGTCTGTTTTCGCTGCCACATGAAATTTGGAGAGGAATTTTGATTTTTGTTTTTTTTTCGTGAAGGAGAACTCTCTTTCGTTCAACGCCATCTTGGCTTACGGAAGGTTCCCTAAAACGCTTTATTTACGAAAAGTGGGTTGGGGGAAACTTAAATTGTTTATTGGGGAAACCTATATTAGTATAAAAAAAAGAGAATCGTCTGATTGCTGTTTATATAGATCGAGGACTGGAGTTGAGACAATCCTGGCTGCTCCAAAGTAAAACCCCCAACTTAATTCTTTTCCGACTGGTAGGCATTTGAGATTTGCTACTTTAGCTCAGTTGGTAAGCAAACCGCCATCCAATCACATGGTCCTGATTTCAAATTTAGAAAAGGAAATGTTAACTTTATGTACAATCTTGGTTTAACGTGACGTGATAGACAAACATTAGAGAGTTTACTTGTCTAAATTTGTTGAAGACTGTTCTTGTTATGGGGGACAACAAACAACCGTAATGTGGGCTGAAATCTGGCAAGGTAAGCGTTTCCATATTGTTGGATTAAAGCGTACAAGAAGCAGGGATCAAAGTTGTTCCTTCAATATTTTCAGAAAAATCAATAATTTTCTTAACAACTTTTTTATTCTGCTTTTCTGGAGCCTTCCAAATAGAAAAAGGGCGAAGTGAAAAGGGTCATTTATAAAGTGAGGCATCACATATATTCGTATTCAGGTAGTTGCAAATATTTACCTTCATTCTTACTCTTTTCGTGCAAATTGTTAGCGCTTCCTGGCAGACGGATCCCCAGTAACCGGGTGCCGGTAAATTTTTACCTGTTTCACCTGAGAATAGGGTTGGTAATAAGCTAACTGGTGTGAGCTAGTTTCAACTCCATGAACAGCCTGGAGTTTTATAAAATACTCCAGGTGATGTTGATTATTTCCCCTGTAACATGAATGATCCTCGCCAAATTTTGAGGAATGAACCAGCCACTGTTTATCTATCTCGTCACTGTGATAAGCTTGAATACGTACTGTTGTGTTGAGAGAGACGGAAGAAGACCAAGAATAAACAAGGTGAAAATTTGGGCTGAAAGCAGTTACTCGCCCTTTGCCTTATCAGTGGTCTGTTTTACACAATGATAAGTGCATAATTACGATGAAACAGCTACCTATAGGTGGCATGTTCGATTCCTGCAGCAACCTCGTTTTTTTTTTCTTTTACTCCATTTACATTGTCTAAATTGAATGATATATCAACCGTGTAACGACGGGAAATCATTTTTGATAAGTTCTCATTCAGTATAACGCAATTTTCGATTCATACACATATATACAAATCTATTTATTACATAATCAATCTTCAGCAGGAAAGGAATAGAGATATTGGTGGGGTTAGACCATGTAGGAGCTAGGCTTGTATCACATGTGTTTGATTTAAAGATTTGAATGGCAAACGTAGTTCTTTAAACAAATAGAAAAAGAAAAATATTCAACAGGTTCCTGAAATGCTGATGAGTTCCAACCTCTATAAAGATGTGCCTGTTCATGCTGATATTGAGTGACTTGTTAGGGGGGCATCTGTACAAGAGAAGAATAACAGGGCATCCTGTGATACATCCATTTACTTGTGTGATAAGCCTTCCAACAATTGCTCGCGAGCAGCTGCTTCAAGTTTCACCGAGTCTGAAATTTCTAGATATAAGTTGAAAATTAATTACTTTGGACATCCTAATGAAATGAGACGGATTGGGTTGATTTCAATTTATTTCTGAAGATATTGTACAGGGTATACAAAAAATCCTTGGATGTCAATATTCGTGACTAGCACTGTATATGCATGCACAGGTGTATGTGCCTGGGTGTATGTGCACAGGTGTGTGTGTGTGCGCGTGTGTGTGTGATCCGTATTTCTGAATCAAAAACTGTTAATACCAACTGCAAAATCTGAAGCATATTCATTAGACACACAATTTTCAATTAAAATTCTTTTACACACACACATACACATGTATATATGTATATATGTTTATATATAATCTCAAAATTAATGTTTGTTGCACATAACACGGTATTATCTTTAAAGAAGCGCAAATTATAAATATTCTGAAAGTTATTTTTTCTGCCTAGTCACGAATCTCACCTTCCTATTAGCTCTTAAGCAAAAGAATAGTGTCCAACAAACAAGTTGAAAAACGTGAAGTACAATCAAGCGAGTACTGTACGGAGTTAATTAAATAATTAATTAAACAAGCAGAAAAGTCATCAAATAAGCGAATAGAGTTGCAATATATATATATATATATATATATATATATATATATATATATATATATATATATATATACGTTTATCTCTTTCTCTCGATATATATATACAGTGCAAAAACAAAAAAAGTTTTTGCTAGAGAACATATATATGAATATGTGTGTGTGTGTGTTTGTTACAACAAAAAAAATAATTGATAACTATAGAATAAAGAATTGTGAATTTATAGACCTTTATAAA
>OY735205.1:34317889-34335389 GCA_963457665.1 Thysanoteuthis rhombus
GGAAGGCCAAAGGAAATATTTCACAAGCCGCTATCTGGACCATTCATAGCAAGCTAGTCTCACAGAAAGTTAATTCACCAGAAGTGAATTCGATCCTCATGAGGTGTCAGAAGATTGCAGTGTTTAAAAATCATAACAGATGAAAACGATAAAGTCAAAGTTGGGAGAGGGAAAGACAAAAAGAGAGTAAAGGAAAAGTGGTGGTAAGGAAGCTGTATAAAAAGAAAAGACAAAAACTTAAATTAACAGAGGACGAAAAAGAGATAAAGACACACACATACCCACCGACCCATACATACATACATATATATATATATATATATATATATATATAGAGAGAGAGAGAGAGAGAGAGAGAGAGACAGAGAGAGAGAAGAGAGAGAGAGAGAGAAAGAGATAGAAACAGAGGGATAGACAAATAGAGACGGACAGGGACAGAGAAATAGAGAAGGGGGAATATACATACACACACACACACACGCACATATATATATATATATATATATATATATATATATATATGTATGTTTGTAGATATATGTGTGTGTGTATATATATGTATATATATAGAGAGAGAGAGAGAGAAGAACAGAGAGAGATAGACAGAGAGAGACGGAGAAATAGAGAAGAGGGTATATATATATATATATATATATATATATATATATATATATATATGTGTATATATATATATATATATGCATATATATATATATATATGCATATATATATATGTATATATATATAGAGAGAGAGACAGAGAGACAGAGAGAAAGAGGGAAAACAGAAAGATAGATAGAGAAATAGAGAAGCTGGTATATATATATATATATATATATATATATATATATATATATATATATATATATATATATATATTTATATATATATATATATATATATGTATATATGTATGTATATATATATTTATACAAATATGTATATGTATATGTATATGTGTATATATGTATACATGTATATGCATATGTATGTATAGAGAGTGCTAGAGAGAGAGAGAGAGAGAGAGAGAGAGAGAGAGAGAGAGAGAGAGAGAGAGAGGCTCGAGAATACCAGAGGCAAAATAATGTAAGTTATAAGAAAACATAAATATGGTGGGAAAAAGAATGTAAGTATAGAAATAGAGAGATGGGGGAAGGAAGAGGGACAAAAACAGACGAATGTAAGACGAGAAAAAGATTGATACAATTGAAAAATAGAATGAAAGAAATAGGCAAAGAAAAGTAGAGAAACGGTTGATAGGGAGAAAGAGAGAAGGAGAGAGAGAGAGAGTGTATAAAAAACAAATCAAGCCTATGAGAAAGGATAGTTATAGTCGAAGAATGCGAGGAAAGAAATAGAGAGTAGGAGGAAAGAGAGAGAGAGAGAGAGAGAGAGAGAGAGAGAGATAGTCTTAAAGATGATCGAATGTAGATATGAGAAAAGATGATTATAGTGGAAAAACCAAAGGAGAGAAATAGAGATAGAGAGAGAAAAAGTAAGAAAGAGAAATTAAAAGAAAAACAAATAAAAAAATGACTTTAAAAGTTCAAATAGAAAAAAAAGAAAGAAGAGGAGAAAGAAGGCAAAGAAAAATAAAAGATTTTTTTTTTATATAGATTGATCAACATTAGCCCGGCAGTTAGATACGTATCAGAATTTTTGGATTGGCGACTGAAAAAGAACAAGAAAGGTGAGAGGTAAGAGGCAAGCGAACCGGGGAGGGCAAAGCAATCTTTGTCAAAGGGGTGAGAAATTATGCCATTTCATATTGGAAAGCCTTGTTCAATACACACACGACTGAAGGATCTGGAATCTTAGAAATAATAAAAAGGAGAAAAAAAAAAAAGAAGCTTGGGGATTGGGGAAGAAATGCGATAGAATGAAAGTAAAAATATAAATAAAGCAACAACAGCAACAACAACAACAACAACACACACACACACTCACACATATACACACAAACATACACACATACACACATAAAAAAAATCTTTAAAATCCTTATTGCTTCGCTGATCTGTCTGCCTCAGAAATAACTTTGTTGGGAACTAGAGCATCACTTTGGAATCCCGCTGAGAAGAGTATAAAGCATTCAACTCACTATTTGTGGGATGAAATGATTTTGATAATTGTTACCCCTCGAGGAGAGAGGAGCACTCTCGCGTAGGTCTTTGTAAACTTTCGAGCCGATTGGCACGTCCAACGGGACTTCTAATATCCATTAACTCCCCCTCTACACAGGCACCCCCACATACATTCCCTGTTAAAGAAAAAGCTAGTTATACGCATATATATATATATATATATATATATATATATATATATATATATATATATATATATATATGTATGTATGTATGCATGTATGTATCTTTCTATCTATATATGTGCTTATATATATATAATATATATATATATATATATATATATGTATATATATATATATATATTCATATATATATATATATATATATATATATATGTATATATATATATTGCACGTCTGTTTTCGAGAATAGATCGATAGATAAGCACGAAGATAGATAGAAAGATACATACATACATACATACATACATACGTACATACATACATGCCTTCATGTTTTTATTTTTATGTGCATATATCTGTGTGCACCTGTATGAGTTGAGGATAAGATTGATACATCGATATCTTTATGTGCAAATATCAATGTGTACCTGAATAAGAAAATACACACCAATATGGTCTTAGGTGTACATAGCTCTACGTACCTATATCAGAATGATCGATCCATATATAAGGTTTATGTGCATATATCTTGGTATATTTAAATAAGAGAATAATCGGACGGATAGATTGAATATCTCTGTAGAGTGATAGATGGATATGAACAAGAACATAAACAATGTATTTGGACTGACAAAAATAGATAGACACAGATGTATAGAGAGACAGATAGATAATGTTGTTCATGTATAAAATGCAAAATGATAACGACACACATAATCTTCTTCCCGAAGAAGTCCCAAAAAACAGAAACATAAACGTGTTTGTGTAGCTAATCTTTACTTCATTATATTTTAAGCTCTACACTAGTTCAACTCTAATATTGAATGTATCGAGCACTTTATGGGATAAACCGATCGCACATCGGATTTTGTATTATAATGTATTCCTTATATACATACATACATATATATATGTATATATATATATATATATATATATATATATATATATATATGGGGCAAGGTTTTCAGTTAATTCCTGCAGAAGGCGTAAATATGGTCTTTGGCTCCAATAAATGATCATAGATTTGAGTTATGTATTTATTGAATCATACTTGTGATAGATGTACAGATAGATAAAAAGTCACTAGCACATCGTCCTGTATTCACACGAACATTCTCCAAATACACATATCCATAAAAGAAATTTCTCACCCTCATTAGGAGTGTAACTAATAAAAAAATCCCCCAAACCATATAATTATTCATGAAATGCACACGTGCACTCATAATTATATGAATGCACTTGCATACCTTTGCGTGTATTCTCCTGACATAAGCAAATATATATTTTTAGACAGATCAAATATAAAGAAGGATGCAAATTATTCATACTTTCGCACTCAGAAACGCACGGAGACACACTCACACACGTATGCATTGTTTATGTGAATCCTGATATATGCAGATACGAAGGGAACGAAAAAATGGACAGTCGAAGGAGAACAGAAAAACTAGAAGTCGAAAGAAACGTAAGATATAAGTAAACGATTATAAGAGGTAGAGAGAGAGAACGACAGAGTAGGAAAGGAAAGAAAAAAATCACATATGTCAAAAGGGAAAATACGTATTGCATATCTTGAGAAACATTTGCCTTGCAGTAAGACACCCATCAGAATCTTTGGATTGACAACTACAAACGACTCATCACTTTCTCTCTCTCTCTCTCTCTCTCTCAACTGTAGGGAGAATGATATATTTAGAGAGATAGATACAAAAAAATGAACTGATATATATATACATATATATATATATATATATATATATATATATATATATATATATGAATAGTAGAATATGGATTCGCTACACAAACTAGCTTATGTTTCTGCCCTCTCCGGGTCTCATCGGGTGATTATTGACAAATCATGATATTATGTTATACTCTTAGCCTGATTTGTACCACATGTACTATATATATATACAGTTATGTACGAGTTCGCATCAATAAGTCTGGAGCCTGGTAGGTTTTAGCTGAATTTTGATCTAAAATTTTCACAGCATAATGTCCTGTGTAAAAAGTATTTCCCATTGAATAAAGTTCATCGGCCAGGGAGGAGATAATGCTGAAAAATAAATATTTGTGCAAAAGAAGGTTTTTTGATACCTATATATATATATATATATGTATAATTTTACATTCTCGCCTTCCTCTTTTTTTTCTGTGGTCGAGTTCTGCTTTAGAGAATTTATTTATATTCCGCCCCAACCTTTCTTCATACTCCCACCCTGTCTCTCTCTCCCTCTGGCAGCCCTGTTTGTGGTGTTGGTGTGGCGATTCCATCCCTAACCCTAATCAGGGCTTTTCCTCTCTTCGAACCCCATTCAACATTTAATTATATTTTGCAAAGTGTGACTGTCAGACTGATAGGAGAGTGTTACATATATTTTGAAAATCTGAAATTTATGCGTGAATCAAAACATTAGTACGAGTCCGACATCACATTTTGATTCGATAATTAGACATTCAATTCAGAGATTTATTGTAATTTAGATTAGATACATGCCTTGAGGAAATATCTTCACTCAAAAATAAAAATGCTTCCCTGGCCTAGTATATAATTGATAATATCATTCTGTTTGTTCTTACATGAGCTCGAATGTTACACTCTCATTTATAACTTAAGAGTAATACTACACTACTATTATTGGTAGGATGATGGATTCAAGCCTGTTAAGGTTCAATAATAAATAGCTTTTTGTCCTGAATGCTTAGGCAAATGAAATAATTTCAAGTGAGTAGTTTGTCAAAAGTTCATTCACCTGCTTTTCCGTCAACTATCGTTGTATAAAACATTTTGCAATGCAATATAGCGATGGGTTAGAGCTTAGGGACAAGGGTGATGATTGCAAAGTGATCATCGACAGCCTGGATCGGAATTTGAACGAGGTTTGTTGTTTCCATCTCCCATGCTGATGACCATTAATCCACCCTGTTCATAGGTAGAACAATTGCGATGTTGTCAAGGTTTTCTTTTTTTTGTAGGTTCTAGTAGATTAAAATGCATTTATTCATATTCAACACACAACATACTAATATCTTGGAAACGTCCGTGGAAACACACACACACACACACATATATATATATATATATATATATATATATATATATATATATATATATATATATACACACACACATCTTATTGTGTCATCCACAGGCAACTGTTTCAATGTATTACATCTCTTTAGTGTGGCTATAGACTTTCCATTAACCCATCCAGTACCACAAGGCAGAATTGAAAACTTTGTTTCAGATCCGGAGACCGATATCCTACCTCTGAGCTACGGAACTGGACAGTCAGTAAGGCTGAATTTAAGCGATATTTATTTACATATAAATCTCCCATCCACCTGAGTGCTCTATTCCTATGGAAGAGCATTGCATAAGATTACAATGGATGAGTTACCTGACTTAAAGAGTGCTCAACCCTCGGCAGTTGAGTTTCGCTATACTCCTTTTGTGAATATCTTTACACGCGCGAGTGCACGTGTGAATAACTGTACAGATTTCGTCAAGAAGTTCTTTCGGTTAATAAAATTGATGTCATAATTGAAAAACAACTCTATTTTTACTCCATAAAGCGAACGAGTTTTCTTGAATCATCTAGAAAGAGTGTAAGAGAAATTTTGACTTTCCTGAACGAAAGGATGCGTTTTTCGACCCTGTCTCTCTTTATGTATGCACATTGTGATAAAACATGTTTTCTGGCATTCAGGAACTGAAACTCACGCGTACACACTTTCAAACAAGAAAATCTGAGCGTATGCACACCTACCCCAGCTAGGAAACATTCACACACGCAGAAAGATACACCTACGCATATATTCCTAGTTAACAAACACTCGAGCAATAAAATGCTCGCTATTTCTGAGCACAAGGTGAATATATCTCTTCAACATTTTCAGTGGTTTTATGACGCTTAAAAAGACTTTATTTCTTTATTCTACTTGTGCGGGCAATTTCTAAGCCTGTGGATAAGGAAAGTTCTGTAATTCTCAGCCATCTCTCATGTTTACGTGTCTATCCCCTTCGTTCTCCATATGATTATTTAACAATTAGCTGTGAAGGTTTTCCTCACCCCCCACCACCACTTATCAACTCCAGATCGACTCAGGTTTGCATGATTCTGTCTTGCCGACTCGCACGCACGGACTTTCACTATTCTGCTATCGGGCGTGCAATGTTATTTTTTAAAGTTTCCCTTTTAGAGTTTTTTTTATCCTTATCTTTAGTAATCAAACTGGAATGACTCTGAGGTCTAGCATCGAAAGTTGGGTCGTGTGAAAGTTGAATTGATGATGATAATAATAATAATAATAATAATAATAATAATAATAATAATAATAATAATAATAATAATAATAATAATAATAATAATAAGAAGAAGAAGAAGAAGAAGAAGAAGAAGAAGAAGAAGAAAAAGGAGGGGCGGGCAAAAAGAGAATGAATGAAAGAAGGAAATAAAAAAAGAGATTTTAGATAACTCGATGTGCGCTTGACTCTGTCAATAAAAAAAGATATGGCGGATTGTGTGTAACAATTTTGTAAACGTACTTTTCACTCCAGCGACTCTCTGTACACAGTAAGTGTCACTTACGGGTTTCTTAACAAGTGTTTGCGAACGGACAATAGTTCTACAACCGTTTTAATGGTGCGCAAGTACAAGACTCAGGAAGTTATTAGCTTTGCCCAAAAGCAATAAAGGATCTTTAAAAAAAAACTTAGCACGCATATAAATTAATATTTATTTACATGCATACGCACACGAGTGCACAGACACATATGCGAGCACATTCACACACACACACATATACATGTATATATATATATATATATATATATATATATATATATATATATATATATATATATATATATCCACAAATTCAAGCAAAGTTATACGCAAATATTTTCTCAATTTTTTTCTGATATAATGAGATGAAAAGGTTTCAGGAATTACGTTTAAATAAAAAGCACCGGTTACAGCCTGATCACCCACGTCGAACCAGAGCAGTACTCAGATGAGTCGGCGCTTAGGACATAGCCCCTCCCCCGACCGAGATGTGCCAGGTCCCTCAAGAGCGGTCGTTGCAGCGCCAATATCTTAAATCGTCAAACAATGTTATTTCCCACAGTTTTGCATATGATCTCCTGGGATCCATTATTGCGACATGAGCTGTCCATTGTCATTTGACTTTTCTAACGGATCATATGATATCTCTGACGGATGTTTTTCTTTAATATAACTCGCTGTCTTCTGCTCTCTGTGATCTTGGACACGCTCCTCTCTTAGGCACGTTGCATGGTCCTTAGTTTGAGAGCCAACCTTTTGTTTAGTTTCCACGTTTCCGCTCTATAAGTGGCTATCGAGGAGGTGCATTGGTTAAAGACCCTTTTTTTCAAAACTAATGAGATCTTTTCCTCGAATGTTGAGCATGCTCAACTGAAAGCTTGCCAACTGAACGGTGATTCTACGTTCGATTTATTCCATTTTTTCGTTTTACCGAGATGTGATGTCATTCGTAGATGTTGTGGACTACTATCTTTAGCTCTGAATATAACAGAGAAAAACGTAATTTCTTAATGATGAAATCCTGAAAAATACCATCAGAACAGATGACGAAGCCTTAGAAGAAGTAATACATTTACCATGGTCAGGTGATAGAGTTAGATAAAGACCACAGAAGTGAAATGAGAAGGTGCATGACGACTGATGGGAAAGCATTTGAAATAATTAGAAACATACTGAAAAGCCAATTTTCAAAACGCTGAAAATTTCATCTTTACAATCAATGCATTAAATCAGCTATGAAGTTTGGTTGTGAAACTCAGAAAAAAAACACTCGAAAAAACAACTCAGAATAGCACAGATGGTAATTGAAATGGCAATGTCAGGAATGAATCGAAGCAATAGGAAAAGATTCTGGATCCGAGTGATGACCAGGGGGAAAAATATTGGACAAATAATGAAGCAACGAAAATAGAGATGGACAGGACACAGCAAAGAGAAAAGACAAAAAGAAGGAAAAAGGCAAACTCATTGGGGCCTATGAAACTGTAAATGTAGTATGACAAGACTCAAAATGGAGAGACGATATAGATGTTAGTCAGCAGGACTCTCTTCATGGGATGGGATGGGAAAGACCTTCGTCAAGCAATAGACTTATCACAGCCATGAGGATGATGGATGATCTATATATAATTGACATGTATGCAAATTCATTTTCAGTTTGTTTGCTCATTGATCACATAGGTTAATTTACCTTCTTATTATGACAGGACAATGAAGATTGCATCTTGGAAACTCTTTAGACTATTTGTCTGATCCCAGATTAAAACAGCTGGAGTTGAATTGAATTCAGTTGAAACTCCTTAGTGACAAAGCATGCATAAGAAACCCTGTCCTTTTTTCTGGATATATATATACATATATATATATATATATATATATATATATATATATATATATATACTCGTTGATCCCTATGAGAAAAATACAAGGATATACAGGTTTCCACCACTATTAGAACATGGAGACTCTCAATGAAACTAAGCTGGAATGACGTAAAACGAAGAGGCAATTACTGTTTATTCATAGGGCAATTTTTTTGATTGTCTGCAACACCCAAAATGGTGAGGATGAAATGTCAGGTTGAGTAATCTCAGGTTTTAGTGATGGAAGGTCGTGGAGACGGGGGTTTAGAAGGGAGAAGACGATGGGCGCTGCCTCTTTTCCTTGTTGCAAAACAAAAGCCGAATACTACTGTTGCCTTTCGCATCTTTTCGAAAAAGCGTGAGTGATGTGAAGCTGACGTTTGAAAAACGGGAACTACCTTTATTTGATTTCTGTTAATTCTATTATTTACAGAAAATAACTAAAAAAATCTCCTTTTATTTCATCCATTGTTCCAAACGGCGAGCAAGATTTATTTCCATCAAAATACTTGTCACCTTAAAGTGTAAGAGTCCATGGTTACGGACAGAGAACTAAAAACAAAACTGCTCACCGTGAAAATATATAGAAAAAGATGCAAAAACAAAATCTGTTATAAAATCCATCGTACCGCTAAAAAAGTGAAAACTAACATTGAAAATCATTTTAAACATGATTATTAAACATTTTTCTGATGATTGCATTTAACATAAAGTACTTTATAAAAAATACTCTTTAAGATAACCGTTCATCCACTAATGAGATAGCTAACTCTATTCTAAAACACAACAATAGAATGAACAAGAATATACCAAAAATACCATGTGCCAAATTGTAACTGTAGATAAACTAAAGAATGTCCAATTAGAAAAATGTAAGACATAAAGCTGAACTCTATAGAAAACCCTAATGAATCAAAATTCTACATAGGTACTTCAAATATTAGATTTAAAACATATCCAATGACCATCAACAAAGTTTTTGGAAATGAACAATACTGAACTAGTACATCCTAATCCAAATATATCTGGAAATTGAAAGAAAACAAATATATACCCATCATTGAATGATGATTTCAACCCCTACAACGGTTTGCAACAAAAGAGCACAAAATGCTATTCTTGTTGGGACAAAAACTCAGTATATTCGATTTTCTTAACTATGAACTACTTCCAAACACCAACAAAAAAATGAATTAGCTGTCAAGTGCAGACATCAAAAAAAGTTTTATCAAAATATGTAGAAAATAACAGTTCGTGGCTGAAAAGTAAATGACACTGCAAATAGATAACGTAATATATATCTTATACACTATTATAGCTCTATGTATCTTCGTAACTTTGAAGTTATAGACTTGAAAAGTATCATAATCTACCAGTACATTCCAGTTAGATTTCTAATAGCTGTGATACATAAAATTATATATATATATATATATATATATATATATAGAGAGAGAGAGAGAGAGAGAGAAAAGCATATATATATATATATATGTATATATATGTATTAATACAACAAAACAGCTGTCTGTGGATGACACAACAATATATATATATATATATATATATATATATATATATATATATATATATATATATATATATATAAGTGAATTGGTGTAATCAATTAAACAGGTATGTCATTACTTACATTGATTCTTTTCGTACCTTGATTTGCCTTCGGGTGTGAGGCATGAAGTCGTACTAATTAGGAGCACCTTGTAAGTCACGAAGTCATATGTGTAATTAAAAACACACATGCATTTTACTTATTCCTTAATTAATGCACGTCATGGCAAAAATTGACGAAAACTCATCAGAGCTACAAAAAGCAAAACGAAGGAACATCTCTCTTATAGTTAGAGGATTAAGCAAGCCAATTTACTAGCCAGACATAATTTGGCAATTTTTTCTGTACATGTTTGTAATGAGTACACGTCTTGTTGATGTATTTTTGATTTTGATTTTTGTTCAATACTGTTTTAAACAAATATCGAATCTTCGCTCATAAATCATGTTAGAACTGTCCAGTATCTAATACAGGTCTGTTTTGTCAATTGGTAGACACCGTTGCATAATCAATATCTTTGTGGGTGATCAATTAAAAGATTGGAGAAAGGAATGAATAATGAATGAGTAACTTCTCTTACTTTTTTAAGCGACGATCTCTAGAATGTGAAAAAACAAAAGCACTGAAACATTTATAATAAACGTACACTGTAAATTGAACCTTTCACTGAAGATCTATTAAGGGGGGATCTAGAACAAAAAAAAATTCCGAGATATACTAAAAAAAAAGAAACAAAAAAACGAATTTGTTTAGAACATAATACGAAGTAAATGCTGAAGTTTTTAGAACTCTCGCTCCTTTGGTGTGGCCTTCACGTGCCATACATACATAGCCAGTCAGTCAGCCACACCAACTTAAAGACTGACAGTTTTGGTTGAAGGTTTCTGGTAACATTTACAAACAGTAACTTTTGGTGGGGACTAACAAAATAACCTCAGTAAGCTTAAAACAATATTTATTGCACATCTCATGTGGTGCGTGCTGGCTAATTTGTTAATGCTGTGATGTCGATCCTCAAAGATACCCCCCATATATAAGATCGATCTTTTTCTACATCGAACACTTATGGCCGTGTTCAGTAAATGTCTATCTGAACACGTACTATATTGTGACTCTTGGCAATGTAGACTTTTGGATCAGAGTAGTGAGTCCGATCCTCACTGTATGCACTACATATCTGACCTTCTTCTTGAATGAGCAAAGCTTAGCCAATGTCTATCTGCAACAGTTAACAAGCTAGCGAAACATACCAGTGTAATGAATTTGATTCTCACTAGATGACTCATATTTCATTGTGTCCATATGCCAGACAAAGAAGAACCTAATGATCTACGTCCATCTTCCTTGCGCACGTGATCATTTTTCTTTCATCATACCTCGATATAATTTGAGTGTGTTTATTTACTAGCATATTTATCAAGACTTTTTTCTATTGCTTCCGACGTTCCAGTATTTGTTTATTTTATTGGCGTTTGATTATGCCTTTACCTTTAATTTTTATCAACCATAATTACTCACTATGTTTTTTTCATAGCATAATCCAAAATGTCTCCTGCTTGAAAAAGACGATAGAATATATTACTACTTATTCTCATCACATCAAAATCGCTACTTTTTTTTAATCAAACGTTGTGAGTCAGTTATTTTATGCAAAATAATGAAGCAAATATTTCTTTTTTTTTCATATGGATGGATAACTTGTTGACTGATATTGTGCATACCTATCTATTTGCATTGTATGACATTGGAGTGTAGATATAACACATTTGTCAAGTATTTTTCCCTGAAGAGTTCGTTGTAAATATGCTTACGGTCAAGTCACACTGAATGTACTGGTTCTCATGCGATCAACAAAACGTCAATATTGATCTGGGTTTTTTCTCCATTAATGCACATCAAAATCTAACGTCCATAATCATAAAGTACGGAAGACTGAATGGCAGAAAAATTATTGAGTTACATTTTTTTTGTCGCCGAAAAAAGATCCCGAATTCTAATTCTTTTCGTTTGTACCCAACACGACTACAAAACCCCTACTCGTAATCACTAACATACGTATGGGACCAACATAATAAACTTGATATATCTATCTTCACTGGTTATGAATCTTTTTCTGTTGGGGAATAACGAAAAGGCCCCGAGATTCTACGCCGTATGTTGTTACATTCTAGAGAAAATTCAAACTTTTGAAAGAATTAGCCATTTCTTCGGGCAATGCTGCCAAAACTGACAACTTGACTGATCTGAGACGCAATCAAAATCATACACAGAACTGACCATCTTGAAGAAAAATTGTAATGTTTTGATTCCCAAAGATTAATTTACAGTTGAAAATTGAACCCAGACTAACACCACGAATTGAGTTTCAAGTCGATGGAAAAAAGAAAAGAAAATGCAATTTAATCTTTTTAAGATTTTTGTTCAGTACAAGTTTGATTTCCACTGTGCTCCACTGACTTGCCGAAAAAAATTAAAATTCATAAGATATAGATAACAACGTGATCTTATGAAAATAAGAGAGTGGTTGAAATTGAAAAAGAAATAATAAAATAAAAATAAAAATAGAAACTGGTTCAGCCATTTAATATTAACGAAAAATTGTTTACTACTACTGCAACTACTGGCTAGATACTCTCAGAAGAGACCCCATATACATATTGAGAGAGGGACAAAAACATATACTAAATAGTGTATATTATAAATAGCTTTATAATTTTTCTTTTAAATCTTTATCATAACCAACGGGACCAGGGAGCATTATGGCAACTCTTCGTTTTTCGTCGATATGTCAGGGTCGCACCCTGTGTGAGATCCATCACGGTCATTAGATATTATTTTATAAGATTTATTAGCATTGATAGTCAAGAAATATCAAGAAAATAAGATGTCGCTTTAATTCAACTTTCTAATTCAACCACTGGTTTCATTACCTAAAGCAAATATATCCATTTTCAGTAAATGACGGAGTTCAGCTCGTCTCGAATTGGATGGGAAAATGCATGGCACTTGTTCTATTCTTTCGGTGAGATTTTGCATATGCATATCAGTACATCTTGATCCCGCTGAGGTTAGACGATGATTTGGTTGTAAATATTTTTGTTTTCCGAAATATCACGTGACTGAAATTACTGGCGGCAGCTTCGTATGAATTAATGCAAATTTACAAATCCGTTGATAACCTAAAAAAACAACAAAAGAACAAACAAAAAAGAAAAAAAAAACAAATAACAAAAAGCATGAGAATATATGTCGGGAGGTTCATAATACTTTTATTAACAAAGTTCGCACAGATTCATTCCCATCTTAGCAAAGCTTATCAATGATATAGGAAAGCAGAGAGAAAAAAAAATGAAAAGGAAAGAAAGAACTTTTTTGAAAGCAGTTGAATAAAACAAAACCCCAGGGTTATTTGTTAAAGAAAAATGAACAAAAAACAAATAATATCCAATAAAGATGAGAGTTGAATCATCCATCGGGATGTTGAGGAGGTTAGTCGAAGTCGTAGCGATTTTTATGCGATGATCATATTCAAAAACAAATACATACAATGCGACGCGCTGGCTGCCAAAGTCGGCTTTACTGTATAATTAAGCAGCCATTTTTTAAGTCTCGATTTTGACAGCCTCGAGAATCTTGTCGATGTTTTTCAACACTGATATGTGCCTTTATGATTACATTTTGTTCTGTGACTATTTACATTGTCGTGAATACCATTAGAGACTTTGCCTACGTTGTTTTGTGAATGAGTCATAAGAACTTGTATTAGTTAATGGAGTCTGCCCCCATCATCGTCTTTTCCCGCCTTTCATTTACCCGACATTTTTTTTAGTCTAGTGGCGCTTGGGTCTATACTCTAAAAGAAATAAGGAAGACATACTGATGAGGCACCATATACTTTGCTAGAATTGAAGATCCACATTCGACATTTGGAGGGAATTTGATCTAATTAACAGATACGAATTCGTATAATGTAGCCTGAACTTCTTCATTGTCAAGTAGACGCCATGTTCGTATTGTAGACGTCGACTTAAATGTAAATATTCGAATATGTTAGAAGACTTTTAAGTAATGAGCTAACAGCAAGCACATACCGAACCAAGTATCTATTCATGTATATATACAGATATGAATTACCACCAAAATGCTAGAATATTCGGGAAAATTTGATGAACGCGTTCATCTATTGAGTTTCCCATGTTTCGCCTGATATTTCATATACCTTTCGGAATCACTCCCACGCAAAACAAGAAGTCATTTTTCAATTATTTTTTCTGTGCAAGTAATTCTGTGCCTTCACCGATTTTCCAGTAGACTCTTGTACGTATATAAGTGCCCAGAGATACATAAGTTGCTGGGTTCAATCCAGTAGTTCATAAAATTTGAACAGAGCGTGAGAAGCAGATGTAGTACGGACACTTACCACTACACTCAGTGAGCCAGACTCACTCAACCAGTTTGTAAAAAGCAGGCAAGGAAACTAGGTATTAGTGTATGTCATTTATTTTAGATTATCGAATTCCTTCGACTATTGTATAGGCACTCACGCAGGCGCCCGCGTATATATGCGTGTGTGGCTTTTTTTCTGTACATTGGGCGCTCACTGTTGAGTGGTTGTATATGAGAATATTCATTGTGAGTTCGATCCCAGCTGTGCCACTATTGTACCAGATTCAGCGTATCGAGGCAGCAATTTTTCCTGTAAAAATATATCAAAACTAACGAACTAACTTTGTTTTTTAAATATCTTTTTGTTAATTTTTCTTTGTTTGCAAATAAGTAAAATTAGTCATCATCATCAACTGCAGCATTTTAGAGTCTGCAGTTGGACATAAACCTTGTTCAATATTCTCCAGATCTCTCTACTTTGGCCGAGCAAGTATTTTCTGAATTTGTCTAGCTCTTTACGCCATCTAACTCTATGTTGGCCACAATGTCGCATATGATCTCTGGGGATCCACGTTGTGAGTTGTGATGTCCAACAGTTTTCTGACATACTTGCAACATGTCCAGCCCATTGCCATTTGAATTTTCTAATTGTTTCCATAATGTCTCAGACTCAGATTTTTTCTCTGATATACTGTGCTGTCTTATGGTTTTTGCGTGTGAGTTTGAGCATGATTCTTTCATGTGCACGTTGCATTGTTTTCAGTTTAAGGATCAATTTTTTTTTGTTTTATGCCCCTAGTCCGTAGGTGACTGCCGGAAGGATGCACTGGTTGTACGCCTTTCTTTTTAGGACTAGTCGTATTTTTTGTTATTGAATGTTGTGTTTTAATTACAAGATCGAAATTATGTATTAATCTTCGGAGCTTATATGTATATAGTCTAGAAAGCTGTATAGCTTTGAACGCTAACGTCAAAAAACTTTTTCAATAGTTTTTTTTGTGTCAGTTGAGTCACCCATTTTCAGATGTCTGCTAATGCAATTAATGTAATCATCAAAAGTGTTTTTTCCTTTGTTTCCCTCATACTTTGTCATTATTGTACAATGTATGAATCTTGTTGGGCTCATCAGCTGTTTATCAAGTAATCGTTTCGAGGGACTTTGAGAACAAAGCAGTTATATTAATATGGTACCCATGTAGTTTTTCATTTCATATAAGGTCTTATGTGTATTGTATAATGATGTTATTTTATACTATATATTTTTTTGAGCAAGGTTTACTCGCGTAGGTTACCCGAAAAGTGTTTTTAACGATGAGGGAGCAGTAAGTATAACAACTAGCATGAGTTGCTCTTCGTGTCATTTCTATTGGTGTTCAACCCTGTGAATATTAAACGAAGTATAAAGTATACATGTGTGCGTGCATGCGTGTGTGTGAATACTGACCAATTAAATAATAGATAACGCAAAGCACAACTACACATCTCATGCGTTGGCATTGAGAATAGTGCATACACAAACTGCCATGATTATCATAAAAAGTAATTTTTTATGTAAAAAAAAGGACAATTGAAGAGAAAAAAATTTCAAAACTAATTTCAATGAACAAGATATCTATATACTGTTTCATTCCAGAATCTCCTGCTATCTTCAAGACAACTCCGTTATTCAATCCTCCTTAACATTTTGATTTCCTTGCTAAAGAGATGCTGTAGCTTCATGTACATACATTTATACGAATGTACGTGCGTGCATGATTCTATGTACATTTGCTTACACGTTTATGTCCGCTGTGATACTGTGGAAATGGTTTGCTTATATCAACAAATAGTCTAATGTTACTCATTCACCAAGAATATACATGTATGCACATATGCATGGCTGTTTGTATATATACTTATATATGCATGTGTCTCAGATACAAATACAGGTCAGTACGCATACTGCAGAGATATATGCATGCATTGATATATATATATACATATGTGTGTGTGTGTGTGTGTCATTCACAGACAGGTGTTTCGATGTATTATATCTCTTCAGTGTTGCTATAGACTTTCCATCATCCCATCCAGTAGGCAGAATTAAAACACTCACTTCAGATCAGTAGGCCGATATCCTACCTCTGGACTACGGAACTGGACCGGCAATAAGGCCGAATTTAAGCGTTATATTCAAATATACACTGGAATCCCTCATCCACCAGATTGCTCCTATAGAAGAGCATCGCATATATATATATATATATATATATATATATATATATATATATATATATATATATATCAGGCCCTTAAAAAATACGACATCCAAAATTTAAGTACGTATTCAACATTGTTGTACAATTGACAAAATACCATACAAATCCTTCATTGGAAATAAACCCAAAATATACAAATTCATTTAATAGAATGACAGTAAAAAGTCTACTTGTTGCCATCGAGCATGAAAGTAACATTTGTCAGTGGATGATATAATTTCCAAATGTTGAGGTGGTGCTGTTCTCCTTTATTCAATTAGACATTTTTATTCTTTTTTAATTAGGATATCTTTGTAATATTCTATTCAATATTTCTAAAGCCTGTCACACTCAACCCTTCAAAATCTGTCACCAATAAACATGTACGTATTTTATGTTTTAATGAATGTCTGATTCTATTGATGGAAACTCACGCGAGCGACTTCTTGCATAAAATTTCATGTTGTCAAGAATTATTTTGGAATGGGGGTTTTACCTCAGGGGATGGTACCGAGTAGGAAGATGTGAATTCGTCCATTTTCTATGTCTATTGATGCTAAGTGTACAAAACTAGTCGCAACAGAAATTTGACCTTGTTT
>OY735205.1:34340389-34435389 GCA_963457665.1 Thysanoteuthis rhombus
GTAGAAGAAAAGCTGAGATTCAGGGGAAAGAACTGTGCACGGATTGGCCCCATAATCAAGTTATGAATTTTAGAGCAAATACTTACGATTTATATCTAAGATCCCTGCATGGGATTTGGTATCCTGGCCTCAAATATCGATCAAGTTGTTTCTGAATAATGCGTTTTAGGATGGGAAAATGTTTCCTTCACTTTTGAACCCTGAAACGGGAAAAATATTCCCCTTACTTTTAATCCACAAAAGAGAAAAAAATCACCCTCATTTTTGACCCCCAAAGAAAAAAATGCCTTTCCGTTTGTACGCTAAAATGTAAGCAAATGTTTCTTAACCATTTTGACCCCTTAAAAGGAGACAAAGTGAAAAATAACATTAAGAGGGTTAAAAATCAACTTTGTACTAAAAGTATAGTCAAAACAAAACGTTTTTTCTGATGATGTCATAAATGTCCCCTTTTCCAGGAACTGTTCCATTCTTCCATGAAATGTTTTATGAATGTTTTATTGATCTAAATTTTTCTTTCTATCTTTCCTCCTTTACCATCACGATAGACGAATGCATTATTACTTCAGGGAAATGACAGGGTGTTACAAACACAGTCGATAGCGTATCAATTAGTTGGAGAGGAGATAATTAAGTAAGCAATTGTCTGCATACATATATTTGTGTATATATGAATACATGCTTACAGTTACAAATATGTATATAAATAAATGAATCACTGAGTTCGTAGACTGATGATGGAAAAATACATTTATTTTAGGCAACAAATATATATATATATATATATATATATATATATATATATATATATATCTTTCAGCATCATCTCCTTCTTTCTCACCGCACTTTATTTAGATATAACTATTAATTACATATCAAACATCATACAAGAAAAATATCAGATAATAATCCAACCATTAAGAACTTATGAGGCTATGGATTTATTGATTAATCTTCGTAGACAATTGTACAAATGAGTATAAAATGGCGCATGGTGATTGGCTAGAAAGTATTTGGTGTAAATAGAGACATACGTAAAAGCAAATTGCTAATATGCTTTAAAAATATTTCATAAAACCAGCAATGACATAACGTTGCAAAAACCTGGAAACTTGCCATACCACTCAAAAACAAACTCAGAGCCGCACAGAGGGCAATGGAAAGGGCAATGCTAGGAATAAGTCTTAATGACAGAAAAATATCAGCATGGATCCGAGGGAGAACAAGGGTGTTGGATATCACGCCAGTCATTGAAGTACTAAAATGGAGATGGACATGGTGCATTGCGAGTAGGAAGGAAAATATATGGAGTTAGAGTCTAACTGGTTGGTGCCCCTAGGACAGCGAACGCAGTAGGATGATACCAACAGAAGATGGGAAGACGATATAGAAACCGTTGCTGGTAAAACATGACAGAGATTAGCACCATCACGTTATGGTGATGCCAGTGATGATAATGACAATGCACACACACGCGCGCGCACACACACGCGCGCGCACACACACACACACACACACACACACACACACACATATATATATATATATATATATATATATATATATATATATATATATATAAAAGCAAGAGAGAGTATGATATAAGTGGAAAGGAGAAAGTAATGGAGATGTGTATTCCAATAAAAATAAAAAATAGAATAACGGAAGTCCGCCGAAAGAAGCAAATGATACCTTTTATGTTTACCACAGACTGCTGGAGAGTTTCGAGCGCGAAGCATTTTGATGTGATTTAGAAGTGATTCTCACTTAATACTGTTCAGTTGGTGGTGCCCAGTTCCAGCTGAATAAACCTCGAGAAACGAAGGAAGGTGTTTTGTCTAACACATTCCTGGGGCTTAAAAGTTGTTTATTTGTTCCGTGCGGAGCAACCCGGAAACAAGCCCCACGTCAGATGAATTCCACATGGGGCAACACATGTCCTGCTGCGTTTACTGACAACATGTGCGAAGCTTTCATATTTTCGTACTGAATCTTTTGTTTTTGTTCTTGTTATTTTTTTTTAGCTTTAAGAATGGACAGCTTTTCAAAACTGAAAAAAAATAGGAAAAGAAAATGATTAAAAAGATAGGGAAAAAATAGATTTTATGACGATAATTTTGCTTTATTGTGTTTTTTACGATAACAATGAAAAAAAATTTTACTTCATATGATCCATCATACATAGGTGCCGTCAACGATATCTATGTTACTGTTTAGCAAGCAGCTTCATAAAAAGGAAGATGCTTTTGGACTGATTATCTCCGACATATCCTCACAACGATCATAACTGTATACCACACGTTAGTGTCCTTGAGCCAAACTATACAAAGCTTAGTAAATAAGATCGTCCATACGAAATAGGTACCGTATCGTTGGATAATAGTCCGTAGTACGCATAGTTCACGCGCTATTCGAATTACTGGAACTTCTGGATATCACCTTCTATAACTAATCCATTAGTGGCCCATAGCTGTTTGAGTCAGTTGGCTTTGAATTACGACTCTGTGTCCCTGGTTTCTACATTCACAACTCTTTCTGAGTTTTAAATGATAAAGACTTGCTGATAACCTACCCTACGGGCAGGGTTTCCAGTTAGCCCCTGCTTAAGGCGTGAATATGAACTTTGGTCCTAAGGAGCGATCATGGATTTGAATTATGTATTTATTGAATCATACTTTACTGAAAAATCATCGACATTATAAGCTCTTGGGTCAAATCTAATTCAAATACCTTGGGGACTTCTCAAAAAGGTACGTGATATATATATATATATATATATATATATATATATATATATATATATATATATATATATATATATATAGAGAGAGAGAGAGAGAGAGAGAGAGAGAGAGAGAGAGAGAGAGGGGGGAGGGACAGGGACAGGGAGAGGAAAATCAGCTAATTTTTATTGAAGTGAGGGTGAATGTAGACACCACATTAATATGGTGGGGGGGATTTTCAAAAAACTAATATACTAAAATCATGCCCCGAGGTCCCATAAGTAACTGCATCAGATTTAGTGGTTAAGACTCGAAAAGCCCCCAAGTTATGCGATCACATACAGTTGGACAGACATTTAGTAAATTACAGTATGATTCTCCAAATATTCATAGGGAATGAAGTAGCAGTC
The DNA here is from genome assembly GCA_963457665.1 of Thysanoteuthis rhombus. Taxonomy (NCBI): domain Eukaryota; kingdom Metazoa; phylum Mollusca; class Cephalopoda; order Oegopsida; family Thysanoteuthidae; genus Thysanoteuthis; species Thysanoteuthis major. Next base: position 34,343,523 of record OY735205.1, read on the forward strand.
ATCTGCCGTAAATGAGAACAACTAATGAAGATTTAATTATGAAGCGGTCGAAGTATTTAAGTACAAAACTGTAATCACTAAAAAATGCTAAAGAAGGAGGCTTTATATTGAAAGTCAAAAAAACAATCTGGTCCGATATAAAACTGCTAAAAACTGTTTGGCAATTAGATTGTATAGATTTAGATGAACCGAGATTTTATTAATTCTTTATAATTAGCATGACAATTTTCTCCTGTAATCCTAAACGTAATCTGTGAAATGAACAGAGCTTACGATAACACATTTTACTAAAACACCCGAGGGGAATTAATATCCCATTCAATTAGGACGAATAAGATTATAATGAAAATTTGGAGATGGATGAAATTAAATATGGTAATTATAAGACCCGAAATTGATGAAACACGGAACTACAAAGTCGACGAAATCGGATTGATCGAAGGGCATATCGAGAACTCGAATAAATCTTAACATCAGAATAAATCAAATGAAATAAAGGAATCATAAAAAAAGAGAGTAAAGAAGAAAAGTAAGATAGAGAAGAAGCAGGACATATAAAGTGATATTTAATGATTACAAGAGTCTGTTGCGTCACAGATATCAATTATATATATATATATATATATGCGAATATTAATTAAATGTCAATTTTGAATAATCTATATTAAAAGCAATTTTTGCAGCTGAATGTTTCATTCCGATAAAAAGTGTGCATAATATTTTTAATGGAAACTAACGAGATTGACAATAGTACACGTTGTCATCTCAGATTTTCTTGACGTTTTCGATGCAGTTTTTATAAGCCACGCGAGCAAGACACATATAAATGTTTGCATCCTTTGCACTATTTGATGATGGGCTCATCGGTGAATAAACAGATCACACATGTCATGCTAGGAGCCGCGCACAATTTCAAATCTTGAATTTTCTTCGAAATGATTGATTTGGCAGGTGACCAAAAAACTCATTTGACCCCGATTCCAGCGAGAATCTCAGGGCCATCACGTAGGAGTGTATCGAAAATGACCTTTCTGGGTTACCAAAAATACAATAGTATTTTTATTGCTTTTGATGCGAAGTTCTTGAGGAATTGAAAGGTTAACAACAAATGTTACGATACTTCCCTTGCTCTCTCAAGTGCAGAAGTGTTATAATCAGTCTTAACAATGATGTTTCAGAATCGTACGTTAATTTGTAGATATATTTGCGAGCTGAAATAGCATTAGGCAAGAAAGCAACTCATGTCAATTGATACAGAACTTTTGTTTTTACCATTCCTGCATACCCCTAAAAAGATTTCTACGTCTACCAGTTTTATGCAAAGAAATAAATCCTTCTGAGTTTTCACAGAGTTTGCCGATATCTCGGGATACACCTCGCTAATAAATGCAAAAAATGAACCGAGAAAAGTACAGACACTCACAGACATATTTCAAAACTATTGAGAGAGGTGTGAAGAACACATTTGTAAAGTGGGGGATACCTGAGTTTTAAAAATAAAAAGGAAATGAAAAAAAATGCTTTTTTTTTCACCAGCTATCAGAAACGTAAAAAATATTCTGCTTGATTAAAAGTCCAATGTGAAAACCATGTTATACACAAAGTATAAAAAAGACTGTTATATTTTAGTCAGTATTCAATTACCAACAAAATATTTGTACCGAGTGACCCTTTTCGAGTTTGTTCTGAATCGTGATTATCGGTAAAAAGAGAAGACTTTTAATATTAGTATAGCAAAATAATTATTTTCAAAGTGCTTTCAGTCGATGAGAGTGATGGCGTGGTTCCACTTCATTAAAAACGTAGGAAAAAATCAGCGGGAACATTTTATACAACGAGAAAAGATTTCAAGAAGTCGTTGACGTCGGAAGATTCAAAGAAAATCAGCGGTAAAGAGAACCACGAAGAAATGAAGGAAATGGTAAGCAGGGGATGAATGGAATAAATATGGTTGGAAGGAAGAGAAATAAATGGTTAATGCGTAAATGAACATGGAATAAATGTAGTAGATGGAAAGAAAGAAATGAAACTGAAAATGGAACGAAATGGAAGCATGCCTGGCCACTGCAGGGTCTTACCCCATCCCTACTTCTTTTCCAACAGATGATGGTTACTGCAACTTTTGTATGGCATATATGATAGATAAATTCACGGATACATATAGTACTTGACATATTGGTTTAGTCGGCAAGTAAGCTACCTATCGACCATATGGTCGTCATTTCAAATCACGGAAGGGAAATCTTAATTTTTTTTTTATATCGGTTCATTTAATCGTGACGAGATAGACGAACTGTGAAGTTATTATCCTAAATCAGGTGAGGATTATTATTGTTATGGGAAAAAGTCCCACAAAGACTGAAACAGATTGAAAGAGGAAAAAAAAATATAAAGAAAGAAAATTTGATTATAAATATAATAATTGTGGAAATAGGAATAGAAAAAAAAGTAAAAAGCATCTAGAGAGTGCATTCCTCTACCAACGCCATCGTCACAAAGAACTGAATGTAATTAGTTAATTTATAATCACGATGCAAGGAAGCTATCAGCAAGGGATTTCACGATATGACTCAAATTTAACCAATTATTTTCACTCCACTAACTTTTCAGAAGATTTATTTGAGTGAAAAGTTCTCAGTGTGGACGTATAGCAATGCTGCATGGCGGGAAGGAGGATGCTTTAAAGATTTCCGGATTTCTGAACCCATCCTAAAGTTTAATCAATTCTTCCTTAGCCCATAGCCCACCCTCTCTCTAAATGTCGTTGGAATTCAGTGAGAACTTTTGGAGATATCGTGTTAACAAAGACAAACAGGTTTGAATGCATATAGCGATTTTAAGCTGAATTACGTAACGATTACAGAAAAAAAAGGATCCAGAAAGAGACAAGTCGAAGTTGGAAGAGTCTGCAATAAAAGAAGGACGAAAGTGTCTATCTAATCAGCTACGAGAAACAACGAGAAAAGAAAAAAAAGTCTCGTTACTCATTCAGTAGGAACTGTCACGTGACAAAAGTCTTTTGGTCGCATGCTGTGTAGCGATCGAGGGATAAGTCTCTCATATCGCCTTTTGTTGGGCTGTGATCACTAAAAGAACATATGAATTCAAAGAAAAAAACGCGTGAATACTGCAGGACACAACCTTAAGTATCAATTAAACGAAAACCTATACTGCAAATAGAACTCCGCTCTGAAAATCTATTAAGGAAGGAATTAAAAAAAAAACAAGTTTGTTTTCTAGACATAATAAAGACTAAATGTTTAGAGCTCCATTAGTGCATCCTGTAGGCATGATATATATATATATATACATTCTCACATACAGAGCCAGCCAACCAGACCAATTAGGAAACTGGAGAAACCTTGATAACAAGTTTCATGACAGTTTAGATTGGCAGTTTCTAATAACAAAAGAACTGAAATAAGGGAGTAGCAACCAGAAAGAAAACATTGATTTTTTAGAAAAGAAAAGAGAGAAAAGACACAGAATTCAGATTGAAAATTCTTGAATAAAACCGTTCAATCTTATCAACTGGAAAAAACCGCCCCTCCTTTTTCTAAATCTTACCATTTACCTAAAAAAATATAATTTTGGGAAAAAAGAATAAGATTTCTAAAACAGCTAGAAAAATGATGGAGCGGTGATAAGATGTGACATTCGCCAGTGAAATAAAGTCCAGTTAATCTTATATTATGTAGGTCAGTAGCTATTATAATATCAACCAATTATAATAATGGACACAATGATATGAACAGGAGCTGTTAGTTCGAGAAGCGGGGGCGTAAAGGTAAGAAAGAAAATTTACCGAACAAATTGATATGAAGGAATAAAAAAGAAGGGGAAGAAAGAAATCTCAAACTCCTGGAGAATTAAGGGAAAGGAAAAATAAGTAATAAAAAAAAATTGAAAAAAAAAAAAATGCTTCACCAAGTCTCCCCCTGAAGGATAGAAGTATTAAAAATTGGGAAGAAATGCATAGAATAGGATAGAAATTAAGAAAGGCATTATCAGCTTGATGCGGAATGGAGGGCGGTCGAGCCAAGGTGCTGGGTTGAATGTCGGTTGGGGTTGAATACCTATGTGTTGCAAGCGATGTTGGAGAAGGAGAATAAATGATGTACGGAATAATAATAAGACAAGAAAATATAAGGACGCAAAATAGGATTCTATTCCTGAGAGAGGAAGCACAGCGACTAATGACTGTGTATCCAAGGCGCGTGAAAAAGCGAAAGGCTGACAAAAATTAAAGGAAAAAGAAGTAAATTATAATTGAACGCCAAAATATAATATGGAAAGTAAAATTAGCTCTAACATGGAATGGATCCATATGTACATACAAACATATATTATTCGTCTGTCTACTTTTCTTTCCCTACCCCCATCTATCAATCTATCCATCTATCTATCTATTATAAAACGTCTACAAAGACTGTGAGCATCAACAGAGGTTTTTTTCAGTTTTTAAATTGGTCTGGCTGGCTGCTTAGTTATCTATCAGTCACGTGTACAGGCCTCACCAACAAAGCTACAGTGGTGAAAATTTGAACATTTGCTTCTCATTAAGTCAAGAGATTGTTTTTTTCTTTTATTCTGAACACCGCCCAATATTCTTTTGCAGCAGGATATGTGCGAAATCATATATATATATATATATATATATATATATATATATATATATATATATATATATATATATGTGTGTGTGTTTTTGTGTGTATGTGTGTGTGTGTGCGTGAGTATTAATAAACACTCACATATTTGATAGATCAAACAAACGAGACAAACCAAAAAGCGTTGACATTTTGAGTTTTCATAGTTTAACCAATAACCTAATTTGTCAAATTTGCACTAGTGTGACTTTCAGGATACCTGCAAAGTGGCATGTGTTTGCAATTGATTAACTCTGAAAGAATAATAATTTCTATCTTGAGTAGGAGTATATCGGCATTTTCTTTCTTTATTTATCGGAATATGTTCATTAGAAATGAATTCACTACGGGAGACTTAGTCGAAAGAATTTGGCATTTTCGAAATATTATACATTCAAAGATAATGTTTCTTAGCTGAAATCATTATACAAATACCGACCAAGCTAACATCGTGAATGGCTATTTAGAATTTCGCGTGATGACTTGAGAAGTGTTCACGTCCAATTGCAATGCTTTTGATACTTATGAATAGGATCAAATTTTGACTTTTCATAGTATCTAGCTCTTTACAGACCATATTTGTCATAAGAGCTGACTGTCAATGTATTTGGTTTCTTCCCGAGAGCATGAAATGAACAATAACGCTGGCTCGATAATCCAAAGTTGTTTTTTTCTAATTGTAAATAACTTACAAAAGTTTTTAATGTCAGGTACAAGTATGAAGAGTTAAACACAAGTAATAGAAATGCTAAATATTGCAAAAATGAAAACAGAAAAAAGTATTTGCTTTTTTCAACCAGTTTTCGAAACTGGAAACTATTATTCTTAACAGGGAGTCTGATACAAAACCCATGTTACTCACATAGTATTAGTAACGACTATATTTTCGCCAGTATTCAGTTAATAATGACATATCTGAACGTAGCTACCCTTTTCAAGTTTGCCACGATAAGTGATTATTGAGAAAAACAAACATATAAAAAAGAGCAAACATTGAATTTTTGTACAGCAAAATAATTATTTTTTAAATCCGCTTTTAGTCGATGAGAGTAATTGTGTGGTTTCACTTCATGAAGAAGCGTAGGAAAACAGCAGGAACATTTTGTACAACGAAGAAAGGTTTCATGAAGTCGTCGACGTTGGAAGATACAAAGAAAATCAGAAATAAAGAGAATCATAAAAAAATATGGAGAAAATGGTAAGCAGAGACTGAATAGAATGATTCTGGTCGGGAGGAAGAGAAATAAATGGTAAATGCATAAACTTTGGCGTCAATGGACATGGAATAAAAGTAAGAGACAGAAAAGAAGAAATGAAGACGGGTATCTTATATGGAATTTTGAAAAAAAGGTAACAACTTGATTACAATAGAGAAAAAAGTACAACAAAATACGATATTGTATGAAGCAATGTCAAAAAGAAATTTATTAAAAAAAACTGTCTGGCTTGAACAGGTTTGGAAGGAAAACGGTTGAGAGAAAGGAAGTTTCAACCAAATGGAGTCTATGAATGGAAGAAAAAGAGCAAAATACTAAAAAGAAATATGGTAGTGGAATATTGGCGGAACACAATCTTCTTATTCTTGCTTCCGTCTCATTCGGGTCTTGTGCTTTAATAAATGATAATAAATTGTTGATATGGACGAGCTAAAAGTTTTATAAGATCATGAGAATTAAGTCAAGATTCCTGAATTTTTTTCCTGGAGTTCAATGCATAATATGTAAGCTAGGTGAAGAATATATACGAGTAAAATTTTAGTTAAAAAATTGTAAAATTAGAGAGATGTATAAAATCATTGAAATACATGTTTAGCGCTAATGATATAATAATGATTTTATCCAGCTTCTTGCACTATGACCAACTCTCAAGAGACGAGTATTAACTTATTTTTTGTGAAAAAAGCAAAAAGTATACCCTTTTTATTCTCTAGTCACATCTTTCAGATTGATATTTTGCATAAAATATCTAGCAGAAAATAGATGTATTGGATCACCTATTTTTGAATTATAAATATTATATTCCCTTGTGTAATATGAAAATTTTAGCATCAGATTTCTTATCAAATATGCTTTTGAAATTCTCAGTGCTCTTTTATATGTACTATTTGAAGTGAATTAAGTTTTGACATTTGTTCACTAAATCCCGTCTCATATATCTCAACTTGAAGAGGTTGCAAGCAAAACATTAATTCAATGCTCATTAATATCTTTTAAAGATGTTTACATCTTCTAGGTGACACAGTGCTTTCTACAAAATCTATCCACCTATCTGACGTATTCTCGATTATTTAAAAAAAAGTTTCAGATTCTATGGGCTCTTAACATAGAATCAATAGACTTTGAAGAACTGGGTTTTAATTGCATTACACGACTGATAAAAACCTTTCGTCCAAAGGAGATTTTTTTAAGCATGTTGCCTCATGTATCACGTCATCATAACGTGCAAATGGCGAACACTGAGTTTAAAATTTTTAAAAACTTTGATTAACGAACGACATCCTGAGCTTCGACCTTGATCTTGACCAGGAATTAGGTTGTAAGCGATTGATCAGAAATATTTGGACAATATTTACATTCAATTAATCATGTATTAATGAAGAACTACAGCGTAGTTTTTTTGCAGTCGATGTCCGTTAAAGAATGGCAGATTTTTACTTCACCTTCACAATCATAAGTCACTGCCACGCTGCATTCGTCTACCAAAGTTAAGCTAAGTAAAAAAAAAATAGCACCCCAAATTAATTTAATCTTACATTGTCATTTCAAGCAACACAAATCAACTTTGTTTATTTTAGAGTTTTTGAATCTGGAAGAAAAAGTACATTCTTCCCAGAAAATTACACTAAGTTTCATCTGAGCTTCATCTACCCAGGTTGATCTACCCGTCAAAAGACTACTTCCAAGGGACGACAGACGTCTAGAACCGTTCAGGTATCTGCCTAAGAGAAAGGGACTCCAAAATTAATCCTAACCTTATGCCCTTAACCTTATTGCTCTACCTCGGTAGGTCTTGGTGCTTAAAACTTTGGTTTAAAGGGTGGCGTCAGTCACGCACAATCAGCTCTTCACCTTGAAGCGTCATTAGCACACTCCTAAAGGATATCTCACATAACAGCTTTTCGAACCACCTGAAGTTCAGAAATGAACTTGGAAAACCCTCCAGAATCTTGGTTTGCTAAGCCAAAGTATGATATTTATATAGTAAGTATTAATATTTTATTCGATTTAGACGCTCCCATGGGAGAGTTTAGATAACTTTCGGGTAAAGACTAGGGCAGTTATTAGCAAAAGAAACATGAATAAATTTTGAGACGCTCTACATATTCTATATCAAATATATAAATATATATATATTGCAATCTGTGTAAAAGTATTTGTATATTTATATATATATATATATATATATATATATATATATATATATATATATATATATATATATATATATATATATATATATATATATATATATAAATTAGTTTGGTGCAGAAGTAATTGCGTTTTTTCACCATTAGATCCTAAGCAGTATATCTCAGCTTAGAATAAAAGTTATCAATCGAAATAGGAATCTTAAGAATCTACACTTTTTTTCCCCAGAAGAAACAAGTCCATCTATTCTGGAAGTATAGAATTCTAGGGTCCGGAGTCCAATAACGTTTTTCCGAGGCGTTTTGTGCAGCTGCTTGGTCGTTGAAGATAATCCCTTGCAGGAAATGTTTGAATGCTTGAAAAAGAGGTAGTTGGCCTGAGAGAGGTTGGATGAGTGAGTAGAATTCCATAGCCTAGTACGTTCGATTTCTGCTGAGTCACTTGCATAACATGCACCCAGGTGTTGTCATGGAGGAGAATTGGTCCCTTCCGATTGACCGATATTTGATGTAAACGTTACTCTTCTCGATGAATTTTGTCGATTTCCCGGCAATATTTCTTTGACGTGGTGGTTCCGCCAGGTTTCAAGAAGTTGTAGTGGATAATTACGCTTGCTTACCACCAGAAAATGACCATAATCTTTTAATGCTGATCTGATTTGATGCTTCAACTATATTCAGCCACTGTGTGGGACGCCACCAATCGTTTTACAGAATTCATTTCTCGTCACTTGTCGGAATGTGATCCAGAAATGGATCGCTTCTGTAGCGCAAAAGAGGCTCAGAGCAGACGACAACCATTTGTGGGGCTTTGTATCCTTTTCCAATTGGGGAAAATATCGAAAAACTATTGAAGGGTCAACGTTTAGTTCCTCTGCAATCTCTCTGGTAGTTGTGTGTGGGTCTGCCTCAATAATAGCCTTCGATTGGATGTCATCAGTCACAGAACGATGTCCGTGACCCTCCGTATTTGCAAGGCTCTCGTCTCCGTTCTGAATTTTTCGTTGTTGATCTCTACGTTCGTTGAAGACCACTTTGCCAAATGCTTTGTTGATACTGCAAATAGTTTCCATTGCTTTATATTCAATTTTGAATTCATACTTGAAAATTGCCAGAGTTTGTTTTTCATTTTTATTTTGACGGCCTCAGATAAACCAGAATGAATAGTGAGAAAAAAAGGTTCAACTTGGATAGATCAAGCGAGATTCACTCTTTAAATGGTATATTCCCCGGACATAGTTAAATAATAGTTTATTACAAAATAGGTATCAAAGTCTAAAATGAAATGAAACTCAATTTTTGTACCATTCTCGTATATTTATGTGTGTATGTGTTTAAGTACCGATTCAATGAAATAACGGTACCGAAGTTTATTTGACGTGTTGCTCGACCAAGAATGAACGAATCGGTTTTGATTGATAAGTTATTTTTTTTGTAATTGAGATACTATCGATGGGTTTGCAGTTGGGTAAAAGACAACAACAATCAACTCAAAATGTACATTGTCGTTGCATGGGGGTATGACGAACTATTCACAACGTTCTTTTCTTTCAACCAGGAACATTATCATTGAATTGTCTTAAAATGCTGACCTTCAGCATTAGCAACAGACAATAGATTTATTCTGACTATTTCTCTCACTCATATGTAAAGTGGATGTAATAGATTCTATGCGATTGCAGACAGGAACCGGACACCTATGGAAGTTATAAAAACTTATTAATGGTTTGGTAGCGTGTCGATTATCGTCTGGTATCAGTAGGAAATTATCTTTTTTCTCCGTTCAGCGCAATTAACCTCGCACATATATACAGTGCCGCATATAAATGGGCACACCCCCACCACATTTTTATAAAAAGTTAATTTTCTTCTAAACCATACATAGCGAGATCTTATTATTTCTAGTGTAACATTACACAATCAAAACTTATCAGGTATTTTTATGACCAAACTACACAGCATTGAAACTCTGTTGCCAGAAATATGAATATGTTGCCGCCCAAAGATTTGTAAACCCCTACGGAGAAATTTTTATTTAAAATCACTATCTGGTGTGGCGGTGTTTTTTTTTTTTTTAACTGTTTATAGTCTTGACGACATTAACTCTATAGATTTGTACAAACAGTCGTTAGAATGTTTCTTCATTTCAACAGTATGCATTCATTCAAATCTGTCTTGTTGGAGGGCTGTCGTTCTTCTTGCTTACAGCACATTCCACAAGTAATCAATTAGAGTTAAATCCGGCGATATTACCTTTTGCTTAGTGTAGTGTTTTAGATCATTGTAATGCTGAAACATAGCTCTTCCTCTCAAAGGTTGAGTGAAGGTAATATGTTTTCTCACAATTTATTGTTTTAGCCATCTGCATTTATGATTCTGTCAATGGAATGCAGCTCACCAATGCCATTAGATTTCATTCAACACCAGATCATGATGTTCCCACCCACAATTAGCAACATCCATAGCCGATTTTCTCCTGATGAAACAAATGTATCTTGGTATAAGCTTGTATAGCCGGTCTGCTTACTTCTATGCACTCTGGATATTTCCAAATCTCTTATTTTGCAGAATTTTGGTGACAATGATTTTGTTTTATTACAATCACAAGTTATGTTTGTAACTGTTGTTCTTTTTATAGGAATGAATTACACATTCTTCCAAAAACTATGACTTTATAAGAAACTACTTCAATCATTGCGTACCCTGCTCACAGCTAATTTAGATGAAGCATTTTTAGAGAGAAAAAAGCTTTAAGATAAACTTACTATAAAGAATGAAATAATTTTTTTCTAGTAGGGTTGCTCTCATTTTTGGACAGCGATATATATTCATATTTTTAGCAATACGGTTCCAATGATGTAGAGTTGGTCATAGAATATCTGATGATATTATATAATATTCCATTGAATATGATTAGGTTCTGTTCTGTTTGGTTTAGGAGAAAATTAACTTTTTTCGAAAATGTGGTGTTGGTGTATTTATATATGGGCCACACTGTATGAAACTGTTTCTGTAATACTTTTATGCAGTAGGTTTAGTAAAAAAAAGACGGAACTTATCTGTCATCTTAAATTGCATATTGCTCTTCAACAATTTCTAAACGAGCTTCGTCGCCGGCTATTGTCAACAAAATCTGCCGCTACTTCAGCCAACGTTCTTGTTTTAACAAACTCAAAGAACATTTTGGCCGGTTTTAAACAATTAAAAAGTTCATACTACGTTGTGCAACCGGAAAATATCAGGAAACACAAAAGGCAAAAAGTTTCCCTCAAAAGAAAATTGATTGAAAAAGTTTTTCATTCCTTGGTGGGGCTTTCCCGAAAAATGGACGAAATTTCCGTTGAGACACGGGAAACACCACGCAATCAGATAAATAGACAAATTGATCAATCTATTCAAATTTCTCGTACTTTTAGGTAAAACCTCCTGTAGTCTCTTTTGCGGGCCTGCTTTGTAGTTAGGATCACCGAACATTTTCTCGTTGGTGTTAGCAGTCAGTGCTTTGAGTTTGAATGGTGATTTTCAAGGCAGGTCCAAGTACTTTTCTTTGGAACTTTGGCACAACATTTTACTACTTTTTTCCCGCATTTAAGCTCGTCTATTGTCTTACTGAAGTAAACTTAGAGATTATCCGTAATTCCTTGTATCAAAAGATACGCACGTGATGGGCTACCGTAACACAATGATTGGAAAGTCCGTATTGCTGACTAGCTCACTAGTTTAGAAAAATCAATACCCACAGGATACTACACAATAGTGATTTTGAACCAGACTCAACAGAACTGAATGACGAAATGGCCTGTCCCGTGGCTGAGTTAGTTGTATGTTTTCCACAGGCGCCATTGGTCGGTATTTAAGCCCAGGAAGAAGCTAGGGTTCTGAATGCTGAGTTTCAAGGTAGGTAAACAGGCCTCTCCCACTTGGAACACAAGCACAACTTTACCACCGTTTTCCTCGGCGTTTTAAGCTTTGTGAATATCAAAAATCCTTTTCCCTAGAGTAGCGAGTTTGATCCTCTGTAGTTGTACACTACTGAAGCTCCATGTCAGAGTAAGCTAGACTAAATTAAATAAGTAGCCATCATCATTGCTGAAGTAATTGTGTATTTCCGATTGACGCAAGTGGTCGGTATTTCTAGGCAGACATCTCTAACCATCTTAGAGGATTGGCGCGATACAATCTTTTTCCTAATTTTCCTTTTTACAATTGATTTTCTAAACTACTAATGAAGCGCAGATAAAGTGTATGCGTGTAAATTAAAGAATTTAGTTTTTTTTGTATTTGATAACATCGTTGACCGATATAAATGTAGGGATAGTTAGATTGATACAAACAACCTGGTGTTGATAAATAGATAGATAGATAGATAGATAGATAGATAGATAGATGGATTGATGTGGAGACAGTAGATGAATAGGTACAGATTGATAGATATTAAGAGACTGTTATTGAAAGAGAGAAAGAGAAAAAGAAAGAGGAAGAGAGTGGATGGAACGAGAGGGAAAGAAAGACTCTGAGTACAAAAAAAAACAAGGCAAAAGATAAGAAGAAGTTGAATCACATCATAATGATAAAAATATTAAATCTTGTGCCAATTTCTAATGGAAGGTCGAGACGAGACACAGATTGCAGTTTCTCCTATTTCCAACAATATTGCGGTCTGACAATAGACCTTGAGTGTGAGAATTTTTCCTAAGGAAAATTTGAATGATCAATAAGTAAAGAAATCGCTGCGAATTTAACGCGAGAAAAGGGAAAAACGACAAGAAATGAGATTTAACGTAGTTGACAGTAATGCCGTTTCCCGATATAGAGACCAATTTCTCATTGCTAAATCCCTACGTAAACCCCGAATTTTATTACACTTTGTAGATACGAAGAAATGTTTGTTAAAGTGTCGAATGAACAGGGAAGGGAGGTAACTCGTTGCCATCTCCAGTACACAAAGTCTATCATTTAGAGAAATCTTGTTCTTCCCTCCCTCCCTATACTCTGAAATTACCCTTTGACGAGATGGCTTCACTGTACTATCCTTATCAACAAGCTATACGTATAATCAATTCTTTGAAATACGTAGACTTTGGAGTAACAAGAAAAGGGTAGATTGGAATAAAATGATGAATAAAAAAGAAGTGAATTACGAAAAAAAAAAAAAAAATGAACCAAATTCTTAAATCAAAATTTTAGCTGAACATTTCTGCCAAATTGATTTACAGTTTCTTTGACGCTTGGAAAGATTTGATTTTGCTTTTTATAGAAAGCAATTTGTACATTATATGAAAATGAGCGAGACGACACGCTTAACTGATTTACTGACCAAAACTACATGGCTTGTGACCTTTACTTCACTTTTTTCACTCCGTTATTTTAAATTCATATTAACATTCATTATATAGTAAGAGCGATTTTATCATGTTAAAAAGAACTCCCACGGAAATTATGTCAGAATAAGACTTTATGTCAGCTATGAAATAACATTTAAGGTTTTGTCCCATTAGATTTACAAAGTAAAATTCCTATACACGGAACGAATAATTTCGAAATGTTTCTCTGTAAATTACGTAGCAGTGAATAGCATTTTCATAAAGGACAAATCTTTACACCAGATTTAGTTAAGAGAGTTAATCATATCATTTCTAAGAGATGTCTTAATACTTTGATTTCATTCTTTAGCATTTCAAGTCGTTATATATCATCAATGGTCATTTTCCTTTCTTCCTGTTAGGAAACAAATAAGTCTTCAACTTTTTTATTGAACAATTCAACTTCGAGTTGCTGATGTTGTTATAACAAAGTTTTGGTCGTTCCACACGTTTTAGATGTACAATCCACAAGAAAAATGGACGGTGTCTGTTGAGAGACGTTTCTCTGGATTGGCCGAAACGTTGTGTGAACAATACCAAGAAGATAAAAGTGGAGTCTCATGATCCGAAATAAGTTTTGAATGTCAATGATTAGTCATAAAAAAAAGACAACAGTTCTGGTTAGTCACTCAATAGTAACCATCACGTGATCATGGTCTTTTGGCAGTATGCCAAGTTGGGGTGATAAATTGAGAAATTGGCAAAAAAGGTGATAAAGGAATGTTAACCTATTTCCACTTTTTGTGGGCAGTGGACACTCAAACAATCTAAATTCATAAAAAGCAAGCAGGTATGCTGCTGGATACGAACAAAGGGGTCAATTTAGCATTAACTTACATTACCCGACTGAAACTTGTTCGGGAGGGGGGATTATAAAATCTAGACACACTAAGGAGTAAATATTACAATTTTCAGCCTTATAGTTCCATTCATGCAGCCGGTACGCGTGATATATATATATATATATATATATATATATATATATATATATATATATATATATATATATATATATATATATATATATATATATATATATATATATATATGCAGAGACCTAGATCAACATGAAAACTAAAGACAGCTATTCGTAGTCAGTTTAGGTCGATGGTTACTAATTAAAGGAAATTAGAGTAAACGCATTAAAAACAAGCTTTTATTTATGATTAAGCCATATTCTAGTAGTCTAGTCCTTTATAGGCAAGAAATTAACTCATCTATGCGTGTAGGCCTTTATTTAGTCCAGCGTAAATGCATATCAAGGCTTCCTCGTAAATCACGTTGCATCCGGTAATCTTCAAGGATGATGGAACAGAATCGTTTATCTAATTTATGAGGTCTAACGATTCCTGAGATGTTGAAATATCATAATATTGTGGTTTATTCGAACTGTTATCTCCATTTTCATTGTTATAGTCACGATATTTCGATCGCTGTTCCCTCCTGCCTTCTTCAGGTGCCTGTTGTGTTGAGTAATTTCTCAAAACTCCAAACTGAAACCCTAATTTAAGCTGTAGGGTAAACTATTCTCATCCCAGTGTCCATGCTAGAGAATATAACGAATTACTTCATTCATTCTTTCGTTAATTCGTCCTTATGATAACGTTTCTGTTCGTTCTTTTGGACTGATTTCACTATCACCAGTCAAACTGTAACGATTAAACAACGTGAATATCCACTCTTAAACAGATGGATAATTCATTTGGATGGAAACTAAATTATTGGGTAGGGGTGACTAAAACAAGAGTATTGAATGAATTTAGGGGTGAATGAAACTAAAAGGATGTATCAAAGATGCGTAAAACATGAATGGTAAATAGATTAATCTATTCAGATATTCGTATTTTCTTACACTTATATAAGTGATTTTTTGTTGTTAACATTCACATACAGAAAACATTGGTTTTGAGAATCGAATTCTAACTTCCTGGGATGTTGTTCATCATTTTTGTTACTGATAATTTTTTGTTACTCTTAGTTTCAACATATTTCAGATTGTTTAAAAACTTGAAATAGATATTTAAATAATAAGCTAATTCATATTCTTGCACACGATAAAAATTAATTCTGTATAAAATCATACATGAGGTAGAATAAGATGAAACTAATCAAAAACATAAATTAAAAAATTTAGTCAGTGAAAAATGAAATTTTGTGATAAAGACTAAAGTTTGAATGAAACTGAAAGAGTTAAAAAAACCTTTTTCGCGAGGCCATTACCCTTGGGCCAAACACTAGATCGTTGAAACATGGCTGTTATTATTACTTTTTGGTTGGTAATTATTTAATCTAATTTCTGCTGCTTGTCTACGCCTTGAAGTAATAGACATGGTAGTCTTCAGTTTTATGAGGAAGCATATTCATTATTATCAATTTGTGACGAGTTCTTCATATATCAAGAAAGACATATCTCCATGCATATACATATATGAGAAAGAGAGAGGAGGAGAGGGATAAGGAGAGAAAAGAAAAGGGGAAAGAAAGTCCTTTTAAACCAATTAATAGGATGATTTACAATCACTAAAACACAGAAAGTATCCTTTGCTCGACTTAATATGTTTAGTACAAAAATGTAAGTTTTACATTTAGTGCACTAAAACCTGTATAGACAATATGTGATAATCCTATTCACATTCAAAACGTGTTACATTCACTTTTCATTGAATGCATCAATTTGTTTAGTTTATTAGAAATGTAAGTCTCAAGAAAATGCTACAATCCTGACTCAACCATCTTCTTGGAAATGATCATTGTTTTCAGAAATTAACAAATGCTGAACACTGATTATATTTGAGAAAAGATCGTCCATCTTGTTCGTTTTTGAAAATGTCGCTCTTATAAATAATGCTACTAATATTTCGGAGATGCAAATCGCTACAATGGTGAGATGATTTCACAGCTGTTCATCATCATTTTCCTTCTAGCGTCTGTGGTTGGATATAAACCTTTCCCAAGAATCAACAGACCTCTTTATCATCGGCATCGCAGAGCCAGTACTTTCTGAATTTATCTTGCTCGTCACGTCATCTTACTTTCTGTTGCCCACAGTTTTGCATGTGATCTCCAAGGATCAACGTTGTGATCGATGATGCCCAACGATTGTCTGACATTTTTGCAACATGTCCAGCCCATTCCCATTTGAGTTTTCTAATGGTTTCTATGATATGTCGGACTCCTCTCTTTTCTCTTATACACTGTGCTGTCTTGTGATCTTTCATGAACACGTATCATGGTTCTCAGTTTGAGGACCAATCTTTTGTTTACAATCGATATTTCAGTTCCAACTTACTTTCGGGAGGATGCATTGGGTATATATCCTTCTTAATCACGGCTAATTTCTCTCAAAATTGATATGTTATTTAGACCCTGTACGACATATCACAGAAGAAAGTTATTACTTACTGTGATATTCTTCGCAAGAGTTAGCATAAAGGTTCGGGATAACATCTCAAAAATTGACTCCTTTTAATTTGGTGTCAATTCAATTTTAACCGAAATCTTTTTGTCAACTCTTATAAACTGTTTAAAAGGTAAATGACCTAAATATTTACATTCATTCAAATTCTAATCAACCATCAAATATTATCTAAAGAAATATCAATTTCCACAAAGAAATAACACTGCAAAAATCCCTAAAAAAAGCTTATATTTGATGAAATCATGGATCCATACAGAAACGCTCTGGAGCTTAGTAAATTAAATTCAAAATTAGAATATATCCCCCAGAATTAAACAAAAAGAAAAAGAATAGAAAAACTATATGGTTCAATCCATTGTTCAATACAAATGTAAAAACCAATATCAATAAAAACATTTCTAACAATCATTTCCCTGAAGACATAATTCTACACGCAATCCTAAAAGAAGCTAATCATGCATAGAAAACATAAGAGCAGAATTGTCTCGAATAAAATAAATACAGATAGTAATACAATAAATTGCAACCATAGTAACCCTAACGATAGTCCAACTAAACAAGACAATTGTAACCAAAATAATGTGATTCACAAAGCTACCGTAAATTATACCGAAAGAACAATTGAAAATGAAATGTACATAGGTGCGTAAAACTCAAACTTTAAAATGGGTTTAACATCAATAAAAATCGTACTGTAACGAAGGATATCAAAATAATATCTTTTGTATGGAATACCTTTCCCCTAAAAAAAACCTGAACCGTAATGAAATGGAAATTTTCATAGTCAACACTGGTATATAAGAACAACACTCAAAAATGCTTGCTCTGCCAAGAGGGAAAAATACACTATAGGAATGATGAACAAAAATCATTATCAAACAAAAAATATAGAAACATTATGGAGACAACAACACATCGCAAGTTGTACTATTAAATACTATGATAAATAAAACAATTTAGAAATATCATTTCTATAATGTATTCATAACTTTCAGGAAATGTAGCACTATGATTATTTAATAGTATTGTAGCTGAACCATTGTGATGACATTAATTTTAAAGTATAAACATGCAGATAGGTTTTTACGAGTGACCGTAAGCAAGATTTCAAATTCAAAAGTAGAACGCTATATACTTAAAAAACTTCAAAAATCAATCAACAATATACAGGTTGCAATATCCAAATTTCGAATTAGGAACGTTAGAAATGAGTAAAATATATATTAAAATGGTAGAAAAATCTCATGAGTGATTTTAATGAAACATTCCGACTTGAAGATCATAGAAACGTGAAACAGATTTGCTGTGAGTCCCCATCAGTAAACAGTTTTACACAGGCCATATCATTTGAAAAACATTGAACATTTGCGTGTATGTTCTTTCACTAAATTACATTGAATTTTTATTTAGTAGTTAATTTCTATTCCTGGAGGAAAAAAAGCTGGGGTCTATCATTCGCTTTGGGTATCTATCGTCATGATCGTCTCCTTTTTTCTTTAGTATATAGTTTCGTTATCTTTGCATATATTTCAATGAAATTTTGTGTGTAGGCTTATTAAGTGATTCTACCTTGGGAATAAGGAGTTATTTGGGATTTCTTTGTTTATGTTTTATGAGCAAAAAATTTATTATCTTCAATTATGAGTATTCCTCAAATCTTGACCAATTCTACTTCAATTTGGCTGAAGTGTTGATATAACCATGCGAATTGAAAAACAGTGAGTTACAGTCGATCCGATTGTTTGTTTATATTTTACATGAAAATAACCATTTGCCAGCATGCAAAAAACATCGATCTTTGGAACTGCTGAACCGATTCAAATCAAAATTCTTCTACAGGTTCTCGGGTACGTAATCACTGGAAACATATAACGTTTTTAAGAATTTTATGGTTTGAGTAAAAAATAATTGTTCCTATCTCTCTCTCTCTCTCTCTCTCTCTCTCTCTCTCTCTCTCTCTCTCTGCATTCCAACCTTTTTTCGTCGGGAACCTTCATACTTTTGATTTTTTTTTTACGAGACATTCTTTCCTTCTTTTCTAACGCTATATTCCCATACAACGTCATATATCAACCCGATAATATTTACCATACTATATGATATTGCTCTACTGTGAGGTTTCCTATACGTTTTTAGTTATCATTTATTTCAATTATCTTGATGCAGAGTGTTATCTGTACGAACAATAATCCCTTAATACACACATTCATGGTTTCAAGACACAGGCATAGGATGACAATACCAAACACTGTAGTTAGTTTATTGTTAATTTGCATTCTACACCCAAACGTTAATTCAATATGGCGCTCCCCCTTCTTACTCACGTAGCGTGTATACCTTATTCGATCTTGTTTCTTTGCCCATGTATTTTACTTTTGTAACCAAGCCTCGTCGTGTTGCTCTTTCTCGTTATGTTTTCTTGGGTATCTTCGTCAGACTTATATCACAGGTTTACTAAAGGTTTCGTCAACTAGTTTACCTAAGTTAATATATCGCATGAACCGGATTCGGTCGTTATTTCATAATCTTCATAAAACGCTGACAAAGTTGTCGACTTCCTTGTACCGTTATTTGCCCAAAAACTAAATACTATCTCCTCTGTAGGCTAAGCACGTCTTCTGTTCTACGTGCCGGTAGTTCCAAGGTAATTGTAAAAGAATAAAATAAATAAAAAAAAGACTAAAAACGAAAAGGATTGTGTTTGCCTGGAGGATTGTGGTATTGTATATAATGCCTATGTGATTATGGTACTCTTATATTGAAACAGCTAACGACTGAAATGCGTTATTAGAGAATATCGAATTCTCTAGATTTTGCTAGCTGCTTCGCATCTTTCTGCCTTCAACTCATTCCAGCCGATGGCACGGAGCCACTCTATTTTATTTGGTTTTCTCCATACGTACACTGTAAGTAATGCCCCCGGCCAGAAGCCTGCTTCGGCTAATTTCACATTTCCCCCCGTCTCTTTCCAGATATGATTAATGTATGTTCATAGATTGCTTTCGGCTAGTTAGTTCCGTCCTTTACTTAAGACCAATAAAAATGGAAGTTAACTCACTGATGATGGCGGTGTTGTTGGGTGATGTGACGGTGATGGCGCTGACAGAAAGAATGGCTGTATGAAATACCAGCTCCGGATTACTTTACCTGGAATGCTGTGTGGAATCAGAGAGAAAGAAAGAGAGGGGGGGGAAGAATCATGAATATGGTAGAAGATCAAGACAAAATGCCGCGAAGAATGAGGGCCAAGGAATTAGAGCAGGGGGGGGGGAGTAGAAGAAAAATTTTAATAATCATTCAAGAAAAAGAATAACGAGGAAAATAAAAAAAAAAAAAAAAAAAAAAACGAGAGAAAGAAAACCGCCGGAAGAGACAAGGGTGCAGGAGAAGATTAATGTTAACATATGGAGTTTATGATTTTCTTGGATTCTGCATTAAGGGACACTCGTTAACAGAAGATGATGACTTGGTTTTTAACACGCATTACATGCGTAAAAAGGGAACAGTCAGAAAAAATGAGAGAGAGAGAGAGAGGGAGAGATGGAGACAGAGAGGGGATTCGGGTATCCTATCAGGCGATTTTTTTAACGAAAGACAGAATCGGCAAATCGAGCTCGATTTTCGGCTGAGGTTGCTTGAGTTCAGTTTGAACTCATATCCTTGGGAATGGTATAAATTCACTTCTTTCTGCATTGCAAGGTGTCTCGACAAAAAATCTCGTTATTGGCATGCCGTGGTGGTTGACGAAGAAGAACGTAGTCGGTTGAGTGAGCTGTTGGTCAAACCAATCTCCCATAATGACGTTATTTACCCAGGAAGTAGGAAGAATAAAAGCTGCTATCCCCTTGGCCAACCTCAAGGGGGCTAATCAGGAATATGCACGAAAAGAAACTGTTATATATATATATATATATATATATATATATATATATATATATATATATGGAGGGAGAGAGAGAGAGAGGGGGGAAGTGTGAGTGAAGGGGGAAGGAATAAAGAGATAAAAAGAGATGTATAGAGAGATTTCTGTCATTACCACCGATATTTGTCGTGGGAAATATTTTCATTCATTTATCAGGTTTTTCGGGGAAGGGGATAACAACTAACAGAAAGAGAAAAATTGGAGAAAATGAGACAAAGGAGAGGGGAAGAGAGAGAGAAAGAGAGGGGGAAGAAAGAAAAAGAAAGGGAGAGAGAATGAGATAGATTGATAAGGAGAGAGACACAGGGTGGGAGAGGTAGAAAATGTAAGCAAGGAATGAAGAAAGCTCTTATATACGCAATTCCACTCACGGGATGCACAGTGATTTTATGTTAAATTTGAAACTCGATATTCTCTCTCGGTGGATGCTGAATGCGCCGAATTGCGTAGAAACATTTATTTGCAATTTATTAGCTTTTGTTTGTTTGTTTGTTTTTTCTAGGGAAAAAAAACAACATTTATCCACTGCGATTCTCCAAAAATATACGACACGGTGTCTCCGGAAAACATCCACGAATGCGAAGTCAACTCTTTCTGCCGATTACTTCGCTAGTTCATATTTTCTGTAAATTTTAGCACGGAGATCTTTTATTTGCACACATATTCACTCAGGTTCGTATATCATTACATATCGATACACACATATAAATTATACACCCACAATCAGGTCCTAACATGTGCCCGAGATCGGTGTTCAAGATCAAGCGAAGGCTAGGATTTGAAATGCCGACATTCAGGAATCAGGTCCCTGGCTCAACTTGATCTGGCTAATTTTTGTCTGATTTTTTTTCTAGATAGAGGGATTATTATGTATAAGTGGTTCAGGACTGTTGATCTTGGTTCATCTTTTGCATTAAACAGGATGAGGATAACCTACGTTCTTCCTTTGATGGATTGATGAAACATTATCTTCTCACTCACAATTTCACTTTGTGCCACAATAAGCTAAGCTTAGTGAACATCTGCATTTGACACGTTCGATCATTTACATTGCTCTCTTCATAAACTGCACACATCTTTTACAGCGTTTTATTCGCATTTGAACCTTTCTTAGAATAAAAATAAAAACAATAAGTCGAAGATATTTTTTGTATCCTCAGTGTTGAAATCAATGAATGATAGGCAATTTGAAAATAAATCATACCGTCATAGTTGTCAGAGGACAATCGAAAGCGATCTTTTTCGATGAAGTTAGTTAAAACAAAACTCTCCTAATGCCATCTAATCGCAAACACAGAACAGCGTTTTTGACAAACCAATTATAATCGCCTACATGCATGAAAAGGAATACATCAATAAGATGTGATTAAAAATTCGCCATAACGTTAAAGACGCTGTAATGTTGGTAAAAAAAAACAAAAAAAACGAACTGTATAACTGGTTTCTTACGTCTTAGATGGTGTGTTTTGTGTCCCTCCCTAACTGATTCACTTTCGGTTCTATCCAAGAAAAGAAACCTTTGTTTTATTATTAAGCATTTCCATACGTTCAAAATTATACGGGAAAATAATTGCGCATGAAGAAAGAGTTCTTTAATTTAACAAGAAATGTTTCATTCTTCCTTTGAAATATGATAAAAAGAGAATTCTTTCAAATTAACCAAACATTTTGGGAAACATAAGCATAGGAAAATAGAATTAAACTACCAAAAGGAGAAAGAGAGAGAGAGAGAGAGAGAGAGAGAGAGAGAGAGACAGACCTTAATTGTTAAAGAGAGAAACGGAATACGTAGAGGGGGACCGAAATAGAGAATGGGGAGCTGAAATAGAAACGGAAGGGAGCTGAAATAGATATACGGTAACTGATATAGGGGGGAACAGAAATAGGAACATTGGAGCAGGAATAGAGAAAGGTTATCGATATAGAGAGTGGGGCTGTTATAGAGAGGGGTAAACAAATAGTGACAGGTGTATTGAAGTAGAGTGAGGGGGGCTTGGATAGACAGGGATGTCTATCGAGAGAATTAGGAACCGATATAGAAGTAGGGGGGCCAGAATAGATGGGGGGAATCTAAATAGATTTCTATCAGACATAACAAGAGGGGAACTGAAATAGATAGAGATGGTTAGAGATATATATAGAGAGGAAGAGATCCTAAGTTGATAGAGAAGTATCGTATGGGTGAGTGCGTGTGTGTGAGATAGAGACAGAGAGAGAAGTGGGAAGGGTTGCATTTATTCAAGCATGTATGAAATGTATTAAAAAGATAAAAAAACAACATGTGGAAGAGAAACAATTACAAGAAATAATGACCGAAACAAAGATGGAGTTTTCATAATTGGCCGACGCTCAATGTTTTAGGTACATTGGAAAAGGAGAAAAAGAGCTAGAGACGCATAATTATCCGTAGTATGTGAACCCGACTCCAAGATACGGTTTATATATATATATATATATATATATATATATATACATAAATATGTATGTATATATAGGTTTGTGTGTTTATGCTGGGTTCGGATGTATATGCGTACAAACCTATTCACAAACACAAGCTCACAAGCATATATATATATATATATATATATATATATATATATATATATATATATATATATATGTATGTGTATATATATGTATGTGTGTGTGTGTGTGTGTGTGTGTGAGCTGCCTGAAAAGAACGTGTGTGAGAAAGATGAAAAGAAAGAAATTAACAGGCTGCCCTGGGCAATTAACTGACTGTCAAGATAAAAATATCTCGAGGAATCGAGATAAAAAGAAAGACCTCATAATATGAGGGCATTGCGCAGATAAATAACTGAAAAACAAATAGCATCCATATTCAAAAAAGAATAAGATACAAAGGAAATTTAGAGGAAAAGAAGAAAAAAAAAAGACCCCAAAACTACTCACATAATTGCTCTCACAAAAGCAGGTTCGCCTTGAAATATGATTAATGTTGCCTCTTAAGATTTTTAACTGCAGTTATAAGCTCATTGCAAAGAAAATAACTCAGCATTATTACCAAGGCCGCTTCACCCGATACAGTATTTAAAATTGGGGTTAAGATGTGCAGTGCTTCATCTGATGTATTCGGATTTTCAGATTGACGGCACAGGGTTTTTTTCAGTTGATTTTTTCCGTGAATTCCACCATCTTCTTCAGGTTATTCGCCAATCATGTGCATCGTAAAAATATTCAAAGAAAATTCCTGTAAAATAAACTAAGGTAGTCTTAGTTTCGAAGAAATAGCATCAGCTATTTTTATAATTATAGATCAGCGTTTTCCAAACCTTTCGGTACTAGGGCCACATCGTATATTTTATGCATGTTTAAGGGAAAAAAAATCAGTTTTATAATTGAATGAATGAAATGTGGATGAATGAATGAGTTTTATTTGGATCACTCTTTTAATCAGTATAATATGATTCATAATAAAAAAAGAAACTTGACAATCATAAATAAGCAATTCTGTGTCACACTGAGAAATGATATATAACGTGTAAGAATGTCAACCATTAGCATATTCTCTGACTATATAATTCAACAGTACGTACCAACTGTTTGGCCGTGTAGTTGCAAAGAAAACAGTGGAAATTATGATTATTATTATTCAAGACGTTGCAGACTGTGTTCTACTTTGAGACCTCTCTTATAGATGACCATTAAGAGCTAAAGTAATGGTCATGAAACCGTAAAATAAGCCATAAAATTCTTCTTCATAAATATTTTTGCTTGAGTAGAATAGAAGAGCAGGATAATGATATCAATGTAAGCATCCGGATGTACGATTGATTAAATACGACACTGAACTGATCTGGGATAATATAATATTATAATCAACTTGATACAAGGATCCGGTATTTTTTTGATAAAAACACTTATCCATATGAATTCATAGCGTCAATATTCAGTCTATTTCCCTATTTATAAACTCCACCTAAAATCATATAATCTTTTGTAAAAGAACGATAATGGTTTTGATTCGATGAATCCAACGAAAATACCTGATACCATGCATTTTTTAGAACTTCTGATTAGATAATTGCTGCATAAAATGATAATCAGAAGGTGACATGCATGTGGAAGAACTTTCAATCTTAAGGTCATGATATTTTGCTGCACCGTATTTGCAACATGACGAAGGAACAGAACCACTGGTCGACTCCATTGCCAAAAAAGTTGTCGCCCCTCAATGAATCTTTCAAACGATTCAATTTCAGTATGTCTAGATTCCAGCAATTTGTGGGGAAAATTCCCCTTGAGTCCCATTTTCTCGAAACCTTTTTATAGAACCCATTTTCTTGAAACCCTCACACTAAGGTATTTTCAGAAACAGAAAATGTATTTTTATATTGCTTATGTAAAAAGAATGGATGAATCGGAAGATGAGATTTTTCAAGATAAACAGTGTTCTCGTTTAAAAAAGAAAGCCCTGCGCATGAATATCACAACAGGCACAAAACCTGTATTTTCTTTCCTAAAAGTGCAGGAGTCATCAAAGGGTTTCAAGTACCACCTGTCTCACTATCTTTTTCTGCCAAAATTAATCCGACGTAACTATTCATCTGTGAGAATGTTGGGCTCTGGTGACTTTCTATGTGACCTCAAATGACCTTAGTAGTCAGCTCCATCTATCCTATCATATTTTAAGTGAACCCTTATGTACCAATCTATCCCCAAGAAAGCATTTGTTTGACTGCAATATGGCTGAAAAAGGCCATATAAACCTATTATCGAACCCTAGTCACCACTAAAGACCTTGCTAGTAAGCACTACCAATCCAACTCACTTTTTCTGAGCAAGTTATGTAGATACACTGAATAAAAAATCTGTTCAATCTCAAATTGACTTCTGATGACTTCAATAACCTTGAAGGTCAGCATTAACAATCCAACTTGACCTTATTCGCTCAACCATTTGGAAATTACCTCTGGTGAGTTTTACATCAATATGTCTTGTACCCTTAGCATGAAGATGACGCAGACAAATGAACAGAAGGCCAAAATATAAGCATAGATAAATTGAAGCATTAGACTTCCATTTTAAATAGAACCCCCTCTAAAATCATTAAAATGTTTTTGTATAAACATCAAATACTTCCTCCTCCTGTGTCCACTGATTATGCATACCAAATTTGGACAAAGTTGCACCACGGAATGTAAAGTTTCATTTTTGCATAATAATCACATTCTATATAGAACCAACCTCTAAAAACCTCGATAGAAATGTTCGAAAAACAGAACAATAAAAGTTCTTCCTATTTTACTGTTTATTTCTCTCTCTCTCTCTCTCTCTCTCTCTCTCTCTCTCTCTCTCTCTCTATCTATCTCTCTCTCTCTCTCTACATATATATATATATATATATATATACATATATATATAAATATATATATATATATATATATGTATATATATATATATATATATATACATATATATATATATATATATATATATATATATATATATATATATATATATATATATATATATATATATATTCAGTGCGTCACAGAAATCCAAATATGTGAAATTTTCAAACCAGAGGCGATAATTCTTTTGAAATGAATCATACGTGCTCATAGGTTTTTACGAATAATTACATTAACAACATTGTTTTGAAAAAAAAGTCAAAATTAATCATCACTTTGTTAATTAACAAATTCGGCAAAACTTAAAACTCATTAGTTATTCTATTTTTTATCGTGATTCAAAAAAGTCTTCGTACAAAATTTTGTTGTTAATACTTTCTTGCATTATCATCATCTTTAATTATTTGAAAAATCCGATTTAATACGCTTTGAACCTAACGTAGAGGAATTCGTTAGGCAAGCCTCTATAATGGCTTATGTTACCTCCTACCTCTAAAAATATCCTTTGCCAACCATCCCCATGCATGTTGATATTCGGTCTGTTGGTTGGCCAGCCCCAAATGTTTATACTTTTCTTTCGAAGAAATCGTTGCATCACTTCCCCAGTATGAATATGAGCTGAAATATGAACTGTTGGCCGCCAATCAAAACATTTTCTGCTACTAAATTCGTATTTATTTGTATATGCACGTATCTTGATGTGTTTTGCCACCTGTCAACGAACTGGAGTGCTATCTTCTCACCATATCTTACAGCACGTAGTCTATGAGTCCACCAACTATACTAGCATTACTAAAAGGGATTTCTTTGATAAATGTTGGTTTTGTCAGTAATACTGGAGGTCATCTTGTCTATCAAGGTTGAATTTCCTCTCGTCTATGATGAGGGCCCTCCACCAATCCTCATTTCACTTTTAAAGAAGTCTTGCGAATTCCAGTCGTTTCTTAATCATTTTCAGTACTGGAAGATACAATTTTTTTTTCTGTGCCTGAATCCTGTCTTCTTAACTAGTTTGATGTTTTTTTTTTGTTCATGCCTTTAAAAGTGCCATGGGCTGATCGGGGATTTGCAGCAGCGCTCTGATGACCTTCATGGTGATTGAACTTTTCCATGGATCAAGTATGCCTGTTCTTGGATCCATAAACTTCTCGATCACGCAAAATATTCTCATGATCTGGCTTCTATTAATTTGTCCAGCAATTGCACGCTGTGATAGCCCCTGATATCAAAGTTCCACAATCTTGTGGTCAAAATTTAACCGCTTTGGTCCATTTCCCATTTTATGTAGACATACCACCATTTTTAACAACAGCAAGAACTGATAAATTGAGCTTAAAATCCATTAGAACACGTTTAATTTCAATAATTTCAAAATTTATTGGCAGTGAGTAAAATTCCGTAGAACTACTCAACTCATGAGGCCTACTCAAACTCCTGCTATTGGACAGAGTATGTCATTATCAAGAAAAACAGTAATGAGTTTGTTTCAGACGAGTAATGAAATTATCCAAGGTTTTCGATCATTCAATATTTTGTGATGCACAATATCTCTCTCTCTCTCTCTCTATATATATATATATATATATATACACACACACACACACACACACACATATATATATATATATATATATATATATATATATATATATATATATATATATATACTTTCTTTTTACTCTTACTGATTAACCAAAGGAGTCCGTATACTATCAGCAAACTCAATATGTTAAAAAGTAAAATATTTACTTTAAGGAGGCTAAGTCGGATGAATATACATAGCTAAACGTATATGCAAAAATATATGCACATGTAGAAATATTCAAGTATCTATATCTTTAGATATACAATGATGGATCAATAAACCTGAAGCTGACCTGTAGATATTTGCTGAATTTGGGCCTGAAGCTCCACTGTATAATGTTTGAATTAAACCTATTGACAAGGAGGGAGATTTTAATGAAAAATGAATATTTTTTTTCAAAATAAATGCCTATTTCAGATTAATTTATACATACATATATATATATATATATATATATATATATAATCCTCATTAACCAAAACTTTCGTTCAAACACATTTGAGATAAATTCAATCTTTCGTCAGCATTGTGAGAAATTGTTTTAAAATTTTAACATCTGTCAAAGTATCTTCAAGATTGTAATATCAGTCACGCGATGATCCTACCATGTATAATGACACATATAGTTGTATGTTCTGAGTATTTTCCATATCTCGTGGTCATGCAACCAGATGCTGCGATAGCCTTTCATATGTGTACGTCATTCTGAAAAGGTGACAGTTATTTACTGGAGCCAACCCATTTTAGGCCCTTCCTGATACGTCACGTAGCATGTTAAGGTGAGTCTTTGATTCAATCATTCTTTGACGCTCACCTCTACCTCAAACGTTGATCTTTATCCTCTTAGTGTAATAAGAGATGTTCTAAGGGAGTTTGCTGTGTTTTGGTCACTACATTTTAATAGTATTCGCATTCTTTGTCCGAGAGCCAAAGAAAATGATTAGCTTGAGTGGGTAGTCGTTTTTTTTAAATTTTTTTTATCGAGTCCATGGTTTGCTCCGTGAGAAAAAATATTATGAGTTTTAGCAAAAACCTTGGGCTTCAAACTAAAGGTTATGTAGCTCTTCTAATCCCAACTGGACAGAATTGCATCCATCGATTCAGGCTGATGCTGTCACTATGCAAACGTTCAACATATATACATGTACTTATTTGCTAAGCTTAGTGTTGGACACCTAATGATGATTAAATTCACATCATATTTGTTTGTTTGTTGAACTCGCTAATCACTACCCACTGTTGAGCTTTCATCAAGGTTTGTTTTACTAAACATATCCTGATTCGACACAAATCCACAATAGTTAGGCGCCAATGAGTATCGAACTCATGATGTTAGTGCCCTGGTGTGTATATATATATATATATATATATATATATATATATATATATATATATATAAATAAAGATATGGATGCATGATCCAGCAGAATGATTTCTGTTTGCGTCATATTGTTTAGAAACTCTCATTTGGAATGATTTCCCGTTATTACGTGGTTAATGTATCATTTGGCCTACACAACGCAAATAAAAAAAAGCAATTTGAGAATATGGGGCTACAGCAGGAATTCGAACCTGCGACCAGTAGGGTAACTGTAGCATTGCTTTTATCATTGAGCTAAACATAACTGCCGTGATGAAAGGAACAAATGGAGCAGATATAGACCGAGGATAAACGAGAAGTGAATTTGGAGTGAAATCAGTTATTTGGGCCTCTGCATTACTGGCAGCTATTTAGGTTGTCTAGGCCAAGTGATACATTAACTGTGTAATGACAGGAGATCATTTCAAATGATTATTATGTATAATATAACGTTATTTACAATCACACACACACATACATACGCACACACACACACACACACACACATATATATATATATATATATATATATATATATATATATATATATATATATATATGTAGTCTAGAAAAGCTTTACATCTTTAAATGTTAAACATTAAAATCTTTTTCGAGCGATTTTTGTGTCACTCCAGTCACGTATTTCCCAATATCTACCGATGCAATTCATGTAATTTTCTTCAGTATTTTCCCTCTTTAACATCACCCTCTTTCTTACTATATACTTATGTCATCTAGTAGTTTGTCATCTCATACAAAGTTTTATGTGTACTGCATATATATGTATATAAAAAATATATATATATAGTTATATATAAGTGTGTGTTTATGTGTGCATTTATGTGTGTGTGTATGTGCATAGTGATAGGCTGATTATAAGCGTATAGAAATATGCATTGACTTTCAGTAAACAAGTTAGAAATTACAAGGAAGGGGCAGGCAGAATTATGCACGGAAAAAAAGTATCGTTTATTCATGTTTTTCTTTTGGATACCATCTGTACCTAATTTCCTTGTAAAAATATCTAATAAAATCAAAAATGCAAGTCCTGCAAAGACATAGTAACAATTTAAACTATTACGATGACTGTAATGACTATTTTGGTTTGGTTATTTGATCGATTAATGGCATGTATTGCACTGCAGGGCAAATGACGTTTGCTCTCCTCGCCGACTCTTACTCTCCCCAGCAGTATCTTTCTATGCAGCCTCGCTGGCGTTTCATTGTTTCTCCCTCAAGCGGGCAATAGAGCTACCGATTAGAGGCTACCCGAGGGTCGTTTCCCTGGCACTTGGTCGAGCGAGAATCACAAGATGGCCAGCAGGCAGAAAGAGTCTCCTGAGACGCGGCTGAAGAACAGGAATTGCTTTACCGGATTATTGGCAACACCAGAGGAAAACAGAGTCCGGTTTAAGTTCATGAAATTCCCAATCTCAGGACGTCACGTTATTCAGAGCAGCTCCGGGTTGTGTTAGCCACCGTCATCACAGCCTTTAACGCGTTCTTATAAGCATCTTTCCCAGAACTCTATTCGCGGGGTTGTTATCGCCTCAACCGTTTCTTCCCCTCGAGCTAACATGGCCACTCGGTCCTTCTACTTACCTTTCACTAAAGATATCGTCACCTTTCGAGCTCTGGGGTCCAATATTCCGGGAAAACGTCGATACAGGCGACTCTTGCAAAGTCTCAAGTAATTAATTTGTTGAATATCCACTAGTTCAACCTCGGGGATCTAGAGCCTAAAAAGTGTCTACGAATTCAACACAGAATGAGACCGTGCATAATCAATTTTCTTGACTGGTCATCGGAATGCTATCCCACCGCAGCCTGGGAGCAGATCCCCCTTCCCTAAAGAGAATTCTTCTTCAGTTCTAAACTCGTTCTCTCTCTTTCATTACATTTATTAAACTTCGAAGGCAACTAAATTGTTTTCTGCTGCTCTCCCTCGTCTAACTTAATATAACTTTGATTTTCTCTGCTCTTTCATTTGTTGTTGTCCCTAAAAGTTCTCGAATTACTATAGTTGACCTCTGATGTATAAAAATAAATGTACTCACCGGCTGTAACGGTTGTCCCAAACCAATACAGATTACTTATATTTAACATTTTTGAAGCAGTTGTGTTTGTACTTAACCAGAAGATGATGGTTCCGTGTTCGATCCACTTTATATTCTTCAAATCGATGGCTTCATATAGATGTTAGGTCCCTCTAGAAAGTATCCAACTATTTTGAATATCTCAAGAACTGGTTGTGTGGCTTTGGTAAAACTTGACAAACTATCAGACAGGACGCTAGTACAAATAAACGAACATATACTCTCCCATGAGGATACTCAGTCGTCAGTGAGACGCCATTGTGTGACCGTCGAATTCACAATGACCGATACAGCACATTTTTTTGAGTCTCATGTAGTGTTCTTCTTGAGAAACATCCCATCACCCAGATCTGTCAGCCTCCTTCCTTCAGTCACAATTCGGCTTCCTTATGACTTTTGGCCTTTTGTCAATGGAAAAGGAGATTTCAGATCATGGAAGAGATTAAAGAGAACGCTGGTGGTGATCTGGAAAAAGAATTATGCCCTGAACACGATGAAGTTTTATGAAGTTCGACTTTGATGACCGCTGAGCAACGTTAGCAATGTGATCTTTCAAACTGTTGCTGGTAAATTTTATTCTTATTGGGTGATACACTATATCATTGTGTCAGGAATGATGATTATTATCATTTCTTGTCTGTTTGATATGAATCATCTCACTGGAATTCATATTTCGATCATATCTTCCCTCACTATTCCACACTTATTATTGCTCTCTGTTCCTGTTGTTAGATGGCATTAGAAACCTTTTTTATTTTTTTTATTTTTATGTTAATTGATTATAACATTGAAATTAAAAATAAGAAACATGAACACATCAAACGAAGTCTACAAAGTCTGACAAAGCTCGGTTTAGGCGAAACGTCAGAATAAAGAATCATTCGTTTCAGCAAGCCTTCGGATGTAGGCATTTTACTCTCATTTTGTCAGACCAACCGCAATCAATATATATATATATATATATATATATATATATATATATATATATATATATATGTGTGTGTGTGTGTGTGTGTGTGTTTGTGGTGCAACAGTTATGCAACACACTAGTATCCATATAAGGTGTATTAAACTACAATAATCTTTATATTGCAGATCTTTTACTCCTTCTCTCGCTCTCTTCAGAAATGCATGCGTACAGTCCCTAATATATATATACATATATATATACGTGTGTGTGTGTGTGTGCACTCACTGTACACACATACACATGCACACAACTTTTTACATCAAAATATTAGTAAAAAAGGAGCTATTTATGCAGCTGACTTAGGGATGGCAAAAAATGAAAAAATAAAAATATTGTAAAAATAACTCATTGATGTTGAAATTGTCGGAAACAGTAAAACATGACACGTTTAATATGAAGACTAAAAAGACCAACATTAGAAAAGGAACTTGTTTACTCATGGTTTAAAAATGTCGAGATTGTATTCGTCCAGAAAACATTCATGAAGGCGTTTATCCTACATAACAGATGTTCTCAAGAAAAAGCTATTTGCGAGGAACTTGCGACGAGTCCTTGATATGTCTAAAACGTATGGATGTGCCTTGATGGCAGACCGAGTTCTAACTGGAAATTCCGTGACAAGAAGAACTATGGAATGTAGTTAGTCTGAAACAAGCCTTTTGCTGTTTCCCAAGCAATAGAAATATATTTCATTCGGAGAATTCTACAATGGTACACACGTAGTATCTGGCAAATACAATGAATGAGAAAAATGCTTAGCTGTCAAGCTGTAATTTTTATTTTTACATTGGCGTGGTAGTTGTGCCTCGAAAAATTTTTTGAATTTCTCAATGAAACCGATTGGGTATACTATTTGGACCTTGAATATCTTAAGTTATCATCCCAGATCAGTCACAAAAAATGTTTGCGCTGTGGTTCCTGATTCGGGGTAAAAACCCTTTTTCATCAAATGTGAGCATCTTGCATATAGATGGAAAGAAAATTTCATGCTGAGTAAAGTTTTACGAAAGAACCATATGCTTCAGATCATGTTCTCTCGAGTTATTTACAATCAAAGGACATAATCCCCTGTTTTTAAAGGAATCACATGGGTTCACTGATAACGTGGGGTGGGTGTAATTACTGATGGATCCATTCTAAAATTGAATCACTTCTCCCCCCGCCAATTGTCCACCCTTAAATTTAATTAGGAACTTTTAGAGATATCATGTGGATAGCCAGGAATCTTTCGGAGCTATTGTGTAGTGCAGATAGTAGGTAACGACATTTGTTCATAAATATTAGTGAAATTTTGTAAGAGCTTAGGCGATACGTTACGAAAAAGATCTTGAAATTATCGAGTGGACCCATTCTGGCTATTTGTCAGCAACCACAAAATATCTCCAAACATTCTCTGCCTGTTTACAAAACGTATCGAAGTTCTCACAGAATTTCAAGTGAATTTTGAAAAATGTGGGAAATAAATTGGAGAGAAGGTGACCAGATTTTCGAGCGATTCGATGCACAACTATCTCTCCGCTTTATTGTAGCTCTCTGTCCACAAAAAAAAACAAAAACATTTTCAAACTTTCCTACACACTGCTTCTTTACTCAAGATGTTCTCAATGAATTTCAACAAAATGTCAGGGATCCAATGTGATAATATGATTCAGTCAGGGCGGATCCATCAACAATTACTTCTCCCAAGTTCCAACTATCAGTCAGCACAGATATTTCATTTTTAAACAAGGGATCATTACATTTGATTGTCGACAACTTGAAGGGGCTTACTCTGATGTACTTGATTCTAATGTAAATTTCAGTTAACATGAAATTTCCTTCCACTGATATATATGTCTATATCTAATTAAAGAGTTTTTTTCAGACAAAGTCACCTCACTGCTAATCAGCCATTATAAAAAAAAATGGCGATGTATTTTCTTTTGCAACTGATCTGGAATGTTTATGCAAAATATTCTCACTTACTGAACGTACCTCTAGCACATTCAATTTGTTACATTAGTCATCAAGAAAATTCCAACGAAGCTCTACTACAGTACCAGGACTATTGTCTTCAACCAAACATTAGGTTTAACCTTACCTTGATGAAACTAATTCTGGATACTATTTCTCGATTGTTGCCCTTTGCCAGTCTAATTGGGATCAGAACGTGTTTGAATAAATCGCCCAGTTTTATGATAATACAATAGGATAATAAAAATAATGAACAGAATTCATGAGTTAGTACCAAACAATTACACGAGTAATGGCAGGAATTGTCTTAATTCATCCGATTTATTTCGATGAAACGTCCATGCCTCTAATACACTTGTTCGTTACACTGTAATTGGTCAATTGGTCGAAAAACTGGCTGATTACCCCAGAGAGAATAACGCATTAATTAGAATAAAACAGGCCACAGGGGCGTCAGTTTCTTGCTGCATTACAGAATCACAAGATTGTAAAATCTGGGTTAAGATTCGGTGCAGCAAACAAAAATGATTTTTAAAAAAATGAATCGGAGTATTAAGCATATTACTTATTCTAGTGAAACTATCATTATAACATTACAACTCGTATGAATTTAAATATATCGTGCATCATATGAAATATCGCTCATTGTATCGGTATAAATAAAAACAATCAAAATATTACTTATTTTTATCTTGAAAGTAAAGGTCGAAAGAGGGAAGTTAGATAATTTTCTGAGAGTAGAGAGAGAGATAGAGAGAGAGAGAAAGAGAGAGAGAGAAAGAGAGAGAGAGAGAGAGAGAGAGAAGCAGCTTCATAAGAGGGTAAAAAGAGAAAAGGGGAGAGGAAATAAATTTGTGTAGTTTTACCGTGGGGGTAATCTCAATTGTCAACACCCAAACAAATTCTACGTGTTCAGCTAATCTTTGTTGTCTTCGTCTTATTTCTTTTGCTTGTGTCTAATAATTCTCAGGCACAGACTGAAGTTGTTCAATTTCTTAGCTGAGGCATTGTCGTTATAATCAGTTTTCGACCAGTTTCTCTTTCATTCTAGTTTCATGGGCAGATCCAGAAGATGGGAGTCCTGATGATCCTTATGATCCCTGCTCGGTAAGAGAATGATTAAATATCTTGACAATCCATAAATGAATAAATAAAAAAAACAAATATTCACAAGTAATCATAAATCAATCTAAAAAATATTGATGTTTGTTTTTTTCCGGTGTTTATTTGTAACACAATTTTTTAATTTCATTATCATCAGCCCTTTAGCATTTCGTTAGACATAGACCTTCCCGAGGATTCATCAAACCTATCTATCATGGTCGTCACAAAATCAGCACTTTCTGAACTTGTCTAGTTCATCATGTGATATATTTCGTCGGCCACAGTTTTGTATGTTTACTCTAGGGATCCATGTTGTGAGTCAAGGTGTCCAGCGATTGTCTGCCATTCTTGCCACATGACCAGCCCATGGCTGTTTGTGTTTTCTAATGGAATCTTCGATATCTTGGACACCTGTTTTTCTTGTAATATACTGTGCTGTCTTGTGATCTCTCTATGTGAAGTTGAACATGATCCTATCTTTTGCACATAGCATAGTTCTCAGTTTGAAAGTTGATATTTCGGTTAGTTCCATGTTTCAGCTCCATAGGTGACTATCGAGATGATGCATTGGTTTTATACCCTTCTTTGTATGAATACTTGAATAGCCTTATTCTTGAAAGCTGTCTTCATCTATTGAAAGCTTGCCAGAACGATTTTTCGTTTGATTTCTCCTTCTTTTGGGAATTTCATGGAGATTCATTGTCCCAGGTAAATGTACTGGTCTACTTTTTCTAGGTCTCCGTTCTCGATTGTTGTGTCTTTGTCCTCAACACGTTCATTGTACATGATATTTGTTTTTCCTGAAGTTCATGTGTAGGCCAACTTTTTTGTTTGTTTTTATTCAGTCTGTCAAGCATTTGTTGGAGGTCATGAATGTCCTCAGCAAAAAGGAACGGTCGCTCGTGACTTGTATACGTCTGGGGGAATGAAGATTTTTGTAGAAATATTGGGCACGTTCAAAAATACGGCCTCTGTACGTAGTTACGTCTTTATTTTCTTCAAGCACACTAGATTGTTTTCTTCATGTATTGGAAGTTTTGTTTATAGCCTTGAAACCCCCACCCACGAGAACTTTTTCGGTGGCTGCTGTCGAGTATTCTCTTTTATCTACTTTTTGTTCTTTTCTGATGATTTTGGATGCGCCTACCCACCCCAAAATGGTAACAAATCTATTTTGTATATGAACACCTTTGCTCAATATCCTGCCCCGTGTTGCTCGTTCACAACCAGGAGTATTAAAACGTAATTGTCTTGAGTGGTCCGAATTTCACAGATGGCTGTTTATTGTCGTTATAACTAATTTTGGAAGTACTTCTTTCATCTTTTTCAAATTGCAACCTCGTTGTTACATTTTTCAACGTTCGTTAAGTAAGAAGCATTGAGCAGAAATGAAAAATAATCTTCCGACTAGATTTGAACACACATCCCTTATGCTTGGGGGCTCACTGCATCTACTGCATCGTCTTTCGGACAATTTTAGACTACTCGTGTTTGTGTCTCCATGGAGATAAGTTTTCATCCTCTCCATCATGATTTAGAAAAAAAAAATAACTTCAAAGAAATAAACTCAGAAAAAAGTATTCTGGGATGTACAAAGTACATCGAAATGTTATAACATTTTCTAGAATGAATAATGCAGCTTGAATATGATAAACTAGTCATAAATAAAATGTGATATGCCTGATATGGTTTTATTGTAAATGTGTTTCCCTTAGCAACGTCCGGAGTAATGCACACATAACATTATCACACAATTATTCTGCTACCAATCCTCATTAATGCATTTTAAAACGAATTCGTTGCGAATAACTCATATCAGGAGTCTACTAAATCTTTGTGACGCAATAGCATAATTTTCCTTCGGAGACTAATTATGTCTGGACGTACGAAATATGAATAACACAACGAGTCCAAATAATTCATTTGCCACGACAAACAGTAAAAGTATCCAATCAATATTTGTGTATTACTTTCTTATATATCCATCAAGTCGGGGCAACTGAGGTGAAGCTATTTGGATTTCTGTAGTGTTAATGTGGTTACCATATCTCAGTCATTGATCAGCAGGAAAAAAAAGTAATGTTTTTGATGAAAGTCATATTGAGAAGAACTGGACGGTTGGCTAAAAAAACAATGATCATTTATCATTATCATCATTGGATGAAGTATTGTAGCACAATATTCTTGTTCAATTTGTTTATACCTTAATCTTAATTTTAGTTATTTTTTACACAACTTTCAATCTGAATAATTGTTGTTTTTTTTTTGTTTAGTAATAAAAATTAAGAAAGGCTGAGTTGGTTAAAGTCGAATGCGACGATGTCAATCCATATCTAAAATGATAAAAGTTATAATAGAGAGTACACAAAAAGCTCGTACCTCTGCAGATCCCATACATGAAGTAAAAACTGAATGAAAATCAGTTCATATATGGGTATAATGCAGGGTAATTAACTATGTGTGTTTCCATATTTCAGACTATTGTGTCAATATAACAAAAATATCATTAATTTGAAAAAAAATTCTCGATTTTCTCAATCCTTTTTTTTTTTTAGACCCACCAAATATCATTCAAATTTATTGAGAACCTTGGGATATACTTTTTGGACTAACAAACAGGAGTAAAACGTACTTTATGTTTCGTGTAGGTAAATTATCAATTATTGATAATGAAGAGCACTCACGCAAAACACTCAAGCATGAAAACACACACACACAAGCACACCTATATTTATCTATATCTATATATATGGGTGTATATATCTATATATATAGGTGTATATATATACATATATATATATATATATATATATATATATATATATATATATATATGGGTGTGTGTGTGTTTTCATGCTTGAGTGTATTGCATAAGTGCTCTTCAATACTAGCACACACGCACATGCATCACACACTCATATGCATTTCTGTGTCTGTGTACAAAAGTTAAAAGTAAATACAAAGATACTTGTCAGTAATCGGATATTGTTGAAGAACAATTCAACAACCATAACCATCGATGATGGTGAGAAGTTCTATCCTTTTTTTTCGATCTGCATATGTTCATTTTGTTGAGTTCTGTGCTCCTGTCCATACTGTTTTGTTTACTAACTTGGAAATTTGCGTCGGTACTTTGCTAGACACCATTAAATAAACATTGGGGGGGTGATTGGGGTACTATTTGACCGTTTTCTTGTCCTTTTTTGACGGGTTTATCAATAAGATGTACCTTCTGCAGAATGTATCGAGATGAATTCTTTTACTCTATTTTAGATGGTTGCCAGTGATGTAGATAGAATTTATTCTGACTATATTGATTCTTCAAAGGATATTTTCTATGACTTGAAATTTCGATGCTATAATTGCTCAATTATTGACTGTGACGGTGACTATTATTCATTTTGTCCAACTCCAGTACAAAACGAAGTTGGAAATGTCTTTTGAACCGTAACAAGCACAAGAACAATAGCAGCCAGAACGAATACAATCATCACCTAACTTAGGGGAGGAAGTTCTTCATTGTTTTTCTGACACGTCACATTGAACCGAACTGATGCAGGAAAGTAACCCAGTTGGGGACGTGTATTAACTCTCTCTTAGAAGTTCTCACGCCCTGTGACTACTTCATGTAGGCGTGGACTAAGGGAAAGATGTACTGCGCCAAACTCTGGATCAACTGTAGGAGCGCATTCGACATCTTAGTCTATCAAGTCTATCAAAGTCATCAGAAATTGATAGACAATGCGTCCGGGTTACATTGAATTTTAACATAGCAGGTAGATTTTACCTTTGTATGTTAAGATCATACAAAGGCAGAATATGCCTGCTGTGTAAAGATATATAAATATATGAATATATATATATATATATATATATATATATATACACACACACACATACATACATATATATATATATAGAGAGAGAGAGAGAGAGAGAGAGAGAAATAGAGAGAGAGAGAGAGAGAGAGAGAGAGAGAGGGAGGGAGTTGGGATGGATATCTATCATTGAGTGATGGTTACCAGTTTGGTCAGACAAGCGATTGCAAAGTTCCACCCTCACAGAGTTTCAAAATGAGATTTTTTTTGGCACAGGTCTTATTCATACTTCAGGGATATTCATTTACGACATTTTTTCGTTTGCAATATGATCCAAAGGGATCCATGTTATGAGTTGTGATGTCCAGCGGTCGTTTGACATCCTTGCAACTTGACCAGCCCGTTTCCGTTTGAGGTTTTCCTATGGATTCAATTATGTTCCTGACTCTTTTCTTTTAACATATTATGCTGTCTTATGATCTATCCATGTGAGGTTGAACGTGATCATCCTTTTTGCATGTTGCATGTTTCTCAGTTTGAGGGTCAATCTTCTGTTTAAATTCCATGTTTCAGCTCCATAGGTGACTATCGAGAGGATGCATTGGTTGTATACCCTCCTTTCCATGACTAATTGGTTTCTGTTGTTCTTGAAAGCTAACCTCGCTTTACCGAAAGCCTACCAGCCTAGAGTGATTCTCAGCTTTACTTATCCTTCTTTCGAGGATTTCAGAGAGATTCCTTTGTAGATGTATTAGTCAACTTTTTCAGGCTTGCTTTTTCGATTTTGATTGATGAGTCTGTATATGAAGACCATATTTATTGCTTTTTCATTTAGTTCGTCTTCACATTAGTACTCCCAAGAAAGAGTAAAAAAGAACAAAACAGGAGTACTAATGATTTGTAGAACCAATTGTTCAAGCATTAACGGCAAATAACCTTCATTGCATACGATCATTTAATATTTTCTCATTCGAAAGGATACTAAAAGCTTTAGCGAAGTGGCTTTGGAAACATTTTATCATCTTTGAAACTATTTTCCGCGTTGTCCTTCGGATGAGTCCTAAAAAACTTTTTTAATAAAGGATATAGCTCCCATGGGAACCAAAAAACACATTTTTCATTTTTTTTGTTGCAATTCGTATAAGATCATATTTAAATTGATGATACAAACTTCGTTTATCAGTAGAATTCAAAAGAATTTAGATAAATCTAAATTAAGAATAAGAAGGAAAATATCTTTCTCTGTCAGTCATTTCAATTCATTTGGTATAAAAAATTCTCACATTTTACGAAGGATCTAGGTCACTTTGTTAGAGATTATTAGATTTCATTTTGTTACTATATATTGAACATCTGATTTTCCTAATTTTCAAATGTGTCAAAAATGAATCAGATTTTTAAATCTGGTCTCTAAGACATCGTTGAGTATTTACTAAAGACACACACACACATGCATGCACACACACACACATCTATATATATATATATATATATATATATATATATATATATATATATATATATATATATATATTCAATTCGTGAAAAAAAAAAAAATGAAATACATCATAGATTCCATCAGGTGTAGATGTTTAATCACAATGCTCAATAAATGTTTACATTCACAGGGTATGTCTCCTAGTAAATCTTATATATATATTTTTTTCTTGTGAATATATATATATATACATATATATATATATATATATATATATATATATATATATATATATATATATATATATATATATACATATATATATATAGTGTGTGTGTGTGTGTGTGTGTGTGTGTGTGTGTGTAAGGAGAGAGAGAAAGAGTAAGAGACAGAGATAGGAACCGATGAATAGAGGCTACGACAGCGTTGATCATCGGAGAGATACTAAAGAAACCAAATCTGACTTATTTATTACCTAATCATGACTTTGACTCTCAATACGCATGATTAATTCATTATTTCCATCGACCAGTATGTCAGAACACACGTTGTATTATACATTTAGCTCGCTGTATAAAATTCCTGTGTTAATTATTTAAAGTTCATCTTGTGACGAGACAGTGATATCTGTATCACGACCTAATCAACAGCTCTTTTTTTCTTGACAGCATATTCCCACTCACTCAATGAAGTCTCAAAATCCTGGCTGGTATGAGTGGAACAAAGAAACAATCTGTATGGTTAATTAAAAGTTTTAATTGATTTAAATTTTATGAAAAATTTCAAGTTACTTTGAAGTATTGTAACGGACATGCATTGAGTAATAATATGCAACAGGAATAAAAATTAAAACTATGTTTGCGCAATATCTTAATCATATTGGGTGGTTGGCATAGGTTGATAGGATATAGATTTTTCTGACTTATCATCCCTCTATTTAGTGTCTTCAATCCTCTCTATTATTGCCCAGTGTAAAAGTTCAGCAGAGTAAAAACACACACGCACACATGTATGTGTATATATATATAT
Source organism: Thysanoteuthis rhombus (assembly GCA_963457665.1). Taxonomy (NCBI): domain Eukaryota; kingdom Metazoa; phylum Mollusca; class Cephalopoda; order Oegopsida; family Thysanoteuthidae; genus Thysanoteuthis; species Thysanoteuthis major. Next base: position 34,384,970 of record OY735205.1, read on the forward strand.
ATATATATATGTATGTGTGTTAGTGTGTTTGTGTGCGTGTGTGTGTGAATATGATTGTAAAATGCGTTATATTATATAAAAACCTTTATTTGGAATGATATCCCGTCACTATACGATTAATGCATCACTTGGACTAGACCGCTTCACTAGGCTAGCTGTTTCACTGTAGCATTGCTCATACCATTGAGCTAAATAACCGCTAGTTGTGCAAAAGCCCAAATCGGTCGTAAGTTTGATTCCTCCGCATCCCCATTTTCTTCAATTGTTCATTCTATTTACACTGTTCAGGCCAAGTGATACATTAACCGTATAATGACGAGAGACCATTTCAAATAACAGTTTGTATTTAATATAATGCAATTTATTATCATTCTGTTGGATCATACATTTCCATTTCCTAATACATATATAGATATATATGTGTGTATGCGTGTCCGTGTGTTTATAAATGTTAGTATACTTTGAAGTGTATACTTTCAGTGTATATCCATTGTATTACTGTAATATCCTTCTTATATCACCTATATTTAGAACATACCGTTCTTTGAAGATGACTACTTGGAGAACAAACCATTTTTACAACCCATTCTTGTTTTTATCATTACTTGATTAAAACCCGAGTTTGCCTGTGTAGTAGCTGTTCAAACATGAGAGAATCGTTTTAAATCGACGAATAGTTGTCTTGTGTAACACGCCAGTCCAAAATGTTAAATCAATGTCGTGGCACTTTTGCTGAATGTCCATAAAAGGTTATCGGTTAGCTGTTGTTTTGCAGTGGGTTGGGGAGCTACGGGCGGACGAAATTGCATTTGGCAAATAAGAACCGTCCGCAGCTCATGGACCACATGTCTCCACAATGTGAAAATGCATCCAGGGTTTGGGGGGAAGCAAGGACGAGATATCAACAGGTTCCCACCTTCAATTTCCTTTTGCAGTGAACGGAATACATAGTAGGGTCGAGAAACAGTTGATGACCTCCAGCCCCCGACCCATGCGTCCTCCGTGCTTGAATTTTGCCCTGAATCACGACCGCCAGTAATTCGCGAAAACGCTTTTACATCTTCTTCTGGCCTGTTATCTGTTTTTCTGACAAACTGATATAAAGTCTGTCTATACAAACTAATGAACTTGCTAGGCTCAGGTTGTATTGTTAACACTTCTATTATTTCCGGCACAAAATTCTGTGAGTTCCGGTGAGTATTCGCCTCGACCTTTCGTTATTTTGCCCATCTCCACAAAAACACAAAAGACAAAGTATACATACAAGTATCCCCCGCCTCTTGAAAGTTCCTTTTACGCCTTTTTTGCGAAAAAAAAAAAAAGAACCCCCAAAACCCGAAAAGGTAAAAAAGCGTCCAGCGATTGTTTTCGAGAGAGTCTTTAGAGAAGCAATGTGAAACCTTTTCATCCTTTTCTGCACAACAGCCTTCAGTAGATCTCTCAGGATTCATCATCAATACTTTTGCGGTATAGGAAAATTACAATCAATATATATATATATATATATATATATATATATATATATATATATATATAATATTTATTTGAGTATTTAGTACTAAAGTTTCGAGTTTATAGTTGTATTATTTAGCTCATAAAATTCTCCTGGCCGGTTTGTGACAATACTAGTACAACTATCTCTCTCTCACTTCCTTTCTTTCTGTCTATTTGTCTATCCGTCTGTCTCCGTCTGTCTTTCTGTCTGCCTGTCCGTCTGTCTGTCTGTCTGTCTCTTTCTCTCTCTCTCTCTATATATATATATATATATATATATACATATATATATATATATATATATATATATATATATATATATATATATATATATATATATATATATATATATATATATGCATGTGTACGTGGTCTTGTAAACATGTTTGTCAGCTAAATGAACCAAGAACAGTTTGGAATACCAACACAGAACATGACAAATCTATAGGCCAAACATTCTAAGGCGCCTAACATGGCGCAATGTTAAGCCTTGTTGGGCCTTTTGCCATACTACGCTAAACACATATTTCCATACTATGCTAAACACATTACGGATCTTGTATCAAGGGCTAATTCACTTGGCTCAATAAAACTATTTTTTTCTGACCAACGAATTCATAATCGATGTGCGTCAATTCTCAGTTAGTGCTCCATTATTGTGGCCTTGTAGCAAACTCAGCTAAGCTAAATAAACAACTATCAGGCGCCCTTCCCCAGAGTATGAGTGAAAAAGCTAGTCTTGCAGATAGATACTTGCAGGCCATTACTATTAATACTTTCTTGAGAGGATTTATCTCCCAGCAATCGTGGGCGCGTTACCTTGGGCAGAAATCATTTACGGATCCATGAATGAGATGTGCTGTGACAGCAAAGTGAATGTGTCGTTGACGAGTATAGGAAGTGCTACGCAGAGTGCCAATAGATAGCCAGGTTGAAAGAAGCGTAATAATGCATGTTAAAAGCTTCGTGAAAGTGTAGATAAAATTACACCTATCTCTACTTCAATGGTTCGTAAAGCATAGAATATTGATTATAGGTATTTACCTCAGTCACGCACGAGGTCACAAGTGTGGGACACCAAGCGAGACTAACTAGCGAAATAATATTATTCGATTTCCACTTTTACTCGATTTTATCATCGTTGCTTTTTATTACAACAGAGTCGATAAAGTCTTCGATCACCAGAGTAATCCGACTAGAAATCGAGAATAAAGAGCTAGCTTCTGACAAGACTTAAATTTGCATCTCACACTCCAGTAACCTGTCTTTCATAGAATATTTTTTTCGATAAAAAGTTTTTTCGATAAAATTTCGCTTCGATGGAATAGTGTGATGACACGTCGTTCGATGAAAAGTCATGCCATAGACCGTGTGTACCTGAAACTGCGAAAACTAAAACCGCGGATAAGGAGGTGGGGGCACTGTATTTAAATATACAAAATGCAATGTCCCAGCAAAACTGTTTGCTTTTAAATCAAAGCTATATTCACAGCTCGTTGGCGGGAGAGAAAACGTATATTTTAGTATTTAAATGATAAACAGTGCATTGTAACAATATGGAGGCGTCCAGATAGAGACGGACTTTTGACATTCAATCATTTAAAAGAGAAAAACCAGAAAAATTACAACTTAGAAGATTGAGCCGGCAATAAATCATAAAGTTGTGTTTGTATGTAATTGTGACAGTTTCAGAACATGATGACTGTTTCAAAGAACGCTCACTCGGACATATCATTCTCCCCCCCCCCACGCTGCTGTAAGCGATTGGAAACTATCAACAAAAAACTGTCACAAAAACTGTCAACATAGGTTTTATCAGTTTCTAAGTTGGTTTGACTAGCAATGTACATATGTATCATGCATTCAGGCCACACTGATTGAGCTAAAGGGCTGAAAATTTGACATTGAATCTTTTTTATCTATATATAAAAATGTACTATTGGTTTTTCGAAAATTTTCTCCATGGAGAGGCTTAGAGTGATCACTGCCCATCAAAAGGCAAGAAGAGTAATTTATTTATTGATCCCATCTTTTTCCAATTTCTAAGTTGATCACCCTAAACATGACATGCTTCCAAAGGATATTGATCACCAGACGGCTTCTGTTGAGTGACTAACAAGACCCGTTATTACTGTTATTATCTTTATTATTATTATTTACATGAGCACAATATAATCCCACCACCCCAGCTGGTGTCAAATATTATTTTGTTTAGCAGACACCGACGACTATCAATACCCATTATCATTCTCAGGAAGAAAGAACGGACGCCCATCAGATAAACCGTTTGATTGATGGACTCTAACAAATTCCACGTAGGATTTTGGTTTACATTAGAATGAAAGACAAAGTTGAAATATGATGAGGCTGATGGAGGCAGAACATCTCAGTATGTTTCTCTTCGAAATCTCAGACACGGATACGCACTTCAGTGCACATTGAAGCAGTACCAACCTCAACTGATGGACGGAACCACAATGTTGGGTTTGGGCTCACTCAGGTAGACTTGTGGAGCATAGGGTCGCTTTGTGGTTTAAGTATCAAGTTGGTTTTATGCAGTACAGTTGCTATTTTAAGCGCATGTTTTCTTTTAGAGTAACCTTCACTCGGCTGCCTAACCGAGCTGAAGAGCCTCAACCTCCCCTTTATTTACATATACCTTACGGGAGAAGTATTAGTGCATAGTGAACGCAAACAGCCTCAGCCGAGACTCGAAATCGATCTGTGAACCTGTTTATCGTGCCAGTAACCACTATGTCACTACACACCTCCATATGTTGAATTACAATAGCTTTTTTTTTCCATGACTTAATTGAAGATAACACAGTGTTGTGAATCTTTGATAAAAAATCAAATCTAGCCAACTCTCGTGGCTGTGAGGGCTTCATACTTCCAACCTGCAAAAGTAATCGGTGATAGAAACCGAGTAAGAAGTTAGAATTAGGAATGCTGATTTCTATGACTGACAGACTTTTTCGTTTGGAAGATTGGTGCAACATAATCTCAGTATTTCAGCCTTGTGTCGTACTATGCAGATCTTTAACATTGAAGTTAAGTGTTTTGAATTTGGTAATTTGATTATTTAACTTGATCTATATTTAAAACCTTAACTGGTTCTGACGTAATTTTATTTGTTTGAATGCTTGCTGTTGTTTTTTGAAATAGGAAAAATATGAAAAAGGTATCCCAAAACAGGGTAAACAGGTTTTGTTAGTCACTGAATGGAAACTGTAAAGTGACCAACATTTTTTGGCAGCATGCAGTATTGTGGATGATTAGTTAAAGTATTGGAAAAAAGGTTAAGAATGAATAAGTCACTACTCTTGCATTTTGTTGAATGTTAAAGAAAACAAGTGTGAATGCTGTCGGACACAAACTAAGGGACCAATTTTAGTTTTCTAATGGATTCTATGATGTTTCGGACTCTTTTTTTCTCCTTATATATTGTTCTGCCTTATTATTGACGTTGGGAATGATTTTTTTTTCATTTGCACGTTGCATAATATCTTGGTTAGTTTTCGTGTTTCAGCTCCATAGGTGACCATCGGGAGGATGCATTGGTTGCACGTCCTTACTTTTTGGTGGGATTTTCTTGTTCTTGACAGTTTAACTTACTTTACCGAAAACTTGCCATCCTTCGCTGGATCTCTTCTTCTTTTGAGGCTTTCATGGAGATTCGTTGTCCTTGGTAGGTTTAGTGGTCTACTTCCTCTAATTCTGCGTTTTCAATTTCGATAGCTTTGTCTTCAACCTGTTTGTCGTTCATGACCTTTGTGTTGCTGAAGTTCATTTGGTGACCAACATCCTTGCTTTCATCATACAGTTCGTCGAGCATTAGCTAGAGGTCTTGAGGGTCTCTGCAAAAAGGACGATGCTGTCTGCAAATTCGAAGTTGCTTGGGTATTCGCCGTCTGTTCTGATTCTTTTATTTTCCCAGTCTAGGTTTCGGGAGATCATCTTGAGGCAGACTGTCAAGAGTTTAGGTGAGTTGGTTTCACCTTGTCTTACAGGGCTTCGAGTCTATATGTAGTCTGATAAAGGAACTACCGTGACGGTATATATGTTGTGATACTCTGATATATACGGGGTGTACGCAAAATAGAGTGATAGTATAAATGACTTTGGGAATCGAAGTCGGAAGCTTTCTAGAAGTCGATAAATGCTACAGCAAGTGGCACTTTATATTCTGCTATTTATCGAATGGTGATGGCCAATGAGTCACTTCATTAAAATCTAGCTTCTTCCAACTTGCTTGGTTTTCATCAAACGCTTTGGTGACTTGGTTGGTGACTATTTTGGTGGAAAGTTTGTAGATATAGCTGAGTAGGTTTATCTGTTTGTAGTTGTTGGTGTCCCTCCGGTTTCCTTTTCTCGTATAACACCAGTATGATTGCAATTTTCTAGGACTCGGCTTGGGACATAAGTTGAATAGAATGGTAAGTTTCCCAGTGATAACTTTACCAGCTTTGTTGAGCAGGTCGATGGCGATTTTACCTGTTAAAAGGACCTTGCCCTTTTTGCTTTATTAAATAGCTTGTTTCAACTTCCACGGCGTAACTCCTGGGAATTATTTCAAACTAATTACTTTTGTCTCATACATTCTTTTTTATTGTATTGCGTTTCTTATTAGGAGTAGAGTTCTTTGGTACGTTCTATAGTCCGGTCCTTGTCTGCTGTTAGGTCTTTATTCTCTTCGAGTACAGTAGTTATTTGTTTTAGTCCTGCATTGAGAGATTTGTTAATAGCTTAGAAACCCCAACTTTTCCCGACAATTGTTACAATGATTGCTGTTGTGTTTTTGATGATTGCTGTCGTGTGGAGTTGAGAGTACCTGCTTTTAAATAAAGTAAAATCAATTTGTGTAAATTCTTAGAAGAGAAGAGGTTGGAATTCTGGTTTCCAGGAAGTCATATGTCGAATATTGAATATTTGATGAGCTAAAGTTACCTAATTTGCATTTTGTTGGAGGGGTTTTCTGGGACAGGGAAGACAAGACTAGTTTCTCTATAGGCTGGCAATAAATGTAACAGGTTTTATGGTGATTACTGCCTGGTGGTAATGCGGTTATGGGAGAGTGAATTTCCCTAATAATCTTTCGTCTACTCTTTACTCTGTCAACAAACGATGAGAGAATTTTTCAAGATGTCTGGAGATAGGACAAAATTGATGCATGTGGATACATTCCATTCGTAACAGCATTAGTTCAAGTTAATATAAACAGTTTGAGCTAAGATATATAGGCTGTATTTTCTATGCTGATAACTGTTAAACCACTTCGCAACTCCAATAAAAAGGTAGGACAAGAATCTTCAGTAAATGTCTACGTTGTTGGTATTTCTTCAATCAATTATTAGATGGAATTAGTAAATGAAAGTCTCCAAAATTAATCCCTCGAAGTTCAGCTTCGTATGGTGTATATGTTAAGCATTATAAACAAGAATCCTTGTTTTAAATCTGAGATGATTATTTTGAATTGGGTGTTAAAATAGATATCTTGAGTGCGAGATAAAATAGAACAATTCATGTCATTACTGTTTCAAAATATTTGCGGCGTTAATAACTGTCAACTAAAAACTGTCACCACAGTGGTCAATATGAGTTTCTGCAGTTTTTAAAGTTGGTCTGGCTGACTGGCTATTTACCAGGCTGGCTGGTTATGTATCCATCACGTTAGGGGCCGCGCTGACGGAGAGTGGTGTCAAATTTAACACTTTCTCTTGACCATGTCTAGGAAAATGTTTTTTTCTCAATTACCCCTACATAGTTTTTTTTGGGGGGAGGGGTAAATTTTCGATGTGATTTTATGCTTAATCAACCCTTTTGTTTGTGTCTGGCAAATTTCACACTTGTCTTTTGAGAATTCTGACGTTATCAGTGATCACTGCCCGACATAAGGCGATAGAAGTGGTTAATTGATTTAATCACCCCTTTATATTTTTTATTTGATCATCCCCAACATGGCATACTACCAGAGGACATTGGTCCCTTGACAGATTCTATTGAGTGACTAACCCGATCAGTTTCTATCTTAATTAATGCTATCGAATTTTACCGAAAAGCCTGTAGAATGTTTCATACTGAGAGGACAAAGATATTATTAATTAAATAAGTGTTCACCGAAGTAAAATATGTGATAAATGTAGCTTATTTAATCTTACAGGAATATTGAATCTTTTGTTACGTGTCTGAGGACAGAATACAGAACATTCCTCTCTGTATGAAACTGGAGAAATGCTTACTCTCCATTATGAAATGATTGATAATTACCAGACGAAATGGCTGAGCACAGTAAAAGTAATTTTTCATATTTCTTCCGGTTCGAAGACCTGGCAAGTATTAAAGCTTGTGTCTCTTCTCTGTATGTGTGTGCACCTGCAGGAACGTACAACTGCATGCACGCACACCCCACCCACACATATGTGTGCTCGTGTATCTGTCCATAGGTTTTCCAACATATATTCAGTAATTTCAAGAGTTTGATCGATTAATTCACCTGTCAAGTTACTCAGTGTTTCCTGTGTCTCGCCGGACATTTCGCACAATTTTGGAAATAACTTCACTCATTTTCATTTTTTTTATCATGTATTATTAAAAAGTCCTTCTGTGCCATGTATCCTCTGAACTGCCGAGTGGTTGGAGAAGTTATGTAGTTCTTTATCGGTGCCAAAGGTCGATGTTCGAGTACTGGCCCACGAAAGAATTTTGAATTCTGACTTTCGAGACAGGCGAACCCTCCCCGTTTGATGAATTGGACCAATCTTCCAATCCCCAATCTCCCCGTCTCATTCGGCCTTTCTCTATACGAAGTTGAACTTTGTAATCTAGCGATAAAAAGTGAATGAGGTGCGTAACCATGTTAGAAATTTTTAAGGTTTCGTTGATACGACATGCACCTAAATAAGATTGGAGAGGACAGCAGTCTATAGATTCGTCTTTCCAATAATTTGCCAACTTCACAGTTTTAAAATCCATGACATTTGAATGACATAAATAGCAACGAGAGAAATGGACAGAAACAAAACATACATACGCAAGCTAGGAAATTCCGAAGTAGTCATCGATTATACACTTGTGAAATACCAGATATGTAAATATAAGAATGTTATAAATACTAACGCATTCTTCCATCACAGGATACAGTGAGAAATAATTGTGTACAATTTTTTCTATTGGTTCATTTATTTACTCATGCATCCAAATCGAACCTCAGCCACCGGTTCCTGCTCATTTCTCAAGTTCTCCAGGCAGACCTTCAAACCATCAGCCAAAGATACTACTTAACAATAATACTAATAATTCTGTCAGACGATGTGACGCACCAAATAATTGTGGGCGGGATCGTCCCGAACCAAACTGGTAAGCAATTAAGATCGTCACAAACTGAGCCAAGCGGACTTCCCCTGAGAAATATATTCACCCAGTTATCCAGTCTGGTGGACATCAATAATCAGCTTTCTCTTTGAAGTAGAGTTACATTTTGTATGTAGATACAATTCTCCATCATATCACTAATCACGGACTTCGTGAAATATGAAATTAGAGATGACAGACATATAAAGAACCTTTCTTTCTGCTTGACATGTCTAATGCAGATTGACTCTATAAAGCATCCGAGGAGTCTGGGCGCTAGAGGTGATTACTTTGGCTAAACTCGTAAACCAACTTCCATGGGCCATTGCCTGTTTCAGTTTGGTTGTGTGGGATGTGAAAGACAGACAAGAGACAGATTAAAAGTATAATTAAACATTATCTAGTCTTCTATCTACAGACAGAATAATGTTGTTATCAACTCTGGCGAGGAAGCAGCTTTTTAGGACCTTTAACCGTTTAAGACAAGTGTCAAAATTACCCGAGAGAGGCCATTGAAAGCACTTCATGATCAAACAACGCAGAAAAATTTCACGTCCTTATTGCACCTAAGGTAAAGATGAACTGGAATAACAGTTAGCATTACAATGGAGAAAAATAAACAACGCTGGACAAAAGACAATAAGTCTGGCTGCTGCAGGTTATAGCTACACTACCACTTCTATTTCAAATGAAGATGATTATTTTCAACTTTTATATTCTATATATAATGAACAGGAAACACATTTTTGGAGATAATTAAGCCAACCCAATTGAGTTCAGTTTGTCAGAAATCCGTGTAGCAAACATGTGGTCGCAATTTCAAATCACGGTACGGAAATGTTGAATTTATACGTATCAGTTCGGTTTAACATGAAGGGATAGACACAGTGAGAAGTTTACTCCCCTTAATCAGATGAGGACTGTTCTTGTTACGGGTTGACAATAAAGTCAGCTTTGGCTTCAATGGGAGTTTGAGTAAAATTGTGATTGTTTTAAACGGCTGCTCCTTCGGCAGAGGTGATGAGAAATCTGACCAGAAAGGATCAAGCCACTCAATACATGCTGAAAAATAGAATAATTGGGGCAAAGGCTCTGAATTCCCTAAAAAAAACAACACTCCCTTACATCTCATATACACCCCAATTTCAAAACTTAAGAAAAAAAAATCCCCTTTCAGGATCACCATCAGCTGCCTCGCCGTGTTCTCTTTAATCTCATCGACGGTCTAAAATCTCTTTTGGAAAGGCCGGAAGTTGCAGAGTGTCAAATCTCGACTGTAGCTGAGTTTGCCAGAAAACCGTGACCAAGACGTGAAGAATAATAAACGGTGATAGTGCATGTGATGGCCACACAGTATACTAGCTTACTCAATGGCGTTCCACTGCCCACTTGGTAACCCCACCCAAGAGTGTGTATCAAAGCAAGCGCTGTAAGGCTCCAACTTACACCAAGACAACGCAATCAGTTCTCTATATGTCTTCAATGATCGGATTCTTTCTGGACAGTCCTTGTTAACCGTTGTCATTCTATAGTAAGTAGTTTATTTCGCTATTGTCCGAATAAAGTGTATACTTTATCAAAAGTGTATACTCTCATTAAAGAAATGGCATTATGTGATATCACAAGTTGGACTTATTAAAAAAAATACGTCGAATTCAGGAGATAGACACAGAATATTGTTGAATTTTCTACACCTGGAGTATTCTTTTGCTCTTCCGGTCAGGTGTATTTGCAGAAATGTGTAAATGATAGAGCTAACCTTTGTTTAGCAATCTGATAAGTGCAACCTGAATGAAATTAAAGAAATCTATGTCCGTGTATGAACCGCCATTAATCGACCACTAACCTCTGAACAGTTGGTATTCGCTGTATATATCTATCAGCACACAACCCATACCATGTCCAGTTGGATGCTACTTTGATCAGTAGTTCTAGGAAAATATCATAGAAATAGATAAGAATTACTAATTAATCTTTTATGAAATATTATTGATCTAAATTTGCTTACGAAATAGCTGTATTGACAATAGATCAAATTCAAGAGATAAAATATGTAAATTAGCCACACAAGATAAGTAACCAAAATGCTTTCGAGGCGTTGACGGATCATTCTTATAAGCTGCTCAGCATACCGGAAAGTCCGACCCTTTCCATACATGCAACTTTAGAACGGAAGTGAATATAAAAGAAAGATTGCGATGAGAGGCGCCTGGCATAGAGCGATCGTTATCAAACAAGTCTTACTTACTGTTTATTAGTTCGATCCTCACTGGAGCCCACATACAGTGACCTGGTGCCCTACTAAGCTTAGTGAATACCGCTTTTAAAAAACTTGTTTTACGTTAATTTATCGAAAGTTCCTTTTACGCCATTTCTTTGATGGCAAAAAGCGAAAATAGAGTTTAGGGTTTGTCTGTCAGCAGGTCATCATAGAGGCAGTTAACACCCTCCTCTTCCATCACCCCAGTCTCCTGTATCTTCCATGATCTCAACCTGTGATGACTCAGCATGACATACCATTTTTGGCATGGGAACGTTCAAATATTTCCATATACAAGTTAATACTGATTGCTCTTTATCTCCCGCAATTTCGGCGAATGAAATTATCAATGAGATGAAATAAAATATTAAACAAAGCAAGAAAGAAAATACGGTATAAGGACAAAGGTATAATAGTTCTACGATCCAACAGTTGTCATGAAACCCTCTAAAAATATTTTCAGAAATAGGGATTTTTAAAAACATGGCCAAGTGCAAGACCCAACTTGAATAGGGACCACTGGATGAGGACATTCCGCTCAACACGTATCGAAGAAGGTCGTAGCATAAAGGCAGAAAAAGACAGAAAAGAAACAAGACAGACGACGAGATGAGGACATTCCACTTGACATGTATCGAAGGAGTGCCGTTGGATACAAGGACTGAAACATTACGGAACACGACTGGTTGCTTTAGGGTCTATGACACCATCGGTGCTGCGTATAAACGACGCGTACATAGAAAAATGCAACTATATCAATGATTGGTCCGATTTTCAAAGAACAAAAAAAAAAAGACTATTTTCTCTACTCGCTATAGGGAGTATGCATTCAAAATTTACAAATATTTCTCTTTGTAAACTTTCTAGTTGGGATAAGCTTGCATGCTAAAAAAGAGCCTCCACGATAGCCTCGAAGAATTCTAATTTTGATGACTGTCGTTGCCACAGCCATTGTCACTCAAAAATAAAATCAACTCAAGTGTAGGAGTTTGTCAAAAAATATCAGTCAAAATCTATGTATAGTAATAATTCAGATTCAATTCAAGTTGTGTTGACATAGTCATTTAGCAAAGTTTTAATTGCTGAACACAACTCCCCTTGACTGCATCCGTAGCGAAGCTCAACGTTGAAGAAGCGCACCCAGAAAAATGGTAAACGATGCATTTGTTTGTAATCCAAGTAGAAATGATAGAAGCCGTACATTTCTGGGATTTTGAAAATCGACAAAGAGAAAATGGTTGCAGCCGAGCTGGTGCAATTAAATCGGTTACCTATTCTCATAGATGTATATGCAGATCAAAATCGCTTTACAGATGTCATAAGCTTATCGTAAATCTGATAGCACTTACATGGATTTATGTATCTGGACATGCATCGACTGAGATAAACTATCTCATCCACCATTGGATGTGAGGGTTACAGAACAGATATGGTTACAAAGAGACCCAGAGTTCAACTCTTTACTTATCGGCTGCAAACACAAAATACAGAAAAAAAACGAACTCGTCCCTAAAACAGAAAAACATTGTATAACCACCCCTCTCTCATATATATATATATATATATATATATATATATATATATAAGAAACATAGTCGTTAGCTGGATTTAGATCTGAGACTTTCATTTTTAAATACTCACGAAGAAAATATTTGTTAGTTGGAAAAATTTATACATCCTTAGACTACAGAATTATTGATTTAATATATATATATATATATATATATATATATATATATATATATATATAATTATATATATATATATATATATGTATATATATATATGTGTGTGTGTGTGTGTGTGTGTGTGTGTATGGAAGAAGTAAATAAACACCCGTATTTTTTAAAATTTCTTGGAGATTCATTGTTATACTTATTTTGTTCCCTTTAGTTTTCATTATTTTTCTCATTATTTATTCTTGTTTCCTTCCTTTTCAGGTCGTAATATAGTTATTTTTAGGCATGCCTAGCAATAAAAAAATCTGAATAAATATCGGATTTCCAAAGGGGCGGGATTGTTGATCAGTACGGGGATGAACTGTCCCAGGAACAAATCGTTAGAAATCTCGAAACATCCCTTTCTGAAATCAACGTAATCAAATTTTAATTAAAAGAATAGGGTAAAACATAGTCAGCCCGGAATACTTGAAGATGTCTTCGTGCGATTTGGAGTTTCGTTGAGAACAAAGCCTCAAATGAAGCAGAAAAAATCCAAATTGATCATCCAAGATGATCTTTATCTACTTGGTTAGTTAAGGCACAGCTCCAGGAAGAAGTCCCTTTTACCTATGACTAATACTAAGAAGAATTAGTGGACAATGGAGATGACTGATAACTTCTTAGCTTTCTGGTACTGCATGCTCGTTTTCAGATTTTCAGATAGTGGATGGGTATGGATCCGAAAATAAACCAGTGAAGAGTTCGCTATTACCAGTTTAAAACCAACGGTTCGACATGGTTACTTATACGTCAATGTTGTGGGCAACTTGGAACACTGGACGATCAGACTTGATTGAGCGTGCTGTCTGCATTGATTCGGAAGAATACATCTTTGGGGGACATATGCAAGTGGTACAGTGGCGAATGAAAGCTGATTATTGAAGAAAGGGGAGCTCTGTAACACTGCAAGATAGACAAGGAAATAGGTAAGGGGCAAAACTGCATCAAACTACTTCTTTGGTTGAGCCAGTCCCCTGACATGAATTACATTGAACACATGTGGGCAGATAGAAAGTTGCGTTAATTGTCTAACAAACCAGCAACAAGTTCAAATTTGCTGAATCTTTCACGCCGAGCATGATCTGAAATACCTCACCCTGCAATTTCAGAACTTACTATTTCTTAGCCAAAACATTTTGTTGCTCTTGAGGCTGCTGAAAGAAATTCAGCAAAGTATTGAATGAGATAATCTTCTAATGGATAAACCTAATATAATTGCTTAAAATCTTGTTCTGAGAATGCTCATATAAAGTCAATAAAGCAAATATGTTGTTGATAACCTCTTGCATCTGTGTGTGTATGCACATTCAAGCATATCCATTGCATATCAAGGGATTGATCTTGTATTTGAACTAACGAATTATAATTTAAATTCCAAGTAATTTTGTTCAGTATGTTATATATATATATATATATGTGTGTGTGTGTGTGTGTGCGTGTGTTTATGTGTGTGTGTGTATAGTCATCAACTTTGAACGTTTGTTTGAACAAAATTCTATGACAACAGTCCTCCAAAACATTGCGCAATGTCATTTTCCAAATTCTGTTATTACTATGTCAAGATATTTTCAAAGAATATTCAATTTTATTATTGCTATTTTAATTTTGATTCTAAAGTCGTACGTTGAATATTATTGTGCTATCAGCTGTTTTACCATTCGCCTGTTTTGTGGATTATAAGGAATAGCACAAGCATTTTTCCGTGGCATACCCAAGCTGGCACAACTAATCCACCAATATTTTACTTCAAGATTCATATATTAATCATAATTCAAGATATTTACATTTTCTTTCCTTCAGCTTTTACTTATCTTGACTTTTTTAGATTATTATATTCAATTTTGATTTACTCCTATTTATTTAATTTGTACATTCTCCTAATCGTCACAACTGAAACATGGAACTAAGCAAAAAATCGGCCCTCAAACTGAGAACTGTGCAGCATGTACAAAGAAAATCCCACAGGCGTCTGGGATATTAAAGAATCCATCAGAAAACTCAAATGGCTTGGTCATGTTGTAAGAATGTCAGACAACTACAGGACCCATAATGTGCCCTCCCTGATATCATATGCAAAACCATGCCCACAGAGTATAAGATGAGACGAAGTAAAGAAGTTTAGAAGTATTGGCTTCGTGACGCCCATGATAGAGCAGTTTGATAAATCTTGGGAGAGGTGGGCTTGAGTGTAGGGGCTAATTCAATTTTTTTTTCTGTGTGTTATCGCTCTTTCATCCTATTTTGTAGTTTATCTATAGACAAAATAACCAGGTAAATTAAATACATAATAGGATAAAGAAATCGTAATTGTATAATAACCCTATCAGTTAAGTATTGCTACAAAATCATTGAGAAATTTTATAAAATAAAATTATCAATCAGTGAATCTATCGTCTTTTTGGCATATCTTTAATCTTCTGGAGAAGCTGTTTCAATCTCTCTACCCTCGCCTGAAGAATTCTGCACCCTCCGATTAACACCATAGCATAATCAAGTGGCTGAAATCGTTTTCGTTTTAAATGTTCTTTGAGTTTTGGGAACGGAAAGAAAGTCTTACGGGGGCAAAGTCAGGGCTGTTAAGTGGATGGTACGAAGGTATTCAATTAAAGTACACCTAAAAGCTGTTATAATCCCTTATTTGGACGGAATCCCCGTTCAGGCCCTCCACAGGAACGTGCTGAAAATCCCGCCTGTAGGGCTGTTTTCAGCTAGTTTTAAATAAGTTATATTGGTCTATTTGGTACACGAAATAATGCATCGTACTACCCACTGTGTGTACCACAAAAGGTACACGATTTCTGGAATGATTCAATGCAATTCAATGACCTTTGGAATGGTTTCTAAGGATTTGAATTTCCAAGCTCATGATCATATTAGCAAGAAGGGCAAGTGACTCTGGTTGTTATCACAGTAATATATGCTGGTTATTCATCATACCCATTTTATGAGTAATAATTCAATCAACTGCCAACATAAAATATTATATATGATATTATGATCATCGTCATTGGCCATTATGAGTTCACTGCTGAACAGAAGCCTCCCCCAAATAGTAACCTTTTGACTTCCAATGTGCTGACCTTTGCCATCTCTTACTGGCTAACTTTTCTCATTCCTCCACCTTGTATCTGATTTTCTCCCTCGGTGTTTACTGTCCTATGGGCACCAAGCGGTTAACTTTTTGCTCTTCCTGTTGCAATTTCTTCTTGATAAGTATCTAGCCCCTCTCCTTTTGTCACTTGATTATTTGTATAATATCCTCCACCCTAGTATATACGTGGATATTTTTCTGTCGCTTGGATTTATCCCTAGCATTGTTTTTTTCATGGCTCTCTGTGCAATTCTTACTATATATATATATATATATATATATATACATATATATATATATATATATGTGTGTGTGTGTGTGTGTGTATGTGTGTGCGTGTGTGTGTGTATGTAATTATGCTCATGTAGGTACGTGTAATTTATCAATTTATGTATACAATATATATATCAATCTTTTGTCCAGTTTTCTCACTATTGTTGAAAGGTAATAAACAAATCAACCACTTCGTAACTGAATAAATATTTGTTATTCTATTATTGTGCAATGAGAAAACAGCAACAAACCTAGTTTTTGCATGGTCAGACTCGACTCAAACTTCAAAGTATCAGGACTCTTTGAATATTTCGTGAACCGTTTGTGCAGTAATGATAGTAGGGCTTTATTATCCATACATAAACAGAAATTCTCTCTTGAGGTTACTAAGTCAGCTTTGAGACGCTATTGGGTGAGTTTGTGTACTGTGGAACTGTCACTTTTATAATAAATGTGCCGGTCCATTCTTCACATTTGGTGCATGGAGTGTTTTTTTTTCGCAAAACATTGCCAAATCTGCCGACCTCCCTCCAAGTCTTCATCTGTCTTCTTGCAACTTCAATTTATTTTGCCATCAATAAAAAATGAAGGTAAACTAGGAGTTGTATTTAAGAAAATAGTTGGCCCTTCGTACATTACGTTCAGTTTACTGTTCAATATATTCCGGAAGAAACTGAAACATGAGAGTAAATTTGAGAAAAAAATCTTGTTTTTCTTGACTTTGAGTCTTATGGAGTTCAGGTAAATTGAAAAGGATGACAAAATTTAAGTGAAAATCGTAGTTATTAATGTATGACAGTAATTATCAGAACTATGGAAATGTATCAATCAAAATTCGATTTAGAATTATTTTCGAATCTGTCGATTCTTTAATGATAGGTATCTTAATGGTTGAATAGCAATTTTATGCGCCTTATAAAAGTAAATAGAGGGTAAAATTAAATTGTCGAATTCTATGTAAATTGATTTGAATACAAGATAAATATTAGCCGTTTTTAAGCCTCTGTATTATAAAATTCAAAACATTTTGCATAATCTTAAAAATGATTTTTCACTCAAAGAAGTCGTGAGCCTCTTTGGAAAGTATAGTTCAAACCATCTTAAACGAAATGTCTTAAGCCGACAACCGTTTTTTAGGGGTGAGGGGTTACGCACTTATCAGAGAGAAAAATTATGACTTAGGGGTTAAG
This sequence comes from Thysanoteuthis rhombus, assembly GCA_963457665.1. Lineage (NCBI taxonomy): Eukaryota > Metazoa > Mollusca > Cephalopoda > Oegopsida > Thysanoteuthidae > Thysanoteuthis > Thysanoteuthis major. Next base: position 34,402,349 of record OY735205.1, read on the forward strand.
CAAATCTTTCTTATATTCAAGGCAGTTCAATCCAGTAGTCTTGGATTTCAAAAGTATATAAAGGCTATTGTTTTTCAGTTCACATTGTCGGTTATCAGAATTATTTTGAATTCCAAAGAAAAATCTGGTATATTTTTACAATCTCTATGATCATTAGAATATCTGATATTGAACTCCTTCGAAACATAATTTAAAGAAAGCCAATGCAGAAAACGGTACAATTCATTACAGTTCGGAACCCATATAAACCCCTTTCGTGTGTCCATTCTGCAACCATGTCGTGTTCTGATGCTATTAATATCAGCATCAGTTTGTTCCTGGACAACAGTCCTGGACACCGTGTAGCCAAAGTGTCTGACGTCCAAGTAGACGGGACATAGTGCAAGACCTTGCAAAGGAAGCACATTATTATTACCTCGTCAGGAGACGGTCAGGGAAGATTTATTTAAAAGAACAATAAGTGTTACTTGCGATGAATATTCAGACAGCAATCATAGATTTTTAGTGAATAAAACATACCATTTTCTTGGTGTTGGTGTAAGGGAAGGAGAAACCTGGAACGACGGTTGGTCAAGAAAAGACGACTTAAATGCAATGAGGAAAAGATAAGTGTGACGGACGATCTGAAAGAAAGGACCAGAAAGGGAGAGTAGAAATAATGGGCACGAAGGGAAGTTAATAAATATACCCCCGTATACAGAGAGATAGTTTACTTTGAAGTTCTAGGGTCCTATAGATGTTTTAATAACTTTTATATAGGATGACCATTAGATTTGTTCTCGTGGGCGACGTTAGCATGTTTTTATGCTCAACAAAGCCTGAAATATAGATTTACTAAGCTTAGCGTGGCTTTGGCTCATATATATTACTGTGCACCTAGAGAGAATCGAACTCACTAATTAGTTTTTAATGATATTTTAGATCAGCTTCCTCACTAATAATCCGCGTTGATACACCATTGTTTCCTTAAGTATTATATTGTCCAGATAGTCAAGGCGTTTTTTGATTTTTAAAATTTTCTCTGTATAAGAAGCTTAAACAAAAGAAGGATGGAAAATATGTTTGATCAAAGTAAATTTCATATAATTGAACATACATTTGCCATCCATCAACAGTGTCACTTATACGTATATATTTTGAAATTAATCGTTACCATACTAAACAAATTCAAGAAAATCTTGTTCAGTCATTGCGAAATAATCGCTTCCTCCTTGGACGTTCTGACCTTTGAGATCCTCTCCAAAAACTTTGCAACCGACGCTGACTAGTAAGAATTAGAAAAGATCCTTCCCTAAACGTTTCATTGATATTTCATTTATTTTCTGTAACTTTGTGCCTGAGTTTGAACTCATTAAACAAAATCGTTTGTACGTCTCCTTTATGCATTATATTTATTGGTCGATATCACCATCCCGTGAAATGGGTGAGAACTTTTAGAATTACAACTTGTAAAATAACTATTTTATGAAATGATTTCAACGTTCTATTTAAAATATACTATTTGATTAAAACATAAATGTCAAAAATATATATTGAAGCTTGAAATACATACGCACAGATACACATACTCAGCGACACGCTAGTACACGCACTCATACACACAAATTCACACAGAAGATACGGGAATTTGAACAACATGCACGAACCTAATGTAGTAGGGAAATTGTTGCCACGCTTTATGAGCTATACAGAGTGTGAGCCAGTATGCAAACGAAGGAAGAGGTAAAAACGTAGAAATTGTAAAAATCAGATGTTAAGCTACGTTTTTTCAACTCGCCAACTTTTAGGCTGACACCTCGTATACACCTGTATAACTGGATAAAACAATCAGAACGCTTGCTGGAACGTAATGTCTGTCAAAGTACTCTCTCACTACATAGCTTATGGGAAATTACCGACATTAGTTTAGTCTGGTACTGGGCCAAAAACAATATGTGCCTACGATAGATCGAATTCGCTTAAGAAGTAATAGTGTGCAGAGTTAGTTTGCTCACTATTCCGCAATACATTCAATGTGAGATGGGTTCGTTTCTTACAAGTAAATTTAACTTCTCATGTCCATTTATTATAATTCACGTAAATTCCACCCGTCTGTCTGTATGCGATAGCTTACTGCAATAACCAGTCTACATAACGACATGAAATTTTTTGGGGGGGTAAACTTGGAGCCCTAGGTAGATTTTTTAGTAAGTAAGCCTTTGAAAATCACCCCCATCCTGAGAGGGTTTCAAACTTTACAATAGGGACAACCTTCTCTACCTTCTCTACGTTGCCCCCAAAATGAAGAAAATAATGCTCAGTTAGTATTATTATTTAATATTTAATTTATATCTTTACTGAGTTTAACGCCGAGAAAAAAGATAAGAAAATCTTCAACGTTGGAAGAGTTTTTGAGGAGTAAAGATGCATAAGAGATAATCTGTCTCCAGCTTGACCAAAAGATTAAGTTCCCGAAAGTAAAAACTGACCTCGGTTTATGGTCTTCTCGTGTGGTCTGTGTGCTGTCTCAACGTGTCCTATCTGCTGACTCAGGGTGGCCTGAAATAAGGGGCATGTTGAAACACCCTAAGACGCCTTTAAAATTTGCACTAAGTTCTACCAGGTTTTGTATTTCATAATCATTCACAGATTAAAATATTTTACCATTACTCCATGAATGTAACATTTGTGTAGTCAATAAATATCAATATTTATATAAACTGATGATTTCAAACACAGCTTCATGAAAACTAATAAGATAACGGCTACAAAACTTTTCAATTCCTTACCAGAGGAGCTTATTATGACAATAATTTCGAGGTGTTACGAGTTCTGTTTTTTTAAAATTCATAGTAAAAGGTCCATCTTCCTTGCAATCTTGAAATGTGTTGTATTTGTAAAGCGTATTCATTGGAATGCTACTTAAACATTTCATGGTGAATTCAAGCTCTCGATAAAATAACTGAGATATTTTCCCGATTGAAAACTTTTAACTCTTTCGAATCAATTGTAAAAGGGGTAGAGGGCATAATTGACTTCATTCCAAATTTACAATTGCCTGTTCATGAGTGTTTCAAAGGGTATTTATACATTTATTTATTTGTTTCATGAGATCACCAGCACGTTTTGATTCTCAAAATTTCGAGTGAGCGGGACAAACAGAATGAGTCACTCCCAAAATTATTCACTTTTCGCATAAATTCTCTTGAAATTCAAGGCGTGATTCAACCATTTCTTTTCTTCGGAACCCTAGAAATGTTTTCGAAGAATTTTGGCTCACAGATTCCGAAGAAGATTTTTCAATGATTTAGAATGGATGGTACTTGGGGAAGGGGTTCGTTTTATTTAGTCACATTCATTTCCGAACGAGACGAGTGATCTAAAAAGTAGGGATAAGGGGAATAAAATCGGAATCAATAATTTTAAACAGAATCACAGAAAAAAAAAATACCCTCAAATCTAACAACAGCAAAAAGTGACTTTCGTGATGTTCCCTTTTAAGGGAACTGCATGAGAGAAACGTTATGGTTCTCCTTGGAGCAACAAATACGTTTTTCATTTTTGCTCTTGTGTATTCAACCCCAGCATCAATAGAGTTTCTCGACTGCGCATAATTTTAGCCGGAAAATATGGACCCATAGTGGAGGTTCTTCTTGACGTCAAAGCGAATGCGCATTTTGTAACTGCGGAACTTGAAAGACTTTTTCAACAAAATATAAATTAAATAAATAATGGATTATCAAATTTCAGGACGCAGATAAAAGGCTGCAATCTTTTTGAGCATAAGAATCAAAATGTAGTTTAGTTTATTTGATGAAAGTAAATCGATCGAACATATTATACATATGATCAACGGGACAAAAGAAAATACCCAGTTAGCAATATTCCAATATTATTTCCTTTATTTTATCTATTCAATCCCGCTGAAAATATGAATTTTTGATAATTCAGAACATGTTTTAATGTGATTTTTTGAGACTGCACCACAAGAAAAAGTGTATACTAGTATACTTTCAGCGCCAGATTTCTCAAAGCTTCGGTTAGGTAATTTCTACCAGTATCTGAAACTAAATATTTTATATCTTCGCAACCTCATAAGCTATGAGGAGGCGATTAGTACCGAAATAAAGCTCCTGGTGTGCAGAATATAAATCCAGCCTCATCTAGAATCACCATGAATGGTACTTTATTTTTGTATCTGGTTTTGTATTAGGAACAATATGTGAAATGTCGACCATATATTCTGCCAGTAATCGGTGAATCTACCATTATTTTATCAGTTGAGCTGGCTAGCACGAAATATCCTCGAACGAGGTCAATTATCAAAGAACCACCTTTTCCGGAAACTTTGTCAGCGCAAATAGTTTCACAGGCAAGCAACACTCTTCAGAGAGGTACTAAATCGAAACTTGACTTGTAATTCTTTATCTTCTTCTTGTTCTTGTTTCTTCTTTTTCTTGTGATTATCATTACCAGGTTGTTGTTGAAATTAATACTACTATTATCATTATTATCAACATTGTCCAATTTTTCCCAGTGTCTAACAACTAACAAGCTGAGAAAACTCTTCCTAATGCAAACATTTCAATCTGCCTGGTAAAATTTTCAAATGTCAAGGTAAATTGAGGGTGAGGGTAAAGCTAAGTGAAACAAGAAAGGAATCAGGGAGTAGAATTTAATAAGATATTATTCTACCTTAGTATAGTAGCATGTGCAAAGTGGAGTAGGCTAAAAAGGAGAGGGGTTATTATTGTCTGTAAAAGGTTGTTATGGAGAAAAAGTCGGAACTTTTACTAAGTTCAAACTTGATAAGTAAGTGGACAAGGTTTTTTTTCTTGGTTATGATATTCAAAATTAACTGGACGGACCTGCGGAAAGGAAAATAACTAAATAGAACGAAGGATGAAGAATTTATGTTGGCATTTGTATTTCTGCTGGATTGTGATGCTCAATGGCAAATTCAACTCTTCGTTATAGCGACTACCGAATCGGTCAGAGGTTCAATTTCTACAGTAGTTCCATTTTCTCAAATTGTTCATTCTTTTTACGCTGTCTTGGCCAAGTGACATATTATCCGTGTAATAACAGGAGGTCATTTCAAATAGAACCCCAAATGATATAGTGCATTTATAATTATTTCGTCAGATTATGTATTAATTTCTCAATACATACGTACATGTGCGTGCGTGCACGTAAGAATATAAGTATATATATATATATATATATATATATATATATATATATATAGATAGATATATAGATAGATAGATAAAGAAAATATGAGAGACAGAGAGCTGATAACGTTAAGAATTATGTGTTATATTATTGTTGCAAACAATTTTACATTATAAAAATTGATGGGAAATTTCTTTTTCTTTTTTTTTAAAATTCAAAATTCATTTTAGATAAAGTTTTAGGACCGATAAGTTCTGATAACAATAAAATGTTGATGATACTAACCATGATCATAATAAACAGCATCCCCTGTATTACATAGATAGCGATTATGTGTAAGGTGATATGTTACGAGCAGAAATTCCCCAGTAATAGAGAGAATTTGCAAATGGTCTGATGTACGGGAATTTGCGATTTCAAACATCATTTCAGTAAACCGAACGCAAGTAACTTCTTACTTTTTCTCCGAGCCATATTCACGACTTACCCGACACGAATTTAATTCTTATGGACTTCATCAAATTTATGGTTACTATCCTGATTTCTTCACCATTGTCGCCACAAATTAGACTAAGTGGATGGAACGCCAGCCTCTCCGTTTAATGCTAGTGGCTGCCAACGCTTTTAGTGCCATGCCAGGTCACAGGGAAAGTGTACAGCTCCCCGAAAATGGATCGTCCACCGTCCGACGAGAAATAAGCCGAAACCAACGAACTAATAACTTCCCTAAGTTATACATAATGTCACTTGCTCGCCTAACCCTATCTCGTGAATAACTTTTAGATTAAGGCTTTATGTCTGAAATGTTAAAGCATGCGTAGTTAATGTAATTCGGGTGATACAATTAAAGGAAGGCTCTCTTGAAAAACGGACAAACAGTTATGCCACCGGTGTACGGCTCGATATAAATGTCAATGTTTAGCACCTCGAAGAGCTTCGTTGGCTATGAACAATGCCAAAAGATTCTCTCGGTAGATAACTTCTTTGTGGACAACAGGCCAGGGGTGGCGGTAAGGGTTCGAGTCATCGGTGCGTTTCACTTTGGAAGGTAGTAGAGACTCGTTCTTCTTGTTGATGTCGATTGTTGAATGCCTGGTGGCGCACAATTTTCATCTAGATTAAATAGTTGCTGATTTTCTGCCTGGTCGGATGTTGCTTTTCTGTGAAATTGACCTTAAAGCAAATGTAATCATGATTTTTGATTGAACCCAGTCTCACGATAGAGCGTTTCAATACGGCATCAATTGGATTATGAAAGTCTTGATTCTGGATTATGCCGAATTCGCCGCAGACTTACAGGACGTGACCAGTAGACTAGGTGCCGTGAAATACGTTTGTTCTAACAACATGGCGGACGCAGTGGAACGGAGATGCCGTAGTAGAATGGTCGCAGCACTATGGATGGAGCGATATGATATGAACATCATTCTGTAACAAGGTTAAATGGCTCACATTAAATTATGATGTCAAACATTTCAGTTGCTGCATCATGGTGTTCTACAAAGGGGTATAAGACATCATTGACTTTTCTGTTTGGAAAAAAAAAGTTATCATTTTAAATGGATCACCGTAATATAAAGGTTATCCGTATACAAACACAAACCCACACAAAAATATACTTACACACACATACACACACATATATATATATATATATAGAGAGAGAGAGAGAGAGAGAGAGAGAAAAAGAGAGAGGGAAAGAGAAAGAAAGGGAGGGAGAGAGAGAGAGATGGAGGAGAGAGAATGCATCAGGATTTGTAAACAAAAGTTCATTATGCTCACAACACACGTCCAAAATATCATCTGCAGTGATGTAATCACCGTGTATGAAAAGGACAATATATATATATATATATATATATATATATATATATATATATATATATATGCATACACAAGTTTGTGACACTTAGCTGTTGGATTATGGTTTGAAAACTCATTATTGTTCAGTAGACTATTTGATCGAACTTTGTTGCGACCAAGTTGCGGTCTTGATTCAGACTGAGCCAGTAAAGAAATATTTCATTGTGCAAATTTTTTTCAGTTTTTATTGTCTTTGTCTCAAGTCAATAATTTTAATGTATGTTATTTTCCCATAATTAACAACTACGCTCATTCAAATTAAACTTATTTTTATTAGATTTGGTTTTTCATTAATTTTTTTTTGTCTGGCATTTTTCGCTGATTATTTTTTAAATTCTGGACTATGATTTGAAAACTTCAAATGGCGAAATACTAACAGTCAACATTTTCATAAATCTGGGAATTTTAAGGTGGTTATCCCTAATATATTTTCTGTTTACATTTGGCAATGCCACACACTTGCAATTGATTTTACACCTAATTTCAAAATACAAACCCTATCGATCTATCTATTTTTCTATCCATCAAAATCGAATTAACAAAGAGAGAGAGAGAGAGAGAGAGACAGAGACAGAGACAGAGACAGAGACAGAGTTTTGGCTTTGCAAAAACTCACAAAGATGCTCAAGAAATGAACAGGTCTTAATGTCATATTAAACACAGCTATATAAAAAAAAGGAATTGATGTTTCAGGGCACGAAAAATGGAATTGGTTCAAATTTCGATTGAGCTGTTGCTCACATCGCACTAATGCATTTCAGAAGGGTACAAGAGACTGCTGTGTGAGGAAGAGAGTGTACGCTGCGTCTATAATGGTTGGCTGTAAAACAAATGCTGGATGCTATTTTCACTTTTTGTTTTTCCTTTTCCCGATGAAACCGGAAAAGGGGCGTGAAAAAAAAGTGGGCAATATTTATTTATTTTGATAAACATGTGATTTTCATGAATAATGAATAATCAAACGAATAATTTCTTAAATGTTGAATTAAATGTGTTATTTGATCATCAGAACTCGTCATTCACAATCGTAAGTACAGGATTTGTAAGCAGCTATAAATAATTTTCGTCTGTTTGCTTTGGGTAAGATATTCACAAATTATCTATTGTACGAGAAATTATGCTGATTTATAAAGTTTATGAAATACCCACCGAAATAACTGATTGTTTAATTCAAGAATTTTTTTACTTCAACTTTTAAATAGTGACACCACAATATGTGAACTTGGATTTGTTTCTAATTCAACTAATGTGCTTGTTTCATTAAGTTGCAGAAAATAAACTTTAAACAATGCATAATTCAGAGCATAATTAACTTAATGCCACTTACTTAAGTTGTACGAAATTGTCATTAATTGAGCATTTAGTGGAAACAGCTTAAAGAGAAAAAGAAGATTAATTATTCCCTGGATATCTTGTGCATCTATTAAGAATAATTGGGCATATAAAATGTGTCTGTTTTTGAACGTTCTTTGCAACTTCCTTCGACTAAATTAGCAAAAATTGTAATACAGATCGCCACTTAATGGATTAATTCCAGAAGAAGAGCATAATTAATGATAAATATCTAGAAGAGGATGTAATCAGGAGATGCATCGTTTGCGAATGTGTTGGTTCTTTTATTTATTAGCTGGATTCATTAAAGGTGCGAGCTTCCTTTTTAGATATTCACATAGGATGCTTCTCTGTGAAAAAAAGAAATCTATCAACTTCAATTATTATTTTAGCTTCGGAGAACTTAATGAATACAAAGAGGAAAGAAGAGAGAGAGAGAGAGAGAGAGAGAGAGAGAGATTTTGCCACTGGTTATCTTTACTGGATACTTTAGAAACGTTCGAAAAAAAAAGAAATGCAGAAAAAAAGCAGAAAGAAAATGAAAGAAAGATAGAAGAAATAAGGAAAGAGAGACAGAAAGAAAGAGAGAAAAAAGATAGAAAGAAATGCAAAAGAAAAGAATGAATTGAGACGAAGAGAGAAAAAGAGAAAGAAAGAAATATATTACAAAAAGAAAGGAAAAAAATCGAACAAAAAAATAGAGAGAAAGAGAGGAAAAGACAGGGAGTGAGGAGAAAGCAGAAAAGATGGACAAAAAGGAAAATAAAAGGAAAACAGAAAGAAAGAAACAAGACAAAAGAGAAAGAAAGAAAGAAAACACAATCAAACAGGAGAAAAAGACACAAATAAAGACAGAAGGAAGAGGTGTAGATAAACAGGAAAGAAGACAGAAAGAAGAATAAAGACAGAAAAACAAATCAAAAAGCAGAAAGAAAAAAGATAACGAGAAAAAATAAATCGTTAAACAAACAAAAATAGAGGACAGAAGCACTGGAAGAGAAAAAGAAAAAAAGAATCAATAAAAAATATAGAAAGAAAGAAATAAGCCAACAAACACAGACATATAGAGAGAAAGAAAAATGAAGAGAAAGAAAACTAAGGAAAAAACAATGAAATAACAGAGAATGAAAGCCGTGTAGCTGTTGTGCTTAGAGGCCGAGGAAACGGGAAAATGAAGAAAGTCAATAAATCAAAATATTTATTTCATTTAGAATCTAAATGTAAATGATCAGGTGTGAATTTGTTAAATTGGCAGTAGGCAACAAAAATAGAGGCAACTTAATTTGAAACGTGATTTCGTATAATAAGCTCTTTTTTAAATGGCTATAATACAATCCTGAATAATTATAAACACCACCTTCCCCAAGACACAGACAGATGGATATAGAGATAGATGAATAGATACATGCTGTCTAGAAAGACTCGGCGTATTTTAGAATTTTAATGATTTCTCTAATTGATGTAAATATCAAACAAAATGCCAACAAAAGTAAATTGATTCACAGCATATATATATACATATATATATATATATATATATATATATATATATATATATATGTATAGATATATTTATATATATGTATGAACTGCCGCTAATCTTTGAGTGAGGTAGTTGGTTATTTCCAAACAGAGCCAGTTGATGGTATATGAGTTCAAATGAAAGCCAGGGTTTTGCACGCCAGAGTAGTCAATCAGATATAAATAATGTCTAAGTTTTATTGTTATGTTTGTCGTTAGGATTAGGTGATTGCTTCGGGGAAAAAGTATTTTTTGTTTCGGGCTAGGGACATATTCCTTGAACGAATACTGCCAAAAAGGTATTAGCACTGAGAGAGAGAGAGAGAGAGGGAGAGAGAGAGAGAGAGAGAGAGAGAGAGAGAGAGAGAGGGAGAGAAAGAGAGAGAGAGAGAGACCAATTGCATTCTGCTTTTTCCTTACCGGGATAGGAAATAAGGTTTATAATTTTCCTTACGTTGATAAAAAGCTTCTGGTAAAACTTTTCTCAGTTCTATTCTCAAATATTTTGGAGTTATAACTCGGTCCAACGATTCTATTTTCCTTGTGTTTAACAGCTTGGTTGATAATTTCCTGATTTTTTTAATAAATAGATTTTCAAATAGAATCTCACTAGGAAAGAGGTTTTGACTCTGAATAGTCCAAGAGGTCAGTGTCACCTATCCTATGGGTGTAAAGTGTAATCCGTTCTAGTTTGAATTTCTAAACCAGGTTTCTGTGCTCAATCCCCGATTCTGTTTTCCAAAATGTTAAATTTATTCTATCATGGACGTGGGAGATTCATTACTGATCAGAAACTATAAGTAAGTCTTCAGATGAATCAAGGAAGTAAGTGAATTAGATGCAAATCTTATCTACCGAAATTCCAAATGGGAGCTTGTTCTGAAAAATACTATCCTTCATCATATTTCTAATATAGTCCAGTAAATAGTCAATTTTTTAAATTAAAAATCTATGGGTTTTGCTCGTGAGATGTTTGGAAAACATCCAAATGTAAATCATGTGTAATTATTGGCTACGGCTATTTACAGTGTCTGTTTCCAAAATATCTCCAGTTCTTTCAGGTGTAAATAAATAATCTTTACTGTATATTTTTCAGTTCTTCCTTTTGAAAATTACTCAAATATTGTGACGATGAAATCAATTTTCATACAGTTTCGAAGTTTCTTTTTGTAAGGCATCAATTTCGGGGTAATTATGTCAATGCAGACCATAAGTATACAGAATAAAGACAGGTTGTTAGTCTTCTAATCTTCACTATTACTCAGATGGGAATTTCTATGTCTCCTTAACAATACAAATGTCTTTAAACTCAAAAGTTTTTAAAAGGTGGATAAATTATCTCTAAGCAGCTGAGGTACGTCTGACCAGTTGTTAAACTGAGACTCAACTGTGCGGCGAGGGTTGAGCCGAGACAGTCTCGAAATAACTTCTGTTGTGCTTTACACGGTCTTTGAAATGTTCTTTTCTGAGCGTGGGTAGCATTGGGTCAGGTTTGGCACCAAATTGGGGTCACTAACGACATTCTTGGAAAATGTTTGGTTTCAGGACCGTTTCGGTTTTCGGAAAAGAGATATTATACTTATATGCAGACTGACACGCATACACACAAATATACACGCACGCACACACATACACGCATAAAAGAATTATGAAATAATTATTAAGAAAATAATGAAACACACAATCCCCGCTAACTTGCCTTTGCCTAACGCTTATACAATTCTCTTGTGAAGATGCGACAGCGAAAGTTTCTGGTCTCATTTTAATTACTTATCGTAATAAGTAATTAATTTAATTGACAGCGTTTCGGCAATTCTCTCCCTCCTTCAATAAAGGAAGCTAATTTTTTTTTTCTGAATCTATTCACTTCTTTGAATTTTAATCAAATCAGTTTGGGAAATCATTGCAATTGAAAAATATTTTGCTTGAACTTAATTGTTACAGCTAAGCATTTGTGTTCAGGCTGAAATGAACAAAATTTATTACTTCTGTTTGTTTGTAAATTCCAGGCGAATGAAGACAAGTAACAAGATGGAGCTGTCATGAAATAATGAACACTTTCTTTTCTGTCTTCTCAAACATCAAATGAATAAATCTATCGCTAATGAATACGTTTACACATCCTTATATACATGAGAATACACACACACACACACACACATACACACACACACACATACACACACACACACACATATGTATATTTATAAATTATTCAGCATATATAATTATAATTTCTCCGGCATTGCATATAGATTCATTAAAAAGAAATGGTAATAGAAATAAATTTCATTTGATATCCAATAACGGTAATCGGTATCTAATTATCCAGGAATTCATTAGGTGTAAATTTGATTAATATTCATAATCGAGACTCTTCTAAATGAAATAATTTTCATTCCTGAAGTGCTACAGTATTGGAGGAAACTGGTTTTGCAATAGCTCAATTAAAATATCTCACGCACCTTATAGTCCAGGCGATCGGTGCAGAATTTGTTCGGATTGCTAACTTCATGATAGAAGCATAAAGCTTGGCATAGTGGTACTTGAAGATGTACCGAACAATGTCAGATATGGAGACATTCTGAGACAGACTTCCACATTTCCAGTCTGGCAAGCTTATAGATATTTCCCAATGAAACAAAAATTCCTGGGTCTACCCCTAAATTTGATCACTGCATTTTTATCTTGTGGTCCACCTTCCAACGTATTATGATAGAATAGAAATTAATTGAAAACTTTTGGAGGCGTTTGAGATGAACGAATACAGAGATGTAAGAACAAAACCTGAAGAAACTTTTATTTCTGTCCAGGGGTTTTTACATTCTCTCGATATGATATTGATAGGATATCTCAGGGAGTTCTCAATCAATACCAAAGTAGGGCACATTGTACGCAATGAGTAAGTACATTTTGAGGCAAATCCAGGAATTTGTTTTTGATTAAGAGATTTTTTCCCGTGTTAATACTTCATACATTTTTGCATTTGCTCCTGTCTGTTAACATGGTATTTCCAATAGTTCTCAAAGAATTTCAGTGAAATTTCGTGGAACTGTAAAGCACAATGTAAGGAAGAACTGATTACATTTTGAGGCGGATTTGTTCCTGATTGAGATATATTTGAGTGTTTTTTTATTAGGTTTCTTTATTCACACCTGTCTTTCATCACGATATCTCAAGAAGTTCTCAATGAATTGAGATATGATTTCATGGAAGGGTAAGGCACGTATCAGAGAAACTGTGATTAAATTGGGGATGGATCGAGAATTTTTTTTTTTTTTTCATTAAGAGATCCGTCATGTCCATAGAATATCTGTAAAAGTTCTGAATGAATTCCAATTATATTTTGCTGAAAGGTAGAACATAGGACACGGAAGATATTGTCACATATTCATGTGGATCCAGGAATTCGTTATTGATTGACGGGCATTTGTTCATGTCTATTAATACGACATATCAAAAAGTTTTCAATGAAGTCCAATAAACTTTTTGTGGAAGTGTAAGACATTAAAGAAGACGAATTTTTGATGAACATTGTGGCTGGATCCAGGATTCATTCTTTTGATTGAGAGATTTGAAAAAAGTTTCTTGCTTTTTCTTCTTCATACACTTCTGTAGTCGAAACAGACTGTCCACAAAATATCCCCGAAAATTTAATGAATCTAAATGGAATCTTGTAAAAAATGTGGATGGTGGGATGAGGAAAAAGTGATTCAATCTTAGGGTCGATACGGAAATTTGTCTGGTGTACGCTGTCGTTTGAAACATCAATAAATCATAGAGTATGTCTGTAATAAGGTCTTTGTACGCCATATTGAAAAAAAGATACCTTTCTAGTGGTCCAACTGTGGTAGATTTTTCGTATATCATTGAACACGTCTGATAATACGAAAACAGTTGCGAAAGAATTTTGGGGGGAATGTTAAAAGAAGTGATTTTTAAGCAGTTGCCATGTAAAATGAATTCTTCGGCAACCGTTGCTATGGACAGGCAGCTTGAGAATATCTCAATATCTGAACATAATTAGTACCTAACAAAGAATGATTGTACCTAATTTCATGCTTTTATCATCAACTTTTTGCACTTATCACCTAGAGTATTAATAAATGTTTGTATAAATTAGAACTCAAATTAGAAGCCAAAAAAACAAAACAAAAAAAAACATAATCAAAGGAACTCTAACTTAAATTATATTCAAGGATCCAATATCATCCGCATAAATAATGACGCATGTATCTCATGTAGGGACTGACAAACAGAGACACAGACATATATACATGAATAGATATATTTTTCAAGAATGTGAATTACATGCATCCATACCTTGATGCCACAGATATACAATTGCAATTTTGCAATTTACCTTAATCTATTCATATCTATCAGTCCATCAGAGATTATTCATATCTGTCTGCTCATATCTATCTATTTTCTGATGGTCATTGAGCGAGCCACAGAAATCATTCGCTACTGTAGCAAATGCGATCCTAACTGGATGAGCATTGTGTTCCTCTACCAGAAGAAGCGTATCTTAGTAAATATCTGTCTTCTGCAACGTGTCGAAAGTGGCATAAAATTGAATACCGTTACCAATAACCAACTTTCAAGTCCAGCTAAAGTGGACAGTGTAACCTCATCCAGAAGATACTGTCTCATAATCCCTTAGTAATACTCACATTCGAATATTTGTAAAACCATCGATGGCATCCTATTTGAGATAAATAGCCTCTTATCTTTTTCGGTAGAGAATCTGACGTTGTATCATACATGCATTCATATATATATATATATATATATATATATATATGTGTATATATATATGTGTGTGTATATATATATATATATATATATATATGCGTATATATATACATATATTTATATATACGTATACATATATGTGTGCATGAGTGCGTTTGTTGTTTGAAAAATGCAAAAGCATTGAAACATTTTGACACAAATTTTATATTATATATGTATTATGTTGCTACAAACCATTTTCACGCTCCCATTGCGATCGGCTGCGTAAAACCAGTAAGAAAAAACTGCAAAAATCAACTTAACCCTTTACACGATAGATATTGAAAATTATTACAATCGATAAAAAAACGCTTAAAAACAATATATATATATATATATATATATATATATATATATATATATATATATAAACTTCAAATCTTCCACTAAGCGAAGAGAATAATATTTCATATAGATTTCATAAAATCAAAGAGGGCGGTGAATGAGCGATCACCCCAGCTCGTCGGGCCAGTGAACCTTTAGAATACCACTGACAAAATTACGGCTTCCATCCCACATGCAGCCCTGCAAAATCCTAGGATACATTTTTAGTTGAGAAATATATTGTTGAAAATCTTTGTGCCATTCAATGGAATAATAGAGAGAATAGTAACAAAGTAAATACTTGTTTCCAATGCTTAGAACCGAAGATATTGACCAGAAATAAATTTTAGTTACCACAAATGACTTTAATGTCACCTGGGGTCATCCACACCTATCATATGCTAATTCTGGGGTTTAACCCTAGATCATGAATTTGCAGTCCTCTTTCGTGTTGGAGTCATTTCGTCTATAAAACATAACGAAGGAACGAATGTTTGGCGTCTTTGTACTATTATGATATATATATATATATATATATATATATATATGTGTGTGTGTGTGTGTATGTTTGTGTGTATTCTTATATATATATGACATGCACCGGGTACATGTTCTTGTGTATATCAATCTTTGTATAATAGCTTTATTTACCGTTTAATAATGAGCATCGTGATCAAACATCTACAGTTGATAAAATCTGTTCTCATCTACTATGTGTTTGTTACAAACTGGGAATATACATACATACATAAATACATACATAATACATACATGCATACATATATATACACATATATATATATATATATATATATATATATATATATATGGGTGTTTATGTGTGTTTTCTGCATTTATTGATATGAACCTGCGCATCCATACACTCAAAAACGTGACATATTCATTCTGCTTTATTATTTAACGAGTATGCCAGTATATATTTTTCTATACGTGTACGTCATTTTGCACACATATATCTCTGCTCATTCGCCCTCTGTCCATTTTGAAATATCTATTCATATTGCCCAAACCCTTTTGCATATATCTTCCAACGAACATTTCTCCACAGTCCCGGTACTTTTCACCCTCACACAAAGGCGATCTTCTCGTTCAGTTGTTGTTCTCCAAGCACCCAAGTACGGCTTACTGCACATGTCCAGTCTTGACTACATGGACATTCCTTTCCCCCTGCTAATTCCAGCAGCCAAGATGCCGGTCAGTCTGCGAGCAAATGGCCTAACCACCAACCCCACCAAACCTCATCTTGGACCCTCCCCAGTCAGCCTCCTCCCCAACACATTTAGTGACTCCCAAGCAAGCATTTCGTTCACATAGCGACCCAATCTAACAACTCCAAGAGATATATGTTCCTGACCAAATCAGCGGCCTCTTCAATTGAATTGTCCTTACTTGTCTATTCCAGTCGTTTTGTAAGACCTACCCCTCCCTTGGTCTCGTTTTCTTTTTCATATTTCCCAGATGCTCAAATTCAATCGCTCCTTTTGTCACTTATATCATCTCTCTCTCTCTCCCCACCCTGTCTTTTCCCTCTCTTTCTCACTCTCTCTCCCCCCCGCCCTCTCTTTCTCACTCTCTCTCCCCTGCTCTTCTCTCTTTCTCTCTCTCCCCTGCTCTCTCTCGCTTTCTCACTCTCTCCCCCTGCTCTCTCTCTTTCTCAATCTCTCTCCCCTGCTCTCTCTTTCTCACTCTCTCTCCCCCTGCTCCCTCTTTCTCACTCTCTCTCTCCCTGCTCTCTCTCTCCCTGTTTTCTCTCTCCCTGCTCTCTCTTTCTCACTCTCTCTCTCCCTGCTCTCTCTCTTTCTCATTCTCTCTCTCTCTCCCTGCTCTCTCTCTCCCTGCTCTCTCTCTTTCTCACTCTCTCTCTCTCCCTGCTCTCTCTCTCCCTGCTCTCTCTCTCCCTGCTCTCTCTCTCCCTGCTCTCTCTCTTTCTCACTCTCTCTCTCCCTGCTCTCTCTCTTTCTCACTCTCCCCCCCGCTCTCTCTCCCCCTTTCTCACTCTCTCTCTCTCTCTCTCTCTCTCTCTCTCTCTCTCTCTCTCTCTCTCTCTCTCTCTCCGGGTTAAGGTTTCGGACCGGGAAGATACCAGAACCCAGTTCTTCTGTTTTACGTTCATCCACACTTACACGCAAATAGTTTGCTCGGATTATCTCCCTTCAAAGGTATTGATTGTTGCAAAATATTCGCTTCCTTTCCCAACACATTTTTTTCTCTTTTTCTTAGATGATCTCTGGAGGTTGCCATGCGTACTTATTGCATTTTCAGCTAGTGTTTCCATGTATTTTCTTATCAACTGAGGCTCTGATGTGACAGGCTACGGCCTGGTCCAGCCTAGCCATCAGTCAATTACAGAAGAGCAGCCGATTACTGGAAGATTCACCCATGCGTCCCCTAGTCTATACACGCGGGGTAATCTTATAGAACTTCCGGACGCCAAAATACACACTGGCGAATTTTTAGTCGCTGTGTATCTCACAAAGCATTTAATAATATGGCATGCGAATTTAGAAGAAACGAAAATTGGTCGACGACAAATGTCTGTGAGACAATCCCCAGAAATAAAGCGTGAGAAGCAGGTACGGATAGTGGAGAAAGAGACACAAAAAATGGACGAATAGGTAATTTTGCTTTGAAAGCTCTAAATGAGTGGATTGGAGACAAAGGGAAAAGCCGGAATAGACAGAAAAGCAATTCGATACCAAGAAGATAACGCTAAAGAAAAAAAAGTGAGAGTGTACACAAATGCGCACACATACACACACACATCCACACATACACACACAAGATTTTTCTATTCCTATTTGTTCCCTTATTCATTCGTAAGGTTTTCAGAAAACCAGGTCTCCTAACTGTCTGCAAACCTATGCGATCAGGGAGTAGAGGAAAACGTGTCTCGTTACATTATCTTGTTTTGTTAATAATACAACAACTTGCCCATTTCTCTAACCCTCGACGTGTGAGATGTTTGCAGCCTGTGGAGGAAAAGGGAGGAAAAAAGACCTTCGACTTTAAATATATCAAGAAACAAAAACAAAACATAAACTTTTGCTAATTACTGCTCAGTCAATTCCTATTCATACCATTTCACCAGACCCCAGATGCAAAATACGCTTTGTAATTACATTAAGAATGGTGAACGCTTAAGAACCAAGCGTTTGCGATAAAATGTATATACCTATATAGTATGCCACGTATGTTTATAATTTTTTGTCTGTAGTACTAATAAAGAGAAATAGCTATTAAATGCTTCAAGAGAGTAGTCTCCCTAGTGCATTCATGTATGTATTTTTTTTTGAATTCGTAAAAAAATCGGTTTCATTTTAGCGAACATCAACGATGAAATGAAGAAAATATAATGTTTTTGCTATTTTTTCAAGTTTAATGAAATCGCAAGATTATTCAAATACTACTGTAGAACAGATATGACGTCACGGGTTAACTACTGTTATTACATTATGTATATGCGTATAATTTGTATACTTGATAATAGTAATAGTCCTAGCGTAATGTAATTAGTGAATTAAGCATCTTTGCAAAAGTCCAAAACATGGCTAATAGTCAAGCCAAAGAACAATTATTAGGGAGTTCGTCTTACAGATTATAATTATAATATAATGGGTTCGATCTTTATTGCTGTTACTATTTTGAGATAGAAAAGGCCAAGTAAATACTTGTTCCAACACATGAATATAAAGATAGTTGAAGATTAAGTTCTCGATACCTTATTGATGCCAACCACAGCCCCCATGACATGTGCTGTTTCACCCCCTGGACTCAGGGAATTATCCTCATTGCTAACAAAAAATTGATACTTTTTAACATTAATGAATGGTCATGAATCCTACTCTTCATTTTGGTTGATGACGTCGATTTGGAACTAAACTGCTATTTCTTTTTTTGTGCAGGTATTTACCCAACTCTCCGAGAGGGCAAAATGTGACACGAGGCCGAGATAAATCCTGTGGCTCACATTATTCCCTTGAACAGTGTCACGAAGGCTCCAGAGCAACCCATGACCCTCCAGTCTTAATGAAATAGGGAGGTGTTAACCCAGGGCAACTGACACCCAAGACTGTGCATATATGCACCTTTATTAGACCACAGGACTTATCCAAGAAAATCTATAACTTATCAAACCAACTTTCGAGGCAACAATCAGTTTAGCATGGGACTTGGTGCTGGTAATTCTGAGACTTCATTTCAAGTGCCTGATTAGTGTAGTTGGTTGCTATACTTTCTAGAGAAATAGAAAACACTTTTGTAAAGAACAGCAAAATTTGTGTCCTCGTTTCAGCGTGGTGTCACTTGCTCGTAAAATCTTTGATTATAATACGACTCAATCGAGGAGCTGGAAAATGTACGGATGTACGATTGTGACGCAATGGTATATAAAGCGATCAGATCGAAAGACATCAGCACAGATAATACTGATTGTTGGTGAAGAGGCAGAAATGTACACCGTGAAATTGCTGCTCAACAGTCGCTGGCGGCGACGGTAGTAGCTCTAGTGGTTCCGACCGGCCAAGTAGGTAGAATGATTCTTAGATTAGAGTGATGGCTATTTTCCTTACGCCGTCTCATATTATCCCTTCTGGCTACGATTCGCGCGCTCGGACCATTAGATCTTTCTAAGCGTTTGTTTCATTTACTAGTTGAGGTAATAAACGCCGTTAGTTGTTATTGCTCGACGCGTATTTAGTTTATCAGCCATTGTGTTTTGCCCATCACATTCATCAGAGACAATTGTGTAAGCGCGTCAGCGGTTGAAACAGAACTCCTAGAGCCGCCGTCGTCGACGCCATTGCTTACAACGGTAATCATGTCTCCGACAACAGCGACTGCAAAACTAATAAATAACACATTCACCGCACAAGCATGATCAGAATAACTAAAACTACTAGAAACCTTTAACACCCGGGAGATATGCAGATATATCTCAGTGGGTGAGCGTCAGATATTCTCTCTCCAATAAAAAGAAAATATGGATGCTGCAAAAATTAGAAAAAGACGAAAAATTGACGGAACTGAACTTTTAATTGCTAATCGTCAAAGTTGGTTCGCGCTTATCTTAGTTGAGAGGACATGAACTTTCTTTGGTTTTTGATTTTTGTATTCTGTCTCTTAGCTCTATATCCTAATACGTATAGGGTCTGTTTTAAATCAATGTTTACAACCGTAAACCGATCCCAATATTCCTCTCTCTTGGAGTTATCCCTAGCATTGCTCTTTCCCTATCTCTCTGTGTGATTCTATGCTGGTTCTCTGTGAGTTTTGCCCTCGTGTCTCCTCTGTAAGTCATGGCTGATATTATACATTGTATACTTCACGCTCTAAGCACTTTGAAAATGTGTTCTTCAACTCTAAAAGATAGAAAAAGATCAACATGGGAGGACTAACATGAAGAATATTAGAATAGTTTGTACATATCACAATGTACTGTCAGCAA
Organism: Thysanoteuthis rhombus; assembly: GCA_963457665.1. Taxonomy (NCBI): domain Eukaryota; kingdom Metazoa; phylum Mollusca; class Cephalopoda; order Oegopsida; family Thysanoteuthidae; genus Thysanoteuthis; species Thysanoteuthis major. Next base: position 34,422,804 of record OY735205.1, read on the forward strand.
ATGATTTGGAGATTACAATTTACGAACAAGTTTCCAACACTTCTGTCAGTTTTGGAGCGATGTCTACTTGAGCCTCCTGAACCTTTGTGAGTTTCTCAGTTCAGTAGACAAGGCTTTTGTAAGAGTTTTGGTTCCTTTTCAACCATTGACTTGATCTACGGACAATATCACTGAGACTACGGTCATGTCCAGAAATACAGTCACTTTAACACTCGATCCTTTACAGCGGAAACGCTTCGGTTTCCTCTCTTCCGATGCGGTGTAATTGCAGCGAAATGTCGGTAGAAAAGTTATTTCTGGTTGGAGTTTCGAATTATTGTGTGACTGAATTGAGACAAACGTTTGCTGTCATTTAAAGTTTGTCTATAAGCACTTTATTTTGATATAGAAAAAAAAGTGTTTTGTACATTTGCAATGCAGTCATACTTTTGCCTTTTCAAAGTACTTGTTGGATAACAGATCAGATTTTCCCATTCCTATAAGATGCACAGTTATTGTTTTTCCATCTCAGAGAGATCTGGAGTTAGTAAATGTCTATTTCTGCCAGTGCTAAGCATAAAAAATGTTTTAGTTTCACTGACATGCAAGCATTGTTTTTTATTCAGTGCAGTTATAATAATATGATAATAATAATAATGAATGTGTGCATACAACATCTGAATGATAAACAATTATATATCTAAATATGTTTTTGCATAATAATAATAATAATGAATAACGTATTTGTAGAGGAAGTGACGATATTACAAGATATTCTGTAAGTGAAGAAAGTAGGATGGCGCAAAAGAAACACAAGGGCAAGTATGACAGAGTTGGGGTAGTGATACGCAGGGAATAATACAAGAGAATAGGGTTTAATACAAATAATAGGATGGAAGATACTGCAGAAAATACGAATAAGAGAATAGGCTTGGATTTCAAAATGAAAACGGACTGCCTCGTCCAGGCGGTCATACTAGACCCACTAGCTCTAAACCAAGGAAATTAATTGTAGATTTGGCTGTTCTTGAATACTGCGTGATAAAAATAAAAGACACCGAGACAATAAAATGACGTATGGGTTGGTATTTTCCATAATCACTGATACACATGTAACTCTTCACACGTCACTTGAGGCAAGAGTAAAGAAATCAAAGATTAGATAAAGGATTCAGCCGATAGAACTGAGGTCAGCGGGAATCCTGAGAAAAGTGCTGGAAAATCTGTAAAGATTGTGGTGTCATTCGATCGCTAGCCATTAAACATCTGACATGATGATGATGATGATGATGATGATGATGATGATTGAGAAGAAATACCAGGAAATTGCAAGGGAACCGATAAAGCTGGGAACGTAAAGATCAGGGTTGCATTTGAAATAGAGCACTCAGAATGGTGTTAAAAATCACTATAATCAAGATTAGATTTGACATTCGAAAGAAATGTCCTACGTACACTGTATCTTAAGTCTACGAGGACGATGATAAAGGCGTTAGGTATTTGAGGAGACTTTCTGTTACTCAATTTCTAGCAATAACCACCAAACACTTGGTGTAAACATGCAAATACCCAAACTAATAATAATAATAATAATAATAATAATAATAATAATAATAATAATAATAATAATAATAATAATAATAATGATAATAGTGTTTGCTGTCTAGCTCTGAAAGATTCTACTGAGTACAGATAGTTCACACCATATCCTCAGCATCAGAACTTGCTATATCAAATTCAGTCTGGTACAAATCCCATCATTAGATTCTTTAAATGGTTCATTTAATTCCAACCTTGTCCAGGGAACTGGAATAAGCATTCCAGATGTCGTGATCAGCCGGCAAGCAACGTAAATGAAGATGCCTCGGGGCGATCACAGCGTCGAGTTGTTGAGACAAAAATAAAATAAGCAATGGCAGTAGTTAGTGTCCTTCAGTTAGTATTGTCGTCGTTAGCAATAATTATTGCGAGCGAGGATCACTTATGAATGCATTTGGTGAAATAATGAGCCATCCTATCACCACCTGCCGGCATAGCTCGAAGGTACAGTATGAACTTAGTTGTCAGGAGGTCTGAGGGTTCGTCTCAAATCTATAAAAAAAGAATTAGGTCGTTCCAAAATAAAGTGTCTCTGATTTTAAGATATTATAAAACTTTTCCCCTTATTTTTTTTTCATTTGGACTAATTTCTTCGACTTCATTGGGTATCTGTTGTGATGATGAAAAACAAAGGTGAAGACGAGCGTAAGTGCTGCAGGGTGAAGTTTTACTCCTACTTTCATTGTAACAAAAGATGATTATTGCAACTTTTGTATTGTATTTAAAATAAATAAATTCGCAAGTACATGATTTGTCAGTTTAACTCGGTTGGTTAGAGAGCCTTGCAGTCACATGGCCATGATTAAAAATCACAGATGGAAAAAGTAAATTTTATGTTTAGATTTAGTTTAACGTAATGCTGTGGACGAACATTGAAGAGTTCATTCCCTTGAATTTAGATTGCTCTTGTTGTTGTTATTATGAATGAAAATAAATGTAATGTTTACAAACTCTTGCTTAGTGACATTCAAAGAGTAATGATCTTTTCCTTGTGAGGCTTCGGATTTCAAGCCAAGAGCTGATATAGAGATGCCTGTTACCGCACACAAATCATTTTTATTCTTTGTAAAGTCTACAATCCCGACATATAGTATTTTTCTTTCATACTTTTACGCTATCGAAGATGAAATGTTTTTTTTTTACCATATGCTTTGAATTCTTTGATTTCTCTCATTTAGTTACATGCTTTCAATTGCCACCCCCTCTCTCTCTCTCTTTCTCTCTTTCTCTCTCTCTCTCTCTCTCTCTCTCTCTCTCTCTATATATATATATATATATATATATATATATATATATATATATATATCCTCCTTTTCTTGCTTTTTTGCCTTATTCGAAATAAAATCAGTTTTCCTAAGCCTCACAAGAGCAGTCTTATCTTAACCCATTATTTTAATCTCGGTGGTCATTTCTGACGGTATACCTCACCAATGAACTGCATGGATTCCGACTAATTTCGTATTGACTGACAGTGACGCAGGAGGTGTCAAATCAACGAACAATAATTCTATGTATTCCTTCTCACCAAACAATTATGCTTTCAACACAAGTGTCACAATCAATTGAACACTGATTCTCCCGATGACAAGAGAAACTTTTTCTTTCCAAACTGAACGTTTATTCAAATTCTAAAACTTATTTTTTCGTCTTCTCTTGTCCTGGTCACAAATACTAGACAATGTGTATGGCAATTACAGCCCATTGCATCATATTAAAACAAAATTGTGTCCAATGACCAGGATATTCATCGGTATACTCATCATATTATTCTTGTATATAGACTGACACATAGTTAGCTGAATATTGATCTGAAATCTTCACTCTATAATGTTCAATATATGTTATTGATTTTCACTACTAAATTAAGTGCATTGACAGGGAATGGGATTATGGTGAAGAATGAATATTTGTTACAAAAAACGAATGCATTTTCATCATTTTGGCTACGGATTTATTGATGTAACTACGTATATGTGAAAAAAAACAAAACAAATGCTTTGCTGCATAATATTGTAAGGATGATACAAACGTTTCCTTTATGTATAATGCAATATCATTCAAATATATGAACTGTACCATTATTCAGTGAGTAAAACATTCCCCCTGATTTTCTATGACTTCATGCAACCCTTCGGCCAAATTATGCATTCTATAATGAAAGAGCTGTTCTAGTTTTGAGTCGATGAATTTGTCCAGGATTTTTTCGATATCTTTAAGTTGTTGGATCCGCTGACCAGAAAAAAGAGTATTGTGTGATGAAAAACAAATTATAATCTGAAAATGACTAGTTTGGAGTGTAGTTTGCGCGTGAAAGATGTTCCAAGCCCGATTCTATGATCATTTGCTGCGTCGCATTTGCAAACCGAAAGGCGGCGTTATCATGTAAGAAAATCACTGGTCGACTTCATTGCTAAGGAAAAGCTCTTTTCTGTCCCTTGGTACCATTCAACAAAGCCAATTGATCACTGTATCGTCGCACAGTAAGAGTATATGTTCCTGGAATTTAAATTCTTTTTGAATTCAACCAAATGTAGATTTTCACAGTAGATTACGTTAGGAGTGAAATGTTGAAGGCTGTCCTGGATTTAGCCTCTATTTTCATTGTTTTTGATACCTTAAACAAATCCATTTCCCTCCAACAGCGACGATAGAAAAAAAGGACTTATGTCAAATATTAAATGTTCCCCTAGGTTTTGTGAAAACTATTTTGCTTCAGAATTTTCCGGGGGTTTGTAAATGATGTACTTCGTATGACTGATTGCAAATGTAATAAAAAAAATCGAAAATACTTCTAATATTCTACTATTCCCTACTGTTATGCAACATAAGTCAATGGACACTTTTGCACAATCTCAATTGGAGAAAACTTTTCATAAAGCTTTTCGAAAATAAATCCTTCTATTAGAATGAGGATTTTCCCAGGCGACTTAAACAGCTAGAAAATGTCCACTTCATCTCTATATTTATTTTCTCGTGCAATAACATTCGGTCGAGTTTAATACTGACAAGAAGAAGAGAATTCTCACATGCACTTGTGTATTAATCCCAAAATCGGACAACTTTAAAAAACTAATGCTCTACGAGATCTTGTGAACAAATGAACAATTCCAAATTTTCAGAAATATGGTGACGGATATTGTTCAGTATCAGACGATCATCTGATTCTTCTCATCTGATTGTTTGTTTGTTTTGAGAAATATCGATTTGATATTTATTAAATTCGGCTCGCAGGCAGTTTTCTCAGGAGCAAAAAATAAAAATAAAACAAGTAAGACATGCTGAATTATTACACACACATACACTACCTCACATACACATACACACACACACACACACACACACATATATATATATATATATATATATATATATATGTATATATATGTCTACATGAACACATACATATGCAATATATACGTATATATACGTATATATGTATTAAGACATGGGTATATATGATCCGACTGAATGATTATGAATTGCATTATATTATATAGAAACTCGATTTTGAAATGATTTTCTGTCGTTACATGGTTAGTATATCACTGGCCTAGTCTAGGTGAATAGAATAAACAATTAAAGAAAATACAGCTGTTGCAGGAACTGAACCTGCACCAAGAAGGGTAGCTGCTCCAAGGTAGCGTTACACTTACTCTCTCTCTCTCTCTCTCTCTCTCTCTCTCTCTATATATATATATATATATATATACATATATATATATCAATAAATTTCCAAACTTGTAGTAATTGGTTGCTTACATTTGAGATCCAGTGAGAACTAATCCTAATACTCCAGGACCCTTCTTGAAATTCCCCCTTTCTTTCCCTGTTAATGGTAACATCTTGATAGCTTTAGTTTTCCCTCAGGATTCCAGTTCTTTGTTAGTTACTTTGGGACCATCCCATGGACTCCAGTACCATTCAAGTACTTGCCTTGCAGTTCACTTTCTTCCTATTCTATTCTGTAATCTTTTGGAACAGTAACGTCCACTAACAAATGTCTCTTCCTTTGTTTATGATGACTTGATATGGATTTTTTGGCTTGAGGTGGGTGGCAATATGTTTGAAGTATATTAATATCTTTTTCTCATAAACTATTCGGCACATTGATTCATATCAGATCTTCATGAAACATTTACTCACATTGACTCAAAATTACTGAGACATTTGATCAGTAACTTTTTAAGATTCAAGTTCAGATATCTTTTTGTGATTCCGTTCAATTGAATTGTGTGTTCGTTTGATATCGCAGGAAAAATCATGTATCGATGAAAAGAAGTCAGAAGTATTTTTGATGAATTATTTTTTGAACAGTGCGTTTTGTACTTTTGGAGCTGGAATCGAACACATTGCTTCCCATCTGAGACAAAGTCGACAAGTTAAATATCTATCTCTCTAGAGATAGTTGAAGGTAAGTAATCTTGCCAAGAGCGATACTTATAACCTTCAGAGAGCTCATCATTAGTAGGTTGTGTATTTATATTGGTAATTACAAAATAAACACAACGAAATAAAATAGTTTAATTGATTTTGATTGTTTTGGAGAATTCTTTTTTTCTTCTCCCTTCTTTCTCTCTGTCTCTCTTTATCAATCAGTCTATCTATCTATCCATCTATCCATCTATCTATCTATCTATCTATCTATCTATCTATCTCTGTATATATATATATATATATATATATATATATATATATATATATATATGTATATATATATATATATACATATATATATATATATATATATATATATATATATATATATATATATATGTATAAATATATATATATATATGCATGTATTATTGAAAAATTTAGAAATTGTTAACCAAAACTATCGCCAAAACTATCATCATAGTTCTCCTTAGTTTTTAAGTTTGTCCAAGAGGCTATGTATGTATGTATGTATGTATGTATGCATGTATATAACCATGCATAAAGGCAGAAATAATGGAGCTAGAAGGTTTGAAATTTCAACATTTACTCCGTAATGTCTGCAATTACATTTTTTTCTTTTTTGATACCCCAAAAAACAAAAATAGGAAAATAAAATAAAAACAACAATAAACAATGAACAAAAAGAGAAACAAAAAAAACAAACAACAATTTGTAATGGAAGTTCATACGAAATTGATCCCTTAGCCTGTTCCGTATGAATTCTGACTTATTGTAAGTCATCACAGACCAACAAATGGCGAGCAACGCATTTATTTATTTATTCCAATTCATCAATTGATCACCCCAACATGACACGCTGCAGAAGAAAAGTTGGTTACATGATTGTTTATCCTGGATAACTAACCAGACCCCTCTCTTCCTTAAAAAAAAAACAACAAACATTATCATCACAATCTGATTGTCGTTCACAGCAATATATTCGTACAAAGGAGGAGGAAGTAGGTGAGATACTTGACATTTTTTCTTAACCCATTTGCTTTTCTACTTATGAATAGGCTTCTTTTTTTTATTATTATCCCCAGCGTCTTTAATAACGAACTAAAGGCCTTCTTTCACTTCTACAGATCTGATATCATCAATCGCTCAGCAGTTATCTGGATCGTTCATCCTAGCTCAGTCACTTTTTCTATATTGCATTATAACGCTCCTTGCGTCTATAGATTATTTATTTTCCTTTTTTCCCCCCTTGGTAGGACGTGCTGGTGGGGAGAAGGTTGAACCCTACGCTTTTTACTTTTGTCAAATGCATTTGGTCTGCTGACCGTTAGAAAATATGATTATTCAACACTGAAGTAAATGAGGCAAAAAAGAAAGAAGAAAAAAAAAGCTTCCCATCTTGATATCTAACGCCAGAAAAAGAATACCTATTCTTAGTCACTACCGACCCCAACAACTCCCCACTGAAACCAATAATATGCATATTGTATTCGCGCCAGTATCCACTTACTGACCACACTTACATATCACTTCTGTTTGAAGAAGGAGTGGACAAATGAGCAAGATTTATTGGTCGAGAAGGATATTAGGCGTAATATGGCCGCGGCGTTTGCATTGAAATGTTGTCGTTGGTAAAGAAGACTTCAAAAGATGTTGCTCCGAGTTTCGTCTTTTTCGCGCGGACGCCCATTGTTCTGTTGGTAGCTGTCATGCAAGAGGCCGGAAGTCCTTCCGTATGGCTGCTAATGCTGGCTTTATTCATTCTCTGAATTCTAACTGGCGTCTGGGTCAGCAATACTTGCCTCCGACGCCTCTACATCTGATGAGCCAGCTTGAGAGGCCCTCGCAATAAAGGCGAAATTTTTAACGCCACCCCCCTTTTCAATCTCATTGTCCGATGAAATCTCTCAAGACAACGTCAACCAGCCAGCCAATTCTCCCCTTTGTAGAAGAAAGAGAGAAAAGGAACCTTTTGTCCGATTAAGTTCCTGCCAACGAACCTTGCACTGACAGCAACACCACTCCAGGAATGGTCATCTTGTCTTCGTGTAGTATTTGTTATAAGTTGTACAGTCTCGAGAGTGGGGAGGGAGACTGAAGGTAGGAGACGAAATGTCTGCTGTGGAGAGTGCAAGGATACTTACCTGAAGACAAAAACCTTATGTTCATTTGGCCTGATCAGAAAGGAAGTCAAAAGTTGCTCAAACAAATTTGAATTGTTTAAACTGACAGGCTAACATCCACTTCCGTCAGATCCTCGATGAGTGCTTCGATGTCAGCATCTTTAGCAGCCCTTGGTGCTTACAGTCTTGTCTCTTAGTATGTTTACAAATATATATATATATATATATATATATATATATATATATATATATATATATATATACATATACATATATTTATATAATATATACTTTGGCAGAAAGTTTCCTGTTTTAAATCTTTCAATTTTAAAAATGACAGGCAAGGAGCATCTTTTTAATTTATTAGTATTTTTTGTTTCCGTTCAGATCTTTGATTCCAATGAATATAGATATTTTCCAAAAGATAAAGCGCTTTCAAAAGCAAAATCTGCCATTTTTAATATCAGGATGGAGTTGTGTATGACAGAGTTGTGTCTTATGTGACGATATTTTTTCACTATTTAATTTTCATCGTCAAATTCAAAGTTTGCAGTTCGCTATTTAATGCATGTTTTTTGTCAATTACTATTGATGTTCTAGTGACATTATTTGATGGTTTGTGATCTTTTTCTCTTCGATTGGAGTACTTTTATATCTTAGAAAGTATTTATATTTATTGGAACCAAAGATTCATTCACTTATATGAAAACAAGCAACCACTATGGAAAGATTGAAAAGACATTCCGTGTCCGCCAGTTTTATATATATATATATATATATATATATATATATATATATATATATACATGCACACACACACACACACACACACACATATATATATATATATATCTGTATATACACACACATAATACTTGTAAGAGACATGAAGAACTCTTTGTATATATGACGGTCGTACATTTCATAAACTTCACTGCCGACTAAGTAACCCCACTGGAGTGTGTCGGTTGAATCATATGCAGTAAGGTCACATCTGATTTGTTGCCGAGTCATATCAAGCTTATGCAACCGGTTTCATATAGTGCAGTATCGATCAACGTTGTCTCTTGTTTAGCAAGGTTAAGTTATTGCTTTAAAAAGAAATGGAACTAACAATAAAGAGAAATAAAACTCATTAGTTTATAAGACCTTAAAACAGGGCGATTGCAGAATGTACATTCGAAATTTTGAATAAAATACCTGCACTATTCATCGTATTGCTGTATATGGACTTTATGTCCATTCGTTCGTACATGTAAAGTAAGTTTCCGAACATCTCATTGTATGTACGTGTTTCGTTATGCATCCATTGTCGTGTGTGGCGTTCTTTACCACTTAATTCCCATCCGATGCCAACACAATCTCAAGGAGATGCTTCTATTCCTGACATACAGAATTTTGACCCCACATTATGCTCATTTGGTTCTTCTGTCGTCCTTTCCTAGAATACCCGTTGTCATTTTTGTTGTTACTCTTCATATGACATTGAAGCCAGTGTTAAAAGCGGAGTTGATGCTGAAAGAAAAGAACTGCCATCTCTCTGTCTCTCTTGACCCCCTCCCATACTATCGTCCAACTTTGCACTTTCGCTTTCCATCGGTCTTGTCCACTTTAGGATGCTGAATGGCAGATAAATTGGACTGTTTATGGCGTGTTTTTAATCTGACACACTGAAATCAATAGCAAACTGAATACAACTAAGTTGTCTATAGTAAAGTCAAAGAAGTTTTAAAGACTGTTATAATAAGAAATACCAAGCATGTTGTAAGGATATATTAAGTTCGATATATATATATGTATATATATATATATATATATATATATATATATATATATATATATATATATATATATTTGCCCGTTGCTCAATGTACAAAACATGCCATGCTATGTTTTCATTCATGTCTAAGAGAGTAGACAAAATACACCTTTTATACTCAATGGAGACTTACAAAAATTAACTAATCATGAAAATAGTTTTGAGAGAGAAAATGCATTCGTAGTACAGTATCTCAAAAAATGTCGTAATACTTTTCTTGTGGAGACAGAAAAGTGAGCTGATATACTTGTTTCCATTTAATTGAATATTAGAAAAAAAAAAAAGATTAGAAAAAAAATTTACATTTACATGAGAATAATAGGAGATGCCATATTTTTTATGGAGGTGTAGGGGCACCAATATTATTTGATTTCAATATCCAAGAAGCGTTTTCGTTTTTTTAAAATTTTACTGTTGTTGTTATAAGAATAAGAATCGTGATACGCATCTACATTGAATATTACCAATTATTCACTCAGCGAAACGTCGTTTCTTCAAATTAACTAGACATAGGTTGTTTTATCTTTGGCTATCTGAAAGTAAAACGTGCGTAAGTCTTATCGTTCTGTTCGCAGAGACTTAATTATTTCCCTATTGCTCGCTTCCTTGATTTTATCTTCTTTACTTATACAAGTTCTTAATTGTATATTTCCCGATCTTTTGTATTCCTTATTTCATTTGAGCAATCAACCTTCGCCTCCTTTTTACCTTTCTTAGATTCTCAGATAATTTCTGAGAATTCGCTCTCCGACTGACGAAGTTCCGTGCACACTTTCGTGAATAGTATTAATGGCTTCGAATATCTTGGCACACTATTTTTATTAAACTCTTGTTTCTTTCATAAATGTTATATAAGACGCAACGCCATCACAATTGAAGAAGAAGAAGAAGAAGAAGAAGAAGAAGAAGAAGAAGAAGAAGAAGAAGAAGAAGAAGAAGGAGGAAGAAGAAGAACAAGAGGAAGAAGAAGAAGAATGGATCTGATAGTCTTGAATAAAGAAAGGGGAAATTTCCAGATAGTAGATTTGGCTGTATCAACGGATCACTGAGTGAAGACGGAAGAGAGCTAAAATTTAAAAGAATAACTGGACTTAGCCCGGGTACTGAAGAAACTGGAATGTGAAGATTAGGACTGTGTTCTTGATAGTTGACGTACTTGCAACCATTGCATACTTGAAAGGCCAAGATTTCGAATATTGATATTCAACGCAGAAATCTAACTATTTTAAAGATTGACGTAAAACAATCTTGCAAATTTTTCCAAGTTTTACCTGATGCCAACGGGAATATGGAAGGAAAATCACTGCAATATGCTATATATAAATCGTATAATGCAATTTAGTGTCGAATAGTTATCGTATTTTTTTCCGATTCCCCCAACGTTCATTTTGTTGAAATGTAGCATACCAATTTTCTTGCATGTAAAACCAGTCTTCCAGGTCGATCACGTTATCTATTACCAGCATGTATGGCTCATTAGGTGCTTCAAGATATACACGGTCTTTTTTCTTATAAAATAGATTCATGGAGATTTGTCAGCTATCATCAAATCATTATTACTAATCTTTTCATTGCTTTCTTTGACATCTCAAACTTTACAAATGTCTCTCACTTCTCAGCTGTTGTCTGATGCTACGTGTCTGCAGGGGGCGTGACAATCGAGAGATATTTTGAGTGTAAACATTAGCTTCAGAAAACCTGATGCGCTTACAGAGTTTAACCTCACAAGAACAAAAAAAAATAACAGAGTTTGTCACTATCTATCAAATCAATCTTACGAGAGCTTCATAGGTTAAATTAGGCAAAATTAATATCACTCACGACGCCATTTGTTCTGTTTGCAAAGATTGTTACCTCGCTTACACTACAAGGGAGCCATCTTGTCTTTCTCTATCACCTCGAGCCAAAATACGACAAATTTGTCTTGAAAATATTGGAGTTTAAATCTTTCTGATGAGTCTCATAAGCCCAGACATCTTAGGCGACAAGGTAGAGCAATATTTGTGAAACGGTTTTGGCGGTGAATAGTTTCGCTTTGAACACGCTTTTACTGTGACGGAATCCTTAGATGTAGTGCCAAAGTTATCATGTCTAAAAGTGAAGAAAATGAGTCAATATTGGCATGCACCTGGGCAATAATCAGCATCCAACAAATTTAACTTATTTTTGTGCTTAAAAAGTGATAAAACATGAAACGAATCAATACAACATAGACAAACCTAGTATTAATATCGTTAGGAAAAATTAGTTTGGCGTTTTACTCTTATTTTTTTCATCTATTCATTTCCAACTGAAACAATGTATTGTTTCCTTTCATATTGTTTTGTGGCGTCTTACAGCTGTAAGACTCAATCATATAAGAAGATAGAACAATGAACTCGTAACCTAATGTTGAAAAGGTACTTATCTTAGAAAACAAATATCGATTTCTAAACATAGTATCCTTCCTGGTCAATGCACGTAATCCAGAATTGTGAGGAGAATGAGTAGTGCGTTTCATTTTTTTATCAGTAAAGAATTACGTGCATTTCGTCAGTATACTATTGAAGTTGACTTTCTGAAATCACTTATGTTGGAAGACATGAACTGTTTCCGAAATAACTTTTTATTCTATACGTTGATTAATGTGCTGTGTGTATGAGGATAGGCACATACATCTATACAATAATTT